>CM065589.1:210326523-210926523 GCA_033119425.1 Bufotes viridis | reverse complement strand
GGGTGTCTTTTTACATATACCCCTACTGGGTGTGAAAAATATCTCTGTAAATGACAACTTTGTATAAAAATTTTTAAAAAGTTGTCATTTACAGAGATATTCTCTCACCCAGCATGGGTATATGTAAAATACACCCAAAACACATTGCCCTACTCTCTGAGTGCGGCGATACCATGTGTGCCACTTTTGCAGCCAAGATGCGCAAAGAGCCCTAAATCAAATGAGTACCTTTAAGATTTCACAGGACATTTTTACGCATTTGGATTCCAAACTGCTTCTGACGTTTAGGGGCCCCTAAATGCCAGGGCAGTAAACTACCACACAAGTGACCCCATTTCAGAAAGTAGACACCCCAAGGTATTCGCTAATGGGCATAGTGAGTTCATGGAAGTTTTATTTTTGGCACAAGTTAGCGGAAATGGATATTTTTTTTTTTTTTTTTTTACAAAGTCTCATATTCCACTAACTTGTGCCAAAAATAAAATTTTACATGAACTCACCATACCCCTCACGGAGTACCTTAGGGTGTCTTCTTTCTAATATGGGGTCACTTGTGTGGTATTTTTACTGCCCTGGCATTTTAGGGGCCCCTAAACGTCAGAAGCAGTGTGGAATCCAAATGCGTAAAAAATTTCCTGTGAAATCCTATAAGGTACTCATTGGATTTAGGGCCCCTTTGCACATCTTGGCTGCAAAAAGTGGCACACATGGGGTATTGCCGTACTCAGGAGAAGTAGGGCAATGTGTTTTAGGGCGTATTTTTACCTATACCCCTACTGGGTGTGAAAAATATCTCTGTAAATGACAACTTTGTATAATTTTTTTTAAAAAGTTGTCATTTACAGAGATATTTTCACACCCAATATGGTATATGTAAAGTACACCCCAAAACACATTGCCCTACCTCTCCTGAGTACAGAGATACCACATGTGTGCCACTTTTACAGCCAAGTGCATGATCGGCCCTAAATCCAATGAGTACCTTCTAGAACGGTATTTTTACGCATTTTTCTTCTCACGCTTCAGGGCCCCTAAAATGCCAGGGCAGTATAAATACCCCACATGTGACCCCATTTTGGAAAGAAGACACCCCAAGGTATTCTGTGAGGGGCATGGCGTGTTCATAGAAGATTTTTTGCACAAGTTAGCGGAATTTGATTTTTTGTTTTTTTCACAAAGTCTCCCTTTCCGCTAACTTGTGACAAAAGTTCAATCTTTCATGGACTCAATATGCCCCTCAGCGAATACCTTGGGGTGTCTTCTTTCCAAAATGGGGTCACATGTGAGGTTTTTGTACTGCCCTGGCATTTGAGGGTCTCCGCAATCATTACACGTATGGCCAGCATTAGGAGTTTCTGCTATTCTCCTTATATGGAGCATACGGGTAATGAGATTTTCCGTTCAGCCTCTGGGCTGAAAGAAAAAATGAACGGCACAGATTTCCTCATTCGCATCGATCGATGTGGATGAAAAAATCTCTGCCAAAAAATATGCAAGAAAAAAAAAGAGGGCCTGGCGATTGCCAGGACATAGAGCTCCGCCCAAACATCCATACCCACTCAGCTCCTATGTCCTGGCAAGCGTGATTTCTCCATTCACATCGATCAATCCATCGGTGTGGAGGAAGACATCTTTGCCAGATTTTTGATACAAAGTGTTTGCCAAAGCATATGAACTCCAACACCTCTCCTCAGCTCACATGCCAGGGCAAGCGTGCCTGTCCTGCAGAGGAGAAATCTCGTCTTGCAGCGCCGCATACACTGACTTCACGTGTCTTCTGATAGCAGCAATGCTTCTCTCAGAATTCACATCAGTGCTGCGGCGTTTTACGTCGGTTGGTCCGTTGGTCTGTTGGTATACCTGGAAAATAAAGGGTGGTTATGGGGGAAAAAAAAAAAAGAAGAAAAAACAGGCAGCAGGCACATGACTTGAACGTTGCAAACTTTATAAAACCAGAACATTTTAAAACTTTTATAAAACATGAACATAAAAACCTGAACTAACTCAAGATTTTTCTTTTTCTTGCTACCTGTTTAATTTTTTTTTTTTGTTTTCCATGTCACTCTTTATTTTCCTAGCAGAAACCTCTCCTTTCCCATGGGACAATGTGTAAAGTGTAAATCACACAGAGATGGTGCGAAGTACATTATACGCGTTATCCCAAGTGAAAGGAGACGTTTCTACATTTCACACTTCTGCTGTAGCACACCAGCACCATCCCTATGTGTTAGGGTCTCTCAAAACCTAGTGTCCTGAGAGACCCTAGAGCCTGAGTGGAAAAAAACTACCTGTGTAGTGCTGTCCCTAGGTCCCTAAGTGTACCTGAGTGTGGTACTTCCGGAAACACTCTCCAAGGCATAGGGCAGGGTGGTCAGGACAGTCAGGACAGAAATAGCGGGTGTCACGCCTTATTCCACTCCTGCTACAGACACGACATCTTTTCGGGGTGGCGGTTGGGTTGAGGTACCCGGCACAACGCTAGGGAAGTGCCGCTCGTGTAGACGGCTAACTACACTGGTGGATGGGGCCACGGAACCTCCTGGGTACAGGAGGTTCTCGATGATCTCTTCCTGAAATTTGAGGAAGGATCCCGTTCTCCCAGCCTTACTGTAGAGAACGTAACTGTTATATAGAGCCAATTGAATCAAATATACAGACACCTTCTTATACCAGCGTCTGGTCTTTCGGAAACCAAATAAGGGGCCAACATCTGGTCGTTGAAGTCCACCCCTCCCATGTGGAGGTTATAGTCGTGGACCGAGAGGGGCTTTTCAACGACACTGGTTGCCCGTTCAATTTGGACTGTCGTGTCTGCGTGAATGGAGGAGAGCATGTAAGCGTCACGCTTGTCTCTCCATTTCACCGCGAGCAGTTCTTCGTTACACAGTGCAGCCCTCTGCCCCCTTGTAAGTCTGGTGGTAATGAGCCGTTGGGGAAGCCCGGCGACTAGGTCGCACGGTGCCGCAGCAGCCAATCTGTTCTAGGAACAAATGCCTGAAGAGGGCCACACTTGTGTAAAAGTTGTCCACGTAAAGATGGTACCCCTTGCCGAATAAGGGTGACACCAAGTCCCAGACTATCTTCCCACTGCTCCCCAGGTAGTCAGGGCAACCGACCGGCTCAGGGTCTGATCTTTTCCCTCATAGATCCGAAATTTGTGCGTATAGCCTGTGGCCCTTTCACAGAGCTTATACAATTTGACCCCATACCGGGCGCGCTTGCTTGGGATGTACTGCTTGAAGCCAAGGCGCCCGGTAAAATGTATTAGGGACTCGTCTACGCAGATGTTTTGTGCAGGGGTATACAAATCTGCAAATTTCTGGTTGAAATGGTCTATGAGGGCCGAATTTTATGGAGCCGGTCAAAAGCAGGGTGGCCTCTGGGACGGGAGGTGGTGTTGTCACTAAAGTGCAGGAAACGCAGGATGGTCTCAAAGCGTGTCCTGGACATGGCAGCAGAGTACATGGGCATGTGATGAATTGGGTTCGTGGACCAATATGACCGCAATTCATGTTTTTGGTTATGCCCATGCTGAGGAGAAGGCCCAGAAAAGTTCTAAGTTCGGAAACTTGGACTGGTTTCCACCGGAAAGGCTGGGCATAAGAGCTTCCCGGGTTGTCGGCGATAAATTGAGTGGCATATCTGTTTGTTTCTGCCACGACTAGGTCATAGAGCTCCGCAGTGAAAAACAGCTCAAAAAACCCCAGCGCCCGATCCTATCTGAGCTGTTTCCACCCGAACTCCTGACTGGGCGGTGAAAGGGGAACTAATGGTGCGGCTGAAGTTGGGGGCTGCCAATCAGGATTTGCCAGCACCTCAGGGACTCTAGGGGCTCTACGGGCCTGTCTGCGCGGTGGCTGCGACGGGAAACTACTGCACGTGCCACCGTACCAGCTTCTACTGCCCTTCTGGTGCTCGCCACTTCACCATGTTGTACGGCAGTGCTGGTAGAAGGTCCAGGACGGGCTGCGCTGCTGGTGTATGCCTCACCACGTAATCCGGCAGCGCCAGCCCCACTCTGCTGCCCTTGAGCGGATCCTGCGCAGCCTGCGGTCTAGCAACACGGGGCCGGATGCGCCTGCTTCTATCAGGGACCTCCACCTCCTCGTCAGAACTTTGAGTCAGAGAGCCACTGCTCTCTACAGGTTACATATTCTGACCCGCTAGATTCGTCAGATGAGGGTTCCCATTCCTCATCCGACTGGGTCAGAATCCTGTAGGCCTCTTCAGAGGAATACCCCTTGTTTGACATTTGGCCGTCTAAATTTAGGGGTATTCCCTGAGACTACCAAGAAAAAAGCAAGCCTGTCTTACAATTGAGAGTGTAGCGAAGTACAGAAGCCGCTGCGATTGATAAAAAGATCAAAACTGATTTTTATCGCCGCAGCGCTTGTGAAGGATTGTGCAGTGATTACAAAAAAAAAATTTTTGTCACTGCGGCGGGGCGGGCGTGGGTGAGACGCAGATGTGGGCGACCGATCAGATCTGATCGGGCAAACACTGCGTTTGGGGTGGAGGGCGAACTAAAGTGACACTAGTACTATTATAGATCTGACCGTGATCAGTTCTGATCACTTACAGATACTATAAAAGTACAAGCGCTGATTAGCTCTACGCTAATCAGCGAACCAGTGACTGCGGTGCGGTGGGCTGGGCGCTAACGCTAACTACCTACCAAAGGGGCCTAAACTAGGCTAAACCTAACAGTCAATCCTAGTGAAAAAAAAAAGTGACAGTTTACACTGATCACTTTTTCCCTTTCACTAGATGATTGACAGGTGCTGAAGGGTGATCAAGGGGTTAATTTGGGTGATGGGGGGCTGATCAGGGGCTAGTGTGTGGTGCTTGGGTGTACTCACAGTAAGGTGTGCTCTCTCCTGGCTCCAACCGGCGAAAAGGACCCAGGAGAGAGCACAGAAGCCATTTAATCCATCATATTTACAAATATGATGGGTTAAATGCTTCTCATTCGTTTTTAAAAGTCATCAGCCCGCCAGCGCTTCCGATTGGCTGGCAGGCTGATGACTAACTCCTCCTGCGCCTTTTGCCATGCGCGATGTGCGCATGCGCGGGCGCATCTATGCGAAATCTCGCGTCTCGCGAGATCACGCGTAGATGCGTCCGATCAGAAGAGCCCGGCCGCCGCGAGAACGCGATCCTGCGTGCGGCGGTCCGGGAGAGGTTAAAGGATAACTGTCACATTTAGACCCAAATTTCAGTTTTCATATATGTAGTTACTAATATGATAATATTCCTGAATCAATAACTATTAGACTTACTTACCCCTTATTTAATAAGATTCAGCCCTTAGCAACCAGTCTGCATAAAACTGCAATTTCACTATTCTGTTAAGATGGCCGCCCTCAGCCCTGAGGCTAATCCATAGGACGCCTGCAGTGAAGTTAGTGAAGACCAGCTCTGTATAGGGAGGTCTTGCAGTGAAGTTCCCAGGTCTGGCTGAAGCCTGTAGTTCTCCTACAAGCTCTCCTCTTATCAGATAAGGCTGTCATTTATACACTGAGCAGCCCCATATCTTCTCTGAGCTGTATATTCTCCAGAACTGCTAAGGGAGTGTCTGCCAAGCACAGACATGTGGAGAAGTTCACACACACAGCCCAGCACTGTTATCTCCTTCAGGAAGAACCTGGCTTTTTATACATTCCCTTACAATGCTGACTCACTATCAGTTCCCAATGCACGCAGTGTGCTCCGTCCTCTATCTGGTAGACGGAAGGAGCTTAACAACCAGATTTTATCTCAGGTAAATATAGCCAATACTGGGGACTTTTAGGTGGCTTTTAGGGGTTATTTATTTAAGAATCAGAAATTAAAACAGGGCCAATAAGGTAATATTAATCACCAGAATCCAATAGTAAAAAAAAAAAAAATTTGACAGTTATACTTTAAGAATAGGAAGATATCCTGTCCCTTTAAGAATCGGTGAATATCTGATGTTATGGTACATATGACGTAATATATATATATTCCTCAATATCATCTGTAAATGTTTATTGGCTACATAGTTTTTATATATGGGACCATCAACTTGTTTATATTAACTTGTATTGATTTGAAGTATGGACGGAGCTATTTTGATCCAACAGAACCCATATCCATGTTTTGCAATCTGCCCGGTTTTATCCCAGAATTTCCTATGATGAGGGAGCCTATAAAAAGGAACTGTGGACAGCTTGCCAATTAACCACTGAAGAAGGGGCCAGCCAATATATGCCCCGAAACGCGTCTGGGTACCGGGCAAGCTACTTTATAAATATATATTGGGAGAAGCTCTATTATATCCCTTTGAATTGAGAACAAGGGAATCGCTCTTTCGACATCACCACTTTGAAAGATATCCCTCCAGGGGTAGCGGCCTCGACTTTAGTGTCCAGGAGACGAGCTACCAATTGGACGCGCCCGCAACCGTCACATGGGACGCCACTTAGTGACAGGAGGACCACGTGGGACGCCACAGGTCCTGGCAGGGGAAAGGCACGCACCCGCATCACCGCTGATAGTAAGAACAAGGTAGACTGCCGGCACTACAGGAGGAGCGGTAAAGTAACCATTTATGTATGTGCTCCTATTGCTTCTATTGCACCGTGCATAGTGTACACATTGACTGTCACTCAGGGTGAAGATCGCTTCTGCTGCTAATATCTACTATTGGGACAGTATAGTCACTTGAATATTTGGCTCCTGTCCACACCATTGTGTGATTTATCTGTATATGGACCATTGGTGGATATATGATTTTATAAGATGGACCTTTTAGTCTGAGATCTTAGCTATTTGTTTTTAGCTGTATTTTTGTATATAACCATTGCATTTTTAACTATTAAATTTACTATTATGTATAGAATCCGTGTACCAGGTATTTGAGTGCCCCCGCGCATATACTACTACTATTTGTTCCCGACGGTTTAGGGTGAACCGGCGAGTGTGCACCGTTTCACGTTGGTGAAGTGGGTGGAGCCACTGTCCTCCTCTTTGTATACAATCATACATCCTTCCTGAAGCGATACTCTTTCTACTCCTTTTACTCTCCCAGTGATCTCTGATATATATGGATTTTATGTATGATTCTGTATACAGTTGTGTTACATGTAATCTATAATGATTGACCTATGCGATTTGATTGCGATTTGATTGCGATTTTATCGCGTTTTTTTTACCCTATGTGATTGAAATGATCTTCGGTTCCAAACTAGAATCCAGTCCACTCTTTGAAGACTGTCATTTCAATTATGACCCTCACCATAAAAGGCGTACCACTAAACCTGCAGGCACTACCACTGAAAAAGGGGCGTATACCCCGAAACGCGTATGGCGTGTCCTGCAGTCCACTTGTAATGATCGTCTCCGGAGACATTGCCCACCAAGCCTGATCACCATTAACAGCAAAGAATCTTTTGCCCCTCTTGATCGTGTAGAGCGAGCCATACCAGTGCCGATTCTTCAAGGACCTGTGAAAATACCGCCTACTCCTATGACATCATAGTCATGTGTATGATTACGTGAGACGCCGAGCTAGACCGAGTAACCAACACGGGACACCGCCCGTGGTTCGGTCGGAACTTCAGCAGGAGAGCGGTAAAGTACATATTTCTAATCGGGTGTTCCTTATGTATGGCACCATCAAAAGTGGATTATTAATACTACGCCACAACACGCTATTAGCGCAATTGGTGTATTACACATAGCATGCACTTCTTTTGCTGCACTCTGACCGAGTGGACTATCTACTGACTGGTAGACTACATATTGAGCGGACAATACATTTGCTGGTCTTATTCTGATATACATCCATGTGACAATTGGTTTTATAGTTTTAGATCCTTTTAGCTGTTTGTATTGGTACTAATAAATACGTTATATTTGCATCAGGTCCAGTGGATCCTATTATTCATGTGTGCCCCCCATCTTTCTTTACTCTATTAGCTACCTTATTTGGCCTGGGTGTTGCCAGGGGTGAGCACCATACCATATTGGATCATCAAGTGAGCCACTGAACACACACTCTGCTCCATAAGTTCTCTTTGCTATAGTCCAAAGCAGCAGCACCCATGGGGATTTCTAATCCTGCTGAAACATAGGACAGGAGATGTCAATTATGATTCAATCATATTTTATTAAGACAAAAATGAAAATGACACATATAGTCAACTAGTCAAGTGAAGAAAAGGACAATATAACATGTGCCCAATTATAAGAAAGGGAAGCTATTATAAAGCATGTAAATAAGTGCAATGAGTCTGGACATATAAGACAAAGACAAGGAACTGGAAAACGAAGGGAGAGGAAATACGGGGGCGGGGTGAGAGGGGAGGGGGAAAGGACATGTAGAAAGAATCATGAATTTCCCCAGGTACAACTACCAGTATCCAACCAGGTGTGGAATCGGGGAGAGCCTCTGGATTGCAACCAAGGGTCCCATGTTTGCGTATAGGCACGTGTCTGATTGTGGGCCTCAGGCCCCAGCTCTTCCATCCGGACCAGGATGTCTAGTGCATAAACCCAGGTGAGTCTCCGCAGGCAGTCTTCTGATTTCCACTGGCGTGGTATGATCTGTATCACAGCCTGCACAAATAGTCTAAGGCCTCTTTCACACGGGCGAGTTTTCCGCGCGGGGGCAATGCGTGAGGGGGACGCATTGCATCCGCACTGAATCCGGACCCATTTAATTCTATGGGGCTGTGCACATGAGCGGTGATTTTCACGCATCACTTCTGTGTTCCGTGAAAATCGCAGCATGCTCTATATTGTGTGTTTTTCACCCAACGCAGGCTCCATAGAAGTGAATGGGGCTGCGGGAAAATCGCAAGCATCCGCAAGCAAGTGCGGATGCAGTGAGATTTTCCCGCATGGTTGCTTAGCAACGGGACCAGATCTTTATTATTTTCCCTTATAACATGGTAATAAGGGAAAATAATAGCATTCTTAATAAAGAATGCTGTGTAAAATGAAGATGAAGGGGTTAAAAATAATAAAACTTAACTTACCTTAGCCACTTGATCGCGTAGTTGCGATCTGTCTTCTCTCTTCAAGCTTCAGCTAACAGCAAAAGGACCTGTGATTACGTCACATCACATGGTCCAATCACATGGTCCATCTTACCATGGTGATGGACCATGTGATGTGACGTCATCACAGGTCCTTTAGCTGGTAGCTGAAGCTTGGAGAGAAGACAGATCGCAACTACACAATAAGTTTTATTATTTTTAAGTTTTATTATTTTTAACCCCTTCATCTTCATTTTACACAGCATTCTTTATTAAGAATGCTATTATTTTCCCTTATAACCATGTTATAAGGGAAAATAATAAATTCTCCAGAATACCCGAAACCGGACTTCAGTGATGAAGTCTGGCTTCGGGTCTGGGTACCAAACATGGCGATTTTTCACACGCGCGTGCAAAACGCATTACAAACGTTTGTACCCGCGCGGAAAAATCGCGCATATTCCTGCAACGCACCCGCCTCTTATCCGGGTGTCAAACATGACACCTGTGTGAAAGAGGCCCAAGGGCTCCTTTCTTGACATCCTGAATTCTACCCGAGGAGATGTCAATTAATCAATTAATTGTAGATCCTATATTACTCCCTAGGTTAGAACCTCCTACTGTGTAATTCTAACTAAACTTAACCCTAAGTTCACACCTGAGCGTTTTACAGCGCGTTCAAACGCACTGTAAAACGCTCAACACATGAAAACCAATGCTTTCCTATGGCCCTGGTTCTCACTTGAGCGTTTTACAGCGCGTTTGAACGCGCTGTAAAACGCCCGACGCATAAACAAGTACTTGAGCTTTTTTTGGGGCGTTTGTCGCGCGTTTTGTGATTGACACCACAGTAGTCAATCACAAGAACGCGCGTACGAACGTACGTTCCTATTTGCAAAAACGCGCTGAAATACGCGCGACTAAAACGCGCGGTTCAAGAACGCTCAGGTCTGAGCCCAGGGTAAGTGAGACAATAAACCACTCAAGGTCAGTTTCAATAATTATTTTATTGGGCGGGTAAGTATGTGCTTTTGCTTCGGACTAAAGGAAAGAGAATTTACAGTAAGAAAAATTACACTTTCCTTCAGCAGCAGCACCCACGGGGATTTTGCAATTAATCCTGAGAGGAGGGCTCTCATTATACTGCAGTCTCTATTACTGCTCTGCCAAAAGCTGTCTCTTCCATTTGCCACATATGCCGCCTGTAGTGCTTCACATACGTATTGGAAGAGCTCTAGGATCCTGTTTTACAGATCTGGTCTATGGAGACATAATTTTTCTCTGCCCATGATGTGGCTATAACACAAGTTGAATGAGCTGTTATAGGCTTAGGTACCTCAAGACCCTTCTCCTCATATTAGATAGTGATAGCCTCCCAAATCCATTTGGACAAGGAGGCTTTTGTTAGTTTTTCGTCTTTTGTTTTCCCTGAATTAGAAACAAACAGGTGATCCGTCTTCCTGAACGCCTATGTTTGTTGGACATATATCTCATCCAGAGAGTTAAGTCCACTTTCTTTATCTGAAGATGGATCTGGGAAAAAATTGCTAACTATCTGCTGATTTAGATTAACAAAAGATGGAACTTTTGGTTGAAACAGTGGTAAAGTCCTCAGCAACACTATCTTGAAGAAAGATTATGTAAGGTTCGACACATGCCACGACCTGTATCTCACTCACCCGCTTGGCCAAAGTGATTGATTGCTACTAAAAAACAGACCTTCATGGACAAAAGTGTTGAAACTGACTACTGAATTGGTTCAAAATAAATATTGCATTGCTGATCCAGAACCACACAAACTTGACTCTCAGATACTGTGTGCGCACTTCATGTCAGTCCTGCCGGGTACAGGAGACAGATGCTCCCTGTACCCGCGGACCATACAGGGCTCGGCCATGCTACAATGTGGGACTGACAGGAGGGAGCGCTGAGTGCTTCCCTCCTGTTATCTCCTCTTCTCTTGCTGCGCGCAGGTGGTGCGCCCTCATGGACGCGCCAGCCCGGGCAGTGCTGCAGCCGCCAGAGGCTCAATTCAGAGTGCTCAGGCGGCTGCAGCATGAGGTGGGGCCGGCGCTCCTAGCAGCACCCCTTCCCAAGGGGCGCTCTACGCGGCTGCCTAGTCAGCCTATAGGACACGCCGGCCCTGTCCAGAGCCCAGGGGTTGTCCTCCCTGAACAGGGAGCAAAGTAGAGGCACTTTTGTATTGGACGGGGTAGCGATCAAATCTATTTGGGGTTGACCTTTTTTTAGACTAGCTGATCAATGAGTCAATTATTGAGTCGGCTGAGTTTTTGTGGAAAAACTAATTTCTAATAATTGGCTGATGCCCACAATCACACAACGAATGAGCAGATGTTCATTGGGTGATTCCATCTTTCGACCTACACCAAAATCATAATTTCTGGGCAGCAGATCGTCCTGTATAAACACAGAGATCTGCTGCCCAGAAACGATGAATCTTTATGGGGATGAGCTATCGCAATAGATATTCCACCACACCCCCACAGAAGAGATAATTGTAGCATGTAAATCCATCTCTCATCTCCTCATATGAACAGGCAATTATCAGGAACATTTGGTTAACCCTGGGATCACACCTGAGCGTTTCTGAGACGCGCGTTTTTGTCGCGCGTATTACAGCGCGTTTTTGCAAATAGGAAACTCGCGTCATACGCGCGTTCGGACTCTGGAGACCAATTGAAAAAGGCATATCTACACTTTAACGCGTGTTAAACGCGCGTTTTACGCGCATTCCCATTGAAGTCTATGGGTGCAAGCGCGCGACAAAACGCCCCAAAGAAGCTCAAGAACTTATTTGAGCGTAGGGCGTTTTACAGCGCGTTCAAACGCGCTGTAAAATGCTCAGGTGAGAACCATGCCCATAGGGAAACATGAGTTTTCTCTTGCTGAGCATTTTACAGCGCGTTCGAACGCGCTGTATAACGCGCAAGTGTGAACTGAGGGTAATTCATTCCCATTCCCGTTCCCTGTGCTTCCCTGCACCATACTAATATAATTGCGCTAAATTTTTCTATCTCACTCTGGAGATTACAGAGAAAAGGAGGAAGGCAGCACCTTATGTGTAGAATGGCAGGGGTAGTACAATTAATATCTTATTTTTAAGGTTCTTACCTTAAAACTTAGACTGAAATCTAGTGGACAGAAGTAATATCTGCATTCTTTTCTCTCTTATTTTTAAATACTTGCAGCAGTTTTGCACAATTAAATACAATGTAATTTAGACTGAAGACGGACGTTCCCTTTATTAGGGTGGGTTCACATCACGTTTTTTCACATCCTTTTCAAGTATACAAAAAACATGTGTTAAACGGATGTCTCAGACTGATACCATACAGTGGCATCTGTTCGCCATAGATTTCCATAAAAAAAAAAAAAAAAGTATATTTTTTTACCATTGTAAAAAAACATACGTTTTTTTACTGGACTGTGCAGGATACAATAATGTGCTGTGCTGCGTTTTTGTATCTTTTTTTTTAAACGTATACATCAAACGGAGGCTTAAAACGTGATATGAACTCACCCTTAGATATTACCTAGAGCATTCTGCAATTGATGATATACTCCCACCTTAACACTGGGTTCAGACCTGAGCGTTTCTGAGACGCGCGTTCTCTGCGCATTTTTGTCGCGCATTTACGCGTTTTTGTGCGCGTTTTTGGCAGTAGTAAACGCGCGTTTTACGCGTGTTTGTGTGATTGACTGCAGTGTTGGCTTCTCTCCAAACTGTGCCTAGCACCTGGGGTTTGGCCTTTCCAGCATGTTGCAAATTCATAAACGTGTGTTCGAATGCGCATTTTCAGTGTCAAAAACGCGCAAAATACAAGCGTTGCGCGTTCCCATTGAAGTCTATGGGCCAAAACGCGCGACAAACGCCCCAAAAAAAGCTCAAGTACTTGTTTATGCGTCGGGCGTTTTTCAGCGCGTTCGAACGCGCTGTAAAACGCGAAAATGTGAACCAGTCCCATAGGGAAGCATTGGTTTGCATGGGTTATGCGTTTTACAGCGCGTTCGAACGCGCTGTAAAACGTGCAAGTGTGAACTGAGGGTTAATGGTAAAGTGGTCTGTTGTCTTGGAGGTATTTGTAGCATGCCTTTAGGAAAGGCAGCTCTTCCAGTCAATTGAGATAAAGTCTGTTGTTGTCAACAGATCTCTTCTAATTGTTGTAATGATCTTTTCATTGTTACATTTTCACTCAACTGTTGCCAGTACGTTGTTCCCATTTCACTAAGTAACAATCCAGTTAACCTTTGTAGTAAACCTATACCTAGCAACATATGAATCCCTGGCCGTACCATCTCTTTTACTACTATCACTGCTGTATTAGGAAATATCCAACCCATTACTTCAATATTCAACCATATAATTCCAACTATGTTAATGGAAAAATTATTAGCAACTGTCAGGGCAATCAAGGATGCTTATTACTTATTAAACGTTGGTCGCTGTATTTGGATCAAATAAACCCGTGGATCATTCCCGTGTCTACATTTGGATCCATCTAACCTGAGCATCTGTTGGTCCGGTCTGCTCCACTGCTTGGATGCAAAGGTAGGAAGTCACGCAGCTATTATCAGTTATACCTTCATTTGCCTTCATGTAGGGACAAAACAGGTGGTCATGTGACTGCCGGGGCCGAGGGAGTGCAGGAGCTGCCGGGTCTTCCACAGATCTTGATCAGCCCTGCACTGAGGCTGTACAGCATAGTTTATTGCTGTACAGCCTCTCTGGGGGGTGTATTTCCACTATAACTGGGGCTACTATGTCAGCCCCAGTTACAGGAGAAATCAATAGTTTCATCCTCAACGACGGGCTCTATATTAATATAACGGGATCTACCGTAGGTGAACACCGTAGAAAATTAAAATAAATGAACATTGTGCCAAAACAGATTTTCTAGTTAAATGTGCAATAAAAGATATTTGTTCGAGTACTCTGCCTGTTGTCAAATCAGCGTCGCGAATCCAAGAATGCGATGTGGGTTCCAACTCGCATAAGAGTCAATATAGTAAGGAAATTGGCCGCGCTGCTTTTGTTCAGGAATGTGTAGACCATCAAACAGATGAGATTCCAAGATGGAAACCGGAGATGGAGAGTCGTTCACACCACCACACCAGGATTAGCCCTATGTTGTATTCCTAAACGACGGAAAGGCGTATCCCGATAGTGAAGCACTGTCAACTCCAAATAAAATCAAATGGTTTTATTATACTCACAAGTATATATCTTGAGTTAAAACATATCACTGTTTCACAAATACGTTCCACCCGACCCAGGTTTCGCTTACGCGCTTCATCAGGGGTGTCTAAACTAAAGAGGGACCAGGGGGTGTTTTATGGGTAAATCTCCTCTCATGAACATGTGTTGCCAATCAATGGGCAGGTAGATAACCCCACCCTCCATTCACATAGCATTCAAATAGACATATAAAATTCCAGCTTATTTCACAAACATCATTTGAACATCCATTCTAGCTCTTTTTTGTTAATCCTAGATATATAATCACCACCTCTTATCGGTTTTTCCACAAGTTCCACACCTGTGAACTGCAGACCTTTAGGATCTTTGTTGTGGCACACCTTAAAGTGTGCGGAGACACTGTGGGATACTACGCCATTTTTAATATTGCGTATATGTTCTTGTACGCGTGTCCTTAATTTGCGCGTGGTTCTCCCCACGTACTCGAGGCCACAAGGGCACTCCAGCACGTAGATAACCCCTGTATTTTCGCAACTTATATTCCCTTTTACACTGTGCTCCACTTTATTCGTATTCGAGATTTTAGCGGTTACTACCAATTTCTTCTTTTGGTCTGATTTTCTATTTTTGCATGCACTACACATACCGCACCATCTGAACTTGTTCCCAGTTTTCTTTTGCGGCTTTTTCATCTGTGTGCTATGTACAAGTTTCGCTTGCAGATTCCTAGCCTTATTAAACATAATCCGCGGTTTCTCTGGTATTACATCACCTAATATAGGGTCACTTTTTAAGATTCCCCAATTTTTCTTTATCATATTTTTCATTAACCCTGCATTTACATTAAACTGAGTAAAAAAAAGCAAACCTAAAATCTGTCATTTTTTCACACCCTCCTTTTACCTTCGTTACCACCTTTCCTTTTTCTTCTATCTCAAGACAATGGGAGTCCAGAACTATTTCTTGATATCCTTTATCTACAAACCTATTTTTAATTAGTTGAGCCTGTTTTCTGAAATCCTCTGGTTCACTGTAGTTTTTATATACTCTCTTCAGTTGCCCTTTTGGAATATTTCTCAACCAGGGTCCATAGTGACAACTAGTAGTATCTATGTAAGTGTTTACATCTGTTGGTTTAAAAAACGTCCGCGTTTTCGATATATCTTCATCCCGAAAGATTGTGAGGTCTAGAAAATCAACAGAGGAGTCACTCACATGGCTAGTAAAATTTAGGTTCCATTCATTGCAATTCAATTGCCGAAACCACTCCTCCAGACCCTGTTGTTCTCCTCTCCATATAATCAGGCAATCATTGATATAACGCCGCCATGCTACTAGTTCACCTAACTCTGTTCTTTTATTCAGCATAGGGTTAATGACACTTCCTTCCCGCATTGCCATATAAAGATTGGCGAAGCTGGGGGAGAATTTCGCCCCCATCGCCACGCCAACCTGCTGTAAATAAAAATTCTCTTTATACATGAAATAGTTATGTGTCAAAACCGGACACACTTTACTATAAACACTTTTTGTTCATCAGGCATATTAGGATCCCCTGTCAATGCTTTCTCTATACCCTTCAATCCTAACTCCATCGGGATGAGCGTATAGAGTGAGGTGACATCAGCAGTAGCTAGCCACACATCAGAACCCACCACTCGGATACTTTGCATTAATTTAATGACATCACCAGAATCTTTCAGAAAAGAGGGCATTTGTGTTACATATTGTTGCAGGAAAAAATCCACATATTGCGATAATCTACTAGTGAGCGAATCTATTCCCGCAACAACTGGTCTCCCCGGTGGATCCTTCATTCGTTTGTGGATCTTCGGTAAATGGTATATAACCGGAATCACTGGGTTTTTGATGTTCAAAAAATCAAGCTCCTTTTTATCCAGAACCCCTAGTCTATGACCTTCTTGAAGCAGGGTAGCCATTTCTTTTTTGTAGTCTTGAGTTGGGTTTTTCTTTAATTTCCGATATGTAATTTTATCTGATATAAACCTATACATTTCCTGATCATATTTGCTGGTATCCATAACTACTACCCCGCCGCCCTTATCGGTGGGTTTTATAGTTATGGACACATCTTTTTCCAAATCACTTAGTGCCTGTCTTTCATCCTTTGTTAAATTCACATTTTTACATCGTACATCCAGTCGATCTAACTCTTTTAGAAGGCTTCTCTTAAACGCATCCACACATTCGTTATTCACATTTGTGGGAAAAAAACGTGATCTTTCCCTCAAACATGTATGTATGAAGTTATCATCCATCCCCTTTTTTTTATGGCACCCGTTTGTGTATTTAAGTGATATTTGGCTAAATTCAACTTCCGTATATATCTATGTATATCCAAAAAAAATCCGAATTTGTTTAGTTTACACGTAGGGGCGAACTTTAGCCCTTTTCCCAACACCTGTTTTTCTTGCTCAGTTAGTTGCCGCGAGCTTAAATTAAATATACCTTCTACTTGCCCTTGGCCTTTTTTCTGTCTGGACTTTTGTCTTTTTCCTCCTCTTCTCCCTCTATTAGGCTTCTTTTCTGGGGGGTTCTCATATTCTGTTCTTTTCCCACTATCTCTCTCATTGATTCTGTTCTCTGTACTCCCTTCATATTCTGGTGTGGAAAATTTCTAGTCTCCAAATTTCCTTCTACTATATTATGCTCTATCCTCTGCTTTAATGGTGACGGGCTTCTTTGTGACTTGCTTGCATCAGTATTCGTCCTCTCCTGATTTGTTCTCATATTTCCTTGCCTATTACCTCTATTGTCCCAGGGTCTATATTGTCCCTGTCTCGATTGATAGCGTCCTCCCCTTTGTCCGTATCTCCCTCTCGGAGTATATCCTTGTGTCTGAGCTGGCGGTCCACCATAGTGGAAGCTATCCCCATTTCTCCACCAATTATATCTAAAATTATTTCTTTGTGTATAGGGTCCTCCATATCTCTGATAATGGCCTCTCCTATTATTGTATCCCTGCATGTGTCTAGCGCCATAATAGTTACTATGGCCCTCCTCATGATTTACTTGTGATGTATAGTTATTTTTCTCTTTATTTACACCACAATTCCCTGTGGATACATTTTGTCCATTCTCATTTGCACAATATCCCTTTTCCACGGGATCCATGTCCACAGTCGCACATTCTGTTTCTTGTCCACAATTCCTCTCCTTATTTTTCCATTTATAAACCTTGTCATTCTCATACTCATCACATACTTTCATATATTTACGCTGTTTCTTATTCCTCACCTCCTTCTCCACTTTCATTAGGAACATTCAGCTTTTATCACACATACTAAAATATTGTTCATGATTTTTAAACGGAGACATTTGTTGCTGCAATTTCTCCACATTCTCTTGTATAGCTTGCAATTTTTGTTTCCTTTTGAATATAATAAAAATCATAGCCCGACGCCCACATTCATTCATAATTGCCTCCCATTCTTTCAGATCTGTTACAACATCTGAATTAAGTGGCAATTGCCAGCGTAAACCTTCCGGGATCATGTTTTCGCGCGTAAGCGAAACCTGGGTCGGGTGGAACGTATTTGTGAAACAGTGATATGTTTTAACTCAAGATGTATACTTGTGAGTATAATAAAACCATTTGATTTTATTTGGAATTGACAGTGCTTTACTATCGGGATACGCCTTTCCTTCGTTTAGGAATACAACATAGGGCTAATCCTGGTGTGGTGGTGTGAACGACTCTCCATGTCAGGTTTCCATCTTGGAATCTCATCTGTTTGATGGTCTACACATTCCTGAACAAAAGCACCGCGGCCAATTTCCTTATTATATTGACTCTTATGCGAGTTGGAACCCATATCGCATTCTTGGATTCGCGACGCTGATTTGACAACAGGCACAGTACTCGAACAAATATCTTTTATTGCACATTTTTCTGATTGTGGGTGTTCGGGACTGTGGAACTATGGATATATGGCGCAGTGTCCCACAGTGTCTCCTCACACTTTAAGGCAGGCATCCTCAAACTGCGGCCCTCCAGCTGTTGCAAAACTACAACTCCCAGCATGCCCAGACAGCCTACAGGTATCAGCCTACAGCAGGGCATTGTGGGAGTTGCAGTTTTACAACAGCTGGAGGGCCGCAGTTTGGGGATGCCTGCTTTAAGGTGTGCCACAACAAAGATCCTTAAAGGGGTTGTCTAAGTTATATTTATTGATGACCAATCCTCAGGATAGGTCATCAATATCAGATCGGCGGGGGTCCGACACCCGGCACCCCCGCCGATCAGCTGTTTGAAGAGAAGGCGAGCGCCGTGCCAGCGCCGCCTCCTCTTCATTGTTTACCTACTCGCCGTTGCATCTGCAGAGGTGAGCAGGTGTAATTACACCCAAGCCGTTCCATTCATTTCAATGGGACGGCTCTGTAGTATACACTTGTATAGAAACGAGCCGTCCCATTGAAATGAATGGAACGGCTTGGGTGTAATTACACCTGCTCACCGCTGCAGATGCAACGGCCAGCATGTAAACAATGACGAGGAGGCAGCGCTGGCACGGTGCTCGCCTTCTCTTCAAACAGCTGATCGGCGGGGGTGCCGGGTGTCGGACCCTGCCGATCTGATATTGATGACCTATCCTGAGGATAGGTCATCAATAAATATAACTTGGATAACCCCTTTAAGGTCTGCAGTTCACAGGTGTGGAACTTGTGGAAAAACCGATAAGAGGTGGTGATTATATATCTAGGATTAACAAAAAAGAGCTAGAATGGATGTTCAAATTGAAGACAATACAGCCTCTAGGTCTTAATATTAAATGTGATGTGAGGTCTTGTTTATTTTAGTTTGCCGCAGTATTTCCACAAAATGTGTAAAATAATAGTAACATCTGATGTGAGATATCCGCTGAAGCTAGCTGTCAGACAACCTAGTTGTGTTTGGGGTTATTATATTTAGAGTGGTGGGGCGCCCCCCTAGAGGTGAGTTGACTAGTGGTATGACACTTAAGGTGAGATTAGAGAAGATGTTTGATTTACCCCTCCAAATTAAAGGATGGGTAATAATAAGTAGTTTTTAAAAAAATAAGTGAGTGTATCCTTGTTGTTATAGAGTAGGTTCTTATGGATATTTTTATGTATATATTTTTTATGTGAATTATAATGATGTTTGTGAAATAAGCTGAAATTTTATATGTCTATTTGAATGCTATGTGAATGGAGGGTGGGGTTATCTACCTGCCCATTGATTGGCAACACATGTTCATGAGAGGAGATTTACCTATAAAACACCCCCTGGTCCCTCATTAGTTCAGACACCCCTGATGAAGCGCAAAAGCAAAACCTGGGTCGGGTGGAACGTATTTGTGAAACAGTGATATGTTTTAACTCAAGATGCATACTTGTGAGTATAATAAAACCATTTGATTTTATTTGGAGTTGACAGTGCTTCACTATCAGGATACGCCTTTCCTTCGTTTAGGAATACAACATAGGGCTAATCCTGGTGTGGTGGTGTGAACGACTCTCCATGTCCGGTTTCCATCTTGGAATCTCATCTGTTTGATGGTCTACACATTCCTGAACAAAAGCAGCGTGGCCAATTTCCTTATTAGATTTTCTTGTTAGCTCACTACCCAAAAAACATAATGTTAATCAATCAAAAAGTCCATAGCCAGAAAAATAAAAAAAAGATGGCTCAGAAAATTGCAACACAAAAATAATTGTAAAACACAAAATAAAATAGACATATTTGGTATTGCCATGTCCGTAACAATTGGCTATACAAAAATATCACATGATCTGCCCATGAACGGTGTAAAAAAAATAAAAAAATTATTATGCCAAAACAGTTTTTTTAGTCACCTCACAAAAAACATAACATCAATCAAAGTCGTATTTACCCCAAAAGGGTAGCAATAAAAACATCACCTCGTACCGTCAAAAACAAGCCCTCACACAAGACTATAGCCAGAAAAATAAAAATATGGCTCTAAGAAAATTGTGCCCAAAGACCATTCCAGCAAAATCTGCCCTCCAAATACCATATGGCGCTCCTTGCCTTCTGTGCTCTGCTGTGTGCCCATACAGCGGTATACGACCACATATGGGGTGTTTCTGCAAACTGCAGAATCAGGGTAATAAATATTAGGATTTGTTTTGTTGTTAACCCTTGAAGAGTTCCAGGAACAATTTGATTAAAATGGAAAATCTGCAAAAAAAGTGAAATTTCGAAATGTCACCTTTATTTTGCTTTAATTCCTGTGGGATACCTAAAGGGTTAACAACATTTCTAAAACCAGTTTTGAATAGATTGAGGGGGTAGTTTCTAAAATAGGGCCATTTATGGGTTAGTTCTGTTATGTTAGTCTCAGAAAGTGACTTCAGGACTGAACTGGTCCTTAAAAAAGTTGACTTTGGAAATTTTCTGAAAAAGTGCAAAAATTGCTTCTAAAATTCTAAACTTTCTACCGTCCTAAAAAATAAAATTACATTACTAAAATGATGCCAACTTAAGTAGACTTACTGTATGGTGAATGTTAATTAATGAGTATATTATGAGGCATCACTATCTGTCTTGAAAGCAGAGAGATTCAAATTTAGAAAACAGTGAATTTTAAAAAAAAATCATAAACTTTTGGATTTTTTTAATAAATAAAGGCAAAACGTATTGACTCAAATCTACCATTAACCCTTTCATGCCCAAATGTACATGGATGTTTAAAGATGATGCCTACTCCTGCCCGCTGCAGGCACCATAGCCGCGGGTGGCTGCCTGCTTCTTTTAGCACACACCCGCGGCTCATGTCCGCAACCGGCAGACATTTAAACCCTCAGATGCCGTGGTCAATCCTGACCACGGCACCTGAGCATGCTGAAACCAAAAGTGCGAACTTTCGGTTGCACTCCAGCTCCCCTGTGTGGCGATCCGAGAAGCCGGAGCATGTATGCAGCATTTATGAATGACAGGAGGCTGCTGCATAGTATTTCCTATGGAGCCCTTGCATGTAATAGGGCTCCATAGGAAAGTAGTGAAATCATCATAGATTCCAATGCACTTCAGCTGATTAATTGTTATAGTTCCCTATGGGAACTATAAAATAGTGTAAAAAAAAATGTCTAAAAAATAAATAAATAAAAAACACATAATTCAAATCACCCCCCTTTTCCCAAAATATAAATAAAAGAAGTAAAAAAATAAAAAAATACACATCATGCGCGAAAACACCCATAGTATAAAAATCTAAAAATATGTTTCCCATACGGCAAAGCGGAAAAAAGCGTCCAAATGGATTTTCTACAAAAAATCAAACAAAAAGTGATCAAAAAGTCATACATACCCCAGAATGGTATCAATGAAAAGTTCAGATCTCCCTGCAAAAAATGACCCCCCCTACATATACATAATTTAAAAAAAGTGAAAGTATGGCAACAAAAAATTAAACCGATCTTTTCCTACTTTTTATTTTTTTTATCACTATCAAATCGCAAGAAAAACTATATATGTAAGGTATTGCTGGATTCGTACTGACCTGTAGAATAAAAGTAACCAGTCAGTTTTATCGCACATTGAACTTCGTAAATAAAAAACCCTTAAAACTGTGGTGGAATAGCTTTTTTTTTTTGCAATTTCAACCCATTTGGAATTTTTTTCCCGCTTCCCACTACTAAAAAAAACTAAAAAATCTTCTGGGCCTTAAGAGGTTAACATGAAGTACAATGTGTCTTGAGTAAACAATCTCAGAACGGCTTGGATAAGTAAAAGCGTTCCAAAGTTATTACCACATAAAGTGACACATGTCAGATTTGCAAACTTAGGCCTGGTCAGAAAGGGGGTAAATGATTCGGTCTAGAAGGGGTTAAGATCAACACAAACTAGTTTTTGCCAAGTATACATATAGGGGGGAGATTTATCAAACTGGAGTAAAGTAGAACTGGCTTAGTTTCCCATAGCAATCAATCAAATTCTACCTTTCATTTTTCACAGTTGCTTTGGAAAATAAAAGGTGGAATCTGACTGGTTACTATCAGCAACTAAGCCAGTTGTACTTTATACCAGTTTGATAAATCTCCCCCTTAGTTCTCAATATTTAGAAGTAAATGTCATTTATAATATTTGTACAGGTTTTTTTTTCTCTTTAGGCTACATGCACACGACCGTGTGTGTTTTGTGGATCCGCAAACCACGGATCCGCAAAACACGGAAGCCGCTCTGTGTGCCTTCCGCAATTTGCGGAACGGAATGGGCGCCTTATTATAGAGATGCCTATTCTTGTCCGCAAAACGGACAAGAATAGGACATGCTCTATTTTTTTTGCCACGGAACGGAGCAACGGAAGCGGACAGCACACGGAGTGCTGTCTGCATCTTTTGCGGCCCCATAGAAGTGAATAGGTCTGCGCCCGAGCAGCAAAATATGCGGCTCGGACGCGGACCAAACATACGGTCGTGTGCATGAAGCCTTATTTCCAGATCCTGGAATAGGATCTACACGGTGCGCTGATTTACATACTGTATCACATATTTTCAGTCTTTCAATACATCCACATATTCAGGTTTTTTGGTGTAGTTTTTGAATCATACACCAGGAGTGAATTAATCAGAAAAGAGAAGCAGCATCTGTCCTTAATAATTTTGTCTCCTTTTAAGATCCTCACCTGATTTTTATCTACAAACACCACATTAACCCTGGGTTCAGACCTGAGCGTTCCAAAAACGCGCCTTTTTTTGCGCGTTTTTGCAAATAGGAAACGCGCGTTCGTACGCGCGTTCTTGTGATTGCTACTGTGGTGTCAATCACAAAACGCACGTCAAACGCCCCAAAAGAAGCTCAAGTACTTGTTTATGCGTTGGGCGTTTTACAGCGCGTTCAAACGCGCTGTAAAACGCTCAAGTGTGAACCACTCCCATAGGGATGCATTGGTTTTAATCTGTTGAGCGTTTTACAGCGCGTTTGAACGCGCTGTAAAACGCTCAGGTGTGAACCCAGGGTAAAAGACCTGCACTTGTGACCATTCCTTAACCTTCCCAAGTTACCACTTGGAACCAAACCTGACTTCGGGAAATGTTTTTTTTACAGTACAAATTAATTTTTGAAGTTATTGTGTGAAGTGTCACTAGACTTCACAAAGCAAAAACTTCGGCTCTTTGGAGCAAATACATTCTAATACTGTACAGAGCTCCTGCTCCATACAGTATTAGAATAAAGTTTTATGCGAATCGACTTCAGATCTTTCATCCCAAGTCGATTTGCTCATCCCTAGTTATGACCACATATGGGTTGGTTATATAAACTGCAGAATCAGAGTAATAAATATTGAGGTTTGTTTGGCTGTTAGCCCTTGCTGTGTTACAGTAACAATTGATTAAAAAAAAGTCGACAGGACTTTTTTTTCCCCATCATACAAAATATAAAAAAAACTGAATTGTTATTTGTGCCCATAGAAATGTACTAGAATGGAATGAAGCGGAATGCCTCTTAAAGGGTTCTGTTTTGCATTCCGTCCTAAAATTCCATTATACCTTGGAACTGAACCCGAGTTTGGGAAATGTTTTTTTACAGTACAAATTAATTTATGAAGTTATTACGCGAAGTCTCGCAAGACTTCTCAAAGCAATAACTTCGGCTCATCGGAGCCAATACATTATAATACTGTACGGAGCTCCTGCTCCGTACAGTATAAGAAAGAAGTTTTATGCGAATCAACTTCTGATGTTTCATCTAAAGTCGATTTGCTCATCCCTAGTCATAACCTGCTGTAAGGGCACACGGCAGGACGCAGAAGGAAAGGGGCACCGTATGGTTTTTGGAGGGCAGATTTTGCAGGAATGGTTTTCAGGTGCCATGTCACATTTGAAGAGACAATGGGGTACCCCTACAAAGAAATCCCCAAAAAGTGACAGCCGTCAATAAATAAATCTTGGGGTGAAGTTAATACTTTGACCCAACAAGCATTTTATAGAATTCAGAAACACATTGCTGTGAAAATGAAAAATTTACTTTTATTTCCAATATACTGTTGCCTCAGCCCCAAATTTTTCAGTAAGAGGAACAAATATACCCCACAATTTGTTATGAATTTTTCCTGAAATGGCAACGATGTATATTTGGTCGTAAGCCGCTGTTTGGGGGCACGGCAGCATTCAGAAGGGAAGGAGCGGCATTAGGATTTTCTAACATGTAATTTACTTTTTCACCAATGTAGCTGTATAAGGGCTTGTTTTTTGCGGGATGGGCTTTAGTTTTTAAGTGTATCATTTTGGGGTACATGTGTCTTTTTGATCGCTTTTAATACTATTTTTTGTGGAGGGGAGTTGGGCAAAATGGCAATTCTGTAAGTGATTTTTATTTTTTATGGGGTTCCTCATGCAGTAAATATGATATCATTTTATATATATATATATATATATATTTCTATATACATGGATACGGTAATGATGATACCACATGTATATAGTTTTTGTATGTTTTTACTACTTTTTCAGCATAAAATCACTTTTTGTTAAAAATAATAGATTTTTTGCATAGTCATGTACTAAAGCCCATAACATTTTCATTTCAATTTTATTTTAATATAGCTGTGTGGGGAGTTGTTTTTTGGTGGACGGGCTTTCGCTTTTATTGGTATCATTTTGGGGTACATTTATCTTTTTATACCATTTTTTGTGGAGATAAGGTGAGCAAAAATGTCAATTCTGTCAGTGTTTTTTAATTTTATTTATTATGGGGTTCCTCATGCGGTAAATATGATATGATAATTTTATTCTGTGGGTTGATTTGGTTATGGCAATACCAAATTTATATTGCTTTTTCAACATAAACTCATTTTTGTGTTACAAATAAAAGTGTCATTTTGTCCTGCCATAAGTTCTCTTTGCTATAGTCCAAAGCAGCAGCACCCATGGGGATTTCTAATCCTCCTGAAAAATAGGACAGGAGATGTCAATTAATCAATTAATTGTAGATCCTATATTACTCCCTAGGTTAGAACCTCCTACTGTGTAATTCTAACTAAACTTAAGTGAGACAATAAACCACTCAAGGTCAGTTTCAATACTTATTTTATTGGGCGGGTAAGTATGTGCTTTTGCTTCGGACTAAAGGAAAGAGAATTTACGGTAAGAAAAATTACACTTTCCTTCAGCAGCAGCACCCACAGGGATTTAGCAATTAAAGTATAACTGTCTATTATTTTTTTTACTATTGGATTTTGGTGATTAATATTACCTTGTTGGCCCTGTTTTAATTTCTGATTGTTTAATAAATAACCCCTAAAAGTCCCCAGTATTGGCTATTGTTACCTGAGATAAAATCAGGTTGCTATGCTCCTTCCGTCTACCAGATAGAGGACGGAGCACACTGAGTGCACTGGGAACTGATAGTGAGTCAGCATTGTAAGGGAATGTATAAAAAGCCAGGTTCTTCCTGACAGGAGATAACAGTGCTGGGCTGTGTGTGTGAACTTCTCCACATGCCTGGCTTGGCAGACACTCCCTTAGCAGTGCTGGACAATGTGGCTGCTCAGTGTATAAATGACAGCCTTATCTGATAAGAGGAGAGCTTGTAGAAGGACTACAGGCTTCAGTCAGACCTGGGAACTTCACTGCAAGACCCCCCTATACAGAGCTGGTCTTCACTAACTTCACTGCAGGCGTCCTATGGATTAGCCTCAGGGCTGAGGGCGGCCATCTTAACAGAATAGTGAAATTGCAGTTTTATGCAGACTGGTTGCTAAGGGCTGAATCTTATTAAATAAGGGGTAATAGTTATTGATTCAGGAATATTATCATATTAGTAACTACATATAAGAAAACTGAAATTAGGGTCTAAATGTGACAGTTATCCTTTAATCCTGAGGGGAGGGCTCTCATTATACTGCAGTCTCTATTACCGCTCTGCCAAAAGCTGCCTCTTCCATTTGCCACATATGCCGCCTGTAGTGCTTCACATACGTATTGGAAGAGCTCTAGGATCCTGTTTTACAGATCTGGTCTATGGAGACAGAATTTTTCTCTGCCCATGATGCGGCTATAGCACAAGTCAAATGAGCTGTTATAGGCTTAGGTACCTCAAGACCCTTCTCCTCATATTAGATAGTGATAGCCTCCCATATCCATTTGGACAAGGGGGCTTTTGTTAGTTTTTCCCTTTTTGTTTTCCCTGAATGAGAAACAAACAGGTCGTCCGTCTCTCTGAACGCCTTTGTTTGTTGGACATATATCTTTAAAGCTTTGCCTATGTCCAGAGAGTTTTTTTATAGTGCATTATTTTCTGTGATTTTGTAAATTTTGCCATATACATTCGCACATTTAATACCATATCGTGCAGGATGGTTTATATATAGTTTTTTTCTGTGATTTGTCTTGAAGGAGTGGCACCTTCATGTGTGAATACGCTCCTATACTGGGAGTGATATTCAAGTGCACTTCTGCCCCACCTATCTAATAGGTGACCTTGATTAAGGTGGTACATATAGGTATGTGTGTCTCTCCTCCCACCGGTTGCTAATGCACATGGAGGTAGCAAGGGGCAGCACACCATATGTGCTGGGACTGTGCTCCTGAAAAATGCGCCACAGCATGAATAGGTTAGCATAGGAACCCGCCTGAATTGAGACTACCTTGTCGCTGGTAGGTAGGATTAGATGTATTTTTATCAAAATGTATTGACCAAGTGTCTCAGTTTTTATCAAGAGTGAGGGCTTAGTCCATATGTTATGCTTGCATGTATTTTTATAGTGCATTATTTTCTGAGATTTTGTAGATGTAGCCATATACATCGGCACAATTAATACCATATCGTGCAGGATGGTTTATATATAGTTTTTTCTGTGATTTGTACGTTCAGAGAGTTAAGTCTACTTTCTTCATCTGAAGATGGATCTGGGAAAAAATTGCTAACTCTATCTGCTGATTTAGATTAACAAAAGATGGAACCTTTGGTTGAAACAGTGGTAAAGTCCTCAGCAACACTCTATCTTGAAGAAAGATTATGTAAGGTTCGACACATGCCACGACCTGTATCTCACTCACCCGCTTGGCCAAAGTGATTGATTGCTACTAAAAAACAGACCTTCATGGACAAAAGAGTTGAAACTGACTACTGAAGCGGTTCAAAAGAAATATTGCATTGCTGATCCAGAACCACACAAACTTGACTCTCAGATACATATTTGTAGTGTGTGCTCTGGATTGCAGCAGGATTCTTACTATCGCATCTGACAAGCCCCACTAAAAGGGGCCAACCAACATCCAGGCTGTCAATTGCAGCTGGTGTAAATGTGGACAACATCTGCCATCCTTAGTCCCCAGGTGGGGAATCTGTGGGAGGTTCTAAAAGGTGTTCCTGCTCATCATCATTAGTGGGGTAAACCATGCCCTTTTGGGCCAGTACGGACACATTAGGATCGTCGAGACCTGGTCTCGTTTGATCTTCTGCAAGACATTTGGGATCATAGGGATGGGTGGAAATATTTAAGCCAGCCTGAAGTCCCAAGGGACTGAAAGGGCATCCAGAAGCCAGGGGTTGTACAGGGAGCAAAGTAGAGGCACTTTTGTATTGGACCGGGTAGCGATCAAATCTATTTGGGGTTGACCTTTTTTTTAGACTAGCTGAACAATGAGTCAATTATTGAGTCGGCTGAGTATTTGTGGAAAAACGAATTCCTGATAATTGGCGTGTGTGTGTGTATATATGTGTGTGTATATGTATATATATATATATATATATATATATATATATTTTATATATATATATATATATATATATGTATATATATACACACACACCACAAAAAGCAGCAGCACAGATGAAATAAAATGGTAGGATACAATCCCTCTAGGAGGACGGACGGTCCTCCACTGTATATAAATACCCCAAAACGAGGGAGCACTCCATAGTCAGTGGTAACGGTGACCCAATTTATTCCCAGGCAACGTTTCAGCCTTCTCAATGAGGACACTACAGAGTGCTGCCTTGTTTTTGGGATATATATATATATATATATATATATATATTAGTATATACAGTGGTGCACTGATATGTGAGGTATGAGGTATAATAGATGAAGTGTGTAAGGTATATAGTATATACAACAGTGTACGGGTATGTGAGGTATGAGGTAAAATAGATACAGTCTGTACAGGCATATAGTAAATACAGCAGTGTACTGATATGTGAGGTAAAAGGTACAATAGATGCAGTGTGTACAGTGTGAGGCAGTGACAGGCCTCATGGCTGATAGAAGAGAGGAATGGCAGGATTATCCATCTCTTTCCCATCAGTGGGCAGGTCTGAGGCAGCAACAGGTGCCACAATCAAGAGAGCATAAAGCTGTCCTCACAGTGAGATGGGTGTGTCTTGTGTGGTACAGAATCCTGGAGTGGTTCTGTGTGTGGTCTGAGCTGGGAGCGCTGAGAGATCACGAGGCTGGGAGTAGCCTGAAGTTTGGGGGGTCCCGCGACGCCTAGGGATAAGGGTCGCATGGTCAGCGTCGGGCGGACGACTGGACCACAACCCCCCAAAAGACACCGGTGAGGTAACAGCCAGGAGGCTGATGGACATTGGGCTAGGAAAGCCGCAAGGGTGCCGTGTTTGTGAACAGTGCCTTAGGTGAGTCAGGAATACACTGTGTTGAGTTAGAGCCCAGCCGGGCAGGTGTTTGTTTTGATTTATTTATGTTGATGCTGGGACAATAAAGCGATGTTTGGCCCCTAAAGCTGCGGTGGACGACAATCTGTGTGTGAACGATCCTCGAGACCAGAGCTAACCCCTCACAACAGATATATAGTATATACAGTCATGTACTGATATGTGAGGTATGTTATAATAATTATTATTGCGACCATATGCCACTATTACCCTACCCTTTACATATCCACATTGTACTGGTGCTGTATCCAATATCGAGGTGTTCCTGCTATTCCTCTTGATAGACGTTGTTGGAGGTGCAATCGGCCTGTACATATACCGACTGTATTTATTATATGTATATATGTTTATTATATATGCAATTTGTGTGTGTGTGTGTATATATATATATATATATATATATATATACACAGTGTCGGACTGGGCTCCCTAGGGCCTACCAGTAAAATTTACTTTGGGGGCTCACACAGCAGCAAGATGCTACCAGATGATTGAGTATGGGGGCCCCTGCAGCTACTTTGAGAAGGTAGGTCCTGGGGGGGGGGGGGGGAGAGGACACTGGTAGCTTTCCTCTATACCTAGAAGCTATCTGATCGTGTCCATAATAATAAACTGGGGAGTTTATTTAATAATCCATCAAGTTTTTTATATGGACATAGCCTGGTTGAGGTGCTGTACATTGTATGTATGTAGTGCAGTAAGTCTACTATGTTCTGTACCACATGTGCAGGGAGAGGGGGACTAGGGGCCCACCTTGCTCAGGGGCCCACCGGGGGATTCACCTGTACCCCTGTGGGCCAGTCCGAGCCTGTGTATGTATATATATATATATATATATATATATATATATATATATAAAAAAGAAAAGCAATGGCAGCACCGGTGAAATGTGGAGTAGTTGGGTGCGTGTCCCAGGAACACTGTTCACAGTCCCAAAATTAACGAGGAAAATCGGGCAGCACTCCAGGTAAAAATCAAAAAGTATTTATTGATCCATGCAGTACAAAAAGTGTGACGTTTCGGCTCAACACTAGAGCCGAAACGCTTGATAAAGGCTCTAGTGTTGAGCCGAAACGTTGAACTTTTTGTACTGCATGGATCAATAAATACTTTTTGATTTTTACCTGGAGTGCTGCCCGATTTTCCTCGTTATATATCAGTATATATATACACTATCAGCTTATTTTGTTCAATCATGTAATCAACACACCCCTATAAGTATTTGTAACACGGCATTTGTTGTATCACTGGCTTGAGGACGGTTTCATTGGGAAAACCGAAACGTTGCCCTTGGTGAAATAAAGACACAGATTACTGAAGGTGGTGCCGTGGATTCTGTTTTTCTTTTATGTATCCAGAGAGTTGAAGTCCCTCTCTGCACCACAGGCACACCAAGCGACTTACAAGCGGTGCGGTTCATCAGTTTTTTTATTTCTATATATTGTGGACTACAGGTGGACGGGCACGCTATTTTTCTCTACAATGACTTCCGATGGAGACATTTCACCAAACCTTCTTTCCTACACCCAGGAAGAGGTGGAAAGAATATTGGATGGTTATAAAGGGGACGCCAGCTTCCTATCAGTACCATCGACTATGGAGGTAAAAAGAACATATGAAATATGTAAAAAGAGAAGTGTGACTTTGGGATTGCATTTAATTACCCTGGGTGAATACTATAAAGCTAATCGTATCCCCAGAGGTTTGCGCACACATTGCCAACCAACAATGTACATGCAAAATGCTGATTTTCGCATCAAGTATGAATCAATTGCCAACAAGTTTTCTATGGACCTGATTTTGTTAAATATGGAGTTCCTGCAGCGTGATCTAGAGGATGTGAATACCCAGACGCTGAAAGCTGAGGAAACAATAAAAACTACACTGAATAATGAGGAATTTGAAAACTATATTGCCAAACAGAAAACATACTTGGATAAATTATATGAGGAGACCCAAGAAACAAAACGTAATAAATGGCAGCGTGATATGACAGATCGGGATCGATTTACAACTGGACTGGTGCAAAATACAATGTATCATATACGGATAAATCGATCAGGAGAACGACATTGAAGAGGAGTGAACCACCAGCTACCCAGGACAATGAATCTAATAATTTTTTATCTCCAGCTCCTATCGTTCCCTTAGGAAACGGACCTGGAGAGGTGGAAGAAAAAAACACCGCAAGTGGAAGGAATACAAGGAAACGCCCACTTCAGAAGCGAAACAACAACAGACTGTGGTAAATATCTCCTCGCATGTTTTGACCAATGATGAACTGTCTGTTTTGTCCAAGGGTTTGAGTTTTTGTCCTACTCAGGGAACAGACTGGTTGCAATTGGAAATTGACTTGCACCAGTTCTTTCGGCGATTAAAACTCAAATCCTGGTTCCAAGATAGGGCATTTGATACCTCCACTCTCAGACGAACTGAATTATCTATTAAGGACTTTGAGTTGTATAACAAAAGTGACTTTGTTCCACCAATATGTCCCGATGCGATTAATGCCTATATTGCTTCTGTGTTAAAAGAGTTCAATGATTTAAAGAATGCTCAGATCAAGGTTGATTTCTCTCACAACATCACTCTTGATGAACAACATGCTCTCAATAATCTGATCCAAGACCGCGGCCTTACCATCAAATCTGCGGATAAGGGTGGTGCGGTCGTGGTCATGGACACAGAGAAATATATCCGGGAAGCACAGAGACAGCTTTCTGATACTACTGTTTATCATAAACTCAATCATGATCCCAGATGGGAAATAGAAAGGAAGATTAAACATCTACTTGACATGGGCATGACAGGAGGTCTCATAGATGAACAATTGAGGGAGTTCCTCACAGTTACAAATCCGAGGACCCCTGTCCTATATTTACTTCCTAAAATCCATAAAAATCTGATGGACCCTCCTGGACGACCCATTGTCTCTGCTAGGGATTCTCTATTCAGTAACACCTCAGTCTTTCTTGACAAGGTGTTACGAGAACATGTAACAGTAACTAGATCTTATATTCGGGACACATCAGATTTCTTGTCCCAAATACAAGATCTCACTTTACCACAGGGTGCAATTTTGGTTTCTTTGGACATCAACTCGCTATATACCAGTATCAGACATGAATTGGGAACTACAGCAGTCAAGGACTGCCTTGGCACTACACACTATAGCAAAGAATGCCAAGATATCCTATTGCAACTCTTACATGCTCTGTTGACAAATAATTATTTTCTTTTTGGGGATGAGTTTTTGGAGGAGAAATACATCTATGTATCCCACCACTTCAGACATGTTCTGGGGTGGTGGAGATACATAGATGATATTTTCTTTATTTGGACACACACAGAAGATACTCTGTGTTCATTTTTTGATTTTCTCAACACGGTGGACGATGACATAAAATTTACGTTCTCTTTTTCTAAGACACAGATGTCATTTTTAGATACTATGGTAAAAATAATAGACAACAAAATTGAGACTAGTATTTACACAAAACCCACTGACTGTAACACCATATTACATTACACTAGTGCACATCCAAGACCTATGGTCAAGTCGCTGCCATATAGTCAATTTTTGAGAGCCAAACGAATTGTAAGTACCTCAGTAGAATTGAACCAGACTATTCAGTGTATGTCAACGGCCTTTCAACAACGTGGTTATCCACGTGGACTTTTACAGGCACACAAACAAAAACTAGAAATAACAGACCGTAATGAACTTTTAAACACCTTCAGGCCAAAAAACAAAAATAATGAACGAATCCCTTTTGTGAGCACATATACATCAGATAGTGGACATATAAAACATATTGTTTTAAAACATTGGCCAATTTTGAAATATGGCCTAGGTAATATTTCAGCCTTTAAAGCAACACCGATCATGTCTTATAGACGTTCTAACAATCTTGCAGATAGATTAGTTCGGGCAGATGTTGGCCCGCTCAGATCTATCAAACAAACCTTTTTGAAGGCCCCTAAAAAGGGCTGTTTCCCATGCATACGTTGCGTAAACTGTAAACTTATTCACAAAGGGTCTTTTTTTGTACATCCTAATACCCAACAACGATTCAACATCAATTATTACCTTACCTGTCAATCAACACATGTCATTTATGTTCTGTGGTGCCCATGCAACTTACTGTATGTTGGTGAGACCACCACAGAATTTAAGACACGTTTAAATTATCATCGTTACACCATCAGAAAAGAACGAAAGGATTTACCTGTCTCGAGACATTTTCTTGAGTCTGGCCATGGTGAGAATGATTTGAAGTGGATGCTGGTGGACCATGTCCCATTGGCGCGGAGATGTGGGGACCGGGTCCAGTCCCTAAAAAAGAAAGAGATGCAATGGATTATGAAATTGAATTCTTTACAGCCTAATGGCTTGAACATAGAGTTTAGACCTTGGATTTGTTGAAATGTTATTACTGATCTCCATTCAGTGTTCTTTCCACCGTTATTACTGTGTGTAATTGTTGATACAACTGTAACCATATGAAACCATAAACCTTTTGTATACATGGGAATTTGGAATACATGATGCAGAGCTGTCTTCTTTGAATATGCTGACACCTTTTATGGTCACGTGATGATCGCAACATCATCGTAGTTTAATGACTATTTCATATTTTGTTTCACATTAAGGAAATTACAGCTATGCTTGATTTTACGCCAGGGGACATGTATGACACGTCTTGAGTAGGTCAATATTTTGTACACATTCGGGACGTGACAACCATCTCCCATCCATGATGTCCCTTTTTTTGGGTGAAGGATCTGGTATTGATCCTGTTAAATTGATAGACATTCACTTTTGCACAAAAATTATTTTTAATTCTTTTATATTTTTATATATATTTTTAGATATTTCTTTAGAATTTGTTTCATTAGGAATATGTTGCGATCCTCTCATAACCACACTTACATGAATTCTTTTTCTTTATATGTGATCTAGCGACCGAGACTACTAAAATATGGCTGCGCACTGAAACTAAACAATGATATACCCCAAAATGGCCAGTCGCATAATTGGTTTGCGTTCCACATACAGGATGTACGTATACTGTTGCGTTCCACTGACAGGAAATACGTACTATCGCGTTACTAGCTCGATCTGATGTGATTGCGCGATGCAAATTAACGCATGCGCACAACGCTCTACCCCACGCCAATGCATCATGTACGCCACAAGACCCGGTCAGATTCTATGAATTGTTTTTAATTATGTTTTAACTACTGTCACCTGTGATTAATTATGCCCTTTAGGTAGAGGTATTAATATTGTGGGGAGTCGCTCTGGTAGATAGCGGTGCGGTTGCAGTACAGAGGCAAAAGGGAGTCCAGAAGGTGCAATAATCAGTGTTTTATTCACACTTGCACAACATAAACAATAAACAGTCTCTTGGTGTTAAATCACACACATCCGAAATCATGAGGCAAAACAAAACAGTCCAAAAACAGGTTCCAGTCACCTGGGAGGTTTTAGGTGCAGGTTCGCACCTGGCTGTCAGTCCAGCCGCAAGGCGATCGACCTCATGCTTCCAGGCCGTCTGCACTCCTCCTTGCTTGGGCTCTTGCTTCCAGCGTGAACTCCACACAGCACAGAATGGATCAGAACTCCCAAACTCAGATGATTCCACAGCCTAACACCAGCTCCAGGATAATCACCCCCAGCTGCTGAGGAGGCTGCCTTTTAAAGGCCCGGATGAAGTCCGGCCTGGACCGTGGGGAGTAGGCACCCACCCAACTCTTTGCCTACTCCCAGTAAGAGCCGGCCCGGATTGGCTTTGCAGCGAAACTAACTGACAATGTCAAACAGCACTAGCTGCTGCTGACACATAAAAACCCGGCTCTCACCTTACCGAGGCCAGGAACCTCGGTGACACGTATCGTCCGTCCATGACGACACCTTGCGCCCTCTTACAATATACTCTTTTAAAATTGGAGATATTATATTCGGCACAGTACATATACTTTTTTATTACATATGACACATTCACTATGCACTTTTTTATGAATTTGTAAGATTTTTGTATATATTTCACTTAATGATGCTTTTTTATGGATTGCACTATCAGCTTATTTTGTTCAATCATGTAATCAACACACCCCTATAAGTATTTGTAACACGGCATTTGTTGTATCACTGGCTTGAGGACGGTTTCATTGGGAAAACCGAAACGTTGCCCTTGGTGAAATAAAGACACAGATTACTGAAGGTGGTGCCGTGGATTCTGTTTTTCTTTTATGTATCCAGAGAGTTAAAGTCCCTCTCTGCACCACAGGCACACCAAGCGACTTACAAGCGGTGCGTTCATCAGTTTTTTCGTTTCTATATATATATTATATATATATATATATATATATATATACACACACTCACCTAAAGAATTATTAGGAACACCTGTTCTATTTCTCATTAATGCAATTATCTAGTCAACTAATCAAATGGCAGTTGCTTCAATGCATTTACGGGTGTGGTCCTGGTCAAGACAATCTCCTGAACTCCAAACTGAATGTCAGAATGGGAAAGAAAGGTGATTTAAGCAATGTTGAGCGTGGCATGGTTGTTGGTGCCAGACGGGCCGGTCTGAGTATTTCACAATCTGCTCAGTTACTGGGATTTTCACGCACAACCATTTCTAGGGTTTACAAAGAATGGTGTGAAAAGGGAAAAACATCCAGTATGCGGCAGTCCTGTGGACAAAAATGCCTTGTTGATGCTAGAGGTCAGAGGAGACTCGGCCGACTGATTCAAGCTGATAGAAGAGCAACGTTGACTGAAATAACTACTCGTTACAACCGAGGTATGCAGCAAAGCATTTGTGAAGCCACAACACGCACAACCTTGAGGGGGATGGGCTACAACAGCAAAAGACCCCACCGGGTACCACTCATCTCCACTACAAATAGGAAAAAGAGGCTACAATTTGCACAAGCTCACCAAAATTGGACTGTTGAAGACTGAAAAAATGTTGCCTGGTCTGAGTCTCGATTTCTGTTGAGACGTTCAAATGGTAGATTCCGAATTTGGCGTAAACAGAATGAGAACATGTATCTATCACGCCTTGTTACCACTGTGCAGGCTGTTTTCTGGGCACACTTTAGGCCAATTGGGCATCGTTTAAATGCCACTGGCAACCTGAGCATTGTTTCTGACCATGTCCATCCCTTCATGACCTCCATGTACCCATCCTCTGATGGCTACTTCCAGCAGGATAATGCACCATGTCACAAAGCTCAAATCCTTTCAAATTGTTTTCTTGAACATGACAATGAGTTCACTGTACTAAAATAGCCCCCACAGTCACCAGATCTCAACCCAATAGAGCATCTTTGGGATGTGGTGGAACGGGAGCTTCGTGCCCTGGATGTGCATCCCTTAAATCTCCATTAACTGCAAGATGCTATCCTATCAATATGGGCCAACATTTCTAAAGAATGCTATCAGCAGCTTGTTGAATCAATGCCATGTAGAATTAAGGCAGTTCTAAAGGCAAAAGGGGTCCAACACCGTATTAGTATGGTGTTCCTAATAATTCTTTAGGTGAGTGTATATAGAGCGAGAGAGAGAGAGAGCATGGTACTGATATGAGACATAGAAGGTATAATAGATACAGGGGATATAAAAAGTCTACACACCCCTGTTAAAATGTCAGGTTTCTGTGCTATAAAAAAAATGAGACAAAGATAAATCATTTCAGAATTTTTTCCACCTTTAATGTGACCTATAAACCGTACAACTCAACTTAAAAACAAACTGAAATCTTTTAGGTAGAGGGAAGAAAAAAAATAAAAAAAAATAAAATAATATGGTTGCTTAAGTGTGAACACCCTTAAACTAATACTTTGATTTTATTACAGCACCCAATCATTTTGGGTACGAGTCTATCAGCATGGCACAACTTGACTTGCTAAGATTTGCCCACTCTTCTTTGCAAAAACACTCCAAATCTGTCAGATTGTGAGGGCAATCTCCTGTGCCCAGCCCTCTTCAGATCACCCCACAGATTTTCAATCGGATTCAGGTCTGGGCTCTGGCTGGGCCATTCCAAAACTTTAATCTTCTTCTGGTGAAGCCATTCCTTTGTTGATCTGGATGTATGCTTTGGGTCGTTGTCATGCTGAAAGATGAAGTTCCTCTTCAGGTTCAGCTTTCTAGAAGAAGCCTGAAAGTTTTGTGCCAATATTTGCTGTATCAGAAATGGACCGTGCTGCACTTTCCTTCAGCAGGAAAAACTCCTTCCTGCTGAAGGAAAGTGAAGCGCAGTCCATTTCTGATACAGCAACTTTTGAATGTCAATTAGACCTACTTCCCACCTGGACCTGCAGGGCCACTTAGCATAGCTACGTATCTGAGACTTTCTTTCTCTTCTATTTTTGGTTTTTGTGCCAATATTGACTGGTATTTGGAACTGTTCATAATTCCCTCTATCTTAACTAAGGGTACTTTCACACTGGCGTTTTGGCTTTCCATTTGTGAGATCTGTTTCAGGGCTCTCACAAACAGTCCAAAACGGATCAGTTAAGCTCCAATGCATTCTGAATGGATAATGATCCGTTCAGAATGCATCAGTTAGGCTCCGTTCTGCTTCTATTCTGTTTTGGAGGCGGACACCAAAATGCAGCTTGCTGTATTTATGTGTCCGTCTGAAGAGGCGGAGCCTAACGGATCCGTTTTGAATAACAATGTAAGTCAATGAGGACAGATCCGTTTTCAATGACACAATATGGTGCATTTAAAAACGGATCCATTCCCTATTGACTTTCAATAAAATTCAAAACGGATCCGTTTTGGACTTTGTAATTTTTCTTTAAAACGAATGCAAATGGATCCGTTCTGAACGGATACAAACGTTTGCATTATAGGTCCGGATCCGCACCAACCCAAGTGTGAAAGTACCCTAAGGCCCCAGTTCCAGCTGAAGAAAAACAGCCCCAAAGCATGATGCTGCCACCACCATGCTTCACTGTGGGTATGGTGTTCTTTTGGTGATGTGCAGTGTTGTTTTTGCGCCAAACATATCTTTTGGAATTATGGTCAAAAAGTTTAACCTTGGTTTCATCAGACCATAACACCTTTTCCCACATGCTGTTGGGAGACTTCAGATGTGTTTTTGCAAAATATAGCTTGGCTTGGATGTTTTTCTTCGTAAGAAAAGGCTTTTGTCTTGCCACTCTACCCCATAGCCCAGACATATGAAGAATATTGTTGTCACATGTACCACACAGCCAGTACTTGCCAGTTATTCCTGCAGCTCCTTTAATGTTGCTGTAGGCCTCTTGGTCGCCTCCCAGACCAGTTTTCTTCTCGTCTTTTCATCAATTTTGGAGGGACGTCCAGTTCTTGGTAATGTTACTGTTGTGCCATATTTTCTCCACATGAGGATGACTGTCTTCACTGTGTTCCATCGTATATCTAATGCCTTAGAAATTAGTTTGTACCCTTCTCCTGTCTGATACATTTTAACAATGAGATCCCTTTGATGCTTTGGAAGCTCTTTGTGGACCATGGCTTTTGCTGTGGGATGCGACTAAGAAAATTTCAGGCAAGACCAACTAGAGCAGCTGAACTTTATTTTGGGTTAATCAGAGGCACTTTAAATGATGGCAGGTGTATGTTGACTTCGATTTAACATGATTTTGAATGTGATTGCTTAATTCTGAACAGAGCTACATGCCCAGTTATAAGAGGGTGTGCACACTTATGCAACCACATTTTATTTTATTTTTTCTTCCCTCCACCTAAAAGATTTCAGTTTGTTTTTGAGTGGTACAGTTTATTGGTCACAATAAAGGTGGAAAAAGTTCTGAAATTATTTATCTAAATTATTTAACAGAAATATGTTGTCAGTTATACATTAGGGCCACTGTGTGTGAGGTACATGAGGTAGTGGTCATTGTAACCATCTGCAATGTTATATATGAGTAAGCAATGTGTAAAAACAGGGCATGGGGGGAGGGCAAACGAAGAGAAAAGTGAGGGACCTCCTCTTACCACTCCAGTGCCCTTTTTACTATACGACTCCTTATACCTGATATGAACTGATCCCGTATCAGTTTATCTGCATCATGAACTGCATTACACCCTTCACTATCCTTCTTATTAAAGGGGTTCTCTGGGAATTAAGAAAATGAAAATACTTAAATATTACTTTATTATAAATATATTCTCAAATAACTTTTATTATTTATAATGGCTCGTTTTGTCTGGGCAGCAATCATCAGGGGAAACAAAATGGCTGCTGTCCCATTAGTTCACATAAAACCTGTCCTGATCACACAGGAGGACAAGTGACTTCACAATACTGAGCTAAATATCTGCCTCCTCCTCCTCCTCCTCTCTACTTGTCAGGGATTATGATCCTGAATACAGATGATAAGATCTTTAGCTCTGGGGAATTTAGTTCATGAGGAGACATGAACTACAGAGAGAACAGACGAGACAGATTGTAGTAATGTTGGGCTGTGGTAATGTAGACTGCATACAAGTGCTGCTGCTCATTAGACACACCTCACCCTCCTCTCATGTCTCCTCATCATCTCCATTCCCACAGAGATTCACCTGTATTCAAGATCATGATTCCTGACAAGCAGAGCAGAGAGGAGGACAAGGCATCACTATGGCTCATTGTGGTGAAGTACCGGTAACTTGTCCTGCTATGAGATTAGGACAAGTTTTGTGTGTACTGATAGGACGGCGGCCATTTTGTTTCTCCTAATGATTGCTCCCTAGACAAAACAAGCCATTATAACTAATGAAAGATATTTGTAAATATATTTATTATAAAATAATATTTAAGTATTTTCATTTTTTTAAATGCCTGGAGAATCCCTTTAAAGGATTTCTACGGGAATTAAGAAAATGGAAATATGTAAACATTAATTTATTATAAATAAATTCACAAATACCTTTCATTGGTTATAATGACTTGTTTTGTCTAGGGATCAATGATTAGAAGTGGCAAAATGGCCGCCGTCCTATTAGTACACACAAAACCTGTCCTAATCACACAGCAGGACAAGTTGCTTCAGAGCGGTGAGCCTCATCCTCCTCTATGCTCTGTTTGTCAGGGATTATGGTCCTGAATACAGATAAGATCTTAAGCTGAATCTCTGTAGGAATGGAGTTCATGAGGATACCTGAGGTAGAGAAAGGACAGACAAGACAGACTGTGGTAATGTGGGGCTGTGGTAATGGAGACTGCATACAAGTGCTGCTACTCATTAGTCACATCTGCTCATGAACTTCATTCCTACAGAGATTCAGCTGATGACCATATTAAACTGTATTCAGGATGATAATTCTTGACAAGCAGAGCAGAGAGGAGGATGAGGAGACTCTTTACCTCAGTGTTGTGAAGAAACTTGCCCTCCTGTGTGATTAGGACAGGTTTTGTGTGTACTAATAGGACGGTGGCCATTTTGTTTTTCCTAATGATTGCTCCCCAGACAAAACGAGCCATCATAACTAATGTAAGGTATTTGGGAACATAACTATAATGATGTAATATTTAAGTATTTTCATTTTCTTAATTCCAGGAGAACCCCTTTAAGGCTCATCCTGTTCGTGACACCAAATGTAAATGAATGTAAGAATAGCTATAAACCTGAAATCTCTTTACTAAAATAGGGCAACGTTGTGGTATTAGGAAATTTTATCCAAAGTTAGATTTCATTTCACAAAAAGTGTAATAGCAAGTGATCAAAAAGTTATATGCACTTCAAAATAGTGCCAAACCGTCATCTCATCACTACCTAAGACAATCGCCCAAAAAATAAAAAAAATATATAACTCTCAGACTATGGAGACATTAAAACATGATTTTTTTGTTTCAAAAATGAGAATATTGTGTAAAACTAGACATATTGGGTATCGCTGCGTCTGTAAAAACCTGCTCTATAAAAATAACACATGGCCCAACTTCTCAGGTGAACACAGCAAAAAAAATTATAATATAAATACGGTGTCAAAAGCCATTTTTGTCACCTTACATCACAAAAAGTGTAATAGCAAGCGACCAAAATGTCATATGCACCCCAAGATAGTGCTTATTAAACCGACATCTCATCCCGCAAGAAATGAGCCCCTACATAAGACAGTCGCCCAAAAAGTAAAAATAAAAATATGGCTTTCAGAATGTGGAGACACTTAAAAAAAAAAAAAAAATGCTTTATTATGTAAAATTGAAACAAACCCCCTCAAAAATAGTCATATTTGGTATTGTCACATCTGTAACAACCTGCTCTATAGAAATGGCACACGATCTAACCTGTCAGATCAACGATGTAAATAACAAAATAAAAACAGTCCCAAAACAGCTATTTGTTTAGCAAATTTTCCATTGTAATCCATTTTTCCAGTAACAAATGTGGTAAGGTGCAGGGTGCCGTCGTGGATGGCAGGTATGTGTCACCGAGGTTCGTAGCCTCGGTGAGGTAAGAGCCCGTTTTTGTTGATGTCAGCAGCAGCTAGTGCTACTGACAGAGTTTAAATAGCATGGCTGCAAAGCCGATCCGGGCCGGCTCTTACCGGGAGCAGCTAAAGTGTAGGGTGGGTGGCTGCTCCCCACGACCCAGTCCTGGTTTTGGGCTGGGTTTAAAAGCTCAGCCAGCTCAGCAGCTGGATGTGGTGATTATCCTGGAGCTGCTAACAGGGCTGAGGAGTTCTCTGTCCTGGAGGAAAGAACTCAGCAAGGAGGTGTTTTGTTCCTGGCTACCTGAAGCTGGATTCTCCTGCGGCTGGGCCGACAGCGTGGTGCGAACCTGCACCTACACCTCCCAGGTGACTGAACCTGTGTTGGCCTGTTTTTGTTTTGCCACGTTATTTCCGTTGTGTGTGAACTGTCACCAAAGAGACTGTTTTTTCATTTATGGTGTGCAAGTGTGAATAAAACACTGTTTGTTGCACAATCTGGACTCCTTGTTTTGCCTCTAAACTGCACCCGCACCGCTGTCTACCAGAGCGACTCCCCACATTTGGTGTCGGATGCGGGCATGCGCAGTGAGGCTGGCGTGAACGCCGAAGTTTTGTTTTTCTAAAGTGCATGGAATATATTAAGCCAGCAAAGCTGCAAGCAGGAGTTTCTGGCAACATGGAGGCTGCTGTGAAGGCTCTCATAGAGGCTAACGTGCAGCAGCGGGAGACCAACCAACTACTGCTACAACATGTGATGGCGTTACAGGCGGCAGGAGCGTCCCACCACGTCCATGATGCCCGGAAAGCGGTCCGTGCGGCGATCCCAAAAATGACCCCCGCAGACGACGTTGAGACGTACCTGGCGGTTTTTGAGAAGGTCGCCGTGAGGGAAAAGCTACCCCGTGACCAGTGGGCCGAGGTGGTTGCTCCGCTCCTGGCATCCGACCCCAGCAAGTTTTTTTGATTTGGCAGACGACCAGGCTGCTGACTATTCCACGGTGAAGGGGGAGATCCTGGCCAGACTGGGGGTAAACGTGTTGGTCCGGGCTCAGCGGGTCCACCAGTGGGACTTCAAAGTGGCTGAACCCGCCAGGCCGCAGTACTATGAGTTGCTGCACAGGTTGCAAAAATGGCTGCAGCCTGAGGTTCTAAGTCCGACTGCTATGCTGGACCGGCTGCTGGCTGACATGTTTTGGAGGGCCTTGCCTTACCCCCTTCAACACTGGATTGGCCAGGTATCCCCCACCGATGCCCTTGAGATGGTCGACCTGGTGGAGCGATATGAGGCCACCAGAAACCTGCAGGGGGTTCTTTTGGGAGGGGGCCAGTCAAACCCCGGAAATCTCCACCCCAGTCCCGGCGGCCGGCCAAACCCGCCCGGGATGTACCTCTTGCAGATCCGTCCTCAGTGGTCTGTTGGCAGTGTCGGGAGCCTGGACACATAAGGGCCAACTGTCCACAGTGGGGGAACCCATGGAGACTAATTATGGGTACCGGGCTTCCATGTATGCCCGGAGACTGTGTGCGACCGGCATCCCCGGGACAATAGACAATCGTCATCTGTGCCAGGTGCAAGTCGGGGATAACCTGGCAGTGGCGCTGTTGGACTCAGGGAGCCTGGTAACCCTGGTAAGTGCTGCCCTGGTACAGCCCACCCAGTATACGGGCCGGACAGTGGGTGTGGTGTGCATACACGGAGACTTAAAGGACTATCCCACTGCTGTAATGTCTCTGTCCACGGCGGTCGGCACCTGGACTTGTGAAGTGGCGATCTCCACAAAGCTGCCCTATGAACTAATAATTGGGAGAGACTTCCTGGTTTTCCGTCACTGTGGCCTGAGATGAAAGTGACTAATAGCCCTGAGACAGGGGTAACCCTAGCAGAGTGGCCTGATACCCCTGGAAGGCCAGAACCCTGGGAGCCCGAGTCTGAAGGGCCAGCGGTAGGGGTGACCACTGCTGCAGCGGTAGTGGGGGAGACAACCCCACTGAGTGTAATGGTGGGAGACACGGAGGACTTGCCACCGGGACCTGAGTTGGCAGACCTCAATGTCTCCGGGAAAATTTTGGGACCGCACAACACCGGGACCAAACCCCAACCAGGGCCTGGGAGAATGTGCTGAAATTGATGGTAAACCCCAGAAACCAGGGGCTGAATTAATGTTCCCACGATTTATTGTTCTGCAGGATATGTTGTATCGGGTGAACCAAATCCGAGGTGAACCTGTTGAACAGTTGGTGGTGCCCACAGCGTATCGCAAGCTTGTCATGGAGCTTGCCCACCAACATGTTCTTGGGGACACCTGGGGTGGCAGAAAACCCAGGACCGCATACTGCAGCGGTTTTATTGGCCCAGTGTGTTCAAGGAAGTAGAAAATTATTGTAAGTCCTGTCCAACCTGTCAGGTAACTAGCCCCCAGCCACATTTCCGTAGTCCTCTGGTACCTCTGCCAATTATTGAAGTACCGCTTGAGCGAATTGCTATGGATTTAATTGGGCCTGTACCAAAGTCTGCTAGGGGCCACCAACACATTCTGGTAGTTCTCGACTATGCCACTCGGTATCCGGAGGCGGTGCCTCTGCGACATACCTCAGCTAAGCTCATTGCCAAAGAGTTAATGGAGATGTTTTCCCGTGTGGGCCTGCCAAAAGAGGTTCTGACAGACCAAGGGACCCCTTTTATGTCCAAAGTAATGAAGGAACTGTGTAAATTGTTGCGTATAAAGCAGTTACGGACGTCCGTTTACCATCCGCAAACAGACGGTCTTGTTGAGAGGTTTAACCAAACTCTAAAAATATGTTAAAAAGGGTGGTGTCTAGAGATGGGAAGGACTGGGACCTGCTTCTGCCCTATCTCATGTTCGCAGTGCGAGAGGTACCCCAGGCCTCTACTGGGTTCTCGCCCTTCGAACTGCTTTATGGCAGACACCCTCGGGGCCTGTTGGATATCGCCAAGGAAGCATGGGAACAACAGCCTGTCCCCCACAAAAGTGTCATTGAGTATGTCGCCCAGATGCAGGAACGGATGGAAAGGGTGTTGCCCTTGGTCCGGGAGCATATGGAGGCAGCGCAACAAGCCCAGAGTAGGGTGTACAACCGTCAGGCTCGGGTACGGGACTTCAATCCGGGAGATCGGGTTTTGGTTCTGGTACCCACCCTTGACAGCAAATTCCTAGCTAGGTGGCAGGGCCCCTATGAGGTGATCGAGAAGGTAGGGGAAGTGAATTACAAGGTACACCAGCCAGGCGGCGCAAGCCGGAGCAGGTGTACCACGTGAATTTACTTAAGCCGTGGAAAGATAGGACGCGGCCGACGGCCACAGCCCCGGCCAGGGCTTCTAGGTGAAAAGGGTCCAGCCCCACAGTTCGAGGCCTGTGAAGCCGTAACCACGGTAAAATTGCAGACAGCCTGTCTTCCAAACAAGTTCAGGAAGTCAGGGAGTTCCTCAGTCGGAACACGGATGTGTTCTCGGACCTCCCTGGCCGCACGTCTCTCATCCGACATGACATCGTCACTGAGCCTCAGGCCAAGGTCCGGTTAAAACCATACCGGGTACCCGAGGCTCGGCGGCGGGCCATCGCGGAGGAAGTGCAGTTAATGTTGAAGCTCGATGTCATTGAGGAGTCGAAAAGTGAGTGGGCCAGTCCCATAGTCCTAATACCTAAGCCGGATGGGACGCTATGGTTCTGCAACGACTTTCGCAAGTTAAATGAAGTATCCAAGTTTGACGCGTATCCCATGCCCCGAGTAGACGAGCTTGTTGAAAATTTAGGACAAGCCCGTTATTTTTCTGTGCTGGACCTCACTAAAGGGTACTGGCAGGTACCCTTAACGGAGGCGGCTAAGGAAAAACCGCGCTTGTTACCCAGCAGGGCCTGTATCACTACAAGGTGTTACCCTTTGGCCTGCATGGCGCCCCGCCACTTTCCAGAGGTTAATGGACATAGTGCTGCGACCACATCGTCGGTACGCCTCGGCCTACTTAGATGATGTAGTCATCCACAGCACCGACTGGGAAAGCCATTTACCCAAGGTGCAGGCGGTAGTGGATGCCCTGAGGAAAGCTGGACTAACCGCCAATCCAAAAAAGTGTGCGATTGGGTTGGAAGAGACCAAATATCTGGGATATGTAATTGGGCGGGAGTCATCAAACCTCAGGTAACTAAGGTAGAGGCCATTCGTAGCTGGCCCCGACCGGTCACCACCAGGCAGGTAAAGTCGTTCCTGGGGATTGTAGGATACTACATGAGGTTTGTGCCCCACTTTGCCACAATAGCAGCGCCATTGACAGACCTGTTGAAGGGGCGAAAGTCTGGGAGCGTTAGCTGGAGTGAGAAGGCGGAGGAGGCTTTCTCCGCGTTGAAGTCGGCCCTGTGTGGGTCCCCGGTTTTGGTGACACCCGACTTCAACAAGGAGTTTGTCGTACAGACCGACGCCTCGGAGGTAGGCCTCGGTGCAGTACTGTCGCAGGAGGTCAACGGGGAAGAACATCCCGTTGTCTTCCTGAGCCGTAAGCTCAGTCCCGCCGAGTCCAGATATAGTATAGTGGAGAGGGAGTGCCTGGCTATCAAGTGGGCACTCGAATCTCTCCGCTACTACCTGTTAGGGAGGAGGTTCCGTCTGGTGACCGACCATTCCCCCCTCAAATGGATGAGTCAGGCCAAGGAGAGGAATGCTCGGGTCACCAGGTGGTTCCTATCCCTTCAAAATTTCAAGTTCTCCGTGGAACATAGGGCAGGTCGCTTGCAGGGAAATGCAGATGCCCTTTCCCGCGTCCACTGCCTCACATGTGTCCACCCCCTCAGGGTTGAACAAAGGGGGGGGGTGTGGTAAGGTGCAGGGTGCCGTCGTGGATGGCAGGTATGTGTCACCGAGGTTCGTAGCCTCGGTGAGGTAAGAGCCCGTTTTTGTTAATGTCGGCAGCAGCTAGTGCTACTGACAGAGTTTAAATAGCATGGCTGCAAAGCCAATCCGGGCCGGCTCTTACCGGGAGCAGCTAAAGTGTAGGGTGGGTGGCTGCTCCCCACGACCCAGTCCTGGTTTTGGGCTGGGTTTAAAGGCTCAGCCAGCTCAGCAGCTGGATGTGGTGATTATCCTGGAGCTGCTAACAGGGCTGAGGAGTTCTCTGTCCTGGAGGAAAGAACTCAGCAAGGAGGTGTTTTGTTCCTGGCTACCTGAAGCTGGATTCTCCTGCGGCTGGGCCGACAGCGTGGTGCGAACCTGCACCTACACCTCCCAGGTGACTGAACCTGTGTTGGCCTGTTTTTGTTTTGCCACGTTATTTCCGTTGTGTGTGAACTGTCACCAAAGAGACTGTTTTTTCATTTATGGTGTGCAAGTGTGAATAAAACACTGGTTGTTGCACAATCTGGACTCCTTGTTTTGCCTCTAAACTGCACCCGCACCGCTGTCTACCAGAGCGACTCCCCACACAAAGCAAGGGTTAACAGCCAAACAAAACTCAATATTTATTGCCGTGATTCTGTAGTTTGAAGAAACACCCCATATGTGGTCGTAAACTGCTGTAGGGCAAAAAATGGCCTGGTCCTTAACCACTTTAAGACCACAGGTTTATACCCCCTAGTGACCAGGCCCTTTTTTGCAAATCGGCACTTCACAACTATTGCTCGGTCATGCGCGGTCTATTGCTCGGTCATGCAACGTGGCACCCAAATGAATTTTACCTCCTTTTCTTCTCACAAATACAGATTTCTTTTGGTGGTATTTGATTGCTGCTGAGGTTTTTCGTTTTTCTGATACTAATCAAAAAATACTGCAATTTTCTCAAAAAAAGTGTATTTTTAACTTTTTCTGGTAAATTTGTTCAAATCTAATTACATTTCTATACAAATTTGTGTCCGAATTTATTGTGCTACATGTCTTTGTTAAAAAAATTCATAAAGTGTATATTTATTGGTTTGCGCAAAAGTTATAGCGTTTACAAACTATGGTACAAAAAAGTGAATTTCGGCATTTTGAAGCAGCTCTGACTTTCTGAGCACCTGTCATGTTTCTTGAGGTGCTAGAATGCCAGGATAGTATAAATACCCCCCCAAATGACACCATTTTAGAAAGAAGACACCCTAAAGTATTCGCGGAGGGGCATGGTGAGTTCATGTATGATTTAATTTTTTTTTCACAAGTTAGCGGAAAATGACACTTTCTGAGGAAAAAATAAAGTTTCCATTTCTGCTAACTTCTGGCAAAAAAAAAAAATTAATCTCCAACGGACTCACTATGCCCCTCAGTAAATACCTTGGGGTGTCTACTTTCCGAAATGGGGTCATTTGGGGGGGTGTTTACTGTTCTGGCATTTTAGGCGGGGCTTGAAACAGAACATTAACTTTTATAAACTTTATTGAACATTTGAAACAGATCATTAAAATAACTTTTTTGCTTACCTGTGATTTTTATTTTTTTTGCTACCTTTAGAGGACAAAGCTCTGTGGGAAAGGGCCCTAAGACCCCCAGTGTCACGCGATCCCTACACTAATAGCATTTTACTATCCGTACTTGCGGAAACACTCCCCTATGCATAGGGCAGGCTGGTCAGGACAGTCAGGACAAAAAACGGTGGTGTCACGCATAATTCCATCCCTGCTACAGACACGCCATTTTTTTCTTGGGGAACAGTGGGCTGGGGTACCAGGATAGACACTCGGGAAGTATCTGTCATGTAGCCGGCTCACTACATCAGGGACTTGGGGCACGGACCCTCCTGGATACAGGAGTTCCGAAATTTTAGGAAGGATCCCGTTCTCTCAGCCTTACTGTAGAGAACAAAACTATTATATAGAGCCAATTGAATTAAATATACAGACACCTTCTTGTACCAGTGTCTGATGCGGCGGGATACTAAATATGGAGCCAACATCTGGTCATTGAAGTCTACCCCTCCCATGTGAAGGTTATAGTCGTGGACAGAGAGGGGTTTCTCAATGACTCCAGTTGCTTGTTCAATTTGCACAGTCGTGTTTGCATGAATGGTGGACCGAAGGTAAACATCCCTCTTGTCCCTCCACTTCACCGCGAGCAGTTCTTGGTCACACTAGGCAGCCCTCTCCCCTTGTGCAAGTCGGGTATTATTGAGCTGTTGGGGGAAGCCCCGGCGACTAGGTCGCGAGGTGCCACAGCATTGAATTCCGACTAGATGTAAGTGTCGAAAGAGGGCCACACTTGTGTAAAAATTGTCCACGTATAAGCGGTACCCCTTGTGGACTAAGGGTTACACCAAGTCCCAGACAATCTTGCCACTGCTCCCCAGGTAGTCAGGGCATCTGACCAGCTCCAGTTTTGAGTCTTTTCCCTCATAGACCCTAAAACGATATGTATAGCCTGTGGCCCTTTCACAGAGCTTATATAGTTTGACCCCATACCAGGCGCGCTTGCTGGGGATGTACTGTTTGATGCCAAGGCGCCCGGTAAAATGTATAAGGGACTCGTCTATGCAAATGTTCTGATTGGGGACATACGCATCTGCAAATCTGGATGACAAATGGTCTATGAGGGGCCGAATTTTGTGGAGCCGGTCATAAGCAGGGTGGCCTCTTGGATGACAAGTTTTATTGTCAGCGAAATGCATAAAGTGCATGATAACCTCAAAACGTGCCCTGGACATTGCAGCAGAGAACATGGGCATGTAAGGTATTGGGTCTTTAGACCAATAGGACTGCAATTAATTTTTTTTTTAGTTAGACCCATGCTGAGGATAAGGCCCCAAAAAATGTTAAACTCAGAAACTGTGACTGGTCTGTGGCGTAGCGGTTGGTTTCGTAGAGATCCGCGGTGAAGAACAGCTAAAAAAACTCAAGGGCCGATCCTAAATGAGCTGTCTCCATGCAAACTCCAGACTGGGCGGTGAAAGGGGGCAATACGGGTGCGGCGGAAGCAGGGGATTGCCAATTAAGGTTTGCCAGAACCTCTGGGATACTAAGGGCTCTACGGGCCTGTGAGCGTGGTGGCTGCGACGGGGAAGTTACTGCACGTGCCACCGTACCAGCTTGAACTGCCCTTCTGGTGCTCGCCACTTCACCACGGAATACGGCAGTGCTGGTAGAAGGTCCAGGATGTGCTGCGCTGCTGGTGTATGCCGCACCATGAAAAATATCAGCGCTAGCACCACTCTGCTGCAAATGAGGCTCATCACGCGGGGAATGCGAAACACTGACATGGGGTCGGGTAGGCCTGACCGTAGCAGGGACCTCAACCTCTTCATCTTTACTAGCGGTTAGAGTGCCACTGCTGTCTACAGATTCATATTCTGAACCACTGAATTCAGCGGGTGAAGCGTCCCCATCGCTTTCATCCATCAGGGCCAGAATCCTGTAGGCCTCTCCGGTGGAATACCCCTTTTTTTGCCATTTTGGACTAACTAAATTTAGGGGGTATTCCTCTACTACCCAGGAAAAAGAGCACACTGCCTAGTAAAAAGGAGTGCTTTCGAAGTAAAGCTGCGATCGCTAATAAAGATCCAAAAAGCTAAAAAGCGATTTTACGGTGTTTTTGCAGTGATCAGAAAAAAAAAATTCTGGTACTGCGGTGGGGCAGACTGAACGCAAGTGTACACACAAGATCAGGCCTGATCGCGCGAACACTGCGTTTTTTGTAGAGCCTAAGGTGACCCCTAATGTACTGATATAGATCTGATTGTGATCAGTCTTGATCACTTACAGATACTATATAGTACTAGTGCTGATTAGCGACAGCGATGACCCTAATCAGTGACTGCGGTGTGGTGTGCGCTAACTACCTAACAAGTAGCTAACTACCTGGCGGTGATGAGGGACCCTTACAGGGGGGTGATCAATGACGGGGGGGTGATCAGGGAGTCTATATGGGGTGATCAGGGGTTAATAAGTGACGGGGGGGGGGGTGTAGTGTATGTGTGGTGATTGGTGCTACTTACAGAGCTGCCTGTGTCCTCTGGTGGTCGATCCAAGCAAAAGAAACCACCAGAGGAGCAGGTAGTAGGTATATCAGACGCTATTTACAAAATACTACTTTTATTGGATCTTTTAAAAATCTACAGCCTGCCAGCCAATGATCAGGCAGGCTGTAGTTTAAATAGTTCTCTTCGCGCTGACGTGAACGCGTGCGCGTTCACAGGAGATCTCGGGTCTCACGAGATGACGTCTATTGGCGTCATCGAGACCTGAGAGAACCACCTTCCGGACGCCTTTTGGCGTTAGTGTGACGGGAGGTGGTTAAGGTGAAAATGAGCCTGGTCCTTAAGGGGTTAAAGGGGAAGGATGCTGTAGAGGTCACTGTTAAAGGGGCAGGCAATGTGGGGGTCTTTGTTACAGTTACAGTTAAGGGGACAGTCCACTATGGAGGTCAGTGTTAAGGGGCGGGATGCTGTAGAGGTCACTGTTAAAGGGACAGGGTGTTGTGGAAATCACTGTTAAGGAGATGGGGTACTGTGGAGGTCACTAATAAAGGGGTGGCCACTGTGGTGGTCACTGTTAAAGGGGTGGCCACTGTGGAGGTCACTTTTAAAGGGGAGGGTGCTGTGGAGGTCTCTGTTAAGAGGGCAGGGAACGGTAGAGATCACTGTTAAGTGGACAGTCCGCTATGGAGGTCAGTGTTAAGGGGCAGGATGCTTTAGAGGTCACTGTTAAATGGGCGGGGTGTTGTGGAGGTCACATTTAAGGGAACAGAGCTCTGTGGAGGTCATTGTTCAGGTGGCAGGTTAGTGTGGAAATCACTGTTAACAAAACGGGGTACTGTGGAGGTTACTAATAAAGGGATGGCCGCTGCGTAGGTTATTGTTAAAGGGGAGGGCACTGTGGAGGTCACTGTTAAAGGGCGGGGTACTGTAGATGTCACTCAGTGGCGTAGCGTGGGTTGCCAGCACCCGGGGCAAGCCATATATTGCGTTGCGCCTCCCCCCCCCCCCCACAACCTGTGGGCACGCCCATTTTTACAGATAACCTAGTGGATGCCACTTGCAGTCCTATGTAACACTACAGATAACACAGTGATAACTCTCTGAGTACAGATAATGTAGTAGATGGATGTGAGCCCCCAGAATTCAGAACACGCACAGTGTGACCTGAAGTCTGGGGCCAGGATTTGGCAGGGTGGGCCACCGTCTTCATTCGGAAATTAGAACGTCATGACACCTTTTATCAGCCACGTCTCGTCTCTGCAGAGTTTCACAGAAAACATTCTTAAATTCCTCACTTTACTATCATCCTCTACTATCATTATACACAGGGGCCATTACATATCCTAATAATACAGAGGGGGCCATTACATATCCTAATAATACAGAGGGGGCCATTACATATCCTAATAATACAGAGGGGGCCATTACATATCCTAATAATACAGAGGGGGGCATTACATATCCTAATAATACAGAGGGGGCCATTATATATTATAATAATACAGAGGGGCCATTATATATTATAATAATACAGAGGGGCCATTATATATTATAATAATACAGAGGGGGCTATTATATACTAATAATACAGAGGGGCCCATTATATACTAAAAATACAGCAGGGCATTATATACTAATAATACTGTGGGGCATTATATACTAATAATACAGATCTATGCTGTCCATATACCAGGCCTACCAGTATTACCCCTTCATATACCGCCTGGTCAGAGTGACCAGGCGGTATATGAAGGGGTGATACTGGGGGTAGGCCTGGTATATGAATAGCAGAGATGGCATCCTCTGAGCCGTACTGTCTCTGGTCATCCTTTACCAGCACCCTGACTGCCATCTGCGTAGCCTTTAACACTGACTGTCACTCACTGATAGCCAAGCAGCAGGCAGTGAAGTGCCATGAGAGCCAGGCTATGCAGGTGGCAGTCAGGGTGCTGGTGAATGATGACCAGAGACAGTACTGCCCAGAGGATGCCATCTCTGCCCATCTCAACTATACCAGGCCTACCACCAGTATTACCCCTTCATTTACTGCCTGGTCACCCTTACCAGATGAGCAGGCGGTATATGAAGGGGTAATACCGGTAGGCCTGGTATATGGACAGCAGAGATTGCATCCTTTAGGCAGTACTGTCTCTGGCCATCCTTCACCAGCATCCTGACTGCCACCTGCCTGCCCTGGCTCTCAGTGTCACAGTGTGAATAAGTCACCCCACACCTAACACTCAGGGAGTGATTCAGTCACACTGTGACACTGAGAGCCAGGGCAAGCAGGTGGCAGTCAGGATGCTGGTGAAGGATGGCCAGAGACAGTACTGCCCAAAGGATGCCACCTCTGGTGTCCATATTCCAGGCCTACCACCAGTATTACCCTTAATATGTGGGCCTGCCCACCCCACACCTAACACTCTGGGAGCTGTCACACTGACTGTGACACTGACAGTCTGACTGAATCACATTCAGGCTGCCTGCTGTGGAGTCCTGAAGCGACACACTGCAGCAGCCTTCTTCTTCTTGTCCCAGCACCACAGTGTCTTTCCACCCAGAAGGTGGGTGGAGCTTCATACTGCCGTGGGCGGAGCTTCGTACTGCCGTGGGCGGAGCTTCATACTGCCGTGGTGATTGATCAGGGCGCGCTTGTTCTGTTGATACTGCTCCTCACTCTGTGGCGCTGCGATCAGTTAGCAACTTCATAGATTTTTTGCGCTAACGGCTGCCAGCGCCCCCTGCAGTCTGGGGCCCGGGGCAATGGCCCCCCTGCCCCCCCTGCCCCCCCCACGCTATGCCACTGATGTCACTGTTATAGTGAATACTGTCGATATATTTTAACAACACACAAACATTAAGTGAAATAGATGAAATATACCCGTGCAAAGCCGGGTCCTTCTGCTAATCTAATATATAAAGCTGAGTGTATATGTGTATGTCCGCTAAAGGATTCTGCACCATTGCATTTACAGTCATGAAATTTGGCACACAGGTACATCAGGTGTCCGGGAAGGTTTTAGGCCATGTCTCAGCTCTCTAGGACTTACCGTTCCTGAGATATTCCCAAAAAAATGCATTAGCCAATAGAAGTCTGCAGGTCTTTCTCTTCATATCCCAACTGCCATACACACAGTCACGTGTCCCTTATCAGCCAATAGAAGCTTGCAGGCCCTTAGTCTCCACATACACACACAGTTTTACACCAGGTTTCCATAACAACCCACCCATTTTTCTTCACTGCTGTAGGTCAGGTTTAAAGGGGCAGGGTGCTGTGGATGACACTGTTAAGGGAGTGGGGTCCTGTGGAGGTTACAGTTAAAGGGGCAGGTAGGACTTAAAAACCCCGCCCCCTGGTCCCGTTAGCTTGACCCGACCGAGTTAGACTGTGCCCCCTCCCACTTCTCAGCTGATGGGGATTTAAAAAATTAAGTAAAAATCAACTTCAAAACGAATGAATTAACTGGGCACTCCTCTGATATAGGCCCCATGCACACGACCGTTGTTTGTTTCCGCGTCTGCTCCTCCTACAAATTTTGCGTCCGTCAAAAAAAACGGATGACGGACCGTTTTTTTTGACGGATCCGATTTTTATGGCAGATCCATTGTAAAAATGCCTATCCTTGTCCGCCAACGTGAAAAAAATAGGACATGCACTATTTTTTTGACGGAATGAAAACACGGATCACGGATGCGGAACAAAAACGGTTGACCATCCGCATTTTTTGACGGACCCATTGAAATGAATGGGGAAGCATCCTATCCGTGAAAAAAAACGGAACGGACGCGGAAACAAACAACGGTCGTGTGCATGGGGCCATAGGGATAAAAATTCAATTTATTTCACAGGTAAAATCAATACACATATAGTAAAATATACGGTAAACATATCACACTTCATCAATACCGGAGTACTATCTTTACCCACAATCCCACAATCATCGATCCCAAAAATTCATCTATATTCAATCCGTTCAATAATACACAATACAACAGCTGTAATTCTGTACCCTTCAACCTCAAATTGTTAATTTGTCGGCAGTTATAATCATATTTTGGTTGTTACAATTAGTATTAAATAGAAATAAAAAATATGAAATATGGTAAAAATATGATAATAAAATAAATTTGTGAAAAATAGAATACATTTTTAGAAAAAAATATAAAAATAAAAATAATAAACTGCTGTCAAACACTCCTATAAAACTGTGGTATTGGAAATGTGCCACAATATTATAATCTCCAAATAGTGTTACAATATTAAATTCTTTATCCTGAATAACAGCGCAAATGTAGATAATATCCGCAGATAACTAATAGTGCGGTACCGCAATATCATTAAAGATATATAATGCGGTACCGCAGTGTCTTCTAAGTGATCCAAAATCTCAATGGCTGTTATGTGGTTATTACTGGCAAACCACCTTAAATTACAACATAATTTTTCTAAGAGTTGTTATATTAATATTAAGCTGTTGGCGAAACGTGGTAATATTGCCAGGAAAGACCGCAGTATAATGTTTGCAGAATACATAACAAATTGTGACAATACTGGTACCGCCAATCTCTTGTATTCCGGTACCGCAGTTGCCTATGAGATGTCCCAATATCAAAGAAGTTTGTGCTTGAAATATAAGAATGAAGGAAAGTCCTATGTTTGGCTCAAATACTTATTCCACTTACTGATAGCGGCGTCCCGCTTAGAACTGGATCAGCGGCGTCCCGCTGCAACTTTTTTACCAAGTAAGGCAGACACTGGTTCAAAATTGGAGCAGTCTTACCGGAGGATCGGGTATACTCCTACGGCTCTGAATGTATCTCGAAGTTTGCAAGCCGCGGTTCTCCACTACCTCGTGCAGGTCAAGAGCGCTCTCACCGCTGTTTTGGGTGTATGCTTCCTTGCGGCTCCAAATGATGACGTATCTCGGGTCATGCAGATTTTTTGCTCTTTATATAATGCTCACACTACAACAGATTAGTGCAGCTTTTTTCCTTTACACGGCGTCTGTATCCACACTTGGTTCATCAGGGGTCCAACCATACGCGTTTCGGGGCTTGCGTCCCCTTCATCAGTGGTTATTGGAACCCCGTGGTAGCCCCTCTTTTATAGGTCTCCTCATTTCCTCAAAACACAATATGGATTAGTGGACTGGGATTTCTCCAGTCCACAAATCACATTATAAATTATCCTCCATCATAGATTACTTTATATCCTTTTATCAAATATTGTATTGCACTAGATATTCATATAATCTTATACCTCTTATGAGTACTATAAAAATATATATATTTATTACAAAAAAGTTTTTACAAAAAAATTTTCATAAAAATTTCTCCTTACAAAAACCCTTTTAAAAAAAAAAAAACCCTTTTATCATCTTTCTTTAAAATGGGACTTCCATCTTTCTTTCAAGGGGGACATTAACCTACTAGACCTCTTGATTGAAGTATCTTATCTGAAGAATCAACTTCTGTCAGCTGCAGGGGTGGGAGGGAGGGTGAATTTCTCCCTGCGGCTCATGTTCAAACAGCACAGTGCTACTGTCATAGAGAGAGCTGTTCAAAAGGACATCCCTGTGTCCATCCAGGCCCTACACCAGACGGAAGACAGGGAGTATAAAAGCCGGACTGTCTGGCCTAAAACTGGACCTCTGGCCACCCTAGGGGCAGCCTGCTGTGGAGGTCACAGTTAAGGGGACGGTCCGCTATGGAGGTCTGTGTTAAGGGGCAGATTGCTATAGAGGCCAATGTTAAGGGGGCGTGGTGTTGTGGAAATCACTGTTAAGGAGAAAGGGTACTGTGGAGGTCACTAATAAAAGAGCGGCCACTGTGGAGGTTAGTGTTAAAGGGACGAGCCGCTGTGGAGGCTTCTATCTTGCTTAGTGGATGGAGATCCTTATTTCCTGAGGAAGTTGGCGCACGTTAGTGGTCCACATGGACCTCGCATTATTGTATCTCCCTGTTATTGATTTTCCATGGCGCTGACTGTAAATAGCCAGTCCACATGTATCTTTTTGCATCAGGCCATTGCTCCATATTTTTTATGCTCAGGGATTGCTCTGTAAGGTTTCCAATAACAGATGATCATCTTATCAATTGTTTATTTTGTACTGCCCTCTTTGCCACATGATGAACCTTTATAAATCTACTTGGGGAAATGAATCAGGATTTAGGGTATTAGTTATTTCACAACTTTTTTTTAGGGCTTTTAGGGGCATATTAGGCTTAGGTACGAGGACAGAGGGGGTGTTGTGGAGGTCACATTTTAAGGGAACGGAGCGCTATGGAGGTGACTGTTAAAGGGGATGGTGCTGTGGATGCTACTGTGGAGGTCACTATCAATGGGGTGGGCATTGTGGACAGGTTCCATTTAAGGCAGCAGGGTACTGTGAGGTCTCTGTTAAGGGAGCAAGGTACAGTGGAGGTCACTGTTAATAGAGTGGGGTACTGTGCCAGTCACTGTCAAAGGGGCAGTCGCTGTGGAGGTCTCTGTTAAGGGGGCAGAGAATGGTGGAGGTCAGTTAAGGGGACTGTAACCTATGGTCACTGATAAAGGACGGGTACTGTAGATGTCACCGTTATAGTGGATACTGTCGATATCTTTTAACGACACACACAAACATGAAATGAAATAGATGAAACATACCCATGTGAAGCCGGGTCCTTCTGCTAGTTCTTTATATAAATCAGTTTCTGTACATGTCCTCAGTCCATCTGTTACACTGTGTCTCTCTAGGTAGAAAGGTAATTTGCAGCAAAGCAAAGGCAGCTCACCCCTGATGACCGCTGAGTGGGAGCACGGAAAGGTCCTCTGGTGGACACATCAAAATATTGCGAAAAAAACTCCAGCTGGAGTTTTTTTCACTGTGTCTCTCTAGCACAATAATATTTCCCAGATTCTTCAGGTTTCACTCCAGTGAGTTTAAGATAAACTTCTCCTTTATTTGTGTCTCTTGTTAGCGTTAGACGTCCCTGAAGAGACTGGGCATAGCTGGTGCTGGCATCATACCATATTAGCCCCAACCAGTCCAGTCCTTTCCCTTCAGGTTGTCGGATCCAGTGTACACCATACATGTTAGTGTTGTCAGTGAGGGAGGCCCCGGTCACTTTACAGGTCATGTCCAGAGTCTCTGAAGGCTTCACAGTCCCAGGACCAGACTCCACCATAGAGATTTGTGCAGTGACACCTGTGTATAAACAGAAATCTATAATAATTACAATTATTACTAGAAGTTGAGTGTAATTAACTTTTGCAGGAAATCAGACTCACATTTTAGGATTAATATAACACAAAGCAACCAAGGGAGACTCTTCATGTTTGGTCAGAGGAGATAGAACAAGTCACTTGCAGGTCTGGTGTACAGTTCCTGATTAGTAGTTGCTTCAACCTCTCTATTTAAACAAGAACTTATTAAAATATATTTACATACACCCTGCTGGAGAGACCCTGACCCTTATTACTGGGAGACTTACACTGACATATAACAGATGGTGATGAGGTACTGTACACAAAGCTCTCATTTACATGTTACATACAGGATTTTCAGTCTTTGTCCTGAACTGCCAAACCAGGATGACAGAATAAGGTCCCATTCGCATGAACGTATGGCCTCCTTTGCGCATTTTGTCCTATGTTTTGCAGAGCAGAGGCATGGATCGGAAACCCACGTAAACACTTGGAAGCCTTTCCGTGGGCTTCCGCATCAATGCCTCCGCACTGCAAAAGATAGGACTTATTATATATTTTGCCATATCTTACGGATCTAGCGGCTATGCTTGGTATTGGAGCTCAAGCTCATTCACTTGAGCTTTACCCAGGACATGTAATTACTAAACATAATGTCACTGGTCTAGGAAGATGCCGCAATGCTCAGAGTGACACAGACTCATAGTTACATATGTAGTTAACACCGTTGAAAAAAAGACATAAGTCCATCAAGTTCAACCAAGGGATAGGTGGGGATGCGAATCCCAGAAGGAAATGAGACTCAGATTTCTACACGTTTTCATAAGCATTAATGTTGTTTACTTTTAAGAATTCATCTAAACAAACTCTTGTTAGCCCCTTAAGGACACTTGCCATACATGTACGTCACAGCTGAATGTGACTTAAGGACCAGTGACGTACATGTACACGATCAGCGGTTTGAACCGCCACTCACTGACAGCCGAGTCCCTGCTTCATATGCCGGCATCGGTGAAGACACCAATTCCAGCGTATTAATCCCTTGTATGCCGCAGTCAAAGCTGACCACAGCATGCAGAGGGTTTGCGGAGGGTATCGGTGCCCTCCACATCTCCATCGGGTCCCTGCGCGGCAGTGGCAGGGACCCGATGGCAGAGAAGGCAAGCCCGATGCCTTCCATAGGCATGGGGACTTGCCTCCTATGGAAGCCTGTTTGATCCAGCTCTTAGGCTGGGTCTCACAGGCAGGCTGTCAGCATAAAAGCTGACAACCAATGCATTACAATACAGGTTGTATTGTAATGCATGGCAGAGGGGACCAGACCCCAGAAGTTGAAGTCACACAGTGGGACAAGAATAAAAAAAAAAAAGGGGTTTTCATAAAAAAATTGTTTCAAGAAAAAAAAAAATTCCCTAAATAAAACACATCAAATTGTGAAAAAAAAAGAAAAGCAGCAGACTTATTGAGTATTTCCACGTCCGTAACGACTTTCTCTATAAAAATATCACGTGATCCACCCCCTCACCTGAACGCCCTAAAAAAAATAAAAATACTGTGCTAAAACAATCAATTTCTTGTCACCTTACATCGCAAAAAGTGCAACACCAAGCTATCAAAAAGGGGTATTCCCCTCCAAAATATTACCCATTAAACAGTCATCTCATCCTGCAAAAAATGAGACCCTACATAAAACTATGGCTCTCAGAATATGGATGCTAAAACATGATTTTGTTTCAAAAAAGCTGTTATTGTGCAAAACTTAAATAAATTTAAAAAGTATACATATTATGTATCGCTGCATCCGTAAGAACCTGCTGTATAAAAAAATCACATGAAATAACCCCTCAGGTGAACACCGTCAAAAAAGTAAAATAAAAACGGTGTAAAAAAAGCCATTTTTTGTCACCTTACATCACAAATAGTATAATACCAACCGATAAAAAAAGTCAAACACACCCCAAAATCATACCAATCAAACCGTCATCTCATACTGCAAAAAATGAGACCCTACCTATGACAATCGCCCAAAAAAAAAATATAAGGGCTCTATGGCTAATAAATACTTTATTATATAAAACTGAAACAAACAACGAAAAAAAGTCATATTTGGTATTGTCGTTTCCATAACAACCTACTCTATAAAAATACCACATTATCTAACAAGCTCTGCATCATTAGAAATTACCAGATCCAACAGAGCATTGCCCTTAGTGGGAGCTTCTACAAACTGGCCCATAAAGTGGTCCTGCAGCAAGTTAAGGAATTTTCTCCCCTTTGCAGTTGAGGCAGAATAATGACCCCAGTCTATGTCTGGGAAGTTAAAATAGTAGTTAATATAGGTTTCTCTATAAGGTCCCCAGAATTTGATATAGGCCCCTCTATAGTGTCCCTAGTAATTTATATTTGGTTATCTATCACGCCTAAATAGTTTATATAGGCTCTTCTATAGTGCCCCAGTAGTTAATTTAGTTTAATTTCCTATAGTGTCCCAGTAGATAGGATAGGCCCCTCTATCGTGCTACAGTAGTTATTATACAACCCTCTATAGTGCCATAATATTTAATATAGGCCACTCTATATAGTAACATAGTAACATAGTATATAAGGCCGAAAAAAGACATTTGTCCATCCAGTTCGACCTGTTTCCTGCAAGTTGATCCAGAGGAAGGCAAAAAAAACCCTGTGAGGTAGAGCCAATTTTCCCCACTTAAGGGGAAAAAATTCCTTCCCGACTCCAATCAGGCAGTCAGAATAACTCCCTGGATCAACGACCCATCTTTAGTAGCTATAGCCTGAAATATTATTACGCTCCAGAAATACATCCAGGCCCCTCTTGAATTCCTTTATTGTACTCACCATCACCACCTCCTCAGGCAGAGAGTTCCATAGTCTTACTGCTCTTACCGTGAAGAACCCTTTTCTATGTTTGTGTACAAACCTTCTTTCCTCCAGACGCAGAGGATGTCCCCTCGTCACAGTCACAGTCCTGGGGATAAATAGATGATGGGAGAGATCTTTGTACTGACCCCTGATATATTTATACATAGTTATTAGATCTCCCTCAGTCGTCTTTTTCTAGAGTGAATAACCCTAATTTTGATACCCTTTCAGGGTACTGTAGTTGCCCCATTCCAGTTATTACTTTAGTTGCCCTCCTCTGAACCCTCTCTAGCTCTGCTATGTCTGCCTTGTTCACGGGAGCCCAGAACTGTACACAGTACTCCATGTGTGGTCTGACTAGTGATTTATAAAGTGGTAAGACTATATTTTCATCACGGGCATCTATGCCCCTTTTGATGCAACCCATTATCTTATTGGCCTTAGCAGCAGCTGCCTGACACTGGTTTTTACAACTTAGTTTGTTATTTATTAAAATTCCTAGATCCTTTTCCATGTCAGTGTTACTGAGTGTTTTACCATTTAGTATGTACGGGTGACTTGCATTATTCCTTCCCATGTGCATAACTTTACATTTGTCAGTGTTAAACCTCATCTGCCATTTCTCTGCCCAAGCCCCCAATCTATCCAGATCCCTCTGTAGCAGAAAACTGTCCTCTTTAGTGTTAATTACTTTACACAGTTTAGTGTCATCTGCAAAAATTGATATATTACTGTGCAAGCCTTCTACAAGATTATTAATAAATATATTGAAGAGAATAGGGCCCAATACTGAACCCTGAGGTACCCTACTAGTGACCGTGACCCAATCTGAGTGTGTACCGTTAATAACCACCCTCTGTTTTCTATTACTGAGCCAGTTACTTACCCACATACAGATATTTTCTCCTAGTCCAAGTGTTCTCATTTTATATACTAACCTTTTATGTGGTACAGCATCAAATGCTTTGGAGAAGTCCAGGTATACGACATCCATTGATTTGCCGCTGTCAAGTCTAGAACTTACCTCCTCATAGAAACTGATTGAATTAGTTTGACATGACCGATCCCTCATGAAGCCATGCTGATATGGTGTAATTTGCTTATTTTCATTGAGATACTCCAAGATAGCATCTCTTACAAAACCTTCAAACAGATTACCCACAACAGATGTTAAACTTACCGGCCTATAATTTCCAGGCTCTGTTTTTGGACCCTTTTTGAATATTGGCACCACATTTGCTATGCGCCAATCCTGTGGAACATCCCCTGTCAGTAAAGAGTCCGTAAATATCAGAAATAAAGGTCTGGCTATGACATTACTTAATTCCCGGTGTATGCCATCCGGTCCTGGCGGTTTGTCTATTTTAATCTTTTTAAGTCGCTGCTGTACTTCTTCCTGGGTCAGACAGGGCACTTTTAAAGGGGAATTTACTTTTACATTTTGCATTTCATCTGACAGTTTATTTTCCTCAGTGAAAACAGTGGTGAACAAAATATTTAATAGCTTGGCTTTATCCTCATCGCTTTCTGCAACTCCCCCCTCATTGCTATGTAGAGGGCCGACTCCTTCAGGTTTATATTTTTTACCATTTATATAATTGAAAAACATTTTAGGGTTAGTTTTGCTCTCTTTGGCAATTAATCTCTCGGTCTCTAGTTTGGCAGTTTTTATTCGTTTTTTACATATTCTATTTTTTTCCTTATAGTTCATCAGTGCTTCCTGGCTCCCCTCCTGTTTTAGTGATTTATATGCTTTCTTTTTGTCATTTATTGCTTTTTTTACGGTTCTATTTATCCACATTGGTTTCTTCTTATTTCTTGGCCCATTAGTTATTAAAAGAACCTCTATATTGCCCCAGTAGTTGATATAAGCCCCTTTATAGAGCTCCGAGTAGTTATAAGGTGACAAGAAAGGAAAATAAAATTGCTCAACTACTTCTTGCTTAAAACTGTGAAGCAGATCACAGGCCTCTTCTAGCCTGCAGCCTGAGTTACAACTTCCCAGCATCTCTGAGCAGATGGCGCTATGAAGACATCATGCTGTCTGTGTCCTGACGTGATGACATCATCCCTTTTCAACTACCTGTAGTAATTGTCATGCATGCCTTCATACAAATTTTATTCTGTACTATAGTATTACTAATTCTAGCCAGCTCTAAAAATTGTTGTTTTTATAAAATGTTGCACAGTTCTTCTGCACCTTCAACCAACTTTAATTCTGTTCTGTAATATTACTACTTCTGGACAGCCACCCATAAAACTTGTCTTGTCGTTCTACAAATGTGGTGCTGTCCTGCGCCTTCACTAAAATTTAGTTCACTGTGCATTATTACAGTTGTTCCTTAAGTTAGAATATTAATTGGTTCCAGGAGGACCATTGTATGTTGAAACCATTTTAACTTGAGTAATCAGTTCCAAGACCTCAACATTTCATCCAGGATAAAAGAGAATGAAGATTTAAGAAAAGTAAGCAGATAAGTAACACAGATAAAACAAGTCCTTACATATAACAGTCAGGAATAGCTACTAACTATCAACTAATAAAGCTATTTTCCCAGAGAAGTGGCCTTGATTGGTTGGATCTCAGTCTGGGGCATTGTATGTTGAGTCTGGTTTTAACTTATGATGGGTCAGAAAAGACCATTCTATGTTGAAAATATTGTATCCTGAGGAGGGGTGCACCCAGTCTTTCTTCTTCTTGAGGCAAAAACTGAAATGGCGCCCCTCCCTCATCAATGCCAATTTCGGCTACTTTCACACTGGCGTTTTGGCTTTCCGTTTGGGAGATCCGTTCAGGGCTCTCCCAAGCGGTCCAAAACGGATCAGTTTTAGCCCAATGCATTCTGAATGGATAAGGATCCACTCAGAATGCATCAGTTTGCCTCCGTTCAGTCACCATTCCGCTCTGGAGGCGGACACCAAAACGCTGCTTGCAGCGTTTTTGTGTCCGCCCGACGATGCGGAGCCTCGGCCAACGGATTCGTCCTCACACACAATAGAAGTCAATGGGGACGGATCCGTCTGTAAAGGCTCCGTCTGCGGCAGATCCGTTTCAATTATCTTTGCTCTACTGAGCATGCTCCATTATCTATGTCACCACCCCCAGCAGAGATAGCGGCCATCTTGGATGAAGTTCCTTTCAAACAGGTATGTGGAGAAAGTTCTGTCTATCTATCTCTTTCTCCCTCTTTTTCTCCCATCTATCTCTCCATGTTCCATCCTTTGGGGGCAGATGGCACAGGATTGCAGGTGTGGGGGTGATGTCAAGGTGGGGGGGTAAAGATGTCACATGGATGAGGGGGCAGAGGCAGATTATTGCACTGTGGGGCACTGGATGGCACTCAGTGTGGGGGGCATATTGCAGTGGGAGACTTTATTTGCAGTTTGGCAGATTATGGTATGCGGTGTGATTTGATGGCACTGGGAGGGGGCAGATGGCACTGAGTGTGGGGGGCATATAGCAAGGGGGGGCTGTTTACATGTGGGCAGATTATGGTATGGGGGGGTAGGTTGATGATACTGGGAGGGTGGCTGATTGCACTGAGTGTGTGTGTGTGGGGGGGGGGAGCATCACAAACAATTTCATAGTAATGATTAGAGATGAGCGAACTTTAAAAAAAAGTCCTGAGCATGTGTACAATCTGCCTTCTTTTACTTCTACACCTTCTCCTCCTCACTATATTCCTCCCACTTCTTTTCAAACTCCTTCTTCTACACATGCTCGGGAACCTTCCACTTCCGATCCTTCCACCGTCCACAACCCTCCAATCCACCCTGCATCTTTTCTCCCTAGCCTATGACAGCACCCCTGGAGATGTACCGCCTCCTCCTGGACAGGAAACAGGAATCAGAATGCCTTTAAAAGAGGGACCTCCCTCTCATCCACCAGTTCTGTTTCCTGTCCTAGGAGACAGGGGTAAAGGAGTCAGATGCCTTATCGGAGGAGCTGCGGAAGCTCCGGCTTATTATGCGGTGGAAGAGCTAACCCGAGCGGCGTAAGTCTCCAGGAGTGAGCCGCTGCTTAGTCTGGGCACAGCAGAGAGTTCCACCCCCCCCCCTTCCTCTTCTTACCTGGCGGTGCGGGATCCCTGGACAGTGCGGCGGCTAGCTGAGAAGCGCACCGCTGCACTCCAGGCTCCTATATTACTTCCGGGTCAGGCGTGCTGACTGCAGGAGCCGGAAGGGGGACGGAGCCTGGGAGTAGCGCACGCTAATTTAAAGACCCAGCCAGCTCACTGCCCAGCGTGGAAGAGCTGGCAGTTTTCCTTCCCAGACTGCTGACTGTGCAGGAATGGAGCAAACACAGCACACTGAAACCACTGAGGCCACCAATGAGACTCCGGTAACCCGGTGGGGTAAGAGGGGTGAATCCCCATGGATGAATTGATTCTGCATGATTCTTATGGGGGCTACTGTATGTGTTTTATACTAGGTGGTCAAAGAGTCCTCCAGAAAAACCTCCAGGCTAAAGGAGAAATTTTGTCCAGGATGTAGAAAAAGGCTGCCTTCAGGCTGGGTTAAACCCATGTGCCAGGGTTGTGTTAATAAGATGATGGAAGAGGCCCCTTCTCTCATGACCAGTATAAAAAATCTGATCAAGGAAGAGGTCCGTGAATCCGTTAGTGGCCTTATGCAGAATCATCCAAGTACCTCTGCGGTGGTTTCTAGAGTTTCTCCCTCTACCGACAGTGATGCCCTATCATGATTGGAGGAAGAAGGTGAGTGCGATTCTTCTTCATCTGATAATGAGGCAGCTGGGAGACCATTATTCCAGACCAAAAATACCAACGCCCTGGTTAAATTCGTCAGAAACACTATGGGATTAGATGAGGATAAACCTCAACATTCCGTACGTGACTCTATGTTTGAAGGACTGGGTCCTAAAAAGAGAAGTCTTTTTTTTACATGAAAACATTCAGGCGTTCATTTCCAGAGAGTGGAAGAAGCCTGATAAAAAAAATTTTGTACCCTCTTCTGTCAAACGGAAGTATCCCTTTGATGAGAAGATTTCCGCCACCCGGGACAGAGCCCCTAAACTAGACGCCCCAGTGGCCAAAATATCAAGAAAGAATTATCTGCCGTTTGAGGACATGGGGTCCCTTAAGGACCCTATGGATAGAAGAGCTGAAGTGTATCTCAAGAAAAACTGGGAAGCATCCGCCGCAGCTTTTAAACCAGCCATTGCGGCCTCTTCGGTTGCGAGATCCTTAAAGATATGGCTGGGTGAGCTAGAGTCCCAAATTAAAGGAGGCACCCCGAGAGAGCAGCTATTAACTGCCTTCCCGACCATGTATGGGGCCTTAGATTTTTTGGCGGATGCCTCAGCCGATACTCTCTGTTTCTCTGCCAGGGCCTCTGCCTTAGCCAACTCTGCCCGCCGGGCTATTTGGCTAAAAAATTGGAAAGGGGATTCATCTTCCAAGGCCAAACTCTGTGGAATCCCATGTCAGGGTGAATTTCTCTTTGGCCCAGTACTTGATGACCTCCTGGAGAAGGCCTCAGATAAAAGGAAGGGCTTTCCCTCTGCAGGTGATCCCCCCAGAAGGTCCTTTAGATTTAACAAGCAGGGGTTCAAGAGGAAGGAAGGGTCAAGGCAATTTAATAATCCCGCAAAGAAAAATAAGGGGTTTCTTTTTTCCGGTGGGGACTCCTCCAAAAAACAGTCCCAGTGACGCCAGGCCTCCTGTCAGGGGTCGCCTGTCCCTGTTTTTCGACCAGTGGCGGGAGATCTCCAGCAGTGCCTGGATAAAATCAGTAATAAGAGAAGGCTTAAAACTAAATTTCAAAAAGATTCCAGCAGAAAGGATGGTAGTTACGGATTACCGTTCAGACCCAATAAAGATGTCTGCCTTAATCTCAGAGGTTCTATCCCTGATAGAGAAGAAAGTTTTGATAAAAGTCCCAGATCAGGAGATTGGAAAAGGTTTTTATTCCCCTCTGTTCCTTGTGAAAAAAACAAATGGCTCCTTTCGTACAATAATAAATCTGAAGTGCTTGAACCAATTTCTTGTATACGAGCGGTTTCGTATGGAATCCATCAGGTCCACGGTGTGCAACCTGTCTCGAGACTGTTACATGGCCACGGTGGACCTGAGGGATGCATATTACCACATCCCGATTCATCAGAGCCATCAGAAATTCTTGAGGGTAGCAGTGCACTCGGGCCAGGAGATTCTTCATCTGCAATATCGGGCCCACCCCTTTGGCCTTTCCCAAGCCCCAAGAATATTCACCAAGATTGTCTCAGAGATGATGGCGCACATAAGGGAAAGAGATGTTGTCATAGTCCCATACCTAGACGATTTCCTTCTAACCTCAAGCTCCTACCTGACCCTTGTAGATCAAATTTACTGGGTAAGAAAAATTCTGGGAAGATTAGGTTGGGAAATAAATCTGGAGAAATCCAACCTAGAACCAAGTCAGACATGCGAGTTACTGGGTATAGTTCTGGACTCTCTAGTACAGAAATGTCTACTTCCCCCCAGGAAGGTCGACCAGATTGTTACCAGAATCCGTCACCTCATGAACCATCCGGTGCTGTCAGTAAGGGAGGCTATGTCAGCCCTGGGCCTCCTGACTTCCACAATCCTGGCAGTGGAATGGGCCCAGTACCACTCCAGGGTCCTTCAGCTTCAAATTCTGCAGGAATGGGACAGACGTCCTTTTTCCCTAGACTCAGTAATGACTTTGTCCCCTCAGACCCTGACCTCCCTAAAGTGGTGGACAGACCGGGTCAATCTGAGAACCCTTTCAATCAATCTGAGGTCCCCTGACAAAGAAACTCTATGACCTCTCTGACAACAGATGCAAGTCCAACGGGGTGGGGAGCCCACATGGGGTCCCTTCTGTTCCAGGGGCAATGGGATTTCCAGACCAAACAACAATCCCAGAATTACAAAGAACTCCTTTCTGTCAAGCTAGCCCTAGAACAGAGTCTTCCAAACATCAAGGGCAAGAACATCATGGTTTACTCAGACAACACTACTGGAGTAGCATACATCAACAGACAAGGGGGTACGAGAGCTCCTGCTTTAATGCTCCTCTCACACCAGATCTTCACCCTAGCAGAAACCTTTCTGGCCTCCATCTCTGCGGTGCACCTGAGAGGTTCAGAGAATGTGAAGGCCGACTTTCTAAGCCGTCATCATCTGAGACAAGGGGAGTGGTCCCTGAACCAGTCCATCTTCAACAAGATTACAGAAATGTGGGGAATCCCAGAGATAGACCTTTTTGCCACGGGGGCAAACAGAAAGGTGGAGTCTTTTTATTCCCTGTCCCCAAGGGAGAACCCGACGGTGGTGGATGCCCTGTCTCAGCCTTGGGAAGAAGATCTTCTCTACGCCTTTCCCCCCCTAAAGATACTTCCGAGAGTCCTACAGAAAATCAGGCAGAAACAAGCCAGAGTTATTGTGATTGCTACTTTCTGGCCAAGAAGAGTCTCATTCTCCTGGCTCCGGAAGTTGTCTATAGCAACTCCTTGGATACTCCCGGAGTCAGGAGACCTGCTGTCGCAGGGACCAGTTTTGCACCCAGAGATAGGGAATTTACATCTAACTGCCTGGCTCTTGAGAGGGAGATCTTGGAAGAAAGACCCTTACGTACTGAGGTAGTAGATACACTTTTGGCTAGTCGTAAGGAGGTCACTTCTAAAATTTACCTCAGAATATGGAAGGCCTTCTTTAATTTTACAAAAGAGCCCGTTGATGTCTTAAAATCTCCTAATATCCCACTGATACTTAAATTTTTACAGGAGGGGTGGAAAAAGAAGCTAAGACCTAGCACCCTAAAGGTTCAAATCTCGGCCCTTAGTGCATTATTTGAGACCAGATTGGCCCTACATCCATGGGTTAAAAGGTTTGTAACTGCCATCTCAAAACTAACCCCGGTATCTAGGTTAAAAACTCCTCCCTGGGATATTAATGTGGTGTTGTCTGCACTTACCTCTCCTCCCTTCGAACCTATTGAGGATCTTTCCCCTAAGATGCTCTCTTTAAAATTAGCCTTCCTGATAGCCATAACTTCAGCGAGGCGAGTTAGTGAGATTGGTGCCCTTTCTTCAGAGCCCCCATACTTGCGAGTTCTGGAAGACCGGGTGCTAATTTCCCCTGACCCTTCCTTTCTACCTAAGGTTTCATCTAGGTTTCACCGATCTCAGGAAATAGTTCTCCCTTCATTTTTTTCTTCTCCAAAGAGTAGTGAGGAGGAGAGGTTGCACTGCTTAGACGTTCGTAGATGTATCCTCAGGTACTTGGAAGTATCTCGATCTTGGAGAACTTCTTCTCGTCTTCTGATACTATTCTCAGGGGCTAGGAAAGGGTCCCCCGCGTCATCTCAGACCATTGCTAGATGGATTACTCAGACCATTTCTCTAGCCTACTCCTCCAGAGACCTTACTCCACCCTCTGGATTTGGAGCCCACTCTACCAGAGCAGTCTCCGCCTCTTGGGCCGAGAGGGCTTCAGCTTCAATTGAACAGATCTGTAGAGCAGCCACGTGGAGTTCTCCTCATACTTTTTTCCAACACTATAGATTGCAGCTCCCTTCCAATGAAGGGTTATCCTTTGGGCAGAAAGTTTTGCAGTCTATAGTCCCTCCCTAAGAAATAATCTTGTCTAGTCTCCAGGGGTGCTGTCATAGGTGAGCGAGAAAAGATAGATTACACTTACCGGTAATCGTTTTTCTTTGAGCCTATGACAGCACCCGATTAATTCCCGTCCCTAGAAAAAAAAAAAAAAAAAGGAGGTTATAGATATATCCAGATATTCTGTTAAGTTTGTGTCTCGTAGTTCTTGAAAAGGACTGGTGGATGAGAGGGAGGTCCCTCTTTTAAAGGCATTCTGATTCCTGTTTCCTGTCCAGGAGGAGGCGGAACATCTCCAGGGGTGCTGTCATAGGCTCAAAGAAAAACGATTACCGGTAAGTGTAATCTATCTTTTCCTGCAGCCCGTCATTTTTATCCTTCCACAGAAGACAGGGGGGCTTATGCTGCCGGTTCGAGAGTGTCCACCCCAAGACGGACCTTCTCCCCTTCTCCTTTTTTATTGTTTTGTTATTTATTATTTAGTAAAAAAGTTTGACTTTACTTTACTGTGTGTGCTTATTTTATTTCATAGTTAATTTTTGGATTGCGGTTCTATTTTCCACACACCTGTAGTGCAAAACGCAGAAGAATATTTGACGTAGCATGATCAATAAAAGGCTTTTTTAAAGCTCCTTAATGTAATGATCATATTCTAGCAGATTAGCAAATGAACAAGCAAATGCTTGTTCATCAGCCAATCTTTCCATATGAACCCTTGTGGTAGTCATGGTACTTGGGAATCAGCCTCATCACCAATTATTCTTTATCACAGATGAAGCTGTCACATAAAGTAGCGTCATTACCACAAGGGACAGGAAAGGAACATGATGTTGTTAAAGTTGTGGTCCGGGTTCAGAGCCAAAAATGGACCTGCACCCAGCCAAATAAATCAGCAGTTCAAGCTACAATGCTCTCCCTTGCCATGCATGTTACTATGCATGAGGGATAGCATTCTACCTCTGTGTGATCCTATGCATGGCAAGGGAGAGCTAAAATTCTCCCACTTGTCATGCGTAGGATCACAAGGAGAAAGGGCTGAAAATAACATAATAATAGTCTTTGAGACACACCTTCTTCAAGTGGTCTGAATCTTTGAGAAACACCTTTTTCTTTAAGAACGGATCCGCTGAACGGAAGCCAAATCGGATGCAAACGGTTACAACGGATCAGTTTTTACAGGCGGATCCGTTCAAACGGATCCTGCTCTTTCGCTCCGTTTGGCAATTAATACAATGGATCTGTTTTAAACGGATCCGTGAAATGCCAGTGTGAAAGTAGCCTACCTAACCCTCTCTTGCCCCTACCTTTTTCTGAAGCGATCGCCTCACCTGGCCTCATTGGTGGTGCACCCCTGATCCTAAGGCCATTGTATCTTGAGCAACTACTGTACTTTTGGCCAGCTGTCTGTAAAACTTGTCTCATCGCTCTCTAAATGTGTGTGCAGTTCTGTGTCTTCACCCACATTTTATTCTGTTCTATGGCAGTTATATTTATGGCCAGCTGTCTGTAAAGCTTGTCTCTTCTCCAAACATTTCACAGTTCTTCACCAAAATGTAATTCTGTATGCAGACATTATTACTTCTGTCCATCTATCCATTTTTTTTGTTTAAAATTGTTTTCTATTTTTCTAAATGTGTCATTATTGTGGCTTTTCTGGGAAGGCAGATTGGATTGGAACAGTGGTTGTCACTGGCCCAGTTTGCTATAGCTGAACAGTTTTGTCCAGCATCCAGCATACTGTTAGAGAGGGTATTTAGCAAGGTAGGGGGTGTTATCACACCCAAGATGACAAAATTGTCCCATGAAAGTATCCAAAACATTACCTTTGTCAAAATGAATCAGGCACAGTGATCTGGAAACATTTTACACACATCTCTACCTGATGATCTGCTCTTGCTGACAGTGACTATTTATCACTAGCCCAATAATGTTTCATACTGTTGCCACAGCTGTTACTCCCCTTGGTTCCACTATTGCTACCACTGAATGGCTTTCCATCACCTTCCTTGTCCTCCATGTTCTGCATTGCACTAATGCTGCTGCTCCCAAAAAGAGAATTTTGGGGCGCTTGTTCAGAATAAGCCATTGCTTTTTCTCATACTATAATGTTTGTATAAACAATATGGTTTTCAATCCCTTCCTGACACATAACGTACTATTACGCCATGGCGGGCAATCTGTTCCTGCAACTTGACATAATAGTATGTCATGGTTAATTCCGGTCACATGAGTGCATTGCAGGGTAACCGGAAAAGCTTCTCTGATCGGCAGACAGCCATCTCAACTGAGGGCTAGCAGGCATTTTTACGCCTTGCACAACCCTGCCCCCCCCCCCCCGCAGCCCCAATCGCTGCAATTGGGTGGTTAGTGAACACTGGCCCATCGCTGAGTCGGCAATGGTATTGTGCTGTAGGGAGCTTAGCTAGAGCTGGCAGGGGAAGGTTATATTAGCCCATATCACCTCCAAGGTCAGGGAGGGGATACCAGACACTGGTTTTCCGTCCCAGTGCTGTGATTAGTAGTGTTGAGCGCGAATATTCACAAAGCGAATTTTAATCTCAAATATCAGGATTTTGAGATTTTGCAAATATGTCGAATACATGACCCCATATTCGCAATTACAAATATTCGCTCTAAAGATGGATAGTGATAGGGAAACTGTATTGAAAATAAAAGATTCAGACATAATTCCCCCAATCTCAATTGCTTTCTATAACAATTTCCACAATTCCTGTCAGAGTAAAGACTTAATAGGTAAAAACTGTCCTCCGAAGGTTCGATACTTGAATATTCGCATTAATCTAACATAGTAACATAGTATAAAAGACCGAAAAAAGACATTTGTCCATCCAGTTCGGCCTGTTTCCTACAAGTTGATCCAGAGGAAGGCAAAAAACCCCTGTGAGGCAGAAGCCAATTTTCCCCACTTAAGGGGAAAAAAATTCCTTCCCGACTCCAATCAGGCAATCAGAATAACTCCCTGGATCAACGACCCCTCTCTAGTAGCTGTAGCCTGTAATATTAGTCTATTCGCGGTTTGTATTTCCTTTCCTACCAAGCGTTAAGAGGTTGTGTCAGAAGTCTTTTTCGCACCTTTCCATTTGCACAAATGACTCCCGCTGTTTAAACGTTATTAATAACGAATAGATTCTATGCGCACGCGAATATAACTTGAAAAATTAATCGCAAGTCATGATATTGAATGCGAAATAACGAATATTGCAAAATTGCGAATATATGACGAATATGATGCAAATTATTCGTCAAATATTGCGAAATCGAATATGAGTCTTTGCACTCATTACTAGTGATTAGCTGGAACAATACTCAAACCAATGGCAGCGCTATACAGCTGAACGAACAGTTGGTGCCTCTCTGCAGGCAGCTATTCTAACTTGGTGACTGCTTGCAGAGAGGACTTATGCCCCTCTGTGCTGCTTGTTGTTGGCTGGGACTTGTGGTACTAGCACAGTAAATCACTGCTCTTCACTCATAAGAAAAGAAGAACAGCTGCAGTGATCTTTTTTGGCTCATCTGTAGCAGTTTCAATCCCCCAATTCCCTGTGTATCCCCCCAACCCACCTCCTCCCTCCCTGGTGGACTCCAGTCTCCAGTTTTATTTTTTGTCTTTTCCAGCTCTGCTGCACTTTTTCTGTGTGCAAGTTGTGACTGGCAAATCCTGATCAGTGTGTACATGCTTGATCAGTACCTTTGCATGTGCTGCTGGACTGATTGACAGCCAGGTGAGGTCCAGCACCAGACCGGATCTCTCGTGCCGGTCTGGGCTTTGTGGACGCCTAACTGTCTTAAAATCCAGCTGGAGTTCAGTAGGTCAGGCTGTGTTTCAGCCTGATGCGGCTGAGATTATGAAGTTTTGGGGGCTTTTGCTGCATATGCGCCTTGTCCAAAAACCCGAAAAGAGACAATATTGGAGTTCAGATGTCTTGTACCACCTTTAAAGTACAAAATGTCCATGTCCCGCTCAAGATTTAAATCCATTTTGAAATTCCTACATTATAACTAAAGATGAGCGAATCGACTTCGGATGGTACATCCAAAGTCGATTTGCTAATAAATTTGTTCTAATACTGTATGGAGATCCTTCTCTGTACAGTATTAGAATGTATGGGCTCTGATGAGCCGAAGTTATTTCTTCACAAAGTTGAGCGAGACTTAGTAAGATAACTTCGTAAATTAATTATTACAGTAAAAAACTTTGGAACGGTACCACTCGGAACTGAAACTGAGTTCAGTTACAAGGTTTTTTTACTGTAATAATTAATTTCCGAAGTTATTATACAAAGTCTTGCGTGACTTTGCTCTCATCGGAGCCCATACATTCTAATACTGTACGGAGAAGGATCACAGTACAGTATTATAAGAAATTTTTTAGAGAATCGACTTAGGATATACCATCCAAAGTTGATTCGCTCATCTCTAATTATAATGATAACGCACACTGCCTTTCACCCCCCCAAAAAAATGACCCACAATTTGACCATCTATTCAAAATTAGACCCGTCCGGGAGCACCTTATCTCCAGATTTACAGCGGTGCTCACCACAGAAAAAGAAATGAGCATAGATGAGTTCCTTGTACATTTTAAAGGAAGGCTTAAATTTTGCCAGTTCCTGCCCAGCAAGCGGGCACGTTACAAAATTAAAATGTACAAGCTTTGCGAGAGTACCTCTGGGTACACCTACAGGTTCCGGGTTTATGAAGGGCAAGACTGCTGGATTGAACCTCCTGAATGCCCCCCTGGCTTGGATCTTATTGGGAAGATAGTGTGGGATTTACTGCACCCACTGCTGGATAAGGGTTACCACCTCTATGTGGATAACTATTATACCAGCATCCCCCTATTCATGTCCATAAAAAACAGAGGTACTGTGGCTAGCGGCAAAAATCAGAGAGGCCTTACCTAGATCCCTAGTAGAGCAGGTACTCCGAAAAGGTGACAGCAAGGCTCCTCTCACACCAGCGAGTTTTCCACGCGGGTGCAATGCGTGACATGAACGCATTGAACCCGCACTGAATCCTGACCCATTCATTTCAATGGGTCTGTGTACATGAGCTTTGTTTTTCACGCATCACTTCTGCATTGCGTGAAAATTGCAGCATGTTCTATATTCTGCGTTTTTTACGCAGCCCTGGCCCCATAGAAGTGAATGGGGCTGTGTGAAAAAACGCATTGCATCCGCAAGCAGGTGTGAATGCGATGCTTTTTTCACTGATGGTTACTAAGAGATGTTTGTAAACCTTCTGTTTTTTCATTATGCACGTGAAAAACGCATCAAATCACATTGCACCCGCGTGGAAAAAACGAACAACTGAAAGCAATCTCAGACAAAACTGACTGAACTTGCTTGCAAAATGGTGCGAGTTTCACTGAACGCACCCTGAATGCATCCGGACCTAATCCATAGTGTTCGTGTGAAAGGGGCATCATATTCTCCACCATGAGAACATCTTGGTGGTTAAGAATAAGGACAAAGGGATGTCCTTGTACTGACCAACATTCACACTAACACTCTAACTGATCAAGTTCTGAAGTCATTAGTGATGAGCAAGCACCAAAGTGTTCGGGTGTTCGGGTACTCGGTCCGAACACATAGCGATATTCGTGCGCTCGGCTGAGCACCTGAGTATAATGGAAGTCAATGGGAGACAACCAGGCACCCCCTGCTCTAAAGAGGGGAAGGTGCTGGTCCATTGGAAAAGGTCTGAAAGTGACAGATACACCACCGAAATAGATCGGGAAGATCATGGGGATGATTTATGGATGCATCTTGGACTCCCAGGTCGCTGCTGGGAACCATGTTGTCTGAGTTGTACGCCACTTTCGCAGACTGACAAAAATACGCACAAAACCCCCCAAAAAAACTATTTCACAGGAAAAATTGTTAGGAATTTTTTTTTCCTGTATATTCAATTGTATATAAAATGCAAGTGCTGCTAAAAATTACAAGCAAGAGGTACTTCAAAACAGCCTGTATATCACATAAAGGAGGACCCCATTCACATTGTGGTACAATTGTTAAGGTAGTGGGACTCTTACACTCATAAAGCCTATGCACTAAGTGAAAGGGCTGCCAAAAATTACAAGGAATCGGCACTACAATACACCCTTTATTACACACAAAGGAAGGCATCATACACACACTTGAAAAATTATGATCGGTGGCCTGCTGGTAACCCTCAAAAACATTTGGAGCAAGGGCTTGCTATTGACCCTCTAAAACATTATAGGCGAGGGCCTGCTGGTGAGCTAACCCTATAAAACATTATGGTTGAGGGCCTGCTGGTGAGCTGACCCTATAAAACATTATGGTTGAGGGCCTGCTGGTGAACTGACCCGTAAAACATTATGGTTGAGGGCCTGCAGGTGAGCTGACCCTCTAAAACATTATAGTTGAGGGCCTGCTGGTGAGCTAACCCTATAAAACATTATGGTTGAGGGCCTGCTGGTGAGCTGACCCTGTAAAACATTATGGTTGAGGGCCTGCTGGTGAGCTGACCCTGTAAAACATTATGGTTGAGGGCCTGCTGGTGAGCTGACACTATTAAACATTATGGTTGAGGGACTGCTGGTGAACTGACCCTGTAAAACATTATGTTTGGGGGCCTGTTGGTGAGCTGACCCTGTAAAACAATATGGCTGAGGGCCTGCTGGTGAACTGACCCTCTTTAAAAATTGTAGTGGAGGGAATATATACAATCTGGATGAGGAGGAGGAGGAGTAGAAAACAAGATTCAACCATATACACTTTTTTTGTGGTGGAAAAGGTGCATGGGAATACACTACAGTAGACTGAGTACATTATAAACAATACATTGAAATTGCCTTTATGTTCATCATCAATCATCTCAGCTCTCCTCTGGTGGAGTTGAGAAGTCAGGGGCAATCCAGAACTTGTTCATTTTTATCTGAGTCAACCTGTCAGCAACCAACTTGGACACCCAGTAGTTGTAAGGCACTGAGGGATCATTTAGGACGCTGGTACGGTCTGCGATGTATTCCTTCACCATCTTCCAAAACTTTCCCTTCTTGTAGCACTAGGCTGCGCTTCAGGGTGAGGTTGCTGTCGGGGTGTCAGGAAAGTGTCCCATGCCTTGGAGAGTGTTGCCCTGCCTCTGTTGGAACTGCTGTGTGTTCCCCTTATCTCCTGCTTAGGAGGCACCAAACGTGCGGGGAGGAGACTTGAGCAATGCGACGAGCACAGGTGGTATTTGGCTGAGTACCTCCACATGCCGAGCATAGCGATGCTTGAGCCGAACCGGTACTCGGTCGAGCATGCTCGCTCATCACTAGAAGCCATACAGTGGCATGCATAAAACTAAGGTGTGGTACAAAAAGCTGATTGTATACATTGTACAGGTGGCACTGTGCAATACATACATTTTACATCAAGCTGCAGGCCACACAAGAACTTTCCTTCAGTTCCAAGAGGTGGTCATCAAGGCCCTCATTTTCCAAAGTCAGGAAGGGGAGGGCCCCAGTACTTCAGGAGGTCATGGTGGCCGTTTTGTACCAGGACAACATTTCCCCGGTGAAGTCCCCCAAACTATGAGGAGGGGAACGACCCCAAAAAAGCACTGTGTTTGTTACAAAAGGGGGTGTGAGTCGCTCTGGTAGATAGCGGTGCGGGTGCAGTACAGAGGCAAAACAAGGAGTCCAGAACCAGGTTCAATCACCTGTGAGATGTTAGGTGTGCGTTCGCACCTGGCGGTCGGCCCAGCCGCAGGATAATCCACCTTCAGGCTTCCAGGTCGACTGCACGTCTCCTTGCTGGGCTCACCCTTCCAGCCCAGAGAGCTCCACAGCACTAGCAGCAGCTCCAGGACAATCACAGCCACACCTGCTGATGTGGCTGCCTTTAAAAAGCCCGGCAAAGTCCGGCCTGGACCGTGGGGAGTAGGCACCCACCCAACTCTTTGCCTACTCCCAGTAAGAGCCGTCCCGGATTGGCTTTGCAGCCAAACTAACTATCAATGTCAAACAGCACTAGCTGCTGCTGACACATAAAACCCGGCTCTCACCTCACCGAGGCCAGGAACCTCGGTGACACGTATCTTCCGTCCATGACGGCACCTTGCGCCCTCTTACATACCTCCCCTTTGTTCAACCCTGACAGGGTGAACACACGCCAAACACTGTACTCGAGACAGGGCATCCGCATTTCCTTGCAAGCGGCCTGCCCTGTGTTCCACTGTGAACTTGAAGTTCTGCAGAGACAAGAACCATCTGGTGACCCGAGCATTCCTGTCTTTCGCCTGGCACATCCACTTTAGAGGGGAATGGTCGGTCACCAGACGGAACTTTCTCCCTAGCAGATAATAGCGGAGAGACTCTAGTGCCCACTTGATGGCCAGGCACTCTCTCTCCACTATACTGTACCTGGTCTCGGCTGGGGTGAGTTTGCGACTCAGGAAAACCACGGGATGCTCCTCCCCATTGATTTCCTGAGAGAGTACAGCCCCGAGGCCCACTTCAGAGGCATCGGTCTGTACCACAAATTCTCTCTTGAAGTCGGGCGTCACCAAAACCGGGGACCCACACAGGGCCGACTTCAGAGCAGAGAAAGCCTTATCCGCCTGCTCATTCCACTGGATCGACACTGACCTGCGTCCCTTTAAAAGGCTTGTCAATGGAGCAGCAATTGTAGCGAAGTTGGGAATAAACCTCATGTAGTATCCCACCATGCCCAGGAATGATTTTACTTGCCGCAGTAGTGACAGGTCGGGGCCAATTCTTAATTGCCTCAATTTTGTTTACCTGAGGTTTGACCACCCCCGCCCAATGACATACCCTAGGTATTTGGTCTCTTCTAACCCTATCACACACTTTTTGGGTTAGCAGTTAAGCCAGCTTTCCTAAGGGAGTCCACTACGGCCTGTACCTTCGGTAGGTGACTCTCCCAGTCGGTGCTATGGACAATGATATCATCCAGATATGCTGAGGCGTACTGTCGATGTGGACGGAGCACAATATCCATAAGCCTTTGAAACGTGGCGGGGCGCCATGTAGACCAAAGGGTAATACCTTGTACTGATACAACCCCTCCGGTGTGATAAAAGCAGTTTTTTCCTTGGCAGCCTCCGTTAAGGGTACCTGCCAGTACTCTTTGGTGAGGTCCAAGACAGAAAATACCTGGCTTGGCCCAATTTTTCAATGAGCTCATCCACCCTCGGCATGGGATATGCGTCAAACTTGGACACCTCATTCAGCTTATGGAAATCGTTACAGAACCTCAATGTCCCGTCCGGCTTGGGTATTAAGACTATCGGACTGGCCCAATCACTTTTTGACTCTCGATGACACCTAACTGGAGCATCAGCTGCACTTCCTTCACAATGGCTTGTCGCCGAGCCTCGGGTACCCGGTACGGCTTTAACCGGACTTTGGCCTGAGGCTCAGTGATAATGTCATGCTGGATTAGGATGTGCGCCCAGGGAGGTCCGAGAACACATCCGTGTTCCGACTAATGAACTCCTTAACTTCCTGGACCTGTTTGGAGGACAGGCTATCTGAAATTTTTACGGTGGCTGCTGCTTCCTCGGACTTCGAGGTGAGGGGCTGGATCCTTCTCACCTAGAAGCTCTGGCCGGGGCTGTCATCGCTGGACGAGTCCCTATCCTTCCATGGCTTCAGCAAATTCACATGATACACCTGCTCCGGCTTCCGCCGCCCTGGCTGGTGCACCTTGTAATTTACTTCCCCACTTTCTCGAGCACTTCATAGGGCCCCTGCCACCTAGCTAGAAATTTGCTGTCAAGGGTGGGTACCAGAACTAAAACTCGGTCTCCGGGATTAAAGTCTCGCACCCGAGCCTGACGATTATAGACTCTACTTTGGGCCCATTGTGCTGCCTCCATATGCTCCTCGGACCAGCGGTAACACCCTCTCCATACGCTCCTGCATCTGGGTAACATATTCAATTACGCTTTTGTGGGGACGGGCTGTTGTTCCCACGCTTCCTTAGCGATGTCCAACAGGCCCCGTGGGTGTCTGCCATAAAGCAGTTCGAAGGGTGAGAACCCAGTAGAGGCCTGGGGCACTTCTCGCACTGCAAACATGAGATAGGGCAGAAGCAGATCCCAGTCCTTCCCATCTCTGGACACCACCCTTTTAACATATTTTTTAAAGTTTGGTTAAATCTTTTCCACAAGGCCGTCCGCTTATGGATGGTAAACGGACGTCCGTAATTGCTTTATATGCAACAGTTTACACAATTCCTCATAATCTTAGACATAAAAGGGGTCCCTTGGTCCGTCAGAACCTCCTTAGGTAGGCCCACCCGGTAAACATCTCCATTAACTCCTTTGCAATGAGCCTAGCCGATGTGTGTCGAAGAGGCACCGCCTCGGATATCGAGTAGCATAGTCCAGAATCACCAGGATATGTTGGTGACCCCTAGCAGACTTCGGTACGGGTCCGACCAGATCCATGGCAATACGCTCGAATGGGACCTCAATTATTGGGAGAGGGACCAGGGGACTTCTGTAATGCGGCTGGGGGCTATTTACCTGACAGGTCGGACAGGACTTACAGAACTCCTCTACTTCCTTAAACAAACCGGGCCAGTAAAATCGCTGTAGTACGCGGTCCTGCGTTTTCTGCCACCCCATGTGTCCCCAAGAACATGTTGGTGGGCAAGCTCCATAACAAGCTTACGATATGCGGTGGGCACCACCAACTGTTCAACTGGCTCACCTCGGATTTGGTTCACCCGATACAACATATCCTGAAGAACAATAAATCGTGGAAACATTAATTCAGCCCCAGGTTTCTGGGGTTTACCATCAATCATTACGACACTTTCCCAGGCCCTGGTTAGGTTTGGTCCCGGTGTTGTGCGGTCCCAAAATTTTCCCCGGAGACATTGAGGTCTGCCAACTCAGGTCCCGGTGGCAAGTCCTCCGTGTCTCCCACCATTACACTCAGTGGGGTTGTCTCCCTCTACCGCTGGAGCAGTGGTCACCCCTACCGCTGGCCCTTCAGATTCGGGCTCCCAGGGTTCTGGCCTTCCAGTGGTATCAGGCCACTCTACTAGGGTTACCCCTGTCTCGGGCCCATCAGACACTTTTATAGCCGGCCACAGCGCTCGGGAAACCTGGGAAGTCCCTCCCAAGTATCAGTTCATGTGGGAGTTTGGTAGCGACAGCCACCTCGTGGGTCCACTTACCAGCCGCTGTGGACAAAGTCACTAATGCAGTGGGGTAGTCTTTAAGTCTCCGTGGATACATAGGACCCCGATTTTACGGCCGGTATACTCCGCAGGCCGTACTAGGGCAGCTCTTACCAGGGAGACTAGACTCCCGGAGTCCAGCAGGGCCACCGCCAGAGAATCTCCCACCTCTACCTGACACAGGTGGTTATTATCCTGCACCTCACGGGTGCCAGTTGCGCACAGCTTCCGTGCATACAGGAGTGGCGATACCCGTAGTTCACATCCATCGGCTCACTCCTGATGCGGACAGTCGGCCCTGATGTGGCCTGGCTCCTGACACCTCCAGCATACCACGGGAGGCGGATCCGCAGGGGATACATTCCGTGCAGGTCTCTCTGTCGCCGGTCGTCGGAACTGGGGTGGAGGCCTCCGGGTTTGACTGGCCCCTTCCCAGCAAGACTCCCTGCAGGTTTCTGGTGGCCTCGTAACGCTCCACCAGGTCGACCATCTCCAGGGCACTTACCGGAGACGCCTGGCCGACCCAGTGCTGGAGGGGATAAGGCAGGGCCCTCCAAAAGATGTCCGCCAACAGTCGATCCAGCATGGCAGTGGGACTTAGTAGATCGGGCTGCAGCCACTTTTGCAGCCTGTGCAGCAGATCGTAGTACTGCGGCCTAGCGGGTTCAGTCGTTTTAAAGTCCCACTGGTGGACTCTTTGAGCGCGGACCAGCATGTTCACCCCCAGTCTGGCTAGGATCTCTCCTTTCACGGTGTCATAAGTCGAAAAACACCTGCTGGGGTCCGGAAGCCAGGAACGGAGCGACCACCTCAGCCCACTGGTCACGGGGGACAGCTTCTCCCTCACGGCCACTTTTTCGAAGACTGCCAGGTAGGTCTCAGCATCATCCTCGGGGGTCATCTTGGGAATTGCTGCACGGACCGCTTTCCGGGCATCATGGGCACGGTGAGAGGCTCAAGTCGCTTGCAAAGCCATTACATGTTGCAACAGCAGCTGGTTTGTCTCCTGCTGCTGCTTGTTGGCCTCCCGCTGCTGTAAATTGGCCTCCACGAAAGCCTTTACAACTGCCTCCATCTTGTCAGGGTTCACGTGTTGAAACTTTGCCGGCTTGACATATGACATTCACTTTGGAAAAAACGAAACTTCAGCGTTTACGCCAGCCTCACTGCGCATGCCCGCATCCGACACCAAATGTGGGGAGTCGCTCTGGTAGATAGCGGTGCGGGTGCAGTACAGAGGCAAAACAAGGAGTCCAGAACCAGGTTCAATCACCTGTGAGATGTTAGGTGCGCGTTCGCACCTGGCGGTCGGCCCAGCCGCAGGATAATCCACCTTCAGGCTTCCAGGTCGACTGCACGCCTCCTTGCTGGGCTCACCCTTCCAGCCCAGAGAGCTCCACAGCACTAGCAGCAGCTCCAGGACAATCACAGCCACACCTGCTGATGTGGCTGCCTTTAAAAAGCCCGGCAAAGTCCGGCCTGGACCGTGGGGAGTAGGCACCCACCCAACTCTTTGCCTACTCCCAGTAAGAGCCGTCCCGGATTGGCTTTGCAGCCAAACTAACTATCAATGTCAAACAGCACTAGCTGCTGCTGACACATAAAACCCGGCTCTCACCTCACCGAGGCCAGGAACCTCGGTGACACGTATCTTCCGTCCATGACGGCACCTTGCACCCTCTTACAGGGGATACAAAAGGATACCATTTATCAGTGTGACACCTGCCCTGATAAACCTGGCCTGTGCATGTTTCCGAATCTACCATTCATCCCTGGATTAATTTATCCTTTATGATCCCTATAATTTTTCCACTTTATATCTCCACCTTGCTTGCATATCCTCTTTCACACAGCCACTACATATTCCTTTCTGTGAGACATCTGTTATGTCAAAAGTGCCCTTTCCACCCCTTAAAATGTTTGTACAGGGCCCACTTTCTGAAAAGGGGCACTTCTTGGGGTTTTTAATTTCTGGGACCTCAGAAACTTTTTTAAATACAACATGGCTCCTAAAATCGATGTCTGCCAATTCAGGACTGCCTGCAAAATCCATATTTTGCAGTTTCTATTCAACGCCCTGCTACTGTATGTATTAATACTGCAGGAATTGCAGCACATTTGGAGTGTTGCTATAAATAGGAGGAAATGGGTAACAAATTATGGGATTAATTTTCTCCAGTTCCTGTGAGATTGGGAAACAGCTCTCATTGTTTGAACACTGTTTGTGTGGATGAAATTAAATGTTCTGGACTGAAATTTTGATGTTTGACCACAAGATGCCGCACTTTCCTAAACCCAGCAACAGACTGCATATATATCTCCATATTCATTGGAGAGGTGGGGTTTTTACACAGAGCCTGGAGAGGATAGAAGAAGAGGAGGCATCCATCTTAAGGAGCAGAGACTGAGGAGCTGTGAGAGCAGAGAGTCTGATGGCTTCCAAGTGTGAGAGCAGCCTTCAGTGACCAAAACTGCAGCTAAGTGAAGCTGATTGTGTCCTAGAACCTGATCCTGTGCAGAGGAAGGAACTTCGCTGCCAGGAACACTGATAAGAGCAGAGGAACAAAGCAATATACACTGCGGTACTGCATGCTTGGTGGAGAGACATTTGTTCTGCTCAGAGTAACCAGCGGATGCAAAGCAGACCCGGGTCGGTATGATCGTGCACACACCTCATCACAGTGTTGGCACCTAGAGACTGAGACCAGGCCTGTAGTTAGTTAGTTAGGGTCTCTGTTTGTCTCAGGCCACAAGTGTTAATACTGTTCATTGCAAGGACTCCATAACTTAAAGTGCCATTTCACATTGAAGAGCTATTGAATTCCCACAAACTCAAGCCAGGCTGGCAATTTGCTCAGAAGCAATACTCAGGCACGTGCTACAGGACCAGTAATGGGAGGGGGAATACTGTAGTTCTGTGTAAGATTGTAAGCTGTTGTGCTGCACTGCAGGCTAGCCCGTACCGCATACCCATACAGTGATTCTTGTTCTTTTAGGGTAATAACAGGTAAGGTGTGGCAGTTTAGTTGTGCCCTCCAGTAGGCAAATTACAGCATTTTCCTCCTGCACCCATCGGTGGGCACCATGCTGTGCAGCACAAGGGTCTCAGCCTTCAGGCTGGGTGCATGTAAATTTATCCTATGTTCCCAGCATTTGTAGTTGTGTTCATTACCACGTTTTAGTAAAATTCTGTTTTGGCAAAAGCTGGTGTTGGAGTTGCTTTCCTCATTCGTGACTTCACTGCATCCTGGGGAGCCCACTCCGGTACATGGCTTACCACTTGGCGTAGTCAGCAAAATACAGCAACCATTTTGGACCGGAACATGGCGGGAGACCTTCCCCCGGCGCCAATGGCATCGGTCCAGGACCCAGCTCAGGTTGAGCCAGTGCAAGGCCAACTTGCCCCAACACCGCTGAAACAGCTTGCCTCTGCCATGCTCACTGGAGAGAGCCCAATGGGGGCGTGCTAGAGTAGTGAAGTTGAGGAGCAACTTCTTCAACCGACCACAGTGAGAGGCGAGACCCTGATGCAGATTTCCAATGCCCTACAGGAGACACTAAATAAAATACAGCAGTGAGACCCAGAGGCCATGGGAGCCTTCCGGGATGTGGAACGGCTACTAAGAGACCAGTTCATAGTGGAGCTCTCCAACAAGTTCTTACAGGACAAATTGCAAGATATGACTCGGACGACGGTCGATATGACATTCTACAGCGTCTACATAGCTGCCATGGAGAGAAAGGAAGAGCACATGCCTGTGGCGGCAAGCTTAGTGAGTAGCACCCATGCTACTGGGGACCGATCTTGGTCTGGAGACTCAAAATCCTTAAAAGATGTGATCCAGACCCTGCGAACAGAATTGAGAGAACTTTGGCTGGAAGTGTCCCTGATGAAGGCAGGATCACCCTGGCCTCCGGAGATGACCCCAATGCCCCATGCCACTCCACCCAGGATAACTCAGGTGCGGGGGCACATCAAAAGAGGGCCCCTCTGCTGGGCTTGTATGGCTATATGGCCAGAGTGCCCCAAAGAGATGAAGTCCAAGCCGACGTTAAACTTCCGACCGCCGCAGTAGCTGGGCATCCTGCTGCGGCACACCAGAAGCTAAGCCCTATGCGTGAGGAACATGACCTGTATGCCAGTAGTATAACGGCTTCCCGTTATGGAAGCCAAGTTAGAAGGCCAGAAGGTATGCTGCCTAGTTGATACAGGGTCAGAATGCACCCTTATGCTTCTGGTGTTCTGAAAAACACTTTAGACATATAATGGAGCTGGAAGACAGGAGCGTCATCAGGCTGATGGCTTCCAATAACAGAGAGATGGACGTCCAAAGGAATAGTCTGGATGCGGGTCAGACTGTTTGGCCAAGACATCGACAAGAAGGGGGCTGTGCTAGAGGACCATTCGTCCCGGAGAGGAATGGACGTAACACTAGGTATGAATGTGCTGAGAGACCTAGACAATCAACTCTATGCCAAAGAAGGGCCAAAGTATTGGCAATGGGCCACCATTGTCCACCAGGATGGACAAGAGAGAGTCATTGCCTATGGCAGCCGGGCTCTGAGGAAGTCAGAGTGCAACCTTGACAACTAAACTATAACTCCTTTAAACTGGAACTACCGGTGCAGGTGTCGGCCATGACCGAAAGGAGTACCTGACAGGTGCAGAGGTGACCGTGATGACGGACAACAACCCGTTAGCACATCTGGAGAATTACAAGCTCGGTGTGCTTGAGCAGAGGTTGTTGGCTCGCCTTTCTAAGTACCATTACCGCATCAAGTTCCGGTCAGGTAGGGAGAATGGCAACGCCGATGCATTCTCCTGAGTCCCTGTAGGGTTGTCGACTCAGAGTGCCAATGAAGAGCTAGAGGACACTGAAACTCATGACCTTGGTTGATTACCCATGTTCCAGGACGTGGCACATTCAAGTGGGGTCACTTTTGGGGATTTTTTTTTATTGTAGGAGTGCATCAGGCGGTCTTTAATTGCAACATGGTGTATGAAAATGATTCAGGTGAAGGCTGCGCTCCCAAATCCATCTGTTGCTCCTTGCACTCTGTGCCCAGCCATGTACCCATACAGCAGTTCACGAACAGAAATAAGGTGTTTCCATAAACTGCAGATAGTAACACAGGTGAAAAGGATGTGCAGAGTGCCTGCACTCCTAGTGTGGTACCGAAAGGGGCGCACTCAAAAGACCTCAGGACAGGAATAATCTTTCTAGGATTTATTGACAACGCGTTTCGGGGCATACATGCCCCTTTTTCAAGTCTAGAATAGGTGAAACATATAAACATGTAGTAAAAACATGTAGGGAAAAGAGCATAAAAGGGATGAAATACAAAATGAATAAAAAATGGAATAAAAGATAATAAATACACATAAATATTAAAAATATGTATGAAATTGATGATATAAATATAAATATAAATTCAATGTTTTTAATTCTGTGAAAATAGATAAATGAGAAATTCTTTTCTGTGTACATATGGAATAAATTGAATGATTATTTTTTGAGAATGAACGCATAAACTAATGGGTAGGAAACCCTAATAAAGGACACTGATAGCGATTAAAAAAAAAAAGGGGGAGGGGTGATTACTCGAAGTGAATATAAGTGTAAATTGATTCTGTGACAATAAGATCGCTAAACGTTTATACATCAATAAGGCAATTTAAACTGTTTTGTAGGTTTTATATATACATACATAGAATAATTAATTGATTTTAGAGAATAAATATGTGGTTAAAAACCCTTTGGTAGAACACTTGATGGCGATTGCAAAAGGGGTTACCTGGAGTGCCGTGCTTTAAAACAGGAGTACGCCAAAAATGTCACTAAAAGATGAAAAAATGGCTGTGTTGCAGCAAATAAAAAACATAGAATGGAACACATATAACTATAGACAGGCTCCTTGATAATGGATGGATAGATGAAAAATGTGTGTTAAACATGAATTGGCAGATGCATAAATACCTCAGGAGTAGCTCCGTGACACGTGGGAACGCCAGCAGTTCGGCTCTGGCATGCCTGAGCGCGCTGCTAGATGTAGGAGGAGTGAGGGCTGGGCCGGTGACGTCATCTGTGACGTCCCGGTCGGCTTGTGAAGAGGTTGCTGAAAGTGCGATGCTGTCAGGGAAGGTGCCGATGTGGATCTGGGAGAGCAGTTGTACTAGATGGAATAAGCTGAAAATGTCACTGGAAGATATATTGATTGGATAATGTATTAATTGGATAATTGTTAAGAAACGATCAGCCTGGTATTAAATGGTTATTGAACAATAATATATAGGGTATGACTGGTGTATTATTTTAAAGGTATAACAGGAATGTGATGAATGGACTTTAAGATTGGGAAAATGAAATGGGTGTGTATGAGGTACATTTAAAACTGATGGATGTTGAGAGAAGGATGAATGGGTATGTGGATTGTGCAAAGTGTTTCTAGGTAGGTGGATACTCGAACAAGGATATGGATGTTGGTGTTAAAAACAATTACTCTCCAGGGATTCATTTAGGCCAAGAGGTTCCAGACACTGCAATTTATATATCCAGAACATTTCCCTCCGTCTTAGGGACTGAAAGCGGTATGCATGTTCCGTTTTGACTTGTTCTATTGGTGTTATGGTCAAATCCACCGGATCCTTGTTATGAACCTGGAGGAAATGTCTTGAGACTCCATGTTTTAAGTAACCATTGGTAATATTCCACCGATGCTTGTTCAGATACTCCTTATGGCTAAAGATGACCGTATCGAGACCAAGACGTTTTTCAAAAAGGTAGATAGTAACAGCTACCTTAATTATGGAAGCGCACACCACAAAAAATGGAAAAATAATATCCCTTTTAGTCAATTTAAGAGAATCCGAAGAAATTGCACCAACGATAAGGATTTCCAATTACAAAGTAAGCTCATTGAGAGGAGATTCCTCAAGAAAGGCTACCCCAAAGGAGTGGTCAAAGCAGCTCTGAAACGCGCCCAGGAGTATACACAAGGAAGCTGTCTTTTGAAGAACAAAAAGAGAAGGACCCAGAAACCAACAAACGATTCAAAATGTCATTCATCACCACCTACAATGTCAATCACTCGTCACTCAGAGAAATTCTCAGAAAACACTGGCCGATCCTATTAGCGGATCCTTTTCTGAGAAATCATCTGCAGAAGGAACCTCGTATCATATTTAGAAGACCTCAAACGTTGAAAAATATCCTGGCCCCAAGTCGCCTCCGCACACTGAAGAAAGAAAAATTGGGCCAAACGCCACTGCTATTTCCTGATATACGGGGTAGCTACAAATGTGGACACCGTATGTGCAAATGTTGCACCAACATTTCTAATAAAACCACAGTTTTTTGTAGTAACGTCTCGGGTGAACAGTATCAGATCAAACAATTTCTCAACTGCTCATCCAGCTATGTTATCTATCTTATCGAATGTAATTGCGGCCTCCAATACGTAGGGAGAACGACCATGACCCTAAGGGAACGGATGAACAAGCATCGGTGGAATATTACCAATGGTTACTTAAAACATGGAGTCTCAAGACATTTCCTCCAGGTTCATAACAAGGATCCGGTGGATTTGACCATAACACCAATAGAACAAGTCAAAACGGAACATGCATACCGCTTTCAGTCCCTAAGACGGAGGGAAATGTTCTGGATATATAAATTGCAGTGTCTGGAACCTCTTGGCCTAAATGAATCCCTGGAGAGTAATTGTTTTTAACACCAACATCCATATCCTTGTTCGAGTATCCACCTGCCCAGAAACACTTTGCACAATCCACATACCCATTCATCCTTCTCTCAACATCCATCAGTTTTAAATGTACCTCATACACACCCATTTCATTTTCCCAATCTTAAAGTCCATTCATCACATTCCTGTTATACCTTTAAAATAATACACCAGTCATACCCTATATATTATTGTTCAATAACCATTTAATACCAGGCTGATCGTTTCTTAACAATTATCCAATTAATACATTATCCAATCAATATATCTTCCAGTGACATTTTCAGCTTATTCCATCTAGTTCAACTGCTCTCCCAGATCCACATCGGCACCTTCCCTGACAGCATCGCACTTTCAGCAACCTCTTCACAAGCCGACCGGGACGTCACAGATGACGCCACCGGCCCGGCCCTCACTCCCTCCTACATCTAGCAGCGCGCCTCAGGCATGCCAGAGCCGAACTGCTGGCGTTCCCACGTGTCACGGAGCTACTCCTGAGGTATTTATGCATCTGCCAATTCATGTTTAACACACATTTTTCATCTATCCATCCATTATCAAGGAGCCTGTCTATAGTTATATGTGTTCCATTCTATGTTTTTTATTTGCTGCAACACAGCCATTTTTTTCATCTTTCAGTGACATTTTTGGCGTACTCCTGTTTTAAAGCACGGCACTCCAGGTAACCCCCTTTGCAATCGCCATCAAGTGTTCTACCAAAGGGTTTTTTAACCACATATTTATTCTCTAAAATCAATTAATTATTCTATGTATGTATATATAAAACCTACAAAACAGTTTAAATTGCCTTATTGATGTATAAACGTTTAGCGATCTTATTGTCACAGAATCAATTTACACTTATATTCACTTCGAGTAATCACCCCTCCCCCTTTTTTTTTTTTAATCGCTATCAGTGTCCTTTATTAGGGTTTCCTACCCATTAGTTTATGCGTTCATTCTCAAAAATAATCATTCAATTTATTCCATATGTACACAGAAAAGAATTTCTCATTTATCTATTTTCACAGAATTAAAAACATTGAATTTATATTTATATTTATATCATCAATTTCATACATATTTTTAATATTTATGTGTATTTATTATCTTTTATTCCATTTTTTATTCATTTTGTATTTCATCCCTTTTATGCTCTTTTCCCTACATGTTTTTACTACATGTTTATATGTTTCACCTATTCTAGACTTGAAAAAGGGGCATGTATGCCCCGAAACGCGTTGTCAATAAATCCTAGAAAGATTATTCCTGTCCTGAGGTCTTTTGAGTGCGCCCCTTTCGGTACCACACTAGGAGTGCAGGCACTCTGCACATCCTTTTCACCTGTGTTACTATTTCCAGTACCTTGGGGGGTTCTGGCAAACCACCCAATTGGACTGTTACAGTATCACCTGGCGGCACCAACCTCCCCACATCGCCTACACAAGAGTTGTGCCTTGAGATAGCACAACTACGTAAGGTGAGCCTAACCAACACACCTCTTTAATCCAATCCCTTGGAAGTAACGTACTACCCTATGAGCGCCTTTTTCTCTCTTTTTGCCATAATTGCCATAAACTGCAGAATCAGGGTAATAGACTTATTTTTGGCTGTGTTACAGGAAAATATGGATGGAAATGGAAAATCTTCCAAAAAAAGCAAAATTTAGTTATTGCATCTCCATTTTCATTTCATTCTTGAGGAACACCTAAAGGGGTAACAATATTTGTAATATCAGTTTTGAATAACTTAAGTGGTGTAGTTTCTAAAATGGGGTTATTTATTGGCAATTTATATCATGTAAACCCCTAAAAGTGACTAAATAACTGAATTGGTCCTTTAACCCCTTAAGGACCGGGGGTTTTGGGATTTTTGCGTTTTTGTTTTGCGCTCCCTGCCTTCCAAAAGCCATAACATTTTTATATTTCCGCTCACATAGCCATATGACGGCTTGTTTTTTGCAGGACAAGTTGTACTTTTCAACGCTACCATTTATTTTTGCATATGATGTAGTGGGAAACGGGAAAAAAATTCCAAATGGGGTGAAATTGCAAAAAAAAAGCAATTTCACCACAGTTTTACGGGTTTTTAAATTACAACGTTTGATTTGCGATAAAACTGACTGGTTAATTTTATTCTTCAGGTCAGTACGAATCCGGCAATAACTTATATGTATAGTTTTTCTTGCGTTTTGATAGTGAAAAAAAAATTAAAAGTGGGAATTTTTTTATTTTATTTTTTGTCGCCATGTTTTGACCCCTATAACTTTTTTGTAATTATGCGTACGGAGCAGTGTAGGGGCTCATTTTTTGCAGGGCAATCTGAACTTTTAATTGATACCATTATGGGGTGCGTATGATGTTTTGATCACTTTTTATTCATTTTTTTAGAAATGAAGCGTCCAAAAATGGCGAATTAGCCATTTGGACGCTTTTTTTCATTTTTATGTTTACCGTATGGTGAATATTTTTTAATATTATTATAGTATGGGCGTTTTCGCACATTGCGACACCCATTATGTGTAATTTTTTTATTTATTTTATTTTCATTTTGGGGAAAGGGGGGTGATTTGAATTTTTATATATTTTTTATTTTATTTTTTAAACTTTTTTTTTTAGGGAACTATAAGATGCAATCATCAGATTGCTATTCTCATATATTCCAATGCAATAGCATTGGAATATATGAGAAAATCGCATATTTCCTATGGAGCCTATTACAGTCATAGGCTCCATAGGAATACTATGTAGTAACCTAGGTTTCATTCACAGAAACCTAGGCTACTACATGCATGCTCCGGCTCCCCTTGTGGCCATCAGGAGCCGGGCACAAACCAAAGTGAAACTTTCGGTTTGTGCTGCATCAGATGCCGTGGTCAGGATTGACCACGGCATCTGAGGGTTAAATGTCCGCGATCGGCATCGCTGCCGGTCACGGACATGAGCTGCGGGTGTCAGCTTGATGAATCAAGCGTTTACCCGCAGCTCATGCGCCCGCTCCGTGCGGGAGCGGGCGCCATCTTTAAAGTGCGGACGAAGGGCGTACATGTACGCCCTTCGTCCTTAAGGGGTTAAAAAATGGGTTTTGGAAACTTTCCAGAAAATCGACAATTTGCATCTAAATTTCAAAGCCATCTAAAATCATAAGAAAATAAAATGACATTTACAAAATGATACCAACATAAAGTAGACATATGGAGAATGTTGATTGATAGCTGTTTTATTAGGTAATACTGTCTTGAACATCAAAATGTAAAAAATAGTGAATTTTTCCTAATTTTCTGTCAATTTTGATGTTTTTCCAAATAAAGAAAGAAAATATTGACTTAAATTTACCACTGTCATGAAGTACAATGTGTCATGAGAAAACAGTCTCAGCATTGGTTAGATAAGTAAAAGCATTCCAAAGTTATTACCCCATCAAATTACACTTTTAGGCCTCTTTCAGACGGGCGTTGCGGGTGCACTCCGTCAAACAGTGCGGGTGCGTTGCGGGAATCGCCGCGATTTTTCCCTGCGAGTGCAAAGCGCTGTCATGCGTTTTGCATGCGCGGAGAAAATCGGCACTTTAGTACCCAGACTCGAACCTGCACTTCTTCACAGAAGTGCATGTTTGGGTCAGAAATTAATCTCGCTGGTATTATTTCACATTATAACATAGTTATAATGTAAAATAATACCCTTAGCCATCTCCCTAATGTTTAAACTGGTGCAGAATGAGTTAAAATAATAAACTAATAATTACTTACCTGTTCCATTTGATCGCGAAGCCCGGCCTCCTCTCCGTTAGCTTGAAAGATGTAAAGGACCTGTGATGATGTCACAGCATCACATGGCCTAATCACCTGCTCCATCACTATGGTGATGGAGCATGTGATTGGTCCATGTGACCATGTGACATCATCCAAGGTCCTAAACCACTATTCACAGCCTGAGGATAGTGTTTATGGACCTTGGATGATGTCACATGGTCACATGGACCAATCACATGCTCCATCACCATAGTGATGGAGCATGTGATGGGCCATGTGATGTGACGTCATCACAGGTCCTTTAGATCAGACATGCTGCAGGGAAAGAGAGGACAGATCGCGACTACGCGATCAAGTGGCTAAGGTAAGTTAACTTTATTATTTTTAACCCTTCCTCATCATTTAACAATGCATTCTTTATTAAGAATGCTATTATTTCCCTTATAACCATGTTATAAGGGAAATAATAGAGATTGGGTCCCGTTGCTAAGCAACAGTGCGGGAAAATCGCAACGCATCCGCACTTGCTTGCGGATGCTTGCGATTTTCCCGCATCCCCATTCACTTCTATGGGGCCTGCGTTGTGTGAAAAACGCAGAATATAGAACATGCTGCGATTTTCACGCAACGCAGAAGTGATGCGTGAAAATCACCGCTCATGTGCACAGCCCCATAGAAATGAATGGGTCCGGATTCAGTGCGGGTGCAATGCGTCCTCCTCACGCATTGCACCCGTGCGGAAAACTCGCCCGTGTGAAAGGGGCCTTAAAGTGTCATATTTGCAAAGATATCCCTGGGCAGGAAGTTGACAACTAGCCTGGGGTAGAAGAGGTTAATATTAAAAAGCATGAAAAAATCCTTTTTGGTATTTTTTTCTTGTTTTTGTTTTTAAAACACCGGAGGAAGAAAGAGAAAATTTGAAGCAAGAAAACAAGAGAGAGAGCAAAAAAGATTCTTAGGAGACCTCAGAGTATCATACACCAATTTTCTTGGAAATTGGAGTGCTTTTGTTTCAGGTAAAATCGATTCGGACTTAGATTGGATTTTTTGACTGATTCATTAGAATCGGACCTGAAATCAAAGTTCTTGAAATCCACTCCTATATAATACACATACTGTCCTCAGGATGGTGGTACAGTTAAATACTGTGGGGAAGGCGGCAGTATTTTGTGCTGCACAGTGGAATTTTCTTTCTGCTGAGGCAGTACAGTTGTGTTCAAAATTATTCAACCCCCAATGCTGTAAGGTGTTTTAGGGAATTTAGTGTACATTTGTAATTGTGTTCAGAATGAAATCTTACATGGACTTTTTAAAGAACCAAATGCAACTAAAATTACATCAATTGTTTTTGTAATACAGTATGATACAGTATACAGTATGGGATAATTGTCCTGTTGAAAGATCCAACGTCTCCCAAGCCTCAGGTTTGTGACGGATGAAAATGTGATGCAGTCCGTCACAAACCTGAGGCTTGGGAGACGTTGACCTTCAACAGGACAATGATCCCAAGCATACCTCCAAGTCCACTAGAGCATGGTTGCAGATTAAAGGCTGGAACATTTTGAAGTGGCCATCGCAGTCACCAGACTTAAATCCGATTGAGAACCTCTGGTGGGACTTAAAGAAAGCAGTTGCAGCGCGCAAGACTAAGAATGTGACTGAACTGGAGGCTTTTGCCCATGAAGATTGGGCGAAGATACCCGTAGATCGCTGCAAGACACTTATGTCAAGCTATGCTTTACGTTTAAAAGCTGTTATAACTGGAAAAGGATGTTGTACTAAGTACTAAGATTGAATGTCACTTGGGGGTTGACTAAAACTGATAATGATGTGAGCACAGAGAAGACATTTGTGGTTATTTCATTATAAATGTTATGTTATATTTGTCTGACTTACAAGTGCCTCTTTGATTTAATTGTAAACAAGATGACTGAAATGATCAAAATCAATGTCAAACTGGCCAAAACACTCAATTTCAGTGGGGGTTGAATAATTTTGAACACAACTGTATATTGTTATGAACTGTGCTATTTGGTTCTGCAGAGGTGATATTTTGTGCTGCAATTCAGTATTGCAGACCCCACCTGTTTCTGCTTTGCCTGCCTAACTTGTATTGCCCTACCTTCTCTCAATTTGGACCCACCTACAACATGAAACCACTTTTAGGTGGTTTTCAGGGCCACTTTAAGTTCCCAGTCTGCCCATGACACTGTCCACAATATAGGTTTAGGGAGCACCACTTTCCTACTTTCTTTTTGCCAATATGCGGCGGTGCCAGCGGTGTTCGGCTCCGACCACAGGATTCCTTAGTGGTTAATAGTATAAGTACATGAGCTCAGGATCTCACTTGTTGATTCAATAAGACAGCATGCTGTCGACTATTCAGTCTTTGTCAAGCTCTGGAGCTTGACAAAGACTTAAATAGTCGAAATGTTGCTGTCTTCTTGGATTAAATAAAGAAATTGAAGATTCCTTTGGAGTGCCGTGGTGACTTTCATCGTATTAACATGACACTGTCCAGTCAAATCTGGCCGTGTCTCCCCCAGAAAAGATGGTGCCCACGTTCTCCAGAACAACAATCTAGATAAACTGTTGTTAAGAGATTTACCAAATTTCACCAGAACAGCTTGTTTTCTCCCTGGCTGTTAAGTGGTCCTCTGTGATTGGACAGCGTCACAGCCAAGGAGGTCTCCTCCTACCTGTACAGATGCGACTAATTAGCATCTTTAGTGCTAGAACACAGTGGAGGGGGGGGGGGGGGCGCATAGCATCATAACGAAGGGACCATCTGAAAAGCAATGCAAAAAAAAAGCAATGGCATCTGGTTGAGACTGACTATATACTAAAGTATTAGTTTAAAAAAATTCGATGAAAGGTCCTCTTTAAATCCCTAGTTTCTGTACAGTCGTGGCCAAAAGTTTTGAGAATGACACAAATATTAGTTTTCACAAAGTTTGCTGCTGAACTGCTTTTAGATCTTTGTTTCCGTTGTTCCTGTGATGTAGTGAAATATAATTACACGCACTTCATACGTTTCAAAGGCTTTTATTGACAATTACATGACATTTATGCAAAGAGTCAGTATTTGCAGTGTTGGCCCTTCATTTTCAGGACCTCTGCAATTCGACTGGGCATGCTCTCAATCAACTTCTGGGCCAATTCCTGACTTATAGCAACCCATTATTTCATAATCACTTCTTGGAGTTTATCAGAATTAGTGGGTTTTTGTTTGTCCACCCGCCTCTTGAGGATTGACCACAAGTTCTCAATGGGACTAAGATCTGGGGAGTTTCCAGACCATGGACCCAAAATGTCAACATTTTGGTCCCCGAGCCACTTAGTTATCACTTTTGCCTTATGGCATAGTGCTCCATCGTGCTGGAAAATGCATTGTTCTTCACCAAACTGTTGTTGGATTGTTGGAACAAGTTGCTGTTGTAGGGTGGTCTGGTACCATTCTTTATTGATGGCTGTGTTTTGGGGCAAAATTGTGAGTGAGCCCACTCCCTTGGATGAGAAGCAACCCCACACAGGAATGGTCTCTGGATGCTTTACTGTTGGCATGACACAGGACTGATGGTAGCGCTCACCTTTTCTTTTCCGGACAAGCCATTTTCCTGATGCCCCAAACAATCGGAAAGAGGCTTCATTGGAGAATATGACTTTGCCCCAGTCCTCGGCAGTCCATTCAACATACTTTCTGCAGAAGATCAATCTGTCCCTGATGTTTTTTTGGAGAGAAGTGGCTTCTTTGCTGCCCTTATCTTCCAAAAGTCTTCGCCTCACTGTGCGTGCAGATGCGCTCACACCTGCCTGCTGCCATTCCTGAGCAAGCTCTGCACTGGTGGCACTCCGATCCCGCATCTGAATCCTCTTTAGGAGACGATCCTGGCGCTTGCTGGACTTTCTTGGATGCCCTGAAGCCTTCTTAACAAGAATTGAACCTCTTTCCTTGAAGTTCTTGATGATCCTATAAATTGTTGATTGATGTGCAATCTTAGTAGCCACAATATCCTTGCCTGTGAAGCCATTTTTATGCAATGCAATGATGGCGGCACGCGTTTCTTTGCAGGTCACCATGGTTAACAATCGAAGAACAATGATTTCAAGCATCACCCTCCTTTTAACATGTCAAGTCTGCCATTTTAACGCAATCAGCCTGACATAATGATCTCCAGCCTTGTGCTCGTCAACATTCTTACCTGAGTTAACAAGACGATTACTAAAATGACAGCAATGAAATGCAGTGGAAAGGTTTTTTTGGGATTAAGTTAATTTTCATGGCAAAGAAGGACTATGCAATTTATGTAATCACTCTTCATAACATTCTGGAGTATATGCAAATTGCTATTATAAAAACTTAAGCAGCAACTTTTCCAATTTCCAATATTTATGTAATTCTCAAAACTTTTGGCCACGACTGTACATGTCCTCAGCCCATCTGTTACACTGTGTCTCTTTAGCACAATAATATTTCCCAGATTCTTCAGGTTTCACTCCAGTGAGTTTGAGATAAACTTCTCCTTTATTTGTGTCTCTTGTTAGAGTTGAACGTCCCTGGACAGATTGGCATACTCTATATATTTATTGTAACATATTCTTCCTAACCAGTCCAGGCCTTTCCCTTCAGGTTGTCTGACCCAGTTTACACAATGCATGTTAGTGCTGTCAGTGAGGGAGACCCCGATCACTTTACAGGTCATGTCCAGAGTCTCTGAAGGCTTCACAATCCCAGGACCAGACTCCACCATAGAGATTTGTGATGTGACACCTGCACATAAACAAATACAAATACACAACAATAGATAAGTAACAATAGAGCTCCTAGATGTAATCTCTGTTATTTTATATAAATTCAGACTTACATTGCAGGGACAGTACAATACTGAAGAACCAGAGGAAATACTTTATGTCTGGTGTGAGCAGCTAGTGACGCTCAAGCTCTGTACGCGGTGATGCTGACCAGTATAGCTTTTCTGGTGTCTCTACTCTAGTTATAGCATAAGTGATCTGAATATATTTACATACTCCATGCGCTAACAAATTAACTCAATGCTATGCTAAGGGCACACATTTCTGAGTCATGGGTCACAATTGTCAGATTGTACTTATCAACAGGATCACATTTAATGTTAAAGTGAGTGTGTCTACATTTTTAGTCTGGTTTCACAATTTACAATCACATTGTCACCACAATGGGGTGTTTGCTGTGGTTTTGTGCAATCATTGCACAACAGCAGCATATTTTAACCCTTAGAGGACCTTGCGATTTTCCATTTATGTGTTTTCATTTTTCACTCCCCGTCTTCCCATAGTTTATTATTTTATTTTTCTATTCACATAGCTTTATTATGGCTTATTTTTTCGGAACAAGTTGTACTTTCTAATGGCACCATTTACTGGTTCTATACAATGTAGTGGGAAGCGGGAAAAAAATTCCAAATGGGGTGGAATTAGGAAAAAAACATAATTCTAACAGAGGTTTATTTTTTTTACACTGTTCACTATGCGTTAAAATTGACCTGTTATCTTCATTCTTCAGGTCAGTACGATTACAACAATACCACAATTGTATAATGTTTCTTGTGTTTTAATGCTGAAAAAAAATGTAAAAGTCTTGAGAAAATAAAAAAATTTTAATCACCATATTCTGACCCCTCTAACTTTTTTGTAGTTATGTGTACGGACTCGGGTTTTTTACAGTAATAATTAATCTATGAAGTCATTACGCAAATTAATAACTTCGGCTCATCTGAGTCAATACATTCTAATACAATGCGAATGTATTGTATTTTATGTGAATGGCCTAAATAGGTGGAACTGCTCAAACCTCAAACACTGTAGCGTGTTTCTAACTGGGGGAGCAGCTCCTCCGCATGTGGTACGCAGCGGGCGGCCATCCCCAGCAAAACTTGCATACAATGGAGGATGCCGGAGCGAACCACATGCACCACACAAACATCCTACACAAAATGAAACAATGTGCGGATGAAAATATATAAAACACATAAATCACTGAAAAAAAGTGCACCACAAGGATAAGCACCTGACAACACTGGCTAATCCCCAAGCTGATGTTAAAAGCTGAGCCATTCGCCAATATCTCCCAGTCAAGAACATATCGGAGCTCCTCATGCACCACGTCAAGGTTTTTCAGGTTTCACAAGGAAGAAGAACATTCGCTAAATATCATAGATATATGACAATCCTCATGGGTCAGGATTAGTGCTTAGCAAACATGCTCGGCCGAACACCAGTTCGGCTCGAGCATCGCTATGCTCAGCACATGGCGGTATTCATGGTAGCAATACTGAATGTGCTAGAGCGCAATGCTCGAGTCTCTTCCCTGCACTTTTCTTGGCTACTACGCAGCCAATAATCGTGCAGGTATGTACTGCCCTCACTGTAATGCTGTAGCCATGTCTATATAGCACCCGATGGCGCATATTCGCCTCAGTCTTAGTCAGGGAGATCTATGCATAGGAAGGGACAGACAGGGTAGGGAGTGATATTGGAGTGTTTTTATTAGAAAAACTTTTCAGAAACCCAAAAGTCCTTTTAAGAACTATTGTGTGTGACAGCAGCAACATATATTTGTGCGCAACCTGCGCTAATTTGCTAAAACTTTACAGACCCAAATGTCCTTTTAGGGACTAATGTATGTGTGCATCCTGCCCTAAATAGCGTCTAATAGGCTGCTGCGGACAGTAAAATTTTCTGTGCCACATCTCCTGTGTAAAGTGTGTGCATTCCAAAAATATCTGTGTACGTTTTTGGTAGACGGTGTCCACTGCAGACAGTTAAATTAGCTGCGCCACATCTCCTGTGTAAAGTGTGTGCATATCCCAAAAATATCTGTGGCATCCAGTGAACTTTTTCCAACGATGGTGTCCGGTACGAATAATGACATTAGATGAGCCACATCTGCAGTGTAACATGTGCGCTGAAAAAATTTATCAGTGTCATACAGTGCACTTTTTCAGTAGATGGTTTCCGCTTCTGACAGTGACATTATCGGTGTCACAACTCCAGTGTACTGTGTGCTGTTAAAAAATGTATCAGTGACATACAGTGTACTTTGTCAATAGACAGTGTCCACTTCTGACAGTGACACTACCAGTGCCACATCTCCAGTGTACTGTGTGCAGTTAAAAAATGTATCTGTGACATACAGTGTAGTGACGAGAGAGCATGCTCGGCCAAGTACCGGTTCGGCTCGAGCATCACTATGCTAGGTACATGGCGGTACTCGGCCGAGTATCACATGTGCTCGAGCGAAACGCTCGAGTCTCTGCCCCCACTTTTCGCGGGTTTTAAGCAGCCAATAAAGGTGCAGGTAAGTACTGCCCCAACTGTAATGCCAGTAGCCATGTTAGCTGCTGGAATTACAGTGATTGGCTGGCCGGAATGCATCATCAGAGGTTATATAGCATCCGATCACACGTGCTCGGATCAGTCATAGTCAGGGAGAGCAATGGGTAGGAAAGGAAAGACAGAGCAGGGAGCGAATTTCAGCGATTTTAGTTACAAAAAGCTTTTCAAAGATCCAAAAGTCCTTTTAAGGACTACTGTGTGTGTGTTTTAGATCAACAATATATTTAACAGCAGTGTCAGGGACATCCGTGCTAAGGAAGGGACAGATAGTGCAGGGAGAGAAATTTGCTGTATTTAATACCAAAAGTTTCACAGCAGCAAGATACAGTATTTTTATTTTATAACTATTAGAGACATATACTGTACATCATCCGCAGACTGACTCTTTAATAATCTGGGTCACATCTAGTGTCCATAATCTGTGGTGTTCTCTGTAACAAATACTGTCCTGCCTCAGAAAACACTGTCAGTATTACAAATTCCAATAATCTGGTCCTCATATAGTGTCCTTAATCTGTGGTGTTCTATAACCAATACTGCCCTGCCTCAGAAAACACTGTCAGTATTACAAATTCCAATAATTTGGGCCTAGCAAAGTGTCCAAAAATCTGTGGGTTTTTGTATCCAATACTGAACAGCATCTAAAAACACTGTCTATATTACAACTTCCATTAATCTGAGCCTAGTAAAGTGTCCAAAATCTGTCGTTTTTTGTATCCAATACTGAACAGCATCTAAAAACACTGTCTATATTACAACTTCCATTAATCTGGGCCTAGTAAAGTGTCCAAAATCTGTCGGTTTTTGTATCCAATACTGGACAGCATCTAAGAACACTGTCTATATTACAACTTCCATTAACTCCTTCCTGACCTATGACGTGTATACCCGTCATGGAGCAGTGTTATTTAGCGCTCTATGACGAGTATACACGCCATGGTATTAAACTGTCACCATGTCTGCAGACATGATGACAGTGCTGAAACCCCGGCTGTTACATACAGCCAGGGATCTCAGCTAACCAGCCCGGGACCAATGGGGGCGGTCCCGGGCGAGTGATCGCTCTGATTGGCTAGTCTGTACAGACTAGCCAATCAGAGGATTCTAATGCCGGCTGAAAGATTCTGATCCCCGCAGTCCGTGTCTGCAGAGATCAGAACCTTCTAAAATGTATTTGTCATATCCCCTCCCTCCCTCTGCAGCCTTCAATGTGCCCCCTTCAGCCCTCCATGTGCCCCCCTCATATACATCGGTCGGCGGGCGGGAGCGCAATCCCCCATGCGTGACCCCCCCCCCCCGTTCATTTTCAGGATGTCTGCCGTTTAACCCCTTCCATGCCGCGGTCCATGGGGACTGCTACATTGAAGGGGTTAACAGGGAGGGGGCTCCCTCCCTCTCCAATCGGTGGCTGCTGTGCCATTGCAGCCACCCGATACTTGACCCAGAGGGAGGGGGCCCCCCTCCCTCCTTCCCACATCAGCCGTTGCTCTGTTGTGGCAACGGCTGATGTTTACCATGGCACCCGGACGCCTTCACAGGTTTACGGCTTGCCATGGTATAGCAGATCAGGCTTCTGCTAAAGATAGCAGCAGCCTGATCAGGCTAAGTGTAAATTCACAATACACTACAGTACACTATATAGTGTACTGTACTGTAGTGTATTATACAGGCATCAGACCCACTGGATCTCTAAGAACCAAGTGGGTCTAGGTCAAAAAAATGTAAAATGCTCTTTATTTGAGTTCGTATACTTCTCTACTTGTTCTCCTTCCCTGATCCACATTGTCTTACTCCGCCTCTCCATAGTATTTATATTGCTTGATATTTTAATCCAGCCCAACTAGGGCTGAGACAGTTCCATAATGTTCTCTTTGTTTTTTGCAGTTTGGTTTCTGTTTTATATTTTCCTTTCAGGCTACTTCCGAGGTTACATTACCCGAATTTCAAGTAATCTTGACCTTCACGCAAAAAAGTCTACTTCTATGCTTTATTTCCAGTACTCTCGCAGATATGGTAAACATATGTATTCAGTTGTTATGTGTTACGCTTTAAATGAGCGGGGTATGAGACTCAATTTTGAGCTGAATCAACTGTGCTTATTATGGGGTTAAAATTCTTGTCTGCAAATGTCAAAGGACTTAATAGTCCCTTTAAACGTTCTACCTTCTGGTCAGAAACAAAGAAGCAAAAATGCGACATTATATGCATACAAGAATCTCATTTAAACACAGTGGATTCACACAGATTCCATCACCACTCTTTTCCGCACATTTTTTACTCCCCAGCTGAGAAAAAGAAAAGAGGGGTTGTTATAGGTTTTAAAAATTCTGTGTCATTCCGTTGTATAGAGTCAGTAATTGACGAACAAGGCAGATATATTATCATTATTTGTGATATTAATAACCCTAGATATGCCCTGGTCAATTTATATGCCCCCAATAGTGACCAACTTAGATATATCAAACGCATAATAAAAATGGCACAGGAAATCAAACAAGGTGCCCTTCTATTATGTGGAGATTTTAACCTTTGCCCTAATTCTTCCATTGATAAGCAGCCGTCTCCACCCCAATCTATAAAAAACTCTGCTCTTCAGGATTATTTCTTTCAAGAAGGTCTGTACGATGCTTGGCGTGTATTTCATGCTAATGAAAAAGATTTTACCTTCTACTCCCATACTCATAATTCTTTTTCACGTATAGATCTTTTTGTAATAGACAAATGGCTTTTACAAAAGATTACTAATGTGTCTATAAACAACATAACCTGGTCTGACCATGCCTTCATATCCTTGACCATAAATGATAATTATGGTAACAATACTACCTCGCCCTGGAGATTGAACAATTCATTGCTGCAAAATTAATCTATCCACTTAGATGTTGAGAATTCCCTAAAGGAATATTTCCAGATCAACGACAACTCCTCAGTACTAGACTCCACTCTCTGGAGTGCCCACAAAGCCTTCATTAGAGGCATTTTTTTTAAAACATGCAGCTACCCTAAAGAGATCTAGATCAAAAATTCTAGATTCATTACTGTCAGATGTATAAAAATTAAATTCCGATATTAAAATATATGCTAAAATTTGGGCTGGAAGATTGCTCAACATACTCCCCAGTCTTATCTCCAATGATCAGATTGGATTTGTCCCAAATAGGCAATCCTCAGATGGAACCAGGAGGTTTATTGACCTTATTGACGCAGCAGGGGCCTCTCGGACGCATTCTCTGCTCCTTCTCTGGACCCGGAGAAGGCGTTTGACAGGATACACTGGAAATACATCTACATGACCCTTTAGAAATTTGGGTTTGGAGATTTCTGTCTGCGATAATGGCCTTATATTCGAATCCGAGCCCTTCAGTTTACTCCTCCAGCTTCTTGTCTAATCCATTTGACATTAATAACGGAACCAGGCAAGGCTGCCCCATGTCCCCTCTAAGGAGCCCTTTGCTGAGCACATTAGATCTTCCCATCTCATACGGGGATTAAAAATTGGTTCCCAAGATCATTGCATAAGTCTATTTGCTGATGATATTTTACTCATCACCACTAACCCCACTACTTCACTCCCAGGCATTAACGAAATAATCTCTAGATTTGGCAAAGCATCTTACTACAATATCAACACCACTAAATCTCAGATGCTAGATTTAGGATTATCCTCTAAAGATAAAAACCTAATCTCAAATCATTTTAGGTTCTCTTGGTCCCAAGGATCCCTTACCTACCTAGGGGTTCAACTAACATATCCCTCTTCCAATCTTTTTCAAGCAAATTACTTGCCTCTCCTAGATAAGGTGAAGAACTCTCTTCATAATTTACGATTGGACTCTTTATCCTGGCTAGGTAAAATTGCGGCAATAAAGATGGTTGTTCTACCAAAAATACAGTACATTTTCTGAAATGTTCCTATTGATGTACCTTTTTTCTTCTTACAGAAATTACAAACTCTAATTACAAATATATATGGGGCAAAAAGAAACCCAGGGTGAAAGCAGCTGTACTTTATAAGCCTTTAGTTTCGGGCGGTCTTAATGTTCCTTTTGTGAAACACTAGCAAATCGAAGTTAAAGAAGAGGACTTCAATCTGAATTTCATGAAAAATTGAATTCGTTGTGAAGGCGAATTTCCTCATGTAGCGAATAAATTTTTATTAAAATGCGGCCATCCTGATTGAAGAAAATGAGCCCAAACTCACGCACGCTGATGTGTGGCATCACATTATCATGCTGGCTGGGTTCAACAGGGTAACAGTGAGGTGAGTATGTACTTTTTATTTTTTTTACCTTTGATTAACCCCTGACCGTGATGGCCTCTCCGCATTCAAATGGATGAAGTGTATGTGCTTTTTTTAACCCCTGATTAACCTCTGAAAGGCCTCAATGTGACTCTCAGATGCCGCTATCAGCGTTTAATCCTACATCTGATGGGTTCAATGATGGGGTGATGCACAAACGCTATTCCTTGTCATTCCACCCACTACATACAATGGAATACAATTTGTGATGAAGTACTTCATTATGAATCAAATTCCTTTCAAAGTTTGGCAAAGCAACCAAATGACAATTTCGAAAACTTTGCTCATCATCAAAACAACCATTTGCAGTCCTAAATCTCATTTAAGCATAAGTTTACACATAACAACAATGTAATATATTAAGGTGTGCAAAGCTCATATATGCCACAAGTGTATACATTGACAAGAACTTTTAGTCCCTGTATGACACCTGACTAGAGATGAGCAAAAACCTGGATGTTCGGGTTCGAGAAGTTCGGCCGAACTTCCCAAAAATGTTCGGGTTCGGGATCCGAACTCGACCCGAACTTTATCCCTAACCCGAACCCCATTGAAGTCAATGGGGACCCGAACTTTTAGGCACTAAAAAGGCTGTAAAATAGTCCAGGAAAGGGCTAGAGGGCTGCAAAAGACAGCAAAATGTAGGTAAATGCCCTGCAAACAAATGTGGATAGGGAAATGAATTAAAATAAAATAAAATAAATAAAAATTAACCAATATCAATTGGAGAGAGGTCCCATAGCAGAGAATCATGCGTCATAATACCCACCACTGGAGAAGGCCACTTTCAGTTATTTCGGCCCCAGCACCCAGACAGAGGAGAGAGGTTCCATAGCAGAGTACCATGCGTCATATCACCCACCACTGGAGAAGGCCATTTTCAGTTATTTCGGCCCCAGCACTCAGACAGAGGAGAGAGGTCCCATAGCAGAGAATCATGCGTCATATTACCCACCACTGGAGAAGGCCATTTTCAGTTATTTCGGCCCCAGCACTCAGACAGAGGAGAGAGGTCCCATAGCAGAGAATCATGCGTCATATCACCCACCACTGGATAAGGCCACTTTCAGTTATTTAGGCCCGGCGCCCAGATTGAGGAGAGGTTCATTCAACTTTGGGTTGCACAGCAAGATTATGGTAAAGTTAAAACTATGAGGACTCAATAAAGAAGTGCCCCGGAGTACAATAATACATGGTTGAGGGGGAGGCAGTTATAAATGTCTATTCTGCACAAGGGAGGGACAGGTCCTGTGGGATCCATGCCTGGTTCATTTTTATGAACGTCAGCTTGTCCACGTTGGCTCTGGACAGGCGGCTGCGTTTGTCAGTAATGATGCCCCCTGCCGTGCTGATTACACGTTCAGACAAAACGCTGACCGCCGGGCAGGCCAACACCTCCAAGGCATAAAATGCTAACTCTGGCCACGTGGACAATTTGGGCTGAACCATCAGTCAGTACGTGGAGGGGTGTGCAGACGTATTGTTCAACCATGTTAGTGAAATGCTGCCCCCTGCTAACACGTTCCGTATCATGTGGTGGTGCAGTTAGCTGTGGCGTGGAGACAAAACTTTTCCACATTTCTGCCCTGTTAACCTTGCCCTCAGAGGAGCTGGTCGTGACACAGCTGCGTTGGCGACCTCTTGCTCCTCCTCTGAGTTCGCCTTGGGCTTCCACCTGTTCCCCTGTGACATTTGGGAATGCTCTCAGGAGCGCGTCTACCAGCGTGCGCTTGTACTCGCACATCTTCCTATCACTCTTCAGTGCAGGAAGTAAGGTGGGCACATTGTCTTTGTAACGGGGATCCAGCAGGGTGGCAACCCAGTAGTGCGCACACGTTAAAATGTGGGCAACTCTGCTGTCATTGCGCAGGCACTGCAGCATGTAGTCGCTCATGTGTGCCAGGCTCCCCAGAGGTAAGGACAAGCTGTCCTCTGTGGGAGGCGTATCGTCATCGTCCTCCATATCCCCCCAGCCACGCACCAGTGATGGGCCTGAGCTGTGTCGGGTGCCACCCCGCTGTGAACCTGCTTCATCCTCATCCTCCTCCACCTCCTCCTCATCCTCCTTGTCCTCCAGTAGTGGGCCCTGGCTGGCCACATTTGTACCTGGCCTCTGCTGTTGCAAAAAACCTCCCTCTGAGCCACTTCTAACAGACTGGCCTGAAAGTGCTAAAAATGACCCCTCAACCTCCTCCTGGGCAACCTCCTCTTCAATCATCACCCTAAGCGCTTTCTCAAGGAGACATAGAAGTGGTATTGTAACGCTGATAACGGTGTCATCGCCACTAGCCATGTTGGTGGAGTACTCGAAACAGCGCAACAGGGCACACAGGTCTCGCATGGAGGCCCAATCATTGGTGGTGAAGTGGTGCTGTTCCGCAGTGCGACTGAAGCGTGCGTGCTGCAGCTGAAACTCCACTATGGCCTGCTGCTGCTTGCACAGTCTCTCCAGCATGTGCAAGGTGGAGTTCCACCTGGTGGGCATGTCGCATATGAGGCGGTGAGCGGGAAGGCCGAAGTTACCCTGTAGCACAGACAGGCGAGCAGCGGCAGGATGTGAACGCCGGAAGCGCGCACAGACGGTCCGCATTTTATGCAGCAGCTCTGACATGTCGGGGTAGTTGTGAATGAACTTCTGCATCACCAAATTCAGCACATGCGCCAGGCAAGGGATGTGCGTCAAACCGGCTAGTCCCAGAGCTGCGACGAGATTTCGCCCATTATCGCACACCACCAGGCCGGGCTTTAGGCCCACCGGCAGAAACCACTCGTCGGTCTGTTGTTCAATACCCCGCCACAACTCCTGCGCGGTGTGGGGCCTTTCCCCCAAACATATGAGTTTCAGAATGGCCTGCTGACGTTTTCCCCAGGCTGTGCTGAAGTTGGTGGTAAAGGTGTGTGGCTGACTGGATGAGCTGGTGGAAGCAGAGGAGGAGGAAGCCAAGTAGGAGGAGGAGGCTACAGGAGGCAAAGAATGATGCCCTGCGATCCTTGGCGGCGGAAGGATGTGCGCCAAGGAACTCTCCGCCTGGGGCCCAGCCGCCACTATATTTACCCAGTGTGCAGTTAGGGAGATATAGCGTCCCTGGCCGTGCTTACTGGTCCACGTATCTGTGGTTAGGTGGACCTTGCCACAGATGGCGTTGCGCAGTGCACACTTTTTATCGGATACTTGGTTGTGCAGGGAAGGCACGGCTGTCTTGGAGAAGTAGTGGCGGCTGGAAACAACATACTGTGGGACAGCCATGGCCATCAGCTGTTTGAAGCTGTCTGTGTCCACTAGCCTGAATGACAGCATTTCAAAGGCCAGGAGATTAGAAATGCTGACATTCAGGCCCAGGGCTTGAGGGTGGCTAGGTGGGAATTTACGCTTTCTCTCCAAGGTTTGTGAGATGGAGAGCTGAACGCTGCCGTTTGACATGGTGAAGATGCTTGGTGACGCAGGTGGTGGTGTCAGTGGCACATCCTCTGTTTGGTGGGCGGCAGGTGCCAACGTTCCTCCCGAGGCGGAGGAAGAGGCCGAGTCAGCAGCAGAAGAGGGAGCAGGGGGAGCCAGAGTGAGTTCCTTGCTGTTAAGGTGTTTTCTCCACTGCAGTTCATGCTTTGCATGTAGATGCCTGGTCATGCAGGTTGTGCTAAGGTTCAGAACGTTAATGCCTCGCTTCAGGCTCTGATGGCACAGCGTGCAAACCACTCGGGTCTTGTCGTCAGCACATTGTTTTGAAAATGGCTATGCCAGGGAACTCCTTGAAGCTGCCTTTGGGGTGCTCGGTCCCTGGTGGCGGTGGCCAGTAGCAGGCGAACTTTCTTGGCGGCGGCTGTTCTACTTTTGCCCCCTGCTCCCTCTTTTGCTACGCTGTTGGCTCGGTTTCACCACTGCCTCTTCCTCTGAACTATGAAAGTCAGTGGCACAACCTTCATTCCATGTGGGGTCTAGGACCTCATCGTCCCCTGCATCGTCTTCCACACAGTCTTCCTCCCTGACCTCCTGTTCGGTCTGCACACTGCAGAAAGACGCAGCAGTTGGCACCTGTGTTTCGTCATCATCAGAGACGTGCGGACTCCGATGAGGTTGTATTCCCATGTCCTCATCATCAGGAAACATCAGTGGTTGTGCATCAGTGCATTCTATGTCTTCCACCACTGGGGAAGGGCTAGGTGGATTCCCTTGGGAAACCCTGCCAGCAGAGTCTTCAAACAGCATAAGAGACTGCTGCATAACTTGAGGCTCAGACAGTTTCCCTGATATGCATGGGGGTGATGTGACAGACTGATGGGCTTGGTTTTCAGGCGCCACCTGTGCACTTTCTGCAGAAGACTGGGTGGGAGATAATGTTGTGAACGTGCTGGATCCAATGTTGGCCACCCAATTGACTAGCGCCTGTAACTGCTCAGACCTTACCATCCTTAGAACAGCATTGGGCCCCACCAAATATTGCTGTAAATTCTGGCGGGTACTGGAACCTGATGTAGTTGGTTCACTAGGACGTGTGGCTGTGGCAGAATGGCCACGTCCTCTCCCAGCACCAGAGGGTACACTAACACCACCACGACCGCGTCCCTTACTAGATATTTTCCTCATTGTTACCGTTCACCAAGCACCACAATTAGAAAAAAATATTTGGCCCAATGTATTGATTTCAAATTCAGGCCTTTTTTTTACAGGCACCTAACACTATCTGCCTATTTATTTATGTAGTGTATTACACTAATCCAGGCACAGCAGTAACCACTGATTTAGGGGAATATCTCTTTTAGGGATAGTATTTAGGCCCTGGATGAATGGTATCCTTTTATGGACAGATTTACACTTGGAGATGCACAGTAGCGTAATAAAAAATATGTAGGATTATGCCTTCAGCAATAGTATTTTAACACTGTGTAATATACCCTTTAACGGACAGAAATACAATGGGAGATGCACGGTAGTGTGTGAAGTTAATGAGGATGTCCCTCTCAGCCCTTGTATATACACCTTGAGTGTAATATACACTTTTACGGACAGATTAACACTTGGCCTGCAAAAGCTGGAACACCAGATTCAGGGTATTGTTATATTGGCAAGTGAATTCCATCCCAGAACAAAATATACCCTTTTACGGACAGATTAACACTTGGCCTGCAACTGCGGGAACACCAGATTCAGGGTATTGCTATTTTGGCAATTGAATTTCACCACAGAACAAAATATATGTTTTGGCGGACACTATTATACTTTGCCAGCCAGTGCTGGGACACCAGATTTAGGGGATTGCTATTTTGGCAATTGAATTTCACCACAGAAAATAATCTATCCTTTGCCAGACAGCAGACAGTATTATACTTGGCTATCCAAAGCTGGAACACCAGATTTAGGGAAGTGGTATTTTGGCAATTGTATTTAACCCCTTAATAAAATATAGAAATTTCTATCCTGAGTTTCTACGGCTGGCAATAAGCACAGCCAAGCCCCTGATGTAGGATATAGCAAAACAAAAAAAAAAAACAGTATTAATGGATTGATGGACTTGGTGGCAGCTTGTTCTGGTGCACCACAAGTCACAAAATGTGCGCCGATCACCCCAGAAAAAAAATGACAGAAAAACGCTCTGTGCAGCCTAAAAACCAGTGAGCAATTAACTAGCAGAAGTTGAATCATTCATAGCTGTAGATCGATCACTTCTTTAGGTGCTAATGCTGACTTTTCCCTGCCTAATCTCACCCTAACAGCAGCTGCGTCCTCTCCCTACACTAATCAGAGTAGTGTGACGTGTGGCGCTACGTGACTCCAGCTTAAATAGAGGCTGGGTCACATGCTGCACTTGGCCAATCACAGCCATGCCATTAGTAGGCATGGCTGTGATGGGCTCTTAGGGCAAGAAGTAAAACGCTAGCTGATTGGCTGCTGTGCAGCCCTTTAGAAAGCGGGAAGAAATTGCCGAACAACGGACCCGAACTCAAACTTTTTTGAAAATGTTCGGGTCCGTGTCCCGAACACCCCAAAATTCGGTATGAACCCGAACTATGCTCGAACTGTTCGCTCAACACTACACCTGACTTAAAAGTGGTTGATTAATAATAAAAAAAATTATAATAATTGCAAATAATCACTTATGGTCACAGTCAGTAAGAAAAAAAAAAAATTTCTGAGTGAGGGCCCTTTCAGACAGCCGGAGTGCTTTGCGGATCCGCAAATTGAGGATCCGCAAAACACAGATATCGACGCAATTTGCGGACTGCACATGGCCGCATCCATAATAGAAAATGCCTCTTCTCGTCTGCCATTACAGAATAGGACATCTATCTACAGTATCTTTTCCGCGGACCACAGATCCATACAGCACACGGTGCACTGTCCACATCTTTTGCGGCCCCATTAAAATGAATGGGTCCACACACGTTCCGCAAAATTGTGGAATGTATGCAGACTCATTCACACTGCTGTCTGAATGAGCCCTGACAAAAATCTTTTCCATCTGGTAGCAATGTATAAGATTGCCCTATAGTCATAATTGTTATGGCTATTGCTGTAGTGATTAATGGGTATCGATAGAGAAGCAGTCTGAGAATTCTACTCTAAAGATTGGGTGTGGACTAGTGTTGAGCGAGCATGCTCGGCCGAACACCAGTTTAGCAGTGCAATGCTCGGCACATCCCTGCTTGAGTCTTCTCCCCCCACACGTTTGTTAGCTGCTGTGCAGCTAATAAACATGCAGGAAATACTGCAATAATCTTCCTTGTTATGCTATTTTCTGTGCTTTTTTTTTATATCATTTTTATTTTACCTATCATTAGTAAACTTGTCATAAGTATTATTTTACCTACCATTAATAATTTATTTTTATAGATGCTATATCATTACCTATAACATACAATAGGCAACATATAATCACACAAAGGCTGTATGACAGAAGCCGGGTATGCAAAAGCCAACAATCTATCCATAAGACAGATAGTCAGCATATCTTATAATGGCATCCTTGTGTGCAGTGAGACATTCAAGCCCATCTCTCACCTGACTGAGAGCAGATAAGCCTCAAACTCATCTGATCTGAGTTGGCTAGCTTGGGGGGACCTGAACACCTAGACCATTATGATTATTGTAACAAAAATTGTAAATTGTTTTTTGGATGCCAGCTAACTCTTCTCTCACTGCTTAGGAGGGCTGAATAAAAAATTTCAGTTTTTAAGTGTCCTAACATAATATTCAATAACCTTTCTATACTGTTTTGTCATGTAAACTTATTTGCATAAACATGGGCATATGGGACAGAAATGTAAATAGTGTTCCAGCTGAAAAACAGATTCTGCTAATTTTTATGCAGCCCTCCTAAGCAGTGAGAGAACAGTTAGCCGGCATCCAAAATGTTTTTTTTACAATTGTTGTCACCATAATCGTAATTGTCTAGATGTGCAGATCCCCCCAAGCTATCCAACTCAGATCAGGCAACTTTGAGGTTTACCACTACCAGCTCTCAGTCAAATGAGAGATGAGCTTGAATATCTCATTGCACACAAGGCTGCCATTGTAAGGTATGCTGACTATCTGTCTTAGGGCTTGTTCACACGGATGCAGCCCATGTGTCTTCCGCAAATTGCGGGGTGGCCTTTTATAAAAATGCCTATTCTTGTCTGTGAAATGGACAAGAATAGAACATGACGCATAATTTTTGCAGGGCCATGGAACAGAGCAACGGATGCAGATCGTTTTACTGGGCATTAAAAACACAGTTTTCTGATGCAGTACAGTATTGGATGCAAAATACAACAGATTTTGGCCAGTAAACTAGGCCCATAAATATTGAAATTGTAATATACACACTGTATTCAGATGTAGTTCAGTATTGGAAGCAAAATACAACAGATTTCGGCCAATAAGCTAGGGCCAAGATAATGGAATTTGTAATACACATACTGTCAGTGTCGGACTGGGGTACCTAGGGCCCACCAGTAAAATTTATTTTGGGGGCCCACCGTATGGCTACATTTAAATATAATAAATAATTGAACAAGTTTTTTATATGAACATAGGCCGGTGGAGGTGCTGTACACTGTATATATGTATGTAGTGCAGTAAGTTTAATGTGTTATGTGCCACTTGTGCAAGGGGTGGGAGACTAGGGGCCCACTTTGCCCTGGGGCCCACCGGGGATTCTCTGTACCCCTGTGGGCCAGTGCGAGCTTGCATACTGTATTCAGATATAGTTCAGTATTGGAAGCAAAATACAACAGATTTCGGCCAGTAAACTAGGCCCAAGATAATGGAATTTGTAATACACACACTGTATTCAGATATAGTTCAGTATTGGAAGCAAAATACAACAGATTTCGGCCAGTAAACTAGGCCCAAGATAATGGAATTTGTAATATACACACTGTATTCAGATGTAGTTTGGTATTGGAAGCAAAATACAACAGATTTCGGCCAGTAAACTAGGCCCAAGATAATGGAATTTGTAATATACACACTGTATTCAGATTTAGTTCAGTATTGGAAGCAAAATACAACAGATGTCGGCAAGTATACTAGGCCCAAGATAATGGAATTTGTAATATATACACTGTATTCAGATGTAGTTCAGTATTGGAAGCAAAATACAACAGATGTCGGCCAGTATACTAGTCCAAAGATAATGAAATTTGTAATATACACACTGTATTCAGATGTAGTTCAGTATTGGAAGCAAAATACAACAGATGTCGGCCAATATACTTGGCCAAAGATAATGGAATTTGTAATATAAACACTGTTTTCAGATGTAGTTCTATATTGGATACAATTTGTCCCAAATAAAATGTATTCTCCGCTGGAATACTGTATATACGGTTGCGGCCTAAACGTACACACAGATGTGCACAAAACTAGTTAACTATGACCAAAATATAAATCACTCTCTACTGGAGAAATTAACATAATTGTTGCGGATTGAACGCACAAACAGATGTGGCACAAATTAGGTTAATTTCCCCAGAAAAAATAATTCCTCTGATGGTGCTGTGTATATCTCACTAGCAGGCACACAGTAGTGAATAAGCCTCTTTTTATAATGTCTGCCCAACACACTGTTTTCTGATGGTGCAGTGTATATCTCACTAGCAGGCACACTGTAGGGAATAAGCCACTTTTTATAATGTCTGCTCCACACACTGTTTTCTGATGGCGTACTTTGGATGTCACTAATCTGAAATCTTTCTGTCTTTTAGAAGTTTGGGTACTTAAAAAAGCGATGTTCAAGCCCTGCACTGTTCCTTTTTGAAGACGCCTGTCCCAGATAGTGCTGAATTAAATCCTTCTTAAAAAAAAAGGTGCTGCACTGCTGTCAAACACACACTGTAGTCCTTAAAAGGACTGTTTGGTCTTTCGATAAGGTTTTTGGAGTAAAATCAGTAAGTTTACAGCAAAATGCTATCTGTCCCTGCCTACTGTCTGCTCTCCCTGACTCTGAATGAGCCGAGCGCCGGACCTCAGCTCCTATATGAAATGGTATCAAGTGTTCCGGCCAGCCAATCAGTGTAAGGATTACAGCTAACATGGCTATGGCCTTACACTGAGGAGAATTACTTACCTGGTCCTTGATTGGCTACTCTGGAGGTGCCAAACGTGCGGGAAGGAGACTCGAGCAATGCGACGAACACACGTGATGCTAGGCCGTAGAGATGCTCGAGCCGAACCAATACTCGGCCGAGCATGCTCGCTCATCACTAGTGATTATATGTTGTTTATTTTATGTTATAGGTAATGATATAACATCTATAAAAATAAATTAGTAATGGTAGGTAAAATAATATTTATAATAGGTTTATTAATGATAGGTAAAGTATTAATAATAAAACATTATTAATGATAGAATAAAATAAAAATGTGTAAATATTCGCGCTCATCACTATTCTCGAACCATTTCAGTGGTGTTTCCATTAATTTTTGACCTTTTTCTGTGAACTAGACCTTCAGAGCAGAATCCTCTTCAGAGCAGCAGGTTCCTGGTTTATTGCTCGGGTTCTCCCATTGACTTCTGTGGTGCTCAGGTGTTCGGTAGAGCACCAGAGCATCCCAAAGTGTTCTACTTGCGCACCCGAGCACCTGAGCACTTTGGTGCTCGATCAACACTAGTATGAACATGATAAGCACAGTGTAAAATAAAAAATGTATTGGTGCTTGTGGTGTTTTGGGTGTAATTTATCTGCTGCTGTGATCCAGATGCTGGTAAATTTGTGGGTCTTGGCATCAATAAACAACCTAATTAGGCCTTATGCACATGGCCGTTTCCCGGCAGTGGCAGTATTGCGGCCCGCAAACAGCGGGTCAGCAATATGCAGGCACCGGCTGTGTGCTCCCCGCATCACAGATGCAGACCTTTCCCTTGAATGGGTTCACGATCCGGAGCTGCGGTGCAGAACGGAGGCACAGAACCCCATAGAAGAACTATGGAGTGCTTCCGTGGTGTTTCTGTCCGTGACGCTACACCGCAAAAAAATAGAACATGTTCTATTTTTTTGCGGTGCGGACGGATCACGGACCCATTCAAGTTGAATGGGTTTTGATCTGTCCCGGGTTTTGATCCGTCCCGTGCATTGGGGACTGCAATTTGCGGCCGTGTACATGAGACCTTAGGCATAGAGGGGTGAATAGATGAATAAGCACAGGTCAACTCATTCATTTTTGGGGGAAAAAAGACAGAAGTCCATGAAGCCAACCTTCTGGGGTCATGTACATTTATACAGGGAGAGAGGAAGATTTCTGCCTCTTTTCTCCTTCTGCAACCTGTCAAAAGATCCCCTCTATCCCCCTTTCCTCCTCCAGGTTGTCTGAAATCACAGCTGGCTAATGCCTCATTCACACGTCAGTGTTTTATCTGAACAACTTACCAGAAAATCACGGCAGCTAACAGTTTTATGGACATTTTGGAAAACAGCAATGAGTGCTAAAGATTAGAAGTAGTGAATGTCTGTAGCTGATCATACTGATAGTAATGTGTATTAGAAGTCTTTACTGTGTGAGCCATAAAATGCCATAAAATGATCATTACAATCTCAATGATCTGGGTCCCTCATTTAGGGGCTATAATTAATGATATACCATGACTATTGCTAGGATGCAATGCTTTAAAACAAGCCCTGGCTGATATCTCTAGCTTTGAGATCAAGCCATCAGTTACAAGGACATATGAGATAAGTCCTTGGATGATACTAATATGCCATCCTGCAAGGACTTTGAGACATGCCATTGGCACGGAAAGGGTTAAAGAGGACCAGTCACCTCTCCTGACATGTCTGTTATAGTACCTACTTATATGTAATAACAATTGTTTTGCATCTTATTATATATTCCTGGGCTGTGCTATTCCTCTAGATGTTTATAGGGAACCTGTCATCACCTTTATGCTGCCCATACTAATGGCAGAATAAAGTAGAGACAGGTGAGTTGATTTCAGCGGTCTGTCATTTATAAGTTAAAAGTAAGTGGTTGCCGAGAACCAACATCACAATCATTGCAGGCTGGGCCTGAGAAGAGTCCTGGTTATTCATAAATTCCTGCTCTCCCTGCCCACCTGCTGATGACTGACAGTCTTCTACTTAGTTTTCTCCCTTTCTCTCTAGGAGAGAACTGACAACCATCAGCAGGTGGGCGGGAGAGCAGGAGATTATAATAACCATGACTCTTCTCAAGTAGATTTGACTATTTTCAACGCCTGTGCTGCAATGATTATGATGCTGGTTTTCGGCAAACCACTTACTTTTAGCTTATGAGTGACACACCGCTGAAATCAGCAGTGAGGTCAGCATAAAGTTAATGACAGGTTCCCTTTATGAAGGAATTGACAGTTGTCTTTATCAGTAAACGTCTATGTGGATATTGCCAGTTGGATGTAGGACCCTGCACAGTGTGCAGAGGCACAAACCCAACTGGTAACACCTAGATGGGCATTCGTTGCTCACTGCTGGCAATTCATTCATAAACTACTAGAAGGAATAGTATGGGAATCGCATAATTAGAATTATATGAATAGACACTCCAGAATTGGTGTTACACAGGCAATGCAAGTACCATATTTTTCACCCTATAAGATGCATTGGACCATAAGACTCACCTAGGTTTTAGAAGAGGGCAATAATAAAAATATTTTTTTCATTATACCTCAGATCAGACCAGCAATCAGACCCCCAATGTTAATCAGACCTCAGCTCACAGCCCCAATCAGACTCCCAATGTTAATCAGACCTCAGCTCACAGCCCCAATTAGACCCCCAATGTTAATCAGATCTCAGCTCACAACCCCCATCAGACCCCAATGTTAATAAGACCCCCAATCAGACCTCAGATCAGACTACAATATTAATAAGACACCAATAAGACCTCAGATGATCAGACCCCAATGTGAATGACCCCCAATCAGACCTCAGATCAGAGCCCAATATAAAGAAGACCCCCCCATTCAGACTTCAGATGAGACCCCATGTTTCATATCAGCCCCCTGCTATATCTCATCACCCTCAGCCATATTTTGTCACCCCCAGCCATATTTTTTCGCCCCCAGCCATGTTTGATCAGCCCCCAGCCTCATATCACAAAATTAAAATCCACTTACCACTCCTGCTCCGGACGCGGCTGCTTCTTACCTCCAGCACACTCTCTCTTCTTCATGCTGCGGTTGTACTGTGACCCGATGTTCCAGAGCGCCCTCATGCTGTGCGCAGCCACATCACAGCTGACAGCCGAGTACCAGGGAGAAATGAGTACAGTGTGTTCACCGCTTCCTGGTCTTTCGGTACTAATGAGTGCTTTCATAATGGAAGCGCTCGTTAGTATTCACCCCATAAGACACAGCAACGTTTTTCCCCCACTTTGGGGTAATTACTAAAACAGACATGTCCGGAGAGGTGACAGGTTCCCTTTAACCTTAAGAACATGTTTTTTTTGGTCTTTTGATTCTTTATTATTGCATTCTAAATGTCATTACTTTTTTAGTTTCTGTTGATCTATCTGTATGTGGGCTGTTTTTGTGGAATGATTTATTGGTATGCACCATTTTGGGGTGAAAATAAGCTTTGACTAATTGTATTAACTCTTTCAGTAGAGTAGGATAAAACATCAATAGTGTGCAATTTACTTACTGTGGCATAAACAACTTTCAATTATCAATGCAATTACCAAGAAACAAATTTATTTATAAGTTTTATATAACAGTGACAACTTATGATGTCACCTAGGCCACAGACACAAGATGAAACCACCACAGAACCAGAACCTCCCCCTGTCTGGATATAGGGCTCAACCCCGAGAAGTGGCCATCTGAACTTCCCTCTTTTTTCTAGCTGTCTGTGTTTCTATGTGAACTACCCTACCCTAGGTGCAGATTTTGCAATATCCACCAGAGCTTTTATTTATTATACTCGCTCATATAGAGTTACTATATTCCAAAGCACTTTACAGACATTAGAATCACACTGTCCCCAATGGGGCTCACAATCTAAGTTCCCTATCAGTACGTCTTTGTAGTGTGGGAGGAAGCCGGAGTACCCAGAGGAAACCCACGCAAACACGGGGAGAACATACAAACTCCATGCAGATGTTGCCCTTGTTCGGATTTGAACCTAGGAACCACTGAGCCACCGTTCTGCCCTGTTGTATTGAGTTGTATTGAGTTGTATTGAGTTGTATTGAGTTGTATTGATGTCTAATTTTAGTATTGGTTATTAATAGCGAAAGGGTAACTAAACATTTTTACAACTTTCATTTAAAATGTTCAAAATAGCACAAAAGGATTTTTGTAATATACTTTATTAATAAAGTCTACTGTATTCCTACTCAAATAGGGACCTGAAGTCCTGGATTTTACCAAGTCTTAAAATTATTATTCTGTACTGGAGTACAGATTTCACAGGGGGCCCGCAGCCAGGCCAGAGCACACACTGCTGCTCCTGCCTGTACTCCCCTCAAGCTTGGCTTAAATAAGACTGGGAAGACTTCTCACACATTGTGACAAATACCGTAGATGCTGCATTTACAATTGACACCATCATTGCCTTATCCAGCGCCATCACTGGGCCGTATATTCATGATACATAGTTTATAACCAAGTTACATAGTTTATAAGGATGAAACAAGACATCTGTCCTTCCAGTTCAGCCTGTGAATGATGAATCAGTTTCTGTACATGTCCTCAGTCCATCTGTTACACTGTGACTCTAACACAATAATATTTCCCAGATTCTTCAGGTTTCACTCCAGTGAGTTTAAGATAGACTTCTCCTTTATTTGTGTCTCTTGTTAGAGTTAGACGTCCCTGAAGAGACTGGGCATAAGCTTTGGCATCATTATAACATATTCTCCCCAACCAGTCCAGGGCTTTCCCTTCAGGTTGTCTGACCCAGGTTACACAATACATGTTAGTGCTGTCAGTAAGGGAAGCCCCGGTCACTTTACAGGTCATGTCCAGAGTCTCTGATGGCTTCACAGTCCCAGGACCAGACTCCACCATAGAGATTTGTGCAGTGACACCTGAAAAAAATATAAATATGAAAATATGTAAATCTCATAATCTCAAATATAATCATACTGACAAACGTAGATGTTTTCATAAAGTGAGACCCACATTGTAGAGATAATCCAGCGCTGAGTAACCACAGGAGAGTCTTCATATCTGGTCTGAGGAGTTTAAGAGAATATCTGTGTACAGACTCAGATCAGCAGACATTTCCTGGAGTCTGTTCTTGATTTAAATGAAATGTCAATGGAATATATTTACATATTTAATATTGTTGAGGAAAATTTAAGGAAACCACTCCTCTTGAGATAAATCTCTGACCAGGGGCGTACAAGAAAGCAGTGGCCTACCGCCAATAGAGACAGACCACGCCATTGCTATGGGGTTCGAGGCACTGGGGGTCCCGAGCACAGGGGAGGCCCCGCCCACTTCATTTGCCCCTGCCCACTCTGTTTACTGTGCAAAAAATGTTAATATGCGTCACAGTGGGGCACTTGTGTTCTTTCAGCATCATCCAGCATCATTTCAGCACCACCCGAAAGCCCCCCCCCCCTTCCCCTGGACCAGACTGAAGTACCGCTCCCGACCTGGACAATCAATCGATATGGAACTGCACTCGCCAGATCATATGGTCCACCAGAATGCAACAGCCAACCTGGAGCCCCAGATCCATACAGGCTCCTATGCAGACGATTCAGGAAGAGATAATGGAGGCAGCATGTCCGGTTGAAAAATCCCTTTATTTGGGAACTGCTCACATGAAATACGTGAATATAAAAAGTTGCTACGTTTCGGCTATCACATAGCCTTTGTCAAGCACTTGACAAAGGCTATGTGATAGCCGAAACGTAGCAACTTTTTATATTCACGTATTTCATGTGAGCAGTTCCCAAATAAAGGGATTTTTCAACCGGACATGCTGCCTCCATCATCTCTTTCTGAATCGCTCCCGACCTGGGTCACTGTACACAGTGAACACAGACCCTGACTGACCAGAATAAACACCTGATTCAGGTGGTGTCTGTTCCACAGGTAGTGTGCCACTTTTTTTTGAAAAAATTCATATAATGTTTGATGGATAAGGGTATTTTTGATGTGGGGAGGGCAGCAGCAAGCAGTAGGGTTTGGGGGGTGCTGTAGGCTCATAGAGGACTCAGAAGGACAGTGTGCTTTCCTCCAGTACTCCTGAGTCCTCGAAGAGCCTACAAGGGCTCCCCCCAGCACATCAGTCACCTAGCATGGGGGGGGGGGGGGGTGCCTGCACAACCGCTATTGCCTCTCTGCTGTCACAGCGATGAAAACATCCAGCGACATGGGAGGGCAGTCAACAGCAGGCCATGATGGGACATCCATAGATTGCTATCATTTTTTTTTTTTGGGAGGAAATATGTTGCTGATCATATTTATTGTATGTGTGTGTGTCACCATCACCATGCCCACAGTGTTCCTATGTCTTGACGCAGCTGCATCAGGACGTTCTGTGCGGGGCAAGAAGAAGATGGAAGAGGAGGCAGCGCCGCCAGCATGGAGTCCGTGGGAGAGGTACAGGGAGGCGCACTAAGGACATAGGTAACAGCTAGTGTTATCTGTGGTTTTACATAGGACTGCAGGTAACACTACCATATGATCTGCACTAGTGTTATCTGTGGTTTTACATAGGACTGCAGGTGACATCTACTACATTATCTGTAGTCAGAGAGTTATCACTGTGTTATTTGTGGTGTTACACAGGACTGTATATAAAACTTTTATGGAAAATCAACAGATTCAAATACCACAAGGTTTTGTTCCTATGGTGTTCCCTTTGCCGCAAAACTGACCTGTGCCCTTCATTCTCTGGGACAGTACAAACGTATGTGTACATTTCTTTATTAGCAAATGGATATGTGGAAGGGGAGGAGCCAAGACAGTAGGTGAGATGGGCCAGGGGTGGGTAGTGGGTGGGGTTAGGGGGCCCAATTCAAAATTTTGCTATGGGGCCCAGTGATTTCTATGTACGCCCCTGCATAGAAGTATAAATTGTACATATAAACTGTATGTATAAACACCAGCAGAGGTCGCACTACGTTTTTTCCAGAAAAGTAAAAATACTCCTCTTAACAATTTTTAGCCGAGGAGGAGTACAAATTTTGCAGTAATTGACATATAGAATGCATAGGCCCACATAACGATCTGAGGCTGATATCTCTGCAGGGAAACCATTGATAGTCTCCCGTGCAGAAATTAATGTAGACAATTTTACATTTATCTGACATCATACACTAAACGTAAGCCCACTGCTGCCATACACAGAGACCGCCTGACGCTGCCATACACAGAGACCGCCAGACGCTGCCATACACAGAGACCGCCTGACGCTGCCATACACAGCTCCCACCTGACGCTGCCATACACAGCTCCCATCTGACGCTGCCATACCCAGAGACCGCCTGACGCTGCCATACACAGCTCCCCACCTGACGCTGCCATACACAGAGCCCGCCTGACGCTGCCATACACAGAGCCCACCTGATGCTGCTATACACAGAGCCCGCCTGACGCTGCCATACACAGCTCCCACCTAACGCTGCCATACACAGAGACCGCCTGACGCTGCCATACACAGAGCCCGCCTGACGCTGCCATACACAGAGCCCGCCTGACGCTGCTATACACAGCTCCCACCTGACGTTGCCATACACAGAGCACACCTGACGTTGCCATACACTGCGCCCGCCTGACGCTGCAATACACAGCGCCCTCCTGCCGCTACGATACACAGCGCCCACCTGAAGCTACCATACACAGGGCCGGCCTGACGCTGCCATACACAGGGCCCGTCTGAAGCTGCCATACACTGCGCCCGCCTGACGCTGCCATACACAGCGCCCTCCTGCTGCTACCATACATAACGCTGCTAGAAACAGCGCCCGCCTGACGCTGCCATACACAGCGACCGCATACCCTGCGCCCACTTAAAGCTGCCATACACAGGACCTGCCTGATGTTGCCATACACAGCGCCCACCTGATGCTGCTATACACAGCGCCCGCCTGATGCTGCTATACACAGCGCACACCTGACGCTGCCATACACAGAGCCCACTTGACGCTGCCATACACAGAGACTAGCTGATGCTGCCATACATAGGGACTAGCTGACGCTGCCATACACAGGACCCACCGGACAATACTATATACGTATTACATATATAGCTCTACCACATTCCTATTACACAGATAGTTTACTATATACACATTGCACACTCAGCTCTACTACATGTCCATTACACAGATAGATCTACTGTGTGCACATTACACACAGAAAGCTGTACAATAGACTGGTTACACTGACATAGCCCTGCTTCTTGTGTTTCGGACCTGGCATGTATATGTACATTATCTGTATGTGGCGTGTATTCAGGTCGGAATGGGGTCGGGGCCATTGAACCTGGCCGGGCTCCCAAAGTTCACGGGCCCCATAGCAACTGCGTGGTCTGCCACTATTGATGGTACGCCTTGTTTGAGACAAAGTCACAATCAGGACTCATGCTTATTTTATAAAAATAAATAAATACACTTGTCTCACATTAAGGCTACATTCACGCAAACTTATTTTGTTTACGTGTCTGTTCCTTTTTTTTTTTCTGATAGGATGCAGACCCATTCATTTCAATGGGTCCGCAAAAAAGAGGACAGCACACCGATTGCTATCTGCATCTGTATGTCCGTTTGGCATCCGTTTTTTTTTGCAGATCCATTGTAACAACGCCTATCCTTGTCCGCAAAACGGAAAGGAATAGGACATGTTCTATTGTTTTGTGGGGCTAGAGAATGGACATACAGATGTGGATAGCAACAGTGATATCGGATTTATTGTTACTAAATTTATGTTGTTTTTGTTAGCTTTTACTTTTATAAAATATAGTAAAACCTTTTAAAAATGCTTTTATGTTGATTCTGAGACTCCACATTTTTTAATTTCTCTATTGAGGTAGCTGTTTGTGGGTCTGTTTCTGCATGGGAAGCTGTAGAAGGCACCATCTTGGGAAAGATACAGTACCTTTTTTTCATTTTTTTAAGCATAAGGCCTCTTTCACATAAGCGAGTTTTCCACACGGGTGCAATGTGAGAAGTGAACACAGCACCCGCGCTGAATCCTGACCCATTCATTTCAATGGGTCTGTGCACATGGGAGTTTTTTATTCATGCATTAGTTCTGCGTTGCATGAGAATCGCAGCATGCTCTGTTGTCTGTATGTTTCACTTAGCTCTGGCCCCATAAAAGTGAATGGGGCTTCAGTGAAAAATGCATTGCACCTGTGCAGAAAAAACTGAAACATTGATTGAAATTGCAGACAGAACTGACTGAACTTGCTTGAAAAGTGGTGGGAGTTTTACTGAACACATCTGTGACGCCCCCACAAGGGGGCATTACCACTTTTTGTACCTTGCTACTGTCTTTGATGGTTGATGTCATGTCATCATATGTATTAATTGCAAGTCTTGACTTAATGTGCATTTGTTTCCTATGTAATGTTATTTTTCAAGTGTAATTACCTGGTTCTCCACAAGGTGGCAGAAAACATGGCAGTGCTGGTTTTACAGAGAATGGAACCTTCTTCCATTCCAGCCCTCTCTGAAGACAGGAGGAGTTTAGTTAGTGAAGGCCAGTGCGGAGTATTCCCTCCTTGGGGAAGGAAGCAAAGACTGGGGCAGATCTCCCTGTGCCTTGCCTAAGCCAGTCTCTGTACCCTAAGCTCAGCTGGACAGAGAGGCCAGGAAGAAGTTTCACTGAATGTATACAGACAACAGACAACCAAGAGAAGTTGTAGCAAAAGTTCCTATATAACCGCCTGCCGATCGCCTAACGCAGGGAAGCGTCCAGGCGGCGGCAGGCTTGTTCCTCTTTGACGCGGCGGTGCGTTCACAGCAGATCCCGTCTCAGAAGTTATACTACAGCCTGCCAGTGATGATCAGTCGCTGGCAGGCTGTAGATCTAAAATATAAGGCATCAAACAGGTATATCAGACGCTGTTTTGTTAACAGCGTCTGATATACCTGCTACCTGGTCCTCTGGTGGTCCCATTTGCTGGGATCGACCACCAGAGGACCAGGTAGCTATGTAAAGTAGCACCAAGCACCACTCTACACCCCCGCCCCCCTTGCCACTTATTAACCCCTTGTTAACCCCTGATACCCCATCTAGACTCCCTGATCACCCCCCTGTCACTGATCACCCCCCTGTGAGACTCCATTCACATGTCCATATGTGTTTTGCGGATCCACGTAATCCATGCATCCGCAAAACACGGACACCGGCCATGTGCTTTCCGCATTTTGCAGATCCGCACATTGCCAGAACTATATAGAAAATGCCTTTTCTTGTCTTGAATAGGACATGTTCTATATTTTTGTGGAACAGAAGTGCAGACCCGGAAGTGCGAATCCGCAATTCCGAATCCGAGCGGGACAAAGTCTGTCCCCATAGAAATGAATGGGTCCGCAATTCCGTTCCGCAAACAGAATTGCGGACGTGTGAATGGAGCATAAGGGTCCCTTATCACTGCCAGTTAGTTAGCTACTTGTTAGGTAGTTAGCGCCCACCCCACCGCACCGCAGTCACTAATTTTGGCAGAGATTTTTTCATCCGCGTTGATCGATGCGAATGAAGAAATCTGTGCCGTTCATTTATTTTATTTTTTCAGCCCAGAGGCTGAACGGAAACAAAAAATCTCATTACCCGTATGCTCAATATAAGGAGAATAGCAGAAACTCCTAATGCTGGCCATACGTGTAATGATTGCGGAGACCCTCAAATGCCAGGGCAGTACAAACACCTCACATGTGACCCCATTTTAGAAAGAAGACACCGTGAGGGGTATGGTGAGTTCATGTAAAATTTTATTCTTTGTCACAAGTTAGTGGAATATGAGACTTTGTAAAAAAAAAAAATATATAGATATCAATTTCCGCTAACTTGTGCCATGTAACTAAGTCGCCATGCCCCTCACAGAATACCTGTCTTCTTTCTAAAATGGGGTCACATGTGGGGTATTTATACTGCTCTGGCATTTTAGGGGTCCTAAAGCGGGAGAATCCAAATGCGTAAAAATGCCCTGTGAAATCCTAAAGGTACTCATGGGAATTTGGGCCCCTTTGCGCATCTTGGCTGCAAAAAAGTGTCACACATGTGGTATCGCCGTACTCAGGAGAAGTAGGGCAATGAGTTTTGGGGTGTATTTTTATATATACCCATACTTTGTGTGAGAAATATCGCTGTAAACGACAACTTTTTAAATTTTTTTATACAAAGTTGTCAGTTTATAGAGATATTTCTCTCACCCAACATGGGTATATGTAAAAATACACCCCAAAACACATTGCCCTACTTCTCCTGAGTACGGCGATACCACATGAGTGACACTTTTTTGCAGCCTGGGTGCGCAAAGGGGCCCAAATTCCAACGAGTACCTTTAGGATTTACAAGGTTGCTCACAATTTAGCCCCGCCCAAAATGCCAGAACAGTAAACACACCCCACAAATGACCCCATTTCGAAAGTAGACACCCCAAGGTATTCGCTGAGGGGCATAGTGAGTCCGTAGGAGATTTTTATTTTTTTTGCCAGAAGTTAGCAGAAATGGAAACTTTATTATTATTTTTTTTCCTCAGAAAGTGTCATTTTCCGCTAATTTGTGAAAAAAAATGAAATGATACATAAACTCACCATGCCCCTCCGCGAATACTTTGGGGTGTCTCCTTTCTAAAATGGTGTCATTTGGGGGGTATTTATACTATCCTGACATTCTAGCACCTGAAGAAACATGACAGGTACTCAGAAAGTCAGAGCTGCTTCAAAATGCCGAAATTCACTTTTTTGCACCATAGTTTGTAAACGCTATAACTTTTAGCCAAACCAATAGATATACACTTATTGGATTTTTTTTTTATCAAAGACATGTAGAACAATAAATTTAGAGAAAAATTTGTATAGAAATGTAGTTTTAAAAAAAAAAAATTACAACAGAAATTGAAAAATGTCATTTTTTTGCAAAAATTTCGGTAATTTTTGATTAATAGCAAAAAAGTAAAAATGTCAGCAGCAATAAAATACCACCAAATGAAAGCTCTATTAGTGATAAGAAAAAGGAGGCAAAATTCATTTGGGTGGTAAGTTGTATGACGGAGCAATAAACGGTGAAAGTAGTGTAGTGCGGAATTGTAAAAAATGGCCTGGTCATTAAGGGTGTTTAAGCTAGGAGGGCTGAAGTGGTTAATCTTGACATTATAGCAGTGTTGAGAAAGTTGCATATATAGCAGAGCTGAGATTGTTATCGCCTGCCAGAGTTGAAGATAAAACCTGCTGGAAACCAAGACAAAGCCTGAAACGTGTTTGAAGAAACGTTTATTACCAAGTAAAACTGCTTTGATCTTCATCACAAGGTCTGGACTCAATTTATTCTTCATGATCCAAGTTAATTATGCCCCTTTTTCATTGCTTCGGAGCCAATGCCTGGGGTCCTGGATATTCAGGTAGGAGCACCGTGACATGTGCACAACATAAACAGGGACATTGTAGGCCACCCTACACCACTCTGGCATTCCTAGCCTGGGTATCTTTGTCGCCGCAATGTTCTGTTTCATTTTTTTCAATGATAGTGAATGGTGTCGCATTGCCACAACAACATCACTAAAAGGGGCCCTGTGCCCTCGTTGCTGCAATGCAACTGGCATTACAACAAAAACTTTTCTATTTCCATCTTAAAGGGCCCTGGGAAAGGCGCCGCTGCAAATTTATACCCTAAGCACAAGCCGAGGGCGGCTTAGTTCTTATGTAAGGGGTAATGTAACACTCCAGAGTGGTGTTACCACTCTTTTCACCCCGCCACTGCTTCCTATGGTCTAACATTAGGTTATTCTATGCAGGGGCGTAACTACCGGGGAAGCAGGGGAAGCGGCTGCTTCGGGGCCCGGGCTGACAAGGGGCCCGGCGCCAGGCAGCACGTGTGCTCTCTCCTCTGCTTCCCCGCCCCAGTAATCAGCTGACGCCAGGGCTGGGCCGACACAGAGGCTGGGGAGGCTCCAGCCTCAGGGCGTAGGCAGGGGCCGGCCAGAGGGAGAGGGACTGACAGGGGGGAACCGCTCAACGCTCCCTCCTGTCATTCCCTGAGCCGGGCCCCGTCAGAGCGCTCCTCTCACCTCCATTATGTTCACTGCTTCAGGCCTCCAGCATCAGGCCCCGCTGCCTCTAACTAGAAACACAGTAAGCAGGTGGGCCGAGCCTAACGGACCTCAGTTAGGCTCCGCCCACCTGCTTAATGTGTGGCAGCGCTGGGGCCTGATCCCGGAAGCCTGGAGCAGTGAACATAATGGAGGTGAGAGGAGCGCTCTGACGGGCCCGGCATTAAGTACAGTGAAAATGCCGGGCCCCTTACATGAAGTCTGTGACAACATGGGGGGCAGAAAGAGCATGACAACATGGGGGGTATAAAGAGCATGACAACATGGGGGGCAGAAAGAGCATGAAAAGATGGGGGAGAATGACAGGGGGCAGAAAAAGCATGACAAAAAGAGGGGATTATAACAAGAGGGGGAGAATGACAAGAGGGGAGAGCATGACAAATTACTATGTGGGGACACTGCTGTGTGGTTGAGGGGGTGTGGGGGGCAGTGTGGCTGACATTACTGTGTGGGGGGCTGTGTGGGGGCAGTGTGGTGGACATTACTGTGTGGGGGGCAGTGTGGTGGACATTACTGTGTGGGGGCAGTGTGGCGGACATTACTGTGTGGGGGCAGTGTGGCGGACATTACTGTGTGGGGAGCAGTGTGGCGGACATTACTGTGTGGGGGCACTACTGTGTGGGGGGCAGTGTGGTGGACATTACTGTGTGGGGGCAGTGTGGCGGACATTACTGTGTGGGGGCAGTGTGGCGGACATTACTGTGTGGGGGCAGTGTGGCGGACATTACTGTGTGGGGGCAGTGGCATGTGGCGGACATTACTGTGTGGGGGCAGTGTGGCGGACATTACTGTGTGGGGGGTAGTGTGGCGGATATTACTGTGTGGGGGGCAGTGTGGCGGACACTACTGTGTGGGGGGCAGTGTGGCGGACACTACTGTGTGGGGGGCACTGTGGCGGACATTACTGTGTGGGGGGCACTGTGGCGGACATTACTGTGTGGGGGGCAGTGTGGCGGACATTACTGTGTGGGGGACACTACAGTGTGGGGTGGCATTATACAAAAGCTCTGCAGATGCAACTCCCATGTATTGGGTCACCACAATTTGGGTGGTCATTCACTAAATGAACCCTATTATGGGGAGAATCTGTGGATGACACATATTTGTCATCCACAGACACCCCCCACCCCCCCAAAACAGGGTTAATTTACTGAATGACCACCAATAAAAGAGGTGGGGGTCACATATGCTATTTCATAATGACAGCAGGGCCTGAGCAGTGACTGTTTTCTACTACAACCCCCATATCCCTAACCCCCCCCCTCCACCCCCCGCTCACTGGATATAATCTTATTAACTATATAACTGTAGTAAATCACTAAAGTTATATAGTTAAGATTATATACAGTGGGGGGGATGTAGTAGAATACAGTCACTGCACGGGCCCCGCTGGCGCTGTTGTCAAAAAAGCAGATACAACCCCACAGCCTCACCCCTTGTATTGGGCGTCATTCCTACACGGACCCTCTTATGGGGAGGGGGGATCTGTGGATGACACATATGTGATACATCCACAGATACCCCAATAACAGTGTCATCCATCACAGATCCCCCATAGCAGTGTCATCCACAAGTTGGGGGGGGGGCGCACGTGGGCAGCTCAGCCTCTGTTGGTGGTGGACCTTGTCCCAGCCCTGGCTGACGCTGCGCAGGCTAATTGCCGAGTTGCCAACAGTGCGGGACTGTCCACTGTGCCGGCGGGCCCCCCCCCCCCTTTCACAGTTTGGCCCAGGCCCCCCCCCTCCCCTCCCCTTTAGTTACGACTCACGTCAGTCTCAGACTCTCATGTGTCTGTCCTGCAGTGCGGGCCGCGATGCGATCCTAGTTACAGGGCAGGGAGGGAGGCGGGACTGGAGACGGGGAGGTGGTGCTGGCCTATCAGAGAGGCTGGCGGCGCCTGGCGGAACTGCCAGTAATCGTAATCGACGTAATCGCGCCACTGCGCTGCAGAGGGCATCAGAACATTGCTGTCGCCGGACTTGTGACTGTGTAAGTACAGTCTGACTGTGACTGTGTCTAGAGTTTTTTTTGGTCTCGGCTAGGTGGACAAAAATCAATAATTCTAAATGATGGACTACATTGGGGGTGGTCTATGGGGGGAAGAGGAATTAATTATCATTCATCTGCATTGGCTACTGGTCCATTATAGGGGGGGGGTGTTATGGGCCAGGCACATTATAGGGGAGGAGGTGTTATATGGCTGAGTGGCTACTACTGGCACATTATAGGGAGGGGTGTTATATGGCCAGTGGCTACTACTGGCACATTATAGGGAGTGTTATATGGCTGGGTGGCTACTGCCACATTATAGGCCCCAGCCATATAACACCCCTATAATGTGCCAGTAGTAGCCACCCAGCCACATAACACCCCCCTCCTATAATGTGCCAGTAGCCACCCAGCCATATAACACCCCCCCCTATAATGTGCCAGTAGTAGCCACCCAGCCATATAACACCCCCCCTATAATATACGCGTGGGGGGGGGGGGTGCCCATACAAAAATTTGCTGTGGGGCCCAGTCATTTCTAGCTACGCCCCTGATTCTATGCATCTATTCTAGGTCCTTTACTATGTACATTTTCTATGTATGAAACTGTATCATTCAAGTGTAATTACCAGGTTTACCAAACTTGGCAGAGCTATGTTTAGAGGGAATGGAACCTTTCTTCCATTCCAGTGCTCTCTGTGGAGAGAAGGGTTTTAGTTAGTTTAGTAAGGAGTGTGAAGTAGCCTCCAGCCAAGGGAGGTTGTGCAGGAGGCACGTCCCTGCTGGGACATGTCCCAAGCCAGGCCAGCAGAGCACCTTTAGCTCAGCTGGACAAGGAGGCCAATGCCTGAAGCCTCATTAGCCAGGAGGAAAGGCTCCCTGGATGAATCTAAAGTCAGACAACAGAGAGAGAAGTTGCAGCATACATCAAAGAAAAAGTTCCTGTTTAATCTTGCCAGCACAGCAGGGTTGAGAGAGTTACAGACATAGCAGAGAGGACTTTGCCTGCCATAGTTTATATGCTAAAACCTGCTGGAAACCGAGAAAAAAACTGTAAACTGTTTGAAGATACGTTTATTGAAAGTAAAGCTGCAGTTGAACTTCATACAAGGTCTGGTTTCAATTTCTTCACTATCCAAGTTAACTACCCCCTGTCTGCAGTTTTGGAGGGCAACACACCTGGGGTTCCAGGATATCCAGGTAGGAGCATCGTGACACGTGCACAACATCAACAGGGACATTGTATGCTACCCTACACCACTTTGGCATTCCTACACTGGGTACCACCATCAACAACATCATTAAAAGGGGCCCTGTGCTCTCGTTGCTTAATTGCAACTGGTGTCACGACAAAAATTCACTTTAAAGAAACCCCAGGTAGTCTGCCCGACGAACGCTGCACATCCTGAACACATGCTGACACGTATTGTTTTGCGTGAAAAAAGCCTAAACTAGTAATTTTGTCATTGTGTGTTTTTTTTTTCATACAATTTTCAAAATGTGGGATAAATATGATATTTTAGCAGTTCAGGCTGTTACGGTCAAGGCAATACTAATTATGTTGAGTCCTTTTGCTGCCAGGCTTGTTTGGTCACTTTGCACCTCTGCTAGACAGGCCAATTTTCATAGTTATAACGTGCAAATAAAATCTAAATTATAAAATAAAAATCATACTAACCCCTCGTTCCCATATATTTTCTGAAAGTAGAATCCCAGCACAAGGTCAAAATGCTACTCAGCACTTTATATTCAATGACAACTTCATGCAAATTGTATTATGATTATTTATACAAAAATTACATAACATTTAGTATTAGTGGTTATAAGTGTAACTCAACCGGAAAGTTACACACCGCCTAAGAATCAAAGTTCAACATGTGCAGAGTTCATACATGCCTCTTAGGCCTAAAATTACATGCGCGTATCATTATAAAATCACCAGTACTGAAAATAATTTTTTAACCCCTGAAAGGCCTCAATGTGACTCTCAGATGCTGCTATCAGCGTTCAATGCGACATCTGAGGGGTTCAATCACGGAGTGCTGTACAAAAGCCATTCCTTGTCATTGCGCCTGCTATGTACTTCATAATGAATCAAATTTCTTGTGGAAGTTCGGAAAAGTAACAAAATCAAAATTTTGAAAACTTTGCTCATCATCAAAACAACCATTTGCAGTCCTAAATCTCATTTAAGCATAAGTTTACACATAAACACAATGTAATATATTAAGGTGTGCAAAGCTCATATATGCCACAAGTGTATACATTGACAAGAACTTCTGGTCCCTGTATGACACCTGACTTAAAAGTGGTTGAATAATAATAAAAAAAATTATAATAATTGCAAACAATCACTTATGGTCACAGTCAGTAAGAAAAAAATATTTTTTCTGAGTGAGGGCCCATTCAGACTGCCGGAGTGCTTTTCGGATCCGCAAAGCACGGATATCGACCGTGTGTGTTCCCCAATTTGCAGACTGCACATGGCTGCAACCATAATAGAAAATGCCTATTCTCATCCATGATTAGAGAATAGGACAAGCTCTACAGTATCTTTTCTGCGGACCACGGATGCGGACAGCACACGGTGCGCTGTCCGCATCTTTTGCGGCCCCATTGAAATTAATAAGTCCGCACCAGTTCCGAAAAATTGCAGAATATATGCAGTCTCATTCATACGGCTGTCTGAATGAGCCCTGACAAATATCTTTTCCATCTGGTAGAAATGTATAAGATTGCCCTATAGTTATAATTGTTATGGCTATTGCTGTAGTGATAAATGGGTATAGAGAAGCAGTCTGAGAATTCTACTCTAAAGATTGGGTATGGACATGATAGGCACAGTGTAAAATAAAAACTGTATTGGTGTTTGTGTGCTTGTGGTGTTTTGGGTGTAATTTATCTACTGCTGTGATCCAGATGCTGGTAAATGTGTGGGTCTTGGCATCAATAAACAACCTAATTAGGCCTCATGCACATGGCCATTGCCCGGCCGTGGCTGTATTGCGTCCCACAAACAGCGGGTCCGCAATATGCGGGCACCAGACGTGTGCTCCCCGTATTACGGATGCGGACACATTCACTGCAACAGGAAAAGCTCACTAATCAAACGAAAAACAGAAGAAAAAACTGGAGCTCATGAACATCCAAATATGAGAAAATATCCTTTATTGTCATATAATAATTAATAATAAATAAATTGTCATTAAAAAGGGGGTAAGGAGCAAAGAAACACCATCCCGGCAACAACAGGTCACTGACTCCGGTTACATGGAGTCAGAAAATGCATCAACGTAATATATTAGAATAAATTATACAAGTAGTAAAGTGCATCATGTCAATTCATTATACACAAGGTGAGTCCCAGAGGATCACACATAAAGGGGAAGACAGAGTAATACAGAGACTGCCAGTAATGTAAGTCGTTGCTACAGCAAGGCCGTTAGTACTAAACCATGCCCATACATTTGCAGTACATACCAATTCTGAATACAAGAATGTTGTCTAACCCAGAAAACTGAATATAAGAACACTTCGCACCAGAGTCTAGGTGCAAGAGACTCACCACAACTATGCAGGACCTGCGAGCCTGGGATGCCGTTACCCCGACGCGCGTTTCGAATATTTTCTCATATTTGGATGTTCATGAGCTCCAGAGCAATCCTAGACGCCATGGACAGAGGAACAAAGAACTGACATTTAAATTAAAGCATTGCACTAGAAAGCATTACTATTCACAGTTCACAGCATATACTGTATATAGCAAGAGCAAAGTAGGAAGTGCTTATGAATATATATACAAACCGATTCAGACACCCCTGCAGACAAGAGATCATCATGGGGTCACGAATGCAGCAGTTACTTCAGTCTGTGGTAGTTTCTATCCTAGGAAGGGGCAATAATCTCTGAGCGTTTAGGAGACGCTTTGGGGTAAAAGCTTTTCTTCGGCCTAGTGGTTGCAGGCATGTAGGGCTCTAAGACGCCTACCAGAGGGTAGTAGTTGGATCCCCGCAGATAATCTTTGCTGTGTTGCTGCAACGAGCAGTGAAGATGTCATCCAGGGATGGTAACTGAGTACCAGAGATTCTTCCAGCCATTCTGATGATACGCTTGAGGGTCTTCATGTCCTTAGAAGAGAAGCCAGAGTACCACACTGTAAGTATGTGAGAACAGATTCTATGGTGCACCTGTGAAAATTGACTAGCAGGAATTGTGCTTTCTTCAGACTCCTCAGAAAATGATGCCTCTGAAGGCCTTTTTTGGTAATTTCTGTTGTGTTTTTTATCCATGACAGGTCCTGACTAATATGAACTCCCAAGAAACTGAAACTTTGAACTATCTCCACGTTTCCACCATTAATGCTAATGGTATGGTGCCCATTTAGTTTTTTCTTCCTAAAATCCACAATCAGCCCCTTTGTTTTCTTGGTATTCAGTATGAGGTTATTGTTCTTACTCCATCTCTCTAGGTTCTCAACCTCTTTCCTATTTCCTAGTTTCAAGGACATATGAGATAAGTCCTTGGATACTAAACTGCCATCCTGCAAGGACGTTGAGACATGTCATTAAAAGGGAAAGGGTTAAAGGGAACCTGTCATCAACTTTATACTGCCCATACTAACGGCAAAATAAAGTAGAGACAGGTGAGTTGAATTCAGCGGTCTGTCATTTATAAGTTCAAAGTAAGTGGTTGCCAAGAACCAACATCACAATCATTGCACACTGGGTCTGGAAAAGAGTCGTGGCTACCTGAGGAGATTTGTTTTTTGATACCTGAGAAGAGTCATGGTTATTTATGAATTCCTGCTCTCCTGTCCACCTGCTGATAATTGACAATGACAATCGTCTACCTAGTTTCCTCCCATTCTCACTAGGAGAGAACTGCCAATCATCAGCAGGTGGGTGAGAAGTGCAAGAGATTCTGACTAACCATTACTTTTCTCAAGTAGATTTGACTATTTTCAAGGCATGTGTTGCAATGGTTATGATGCTGGTTCTCGGCAGCCAGTGACCTTTCGCTCATGAGTGAAACACCGCTGAAATCAGCAGTGAGGTCAGCATAAAGTTGGGGACAGGTTCCTATTATGAATGAATTGACAGCTGTCTTCTGCAATAAAAGTCTACTTGATAATTACCAGTTGGGTTTAGGCCCTTGCTCAGTGTGCCACAGTGTGCAGGGGCACAAACCCAACTGGTAATAAGTAGATGGGCATTCGTTGCTCACTGCTGGCAATTCATTCATGAACTACTAGAAGGAATAGTATGGGAATGGCATATATAGAATTATATGAATAGACGCTCCAGAATTGGTGTTACACAGGCAATGCAAGTAACGTATTTGTCACCCTATAGGATGCATCGGCCCATAAGACGCACCTAGGTTTTAGAGGAGGACAATAAGAAAAACAACATTTTTCATTAGACCTCAGATCAGACCAGCAATCTGACCCCCAATGTTAATCAGACCTCAGCTCACAGCCCCAATCAGACCCCCAATGTTAATAAGACCATCAATCAGACCTCAGATAAGACTCCAATGTTAATAAGACCCAAATAAGACCTCAGATCAGACCCCAATGTGAATGACCCCCAATAAGACCTCAGATCAGAACCCACTATAAAGAAGACCCCCATTCAGACTTCATATGAGACCCCATGCCTTATATCAGCCCCCTGCTACATCTCATCACCCTCAGCCATATTTCATCACCCCCAGCCATATTTCAGCAGCCACAGCCATGTTTCAGCAGCCCCCAGCCTCAGATCACAAAATAAAAAAATCCACTTACCTCTCCTGCTCCGGACGCCGCTTCTTCTCACCTCCAGCGCGCGGTCTTTTCTTCATGCTGCAGCTGTACTGTTACTGTAGAGTGACTGTAGAGTGCAGACATGCTGTGCGCAGCTACAGCACAGCCGACCAGGAAAAGAAACCAGTGTAATGTGGCACAGCCACTAAATCAAAATACAATAGGTCCACCTCAAATCAACGTAGCAAGCACAGTTTGTGGATAGAAATATTAAAAATTAACATATATTAACACTCTTAAAAGATATACCCCACACTATGATACAAAAATATGACACTAGAGCATCCGGAATTCCATCCTCAGACCAACCACTTGTCACACAACTACTCCAAGAGAGTTAAATATGTATGACTGCACGGTGGCACTTAATAACACCAGTGTCCTAAAGCACCGTGGTCCTGGTCTCCAATGCCGGTGAAATCAGCAATCAACCTTCAATGTTCAGCTTGAGGAAAACTGCATCGGGAAGGGAACAGACGGAGGTCTACCTTTGCCCTACAATAATCTGTGGTCCTTCATGGGCCCTAACCACTAATATAGGGGTAGCGGCCTGACCACAGGGCACTCATCCTTAGAAGGGCGACCCCGTCCGGAACCTTTCCCTTTTCACTAAAGCCTAATACAGCCCTGCACTATTTAGTGCTCCCTGTTCCCTACATGCATGTTTCATACCCACTAGGGACAATCATCAGGGGATATAGGTTTTAATAGAGAACTTGTGCTGGGTGATAGATGTAAGTGCTAAACCATTAAGGGAGATAATCCAAAAATAGCTAGAACCTACATGATAATTATAGATAATATGGTTCCATTATAGTCCAACAATGGAACCTACATTAAACCCAAACCTCAGGATAAAAGTAGGGTGGGAAATAAATGAATGAAGGAGGAGAGGTAGTGAGGGAGGGCTAAAGATGACAGCCCCCCTGCTCCTGTCGCAAGATGATGCGTTCTGCGGGCGATGCTGCGCCTTATAGGTAACCGGCGCCTCTTTTTAAAGGCATCGAGATGCCCAGAATACCCCGCGGGAATCCGCGTCATCATCGAGCATCAGCTCCGGCTTCCGACTTACCAGACGCGCTGATATGACGTCACTACGTCTGGTCACATGACCGGAGCCAGCGCGCGCATGCGCATATTGTACTGGATCTCCGCAGGGTTACTGGTAAGGGAAAAACACAGGCAGCAATATTGCCCGTGATCCCACCCGTGTCACACGGGCGGGACTGATTGTCCTACTGGGCAACAGGGGCATGTCCCCAGCAGCCAATCAGAATATACAAAAGGTATTTAGGGTGATAAAACCACGCTAGGAACGAGACACTTTAAAAACCCAAATAGCTGATACATAAATACTATAGTTGGGAGGGAATAACCCATTGCTGGCTATTATTGAGTGATAAAGCATACGGACGTATTTATGAGACATTCCCTTATCTAGTAAGGGGTCAACCGACATTATACTCATACAGGTTGGAAGATTAGTAACCCTAAAAGGGAGGGGGAGGGGGTTTATAGGAAAAATCTAACTCTATTTTGAAATAAAACATCCAAAGTTTAGCTGTTCATTTACACCAGTGGGTGACACCGTCTTCAGACGGAAAATCCACCTGGCCTCGTGTTGTAACAGGGTGTGATCCCAGTTGCCTCCCCGTACTGGCGGTGGGACCAGCTCAATTCCCACTGCGGAGAGGCACCCTGGGTCACCCCGATGGTACTCGTGCACGTGTCTCGCGACAGCTGTATCTTTCTTATTTGCCGCATCGTTTAAATGCACGCCAATCCTACGTCATAGCTCCCGTTTCGTTTTCCCAATATACTCCATATTACAGATGCAAGTAATCTTATAAATAAAGCCTCGGCAGTCAGTCCCGCTTCATGAGGGATGGATGAGTATAGAGCCTCAACATCGATGCTTGCTAATAAGGCCTGATCATCGATGATGATGCCATCCACCCGCTTCAACAGATGTGTGGTGTCCCGGGTGTAAGAGGGCAATGAGACAACGAAGGGCATGAGGGTCTCATCAATATAGACCCCTAGGTTTTGACAAATACTTCCAATACCTGCCACTATGGGTCTGCCTTTCACTGGATTCAACCCTTTGTGAATCTTGGGCAGACTGTAAAAGGTGGCGGTCACAGGGGCGTCTGGATTAAGAAACTCATACTCTTCAATTGAAATCAGTTTCCGATTTTTAGCATCTGTTAAAATCTCTCTAAGCTCAAGGAGATAGGTCTCTGTTGGATTAGATGATATAACAGAGTACGTACTGCGGTCGCTCAAAATCTGCATGCACATTGTCTCATAGTCATCCCGATCCATGACTACGATGTTACCACCCTTATCTGAGGGCTTAACTATAATCTTGGGATCATTTTTCAAAGACCTGATAGCATCCCATTCCTTTTTGGTACAATTGGACCGAGCGCCTTCATAGGGGAGTGAAGAAATCTCTTCAGTTACCAGTTTACCAAAACATCCAGACAGGAGATGTCAGCAGCTGGCGGCATTTTTTTACTTTTATTTTTTAGGCCAGTAAATGAGCCCTCACCTGTATTAGGTATGTCTGAGGCCAAGCAATAGTTGGACATTTGAAAGTAAATCAGTGGATATACCTAGCTGCTGACATTGCCGTTTGTCAAGGTTCTTATGATATTTATGCCAGCACAGCTTCCTCGCAAAAAGCTGCAGATCCTTGACCCATGTAAAGAGGTCAAAGCGTCGGGTGGGGGCAAAGGAGAGACCCTTTCTTAAAACAGTCATTTCGATTTCGGTTAAGGTCCTGGTGGATAGATTTATTGTCTCTGGGCCCCCTGTTCCTTTATGTTCGGGCGATTCCTTAGATGATAAGTTACCCCTTGGTCTAAAAAAGTATTGTTTGTATTGGCTGTTGGGTTTCTATTATACCTTCCTCTGCCTCTACCTCTCCCTCGTCTGGGGACACCTCTATTCTTGGTATTACCCGTACCGCCTGCCTCTCGTTCACTATCTGAGATATCGGTTTCTGTAGTAGAAGGGTCCGAGATGTTCTCTTTATAAGGTTTATCTTTCAAAATACGATAAGCTTTATTCTCCTTAAATTCCTGTAAGTCTTTATTAAACTGACGATGTTTTCTCTCTCTCTCAAAAAGAACTGACACTTTTCTACTGATGTCTGTAACTGAAGTTCTTTGTTAGAAAAATCTGGGTCTTTAGAGAAAGTCTTAGCTATCTCAATTTGAACCTTTAATTTTTCACTTCAACCATAATGAAGTCGTTATCATGGGGGACTTCAACTACCCAGATATAGACTGGGAAACTGAAAGCTGTACATCCCAAAAAGGAAACAGGTTCTTGGCAATAGCCAAAGACCATTTCCTTTCCCAACTGGTTCAGGACCCCACTAGAGGGACGGCCATACTGGACTTAGTATTAACCAATAGACCTGATAGAACAACAGATGTGCAGGTTGGGGGACACCTGGGAAATAGTGACCATAAAGTTATAACCTTCCAATTATCCTTCAAACGAGAGTTTCTAAAGGGAGGAACAAAAATACCAAACTTCAAAAAAGCAAAATTTAGCCAACTAAGCGAGGCCATAGGCCTAACTAACTGGGACAAAGTCCTCAAAAATAAAAATACAACCATAAAATGGGAGATTTTTAAAAGCATTGTAACATCTAATTGTGAGAGGTACATACCTTATAGGAATAAAAGGCTAAGGAACAATAAGAAACCAATGTGGATAAATGGAACCGTAAAGAAGGCAAAAAATGACAAAAAGAAAGCATATAAATCGCTAAAACAGGAGGGGAGTCAGGAAGCACTGATAAAACTAATAAAATTTGCCAAACTAGAGACCGAGAGATTAATTGCCAAAGAGAGTAAAACTAACCCTAAAATGTTCTTCAATTATATAAATAGTAAAAAATATAAATCTGAAGGAGTCGGCCCTCTACATAGCAATGAGGGGGGTGTTGCAGAGAGCGACGAGGATAAAGCAAAACTATTAAATATTTTTTTCTCCACTATATTCACTGAGGAAAATAAACTGTCAGATGAAATGCAGAATGTAAAAGTAAATCCCCCATTAAAAGTGCCCTGTCTGACCCAGGAAGAAGTACAACAGCGACTTAAAAAGATTAAAATAGACAAATCGCCAGGACCAGATGGCATACTCCCCCGTATCCTAAGGGAATTAAGTGATGTCATAGCCAGACCATTATTTCGGATATTTACAGACTCTATAATAACAGGGAATGTTCCACAGGATTGGCGCATAGCAAATGTGGTGCCAATATTCAAAAAGGGTCCAAAAACAGAGCCTGGAAATTATAGGCCGGTAAGTTTAACATCTATTGTTGGTAAACTGTTTGAAGGGTTTCTAAGAGATGCTATTTTGGAGTATCTCAATGAAAATAAGCAAATAACACCATATCAGCATGGCTTCATGAGGGATCGGTCATGCCAAACAAATTTAATCAGCTTCTATGAGGAGGTAAGTTCTAGACTTGACAGCGGCGAATCAATGGATGTCGTATATCTGGACTTCTCCAAAGCATTTGACACCGTACCTCATAAAAGGTTAGTATATAAAATGAGGATGCTCGGTGGGGGTGAGGGTGGTTATTAACGGTACATACTCAGATTGGGTCACTGTAACTAGTGGGGTACCTCAGGGGTCAGTATTGGGCCCTATTCTCTTCAATATATTTATTAATGATCTTGTAGAAGGCCTGCACAGTAAAATATCTATTTTTGCAGATGACACTAAACTGTGTAAAGTAATTAACACTGAAGAGGACAGTTTTCTGCTACAGAGGGATCTGGATAGATTGGAGGCTTGGGCAGAAAAATGGCAGATGAGGTTTAACACTGACAAATGTAAAGTTATGCACATGGGAAGGAATAATGCAAGTCACCCGTACATACTAAATGGTAAAACACTCAGTAACACTGACATGGAAAAGGATCTAGGAATTTTAATAAACAGCAAATTAAGCTGCAAAAACCAGTGTCAGGCAGCTACTGCCAAGGCCAATAAGATGATGGGTTGCATCAAAAGGGGCATAGACGCCCGTGATGAGAACATAGTCCTACCACTTTACAAATCACTAGTCAGACCACACATGGAGTACAGTGTACAGTTCTGGGCTCCTGTGAACAAGACAGACATAGCAGAGCTGGAGAGGGTTCAGAGAAGGGCAACTAAAGTAATAACTGGAATGAGGGATCTACAGTACCCTGAAAGGTTATCAAAATTAGGGTTATTCACTTTAGAAAAAAGACGACTGAGGGGAGATCTAATAACTATGTATAAATATATCAGGGGTCAGTACAGAGATCTGTCCCATCATCTATTTATCCCCAGGACTGTGACTGTGACAAGGGGACATCCTCTGCGTCTGGAGGAAAGAAGGTTTGTACACAAACATAGAAAAGAATTCTTCACTGTAAGAGCAGTGAGACTATGGAACTCTCTGCCTGAGGAGGTGGTGATGGTAAGTACAATAAAGGAATTCAAGAGGGGACTGGATTTATTTCTGGAGTGTAATAATATTACAGGCTACAGCTACTAGAGGGGTCGTTGATCCAGGGAGTTATTCTGATTGCCTGATTGGAGTCGGGAAGGAATTTTTTTCCCCTTAAGTGATGAAAATTGGCTTCTGCCTCACAGGGTTTTTTGCCTTCCTCTGGATCAACTTGTAGGAAACAGGCCGAACTGGATGGACAAATGTCTTTTTTCGGTCTTATATACTATGTTACTATGTTACTATGTTACCAAAATTTTCTAGATTGATTCTTTCTTCTTCAAGAAGTAGGTTCATGAATTGCAGAGAACTTTTGGTTGCGATATCCTCCCACCGGGTATTAAAACCAGAACTCTGGTTCCTCTGAACGGGAGTTAAGGTTATTCGCAATCCCCGTGGTACTATGCCATGCTTGATATAGTTGTCCAAACAGCCGACCAGGAAGCAGTGAGTACAGAGCCTTCATCAATTCCTGGTCCTACGGTACTAATGAGCGATTTCATAATGGAAGCGCTCATTAGTATTCACCCCACTTTGGGAGAAAAAAGTGCGTCTTATGGGGGGAAAAATACGGTAATTACTAAAACAGACATGTCCGCAGAGGTGACAGGTTCTCTTTTACCTTAAGAACATGTCTTTTTGGTCTTTTGATTCTTTATTATTGCATTCTAAATGTCATTACTTTTTTAGTTTTCTGTTGATATAGCTGTATGTGGGCTGTTTTTGTGGAATGATTTATGGGTATGCACCATTTTGGGGTGAAAATAATTTTTGACTAATTGTATTAACTCTTTCGGGAGAGTATAATAAAACATCAATAGTGTGCAATTTACTTTCTGTGGCATAAAAAACGTTACCTTCATTCTGTGGGTCAATGCGATTACTAAGAAACAAATTTATATATAAAGTTTAACAGAACAGTGACCACTTGTGATGTCACCTAGGCAGTGGTGTAGCTATAGGGGTCGCAGTGGTCGAAATTGCGACTGGGCCCCTAAGTCAGGGTGGTCCACAGGGCCCCCTCCAGGAGAGATAGAGAGTAAAGCCCTATTTAACTATACCTGCGCAGCCCCGGCAGCAGGCGGTGCCGGCGGCTTCACATAGGGGGCGGAGCCTGGCAAAGCCGTGCTGGCCAGAAGAGGATGGAGCGCCTGCTGGAGTGTGAGCAGTGAGTGAGGTGAGGACCAGGGCAGCGGCGTGATCGAGTCAGTGAGTGAGGGCGGCGGCATGATTGTAAGTTCACATGCTGTAGACATGTGGACTTGAAGGAATTAATTTGCCTTGCTTTGCACTGGTTTACCCAGGTTAGGATCACTGCTAAGCATGCAGCAGGTACAAATAATTGTTTACTGGATCACTGGAATTTCCACTGATGTTTCCTGTATTATATACTGGACCTACGTTCACAATTCTGCTGGTTGTTCTTGGAAACAATGGAGTAGCTTGCTTACAGATATACCCCTAATGGTACAGCCACATGTGTCAAATCCATTACAGATGTATGTAGTACAAGGGAAAATGCACATGTGAAACCAACCCACTGCAGTTAGCCACACAGTTTTCCCTATATTAGACTAACGCATGTGCAAAAGCAATGTGCAGTTCTTACATATATAAGGGATATAAGCAGTACTGGGAATCTTCAGCTCTGAGCCCTGTAGAATTGTGAATGCAGCTCTAGAGTCCTGTATAATCCATACTGTACTGCAAACAATGCACTGTGTTTGCGTTAGTTGTAGACTATGTGCCCACATAATACCCATATACCTATATACAGTCTACACCTATGTAGAGTCTACATCTATCTATCCATCCACCCATCCCACAAAGGTTATATTGTTCGGCATGGTGTAACCTCCATACATTTGGTGTACAGCAGGGGTGCACAACCTTTTCTGTTTGGGGGCCACATTGTCAGCCTGAACCAATTCCAAGAGCCGAAAATAAAACTTAAAGGGGTATTACCAACTGAAATACTGTGTTTTTGCCATATTGAACATACAGTATATACTCTAATTGTCTAGTTACAGCTCTAGGACTCCCATCTAATAGGAGAATACATGAAAGATACATGTAAGAAGCCATAAGACATAGACCTACATGTCTTTTACCAGATGTTTGGGGGCTGCACAGAATGGTATCGAGGGCCGCAGGTTGTGCACCCCTGGTGTACAGTATACATTATAATCCCTGTACCATGCGGTACAATATACATTAAAATCCCTGCGCACCCCTGCCCCTTTCCATAAAGGACTGAGGGGGGGTGCCCAAGCGGAACTCCAGCACCAGGGCCCATGAGTCTGTAGCTACGACCCTACACCTAGGCCTCTATCTCTGTGAGCACCCACAAGGAGAAACCACCACAGAACCAGAACCTATGTACCCTACATACACCCTGTACCTTTATGTCCTGACTAAATGTAGGGTTCGACCCAGAGATAGAGATCTCGGTGACATTGTAGGGTGAAGCCACAATTCTACCCTGTCTGTGTAGCTTCTGCGTGAAATACCCCACCATGAGATTGGAAAGGTGGGTGCAAATTTTATTTTATTTATTATACTCGCTTATATAGCGCTACTCTATTCCACATTACTTCACAGACATTAGCATCACTCTATCCCCAATGGGGCTCACAATCTAAGTATGTCTTTGGAGTGTGGGAGGAAGCTGGAATACCCGGTGGAAACCCACGCAAATGCGGGAAGAACATACAGACTCCATGCAGATGTTGTCCTTGGTCGGATTCAAACCTAGGACAACAGTGCTGCAAGACACAAGTTTCTAATTTTGGCATTGGTTATTAATAATTAAAGAGTAACTAAACATTTTTACAACTTTCAATTAAAATGTTCTAAATTGCCAAAAATGATTTTTGGAATATACTTTATTAATCAATTATACTGTTTTCCTACACATTGCTGCTCCTGCCTGTATTCCCCTCCACCTTGGCTTAATGCTGGCACTCCACTCAGTCCAAGGTTCTCTGTAGCACATTGTTACTCCTCTACCGATGTGCTATAGAGAGCCTTGAGCTGAGTGGAATGGGCTCAGACAGAAGCTTGCTCAGCTAAATCCTGGCATAGGATAATGATGATTTTAAGACTTGGTATCCCTATTAGAGTAGGAAAACAGCATCATTGATTAAGGCTACTTTCACACCAGCGTTTTAGGTTTTCGGTATTGAGATTCGTCATAGGGGCTCAATGCCGGAAAAAAACGATTTTGTTTTGTCCCCATTCATTGTCAATGGGGACAAAGCTGAACTGAACAGAAGAGAATGATCAGTAACGGAATCGTTTTTGCTGAACCTTGCCGGATCCAGTAAAAACACTAGAGTAAAAGTATATTACAAAAATAATTTTTTGTTTATTTATAACATTTTAAAAGAAAGTTGTAAAAAAGTTAAATTTCTCTTTAAATTTTACTTTCCTGAAAAAAGGCCATCACTTAAAAAAGCTGGACAATCCCTTTACACTGGGTTCACACTTGAGCGTACTTGATACGCGCGTTTAATGTGCATTTTTGTTGCGCATATTACAGCGCGTTTGTGGAACTAGGAAACGCGCGTCATGAATCACGCGCGTTCGTATGATTGACCACTGTGGCGTCAATCACAATACGCTCGACAATACGCCCCAAAGAAGCTCCTGTACTTCTTCGGGCGTAGGGCGTTTTACAGCGCGTTCGTACGCGCTGTAAAACGCTCAGGTGAGAACCATGTCCATAAGAAAACATGGGTCTTCGCCTGTTGAGCGTTTTACAGCGCGTAGGAACGCGCTGTAAAACGCTCAGGTGGGAAGCCAGCGTTACTGTGCCAATGTTATTTTTCCATGGACCAAACTGTGTAAGGACATTTATTATCCCCTGTGTTCCAGAATACTGGCACCAAAAACTAGCAAAATTCTGTGCACTAGAGTTGTGCATAAATTTTGTGACTTGTGCCCCTCACATTTACTATAATACACGACAGGAGTATAGCTTAGATTATGATGTAAATCTACTCCAGCTCGCTTGCTGGAAAAGATCTAAACTTTGGTGCATGGACCTGCAATGATGCAACACAAATATTAGGAAGCATGCTCCTTTTAATAATTGTGCTCCATCAGATGTGAGCAGAAAAAGATTAAGGCCGGCTTGTAAAACAATAGTCTTGATAAATAGTGTTGAGTGAACAGTTCGAGCATAGTTCGGGTTCGTACCGAATTTTGGGGTGTTCATGACACGGACCCAAACATTTTCAAAAAAATTTGGGTTCGGGTCCGTTGTTCGGCGATTTCTTCCTGCTTTCTGAAGGGCTGCACAGCAGCCAATCAGCTAGCGTTTTACTTCTTGCCCTAAGAGCCCATCACAGCCATGCCTACTAATGGCATGGCTGTGAATGGCCAAGTGCAGCATGTGACGCAGCCTCTATTTAAGCTGGAGTCACGTAGCGCTGCACGTCACACTGCTCTGATTAGTGTAGCGAGAGGACGCAGTTGCTGTGAGGGCGAGATTAGGCAGGGAAAAGTCAGCAACAGCACCTAATGAACTGATCGATCTACAGCTGTCAATGACTCAACTTCTGCTAGTTAATTGCTCACCAGTTTTTAGGCTGCACAGAGCTTTTTCAAGTCCACCAAGTCCATCAGTCCATCAATACTAGGTTGCTGTAGGCTGCTTATTGTCACCCCTAGAAACTCAGGATAGCAATTTCTATATTTTATTAAGAGGTTAAATACAATTGCCAAAATACCAATCCCCTAAATCTGGTGTTCCAGCAGTGGCTGGCAAGGTATAATAGTGTCCAGCAAAACATATATTTTGTTCTGGGGGCGTGGCCTGACCAGGGATGTGAGCGGACGCTGTTCTGAGCGCTCCTGACCGGCACCTCGCTTATCCTTCTTCATCCTGTGACTGCGGACTGCAGACCGGCTGACTACACCCTGTACCCCTACCTTGCTACGCCCTGTATGTTTATCGACATGACCCGAGGCGGTAAGAAGGAGAGGGACCTTAAGGAAGGTTCGGGCCTACTTGAGGGGAAGCAACATGGCGCCGCCACGCGCTCCACGGATGCCGCCACTCGCCTGGAGAAATTTGCTAGAACAGCACGGGTGGAGACCCCGCAGTCTGAGGTTCCCGACCTGCAGATGGAAACAGTCTCTATCTTATCTGCTGCCTCCGTTGACGGTGAGGACTCTGCTCCTGTCCCCCCTGGCCCCGTGTCCCATGATAACACTGAAGGGCCCCCGCACCATGCGGTATCCGGAGCTCCTAGTACTTTGCTGCAGGCTCTGCCGCCGGACTGCGATCCGACTCCCAGAGATATATATGAAGCTGTCAGACAATGCAGCTCTGCTTTGGCCTCCTTGACATCCTCCATGGGGTCCCTGCAAGAAAGTGTGGCATGTATGCGCCATGATTTTCAGAAAATGAGTGAAAGAGTTAAAGAGGTGGAGAACCGCGTGGGTGACATAGAAGATCAGCTACCACCAGTGAAACGGGATATGGCTAAGGTGATCCATAATATCACCCTGCTTATTAATAAGGCTGAAGATTTGGAGAACAGATCGCGGCGCAATAACCTTCGGCTGGTGGGTGTGCCGGAAAATGCTGAGGGTGCAGATGCTCCTGTCTTTTTGAGCAATGGTTTAAAGATAAATTTGGCGCTCAATCTCTATCTCCGTTGTTCGCTATTGAAAGGGCGCACAGAGTACCATTTCGCCCTCCTCCACCGGGGGCGCCACCGCGGTCAGTACTCCTTCGAATCCTGCACTTCCGCGATAGGGACACTATTTTACGTGCAGCGAGGGACACTCCTGATCTGGTCATTGGCGGAAATAAAGTATCTATATTTCCTGACTTCTCCGCGGAGGTTCAACGGAGGAGGGCGAGGTTCATTAACATCAAGCGTCGTCTCCGTAATTGCAATATTCAATACTCAATGTTGTACCCGTCAAAGCTGCGGGTGATTGCTGGTGGCAGAACCCACTTCTTCGATACGCCTGAAGATGCTGATATGTGGTTGGAGCAACGGGGAGCGGCTGTTTCCATTGAAGGGGACTGAAAGGGACTATCTCCTCTGCCCGCCTCGCATGGATCCTTTCGTTACTGCTGAACGATGAGTATACCGTTTAACTTGTTGGTTTTTTATAATATTGGTCCGCTTTATAGTTTATATGAAGAGACACTTGTATACGGACCGTTCTGCTACTTATTTTTCTATGGACTCGTTTCATAATGGGGCTGCTACCACTTTGTGGACTGCTACTGCTTTATGCGATCCCCGGTCGGAGTATCCTACCAGGTGCCGGGATGGAACTGGATGTTTCAGTGCCCACTGAATTTTCTACTGAATCCTATGTTCGGTTACTGGTTTCAGGAATTTTTTGGTCCCCCAATCCCGCTTTTTAGGGATGCTAAGTCGAGCGTCGGGTGCTTCTTTTTTCAATGTTCTGCCTTTGTATGTCTTTATGTTTGCTGTTTTGCAGTTATGTTGTTCAGGCGGTGAGACGGCCCCCTACCAGGCTTTTGACCAGGCTGTTCCTGACAATGTATGTAGGTATCAGTAAATCCTGTTCTGTCATTATCTCGTGTGGAAGGATGACGGGTAAGACTCAAATTGTGACGTGGAATGTTAGGGGTGTGAAGGAGGGACTGAAGCACCAAGCAATTTTCTCTACTGTACAGAAGTTGCAACCGGCGATCCTCTGTTTGTTGGAAACTCACCTCACTAGACAATCTACTAGGTTGCTGCATAAACCCTGGCTGTCGCACTCCTACCACTCCACGTTTTCGGACCACTCTAGGGGTGTGAGTATTTTAATCCATAAGGCGGTTGTAAACGGAGAATATTAATTACCAATATTAAGCGAATATCAGTAATTAATATTCATAAATAAGCGTAAACCGTCTATAGATAGTCACGCCTATTTATGTCCTTAACAATACACTTCTATTACCTAGCACGTCACCAAGTCGCTAACACTTACTATCTGCATGCGCCTAACTCACTACGCTAAACGCTAATAAATACACGCTACACAATTCTATCAGTAAAACGGTATTTAATAACACTTGACGCACACAGATATATACTAAATAACACAACACTACAAATACAATACTAATTACACTACACAATCCCAATTTCCACCCACAACACTAGCTAATACAGGTTACACACACACACTTAATAGGGCAGCCCACCCAGCCTGGTTCTGGTCTATCCCTATGGGGACGGGAGGAGCAGTAAGGGGGTACTTCACGGATCCTGACCAGCAGAGGTAACCAGCAAGGGGTTCCTAAGGGATGCTGGGTCAGGGATGCTGAGGACCAAGGGGTTAAGCTACTGTACTGGAGTACAGGGAAGCATGGGTGGGATAGAGGTGTTTAAGGAGTTGTAACAGGGAGGAACGTTGGTGGGGTAGTGGGTATATCAATAGGGGTAATGCAGGGGTTAATATAAAGGTATTAGGGTAATGCAGGGGTTAATATAAGGGTAGTAGGGTAATGCAGGGGTATTGTGAGGAATCGTTGGTGGGATAGTAGGGGGTAAATAAGGGGTAAAACGGTGGTGGTATGCTGCTCGTTGCCTAGGGGATGATACTTAGCCCTTCCAGGGTTAATGCTCGTCTTTCCAGGGGTGCTCGTCCTCTAGGGGATGATTCTCTTCTTCTGTGGGCGGCCGGCACAGTCTCTTTCCAGTGCAGGGTCTGCCGGACTTATATGTCCGGCAGCCCGCACTGCCGCCCGCCCACACAGAGCGCGCGGCGCACCCCTGTGAGGGACACGTGGGCAGCGCGGTGAGATGACATCATCGCGCCTGCCCGCTGCGTCCTGCACGCGCGTCGCAAGGGCACGCGAGGACGACAGGCGGGGAGATCCTTTGATCTCCCGCCTGTCTCTCCTCATTCCGGACAGCCGATGGTAATCGCGCTGCTGGAATGCGCATAATAGAGGGAGGAGGTATCTCCCTTCTCTCTATTATGTATAATTATCTGCAGCTGGGCTGTAGATAATTATAACAAAAGGGTTTGAATTCTTTTAGAATTCAAACCTTTGTTCGCACCAGGATGGTCGGACCTTGTCCGGTCATCCTGGTGCCTCTAACCAGATTACATCAATGTGAATGCTTAGGGCACATTCACATTGATGTAACTGATTTCAGGTCACATAAGGGACATCTAAAAGGGGGCCTATGGATATAATGGGGAGTATATATATATATATTATATACATATATAAAGTATATATAAAGGGGCATATTATATGAATTTAAGGGGGCATTTAAAGGGACACATGCCCATATTCCCACAGGGGCAGTAGTGAGTCCCTGGGGAATAACAAAGGCAGATGTGCGCAGATATTGGGCACATCTGCGCACATTGCTTATTAGTGGCCAAATATATATGCATGCCTGCCGGGGCGTGCATATATATATATATTCACGCCACCCTTCCTCAACAATCCCCCTGTTGTCGGGAATACGACAATATAGTGGGGGAAGGGTGGAGACATATTTGCCCCCCCTCAACCCCTTCCTCGGTAATGGTTCAGGAAAACTGGAGTGCTCACTATCCCATAGGTACCTAGACATCACCTAACCCGACCTCCGACCTGCCCTTCACCGTAACCAACTCCTCCATCCACAGGATATACCGTCTTCTTCTCCCAGGAACTCTCGTCGTCTTCTGCTTTGATGGTTGTGGAATCAGCCCCTCCTATTACTTCCGGAGTGGCTTGACCCTTGCAGTCTTTGACTTGTCTTTTCTCTCAGAACTTGTCTTCTTGGTGTCGGCCACCCTTGATACGTTTAGAGTGACCACACCCTCTCCGTCTCTCGGTAAGTAGGGATATGGAGCGTTCTCACCCTCACCGTCTCAGTCTCCAATCTGCGTCAACTTTCATTAAGCATATCAACGTTTCTTGTTCCATCTTGATCGAAGGATGGGTGTGCTTCTCCCCTGGACAGCTGAATCGGTCTTTACAAGGCAGATCAGAATTTTTTTTTTTTTTTTTTAATCAAGGTGATGTCATAGTACCTACATTCTAACTGCGGGAATACCTCCGCTTCACTACACATCCAAGTTTTCCCTTACGAACCTCACCGTTCAGGGTTCAAAGTGGCAAATGGCAGAGGGACCTGTCCCTATCGTGCCCTAATCTTTTCCCCATTCACACGAAAATACATATTCCCCCTCCCCCAACCCACCCAAACCCAAGACATTTATAAAGAAAATTATATACAGTTGAATGAGGTTTCCGGAAGGTCCAATGACATACCCCAAGAAACCTCATAAAAGTTCAGTACAAGTGCGTGGGGTCTCAGGACACTACGACGTATCCATCCTAGACCCTGTAACCCAGTACATTCTGTTAGGTTTCAGGACTTGAAGAGAAGTCAAGTCCTGAGTCTCCGGCGGTTAAGTTCGTGAAGTGCTGTCTGGTTCTGGTCTAGTAGGTCCGTTAATCTCTTGACTCTTCGATACATCACCCAAAGTCCAAGATACATGAGTCCAACCAGAACCAGAAGCACTATCACTGGGTGTATAAGTAAATTAAAAAATGAAGTTGCCTTTGGACTGTATCCGAAGAGACTCTCCCACCAAGAAATCTTCGAGTCTTTGTCCAATGCTGTGGCAACCGCAGTAATCTTGGTTCGGTCATGGGTGAGTTGGATGGTGGCTTGATTTTCAGTCTCCCGAAGATGCCGAATAATCTCTTCCTCTTGGCCGAAGTCCATCAGGAGATGTCTAAGTTCTTTACCGAAGCCAAGAGGGATCTTCTGCAGTCTTACAGGAACATCGGGACGGATGTCAAGTCTTTTCTCGGGAGTAATCGGGGTCCTTCCCTGCTGTTCTGCGACGTCCAGACCTAGAACGGGACTAAGGGTACAGTACGCTCCGGGGAGGAGCTCTCCTCGCTCGGTGCAATTAAGACCAAAAATTGCATACGATGGATCACTCCCTTGGTACCAACACCAATACCCTTGTCCCAAATATTTCAAAGAGGATGAGGGTATTGGGTTGGCCTTCATCTCACAGGACCCCTCGGTGTTCCAACACTGGTGTCTGAGCACCCGATCCTGACTACCCTGACAGAGGATGGCATCCTCTCTCATCCAACATCCCTCCGTGTCCAACAAGGAGGGATGGCCTTCTTCATAGGTTAGAACGCCCGAGGGAGCTGTGGATGAAGCACCGTCTGGTTATTTATCACTGTACCTAGGTTGATGGCACTGTATCCCTGTCTGAGGCGACCGGACACTGGTGCCAAGGACGAAGCAGTGCAGGTTAGATTTTGACACCCATGCCATTGAACCACCCACCAGTTGGTGTGATTCATGGCAAAGGAGAAATCAGTGGGCTTATTCGCTGATGGAGGTTGAATGGGAAGTGGCCGCTGTGGAGCGCTGAGACAATATGTTTAAGGTTGTCCGAGAGTTCGCTTTGGACCTGCGTACATGCCAGGGCAAGTTGAGCCCGATCCTGCTCCTCCAAGAGACCCACAACTAACCTCCTAAACTTCTCACGTATAGCGGAAGATAGGGAGGTAGTGGCATCTATGTGTGAATGCTGTAAACCCTCTAAGACATGGTTTACATCAAGCTGGGTCTTAAATCCTTCCCCGGCATGTCGCGCAACCTCCCCAAGCTTATTTCTCAGGACTTCCATATCCATAGTGTTCAGGCGCCCCTCCCAACGCACCTCCGCCAAGTCCCATAGCCACTAGATCTCTCCTCCCCCTGTTCTTCCTATACCGGAGTCTTCTTTCCTGACCTCTTGCCCCGCCTCTATCCAACCTCTTACCAGATCAATTTGGTTCCTAACAAACTCCTCACACCGATGATCCCAATGGTCAACTCGGAAGTCATCTACGGAAATTCTCCAGGTGAACAGGATGAATTTGGCATCCGTGATGATCTTCCAAGGGGATGACAGTTGAGGAGCTATAGGGTCTGCCAATTGATGGATAGGGGCGGTGCAAGAATCTGAGTGTGGTTTCACTGGTTGGAGACCTTCTGTTTCATAGGGGATCCTCACTACCGTAACACAGACCTGTCCCCGTCCCTTGAATGGATACCACTGTTCGTCTTCTCCAGCCTGCAACACTAGTTTCCTTACAGGTTTGGATTGAGACAGATAGACCCACTGAGTAAACGTCCAGCACCCTTCATCGGCTGCCTCGCAAAAGGCCACTTAAACGAACCATCTATATTGATGTCAAAGTTAATGTCCCTGCCTCTAGGGTCTTTCCAATCAGAAGACACATACCTACCCGGTATTCCTCAGTCATAGGGGTACCATCCATCCATACATCCACCGTAGGGTTGTCCACCCCATTGCACACTAAATCCCACCTCCAGGGATTAGTGTCCAACATCACCATCTGGTTGTCCTGATCCCAGTGGGCATAGGTGACGAGTAGTATCCCGTCACCTCAGGAGCGCAGATGTCTCTCATGATTGTGATCATGAAAGATCGTATGGATGGAGATCCTCTTAACTGAGCATACCTAGGGTCCTTGGCATCGGTCCGTACCTTTAAAACTGTGGCTCTGTATAAGCCCTCTAGTTTTACCGGACCACTCTGATCATTCCAAATGGCCTGACCAGAGTCACTGCAGTTTAACTTTAACATCATTACACTGGTTCGTAAGTAATCTGTGGACACATGTCCCTGTACATAACTGGATTCCCTGGTGATAATCATCCGGGAATCCCTCAACACTACTAATAAGCCTTCAGGGTACCTTTTACTGGAATGGGCCTATCGAAATATGTCCTAACCCTCAATCCGTCACGGCTATCCTTCCCTAGGAAGGTAGCTTTCAGGATGTACCAACCGCTGTACTCTGCCCCAGTGACATCCTCAGGGCTCAGCAAACCCTCTTTGGTGCACAACACTGTGGTAGTGTTGGCTCTCACTTGCTGGTAAGGATGCAAGTGTGGGTCCCTAGACACCCATCTCAGGGATTTGATAGGTGTAGGGTCTGAGTCCTGAAAATGCCTGAATTCCTTGAGACAGAGGGCGTGTAAGTCATGTTGTATGGCAGACACATTCTCCACCGGGGTATAATGTTGAATTACACCATTGGCAAAACCCTCTCTCTGGAAACCATACAGATACCATTGACCTGGTGTAAAGGTAAGGTTCTCGTATGGTTCCAGGATTTTGCCACCCAAACATTCCACCATTAAAAGGCCGGGTCTATTAATTGATATGCTGGCCATACCAATATTAGTCCCCAGGCCCTCCCCTGAAGAAGTTGAGCCCGCCACCAACATGCTTACCACCAGTGTTACAAGCTGGATACGTATCCCATTCGGAGGTCGCCTATCTCTTTCTTGGTAGTGTGGACCCATGAAGTGTCTCCCCCTTGTGTTCTGTAACAAGACGGAATGTTATGTGTAATGGATTCATCATTGACCTGTCAAGCCCTACTACCCCCCCCCCCTCACCCAACTCGGAACGTCATGCGCTATGGAGTTGGGGAGGCTCGGGTGGCTTTGGCCTGGTCGACGTGAATCCACAAGACTTCCTGGCGTCTACGGGATTTCTTTTTGTTTGTGATAGGCCTTTGTACCTTCAGCATGGTGTCTCCCATTACTTCAAGGACTTTGTAGGGTCCTTCCCAGTTTACATCCCATGGGCCAGCCCGACGAAAAACTTTTACCATTACCATTTCTCCTACAGCGGGCATTGGTGTCCCCCCCTGTAGGTACGGTTTGTGCAACCGTACAGCGGCATGAGGCAGTAACTCCTTCAGGTTCTGCTGAACCTGTTGGAGAAACATGTCCCTGGCGATGGCGTTTTTCGTGGGCTCTGACACTTGGGGTTCGTTTGGTAACCATATGGGCATCTTTCGTCCGGTCATGAGTTCAAATGGGGAGATGCCGGTACTGGAGGCCTCGGTGGCTCGGATCCCCATTAGCACCGCTGGAAGAGAGGTTACCCAAGAGGAACCTTTCTCCAGCAATGCCTTGGAAAGCCGGGTTTTGATGGTCGGTTCATCCGTTCCACTATGCCTGCTGACTGAGGGTGGTAAGACACATGAAACCTCTGCTTTATGTCTAGGAGACCACAGAGCGCTTTCATGACTTTACCCGTGAAATGGGTCCCTCTGTCTGATTCTATCACTCTGGGGATCCCCATCGTGACAGAACTTGTTCCCAGAGAACACGGGCAGTAGTGGAGGCCGTATCATTGACCGTAGGGATGGCTTCTACCCATTTCGAGAAGACATCCACTATCACCAGGGCGTAACGACAGTTACGACTCCCGGTTGGCAAAGGTCCGATGAAGTCAATTTGGATTGCGGACCATGGACCATCAGCAGGAGGAACCCGCTGCAACACCGGTTTCAGGGCTGGCGCCCTTGGGTTAACCTGAGCACACACCAGGCACTGTTGCGTGACCTCCTCTACCGTGTTGGACATCCCAGGCCAATACAATTTGTCTCTCAAGAGAGGCAAGAGTTTATTCCGGCCAAGATGTCCAAACAGTTGGTGGTTCAACCGCGTCAACTCTGCTTGCAGATGCTGTGGAACCACTGGAAGAGGGAGCGACTGTGTCCCGGTGTCGTAACACAGGATCCCTTGTTGTAAGGACCAGGGATGCTGTGGTGCCTGGATGTGTGTCATTAGAAGAGGATCCTTGACTTGTTCCTCCTCAAATGACACCGGGCCGTCACTCAGATGGGTACGTGCTGCAATCTGGTACTTGGGCAGTGGCTCAGTGCCTGGTTCCCGAAGGGTCCCAGACACTGCAGCCAGTTTTGCCAGTTCGTCTGCCTGATTGTTTCCTATTGTCAAAGGTTCGTCCCCTTTTTGATGCGCCGGGATTTTGATGATAGCTGCTTCCGCCATGTGTGCCTTGCCCCACTCCCACAGCTCTTTCAGGACTGACACATGAGCCAGAGGTTTGTTTTGGCTGTCCACAAATCCTCTTCTCTTCCATACGTCAAGGTGCAGGGTGAGGGAACGAACTACATATGAGCTGTCGCTATATATAGATCGTTTCCCTGGAGGTTGAAGAAGTAAGGCTTCCTTAACAGCCTCCAGTTCTGCCCGTTGTGCTGACATGTGACCCGGTAGCCGGACCAGACTCTGGGTACCAGTGGTCTCATCCAGCACAGCAAAACCTGTGACATATTCCCCATTCAGATAAAACCGAGAGCCATCTACAAAGATGACCCTGTCATCTGGATGGCTGTCAGTCCTGAACATCTGTGGAGAGTCGTCCATTTCTGGTTGGCCGCAGTCATGTTCAGTTCCAGTCAGGTTCAGCAACTGGGACAGAACATACTTGGCCTTGTGGTCCACCTGCAGATTCCGGCCGCTGAGATCCATGATCCATCTCCCGAATCTCTGTTGGGAGACTCCAGGGAGAGTATCACGAAGCAAAAGTGCCAGCGGGGAATGTGGAGTCTGCAAAGTGAGGGCCGGAAACCAACAATATGCTCCGTGGTCTTAACGGCATAATGTATGGCTGCCAGTTGTTTGGCACATTCATCAAACCCTCGTTCGACGGGCGAAAGTAACCTGGAGAAATATCCCAGCGGTCTGGTCACGTACCCTACTTTCTGTAGTAGGACCGCTGAGATAGACTCCATCCCTGAATGTGCCTGTATGGCCATTTCTCCATCGGGATGTGGAGTGGCCAACACAGGTGCCGAGGAGAGGTCCCTCTTCAGAGTTGAAAAGGCCTCTTCCTGCGCATCGGACCAACCTTTGACTGAGGTTTCTTCTCCTCGAAGGAGTTCATAAAGAGGTTTTGCCTTGGCCGCAAAGTCTTCTATGAACTCCCTCATGAAGTTAGCCACCCCAGGAATTTTCTCAAATCCTGAAGAGTGCCCGGCCTGGGTAACTTTACCATGGCTTCCACACGGGCCGTCATGATTCCTTTGGTTCCAAAAGAGATTCTGACCCCGAGGAAAATTACCTCCGCTTTGGCCAAATTTGCCTTATGGGGACTCAGTTTGAGTCCTGACTTTGCCAGAAGTCCCAGCAGCTCTCTCAACAGAACCAAGTGTTCCTCCATGGTCTCTGTATGCAAAAGCAGGTCGTCCACGTATTGTAGAAGGCATTCCGGCCGTGAGAACACGCTCAGCACAGCTGCCAATGCCTGATGGAAATACGTGGGGCTGCTATGGAACCCCTGGGGCAGTACAGCAAACATGTACTGTTTGTCCCCCACCGTAAAGGCAAATTTGTACCGGCAGGACTTTGTGAGTTCGATGGAGAAGAACCCGTTGGCAACATCAATGGTCGAGAATACGCGGCTTTTGCCGCTTATCCTGGCCATGATGTCGGGAGTTTGAGCCACCACTGGAGCTGACATTGGGGTGTACTTGTTAAGGACCCGGAGGTCTATGGTCAGCCTCCATGCATTGGTGTCCTTTTTCTTAACTGGCCAGAGGGCATTGTTGCACTTAGAATTGCCCTCTATGACCACACCCTTGGCCTTCAATTCATGGGCGGTGTCCATGATTGAATGGAGTGGCCTCTGGTGGAAATCGATATTGGCGTTGAGGTGGAGGGTCAGGACCCTGTATGTCCACCTGAGCGCCAATCAGCCTGCCACAGTCGTTTTGCTTTGGGCCCACAGATCAGGGTACTCGTACACAATAGGCTCGAGGTCTGGATTATGTGAGACCTCAGGCCATTTGTGTTCAAGCACATCAGTAGAGTTGTCTACTGCTGGCAAAGGTGGTCCCAGACACTGGCGTTGGATGACAAACACCTTGGCTCGTCTGGGACCTTTCCACACAATACAATTTGCCAGATCTAGGATCCACCCATTTTGTGTCATTACATCGGTTCTGATAATGTTATCAGAACCAGGGTAATACCACATAGGTATCCTGAGGGTCGTGCACTTGGTAATCTGAATGATTACCTCGTCAATTCTGTGGGCCTTCACCCCCCCTTGTTGGTGATCAAATCCGATCACCACACACTGAGGGCTGTTGGGGTGTAAATCATGTTTGATATTGGTAATGGAAATTTCCGCACCAGTATCAAGCATGATTTTCGTTTCCTTATCTTTTATCATGGCTGTTATATGGGGTCTCCCTGAAGAATCCAGTATGATTGGACATACTGGCGCCAATTCTTTAGGGATCCCTGATCCTCATTCGATATCCACCAGACTCCCAATAGGTACCTGAGTGGTACATACTGCCACTTGTACGCTCTTTTCTTGTTCCTGGGGTGTGGAATCTTTTGATTCTACCCCCCCTGGGACATTCACAACCGCCAAGTATTTTGGCGCTTGCCCTGATGACTGTCCCATATTCCTATCAACCTGTTCCCCCACAGGCTTGGCAAAATTAGGTTTCATCCTGAAACCGTTATTGTTGCCATTTCTCTCTGAATTTGTCCGGTTAATCCTCAACCATTGTGGACAATTTCTCTGTATATGCCCCTGTTGTAGGCACAGAAAACACTTAAAGTTTCCTGCCTTTTCCAACGGCGGGGCCGTGGGGCGAACGGTAGAAGTAAACTTCGTGTGCTGTATCCGTTCGTCGTGCGACTTAACGCGTACCGGCACACGCTCCCTCACTTTAACGGACTTCTTATTGTGCAGTATGTCCTGTCTACAGGGTGGCGTGAATATATATATATATATGCACGCCCCGGCAGGCATGCATATATATTTGGCCACTAATAAGCAATGTGCGCAGATGTGCCCAATATCTGCGCACATCTGCCTTTGTTATTCCCCAGGGACTCACTACTGCCCCTGTGGGAATATGGGCATGTGTCCCTTTAAATGCCCCCTTAAATTCATATAATATGCCCCCTTTATATATGTATATAATATATATATATATACTCCCCATTATATCCATAGGCCCCCTTTTAGATGTCCCTTATGTGACCTGAAACCAGTTACATCAATGTGAATGTGCCCCAAGCATTCACATTGATGTAATCTGGTTAGAGGCACCAGGATGACCGGACAAGGTCCGACCATCCTGGTGCGAACAAAAGGTTTGAATTCTAAAAGAATTCAAACCCTTTTGTTATAATTATCTACAGCCCAGCTGCAGATAATTATACATAATAGAGAGAAGGGAGATACCTCCCTCCTCTATTATGCGCATTCCAGCAGCGCGATTACCATCGCGCTGTCCGGAATGCAGGGAGAGACAGGCGGGAGATCAAAGGATCTCCCCGCCTGTCGGCCCGCGCGCGCGTCCTTGCGACGCGCGTGCAGGGAGCGCGGGCAGGCGCGATGATGTCATCTCACCGCGCCGGCCCACGTGTCCCTCACAGGTGCGCGCTGCGCGCTCTGTGTGGGCGGGCGGCAGTGCGGGCTGCCGGACATATAAGTCCGGCAGACCCTGCACTGGAAAGAGACTGCGCCGGCCGCCCACAGAAGAAGAGAATCATCCCCTAGAGGACGAGCACCCCTGGAAAGACGAGCATTAACCCTGGAAGGGCTAAGTATCATCCCCTAGGCAACGAGCAGCATACCACCACCGTTTTACCCCTTATTTACCCCCTACTATCCCACCAACGATTCCTCACAATACCCCTGCATTACCCTACTACCCTTATATTAACCCCTGCATTACCCTAATACCTTTATATTAACCCCTGCATTACCCCTATTGATATACCCACTACCCCACCAACGTTCCTCCCCTGTTACAACTCCTTAAACACCTCTATCCCACCCATGCTTCCCTGTACTCCAGTACAGTAGCTTAACCCCTTGGTCCTCAGCATCCCTGACCCAGCATCCCTTAGGAACCCCTTGCTGGTTACCTCTGCTGGTCAGGATCCGTGAAGTACCCCCTTACTGCTCCTCCCGTCCCCATAGAGATAGACCAGAACCAGGCTGGGTGGGCTGCCCTATTAAGTGTGTGTGTGTAACCTGTATTAGCTAGTGTTGTGGGTGGAAATTGGGATTGTGTAGTGTAATTAGTATTGTATTTGTAGTGTTGTGTTATTTAGTATATATCTGTGTGCGTCAAGTGTTATTAAATACCGTTTTACTGATAGAATTGTGTAGCGTGTATTTATTAGCGTTTAGCGTAGTGAGTTAGGCGCATGCAGATAGTAAGTGTTAGCGACTTGGTGACGTGCTAGGTAATAGAAGTGTATTGTTAAGGACATAAATAGGCGTGACTATCTATAGACGGTGTAAGAGAGTGTCTGGTGTGGTAGTGGGTGGAAGATACGTGCCACCGGGGGTCGTGGCCCCAGTGGAGTAAGAGCCGGGTCTTTTGTGTTTTGTCAGCAGTGAGTGCTGTCACACAGCGGTCCGGGCCGGCTCTTACTGGGAACAGGCAAAGAGCAGGGTGGGTGTCTGTTCCCCACGGACCACAACGGCTGGACGGGATTCGGTTGTTGGTGTCAGTCTACACTGATCCTGGCAGGTTGGTTATCTCTGGCCTTAGTTGGGTAGGGAAGGAGTTAATCCTTCACTATGCCTCGGTGGAGTGTGGTCCTCCTGCTACACCCAGGGCTGTGAATATAAGTTTGATGCTCACTGACTGTGGGGTGATGAAGTGTGCTCTCCTGTCTCACTGCAGGAGGCTGTACGGGAGGCTGATCGCATGGTCGGGCTGAGCTCTGTAGTCCGCTCTGCTAACAAAGACTGCCCAGTTGCTGCAGGCTCCGGGAAGGGCCAAAAGAAGGGATCCTGTGGCCGGAGCCATTCCTTGTCCAGGCCGACACGTGGCCTGTCTAACTTGTACGAACTTGGACAAACCCGCCCCACGACAAGGTGTAGTACTGATCACGGATGTGAGAGACTGTGTGAACAGGCACCAAGACGCCGGCTGCGTTTGGGACTTCGTTGTGGGAGGTGGGGTTTATGAACTTTGCTGTGGTGTGAATTGCACAGTTTTGATGTGATGCACTGGCGTGAATAAAAGAGCACGGTGTGGACACAAAGCCTGTCTCCTGAGCCTCTATACTGCCACCGCTACCATCTGCCTACCAGAGCAAACCCCACAATTGGTGGCTTCAGCGGGCAAACGGCAGTGAGGCCGAAAATTGTGTTATTTGGACTGTATGTCATATATTAAGCCGGCAAGTTTTGTGGCTCCAGATAAGATGGAGGAGGCCATTAGACACTTGGTGCAAAGCAATGAGGAGGCTACTCGGAGACATGAGGAAGCCCTGAGAGACCAGCGGCAGTTGAATAGTCTACTGGCCCAGCAACTGGCGACTATGCAGGAGTCCATGCGTGTGTTACAACAACAAACTGTCCCGGGGGACCGCAATCCTACCTGCTGCCCGGGATAAGGTGCGCTCAGCATTAAGAAAGATGGGCCCCGAGGATGATATTGAGGCGTTCTTGATGGTCTTCGAACGCACTGCGGAACAGGAAAGGTTACCGGCAGAACAGTGGGCCGAAGTAGTGGCGCCATTTTTAGTGGGAGACGCACAAAGGCCTACTCGACCTCAGTCAGGAGGAAGCCAAGAGCTATGAGAGGCTGAAGGGGAGGTGTTGGCTCGTCTTGGGGTTAATACCTATGTGCGTGCACATCGGAGTCTACCAGTGGGCCTTCTCCGAGTCCCGGCCTGCCCGGTCCCAGGCCTATGACCTGTTACACCTGGTAAAAAAATGGCTGCAGCCTGAGACATTGAGCCCCTCGCAGATGGTGGAACGGGTGGTGGTCGATCGTTTGGTGCGTACCCTCCCAAGAGCAATACAGCGCTGGGTGGGACAAGGTGATCCAGGCACCCTGGAGCAAGTTGTTGGCCTAGTCGAGAGATACATGGCAACCCAGGACTTGGTCCGAGACTCCGCCTTCCTGCAAAAGCCGCGTTCACTCTCCCTGCCACAAAGGGGACCAGAGAAGGGGCTCAACCGCTTAAGGGGGAGGTGATTTCCACTCCTGGGAGGCCAAACCTGGGGAGACGAGAGACCCGGGGATTAGATGTTGGCACTGTCAGGGCCTGGGACACGTTGCTGCCAACTGCCCGAGGGCGGCAGAGCCCATGGACTGCGGGTTCGCACGCCGATCCTCCTTTTCGGCCAACCGGGTGTGTGTTGCTGCTTCGCTGCTATCCGCTGATACACCTCCTTTGTGTGCCGTCTCTATTAATGGACACCCAGTTAAGGCATTGCTGGACTCGGGAGCTTAGTGACCCTCGTTCACGAGTCCCTAGTGGCTAGTCGCGGCCCAGGCAAGCAAACCATCAGTGTTGTGTGTATTCATGGGGACCGGCGAGAATATCCTACAACCTGTGTGACCTTGTCTACCCCGGGAGGAGAGATACAGCATGTTGTTGGGGTGGGCGACAAATCCCTTACGCTGCCATCCTAGGTAGGGATTGTCCCCTGTTTTGGTCTCTTTGGGAGGGACGGGGTGCAGAGCCAGTGCCCGTTGATCCTGAAGAGGGGCTACCAGCTGTAGGGGTCACCAATAAGCGGGAAGAGTGTCACCCTGATAGCTTGTCCCTAGAAGGGTTGGCTGGTGAGCCGGTGGCAGCCCCATCTGTTCCAGAACTAGAAGTATCCCGAGACACATTTGGGACTGCCCAGCTCCAGGATCCTACATTGTCACGGGCCAGAGAAGGGTGACTGTCATCAATGGAGTGGCTCAGCACCCGGGAGCAGACTCGGAATTTCCCCACCTGGCCTGTAACCAGGACCTACTGTACCGGGTCGACAAAGTCCGGCAAGAGGTAATAGAACAGTTGGTGGTACCCCAACCATACCGCCGCATGGTATTAGACCTAGCGCATACTCATGTGTTAGGAGGGCATCTGGGGGTCCAGAAAACTCAGGAACGTATATTGCGGCGTTTCTATTGGCCGGGGATATATGAGGAAGTCAGGAGGTTTTGCCAGTCCTGTCCCGAGTGTCAGAGGACCAGCCCCAGCCTCATTATCGTAGTCCCCTGGTGCCCATGCCCATTATTGAAGTACCTTTCGAAAGGGTCGCTATGGACCTTGTAGGCCCCATTAATAAGTCAGCCAGAGGCCACCAACATATCCTGGTCATAGTAGACTACGCTACTCGCTACCCTGAGGCGATACCCCTGCGCCACACGTCGGCCAAGCTAATAGCCAAGGAGCTGATGGGGATGTTCTCGCGGGTAGGGATCCCGAAGGAGATATTGACAGACCAAGGGACCCCTTTCATGTCCAAGGTGATGAGGAGCTCTGCAAAATATTAAATATTAAGCACTTGCGTACATCCGTCTATCACCCCCAAACTGATGGGCTGGTGGAGCAGCTTTAATAAGACCCTAAAGTCCATGCTCAAGAGAGCGGTGGCAAAGACGGAAAGGACTGGGACCTCTTGCTGCCCTATGTGTTATTTGCGGTGCGAGAAGTGCCCCAGGCATCCACAGGGTTCTCACCGTTTGAGCTGTTATATGGTAGGCATCCCGAGGGCTGTTAGATATCGCTAAAGAGGCGTGGGAGCAGCAGCCTAGCCCTCACAAAAGCATAGTTGAGCACATCGAGAAGATGCAGGACCGGATTGGGACAGTTCTGCCCATAGTCCGTGAACATATGGAAGCGGCCCAGCTGGCCCAGAGCCGCAGTGTACAACCGGGCCGCCCAGGTAAGGAAGTTTAACCCGGGCGACCGAGTGTTAGTACTAGTGCCCACCATAGACAGCAAGTTTCTGGCCAGATGGCAAGGACCGTATGAGATAAGAGAGAAGTTAGGCCCGTGAATTACAGGGTATACCAGCCGGGAAGGCGGAAGCCCGACAGGTGTACCACGTTAATTTACTGAAAGCCTGGAAAGATAGAGAAAGTCTCCTTGGGGATGACCCGCGCTTTGTCTTGGCTGCAGAGAACGTCCCGGCCCTACAGTGGTACCAGAGGACATCCCTGCAGTAAAGATAGGTAGCGGTTTGTCGACTAAGCAGACTCAAGAAGTGAAGGAGTTCATTAGCAGGAATAAAGACGTGTTCTCTGACCTTCCGGGACGTACCGATCTAGTCCAACATGACATTGTCACAGAGCCCCAGGAAAAATACGTTCTACGACCGTACCGGTACCGGAGGCTCGGCGACAAGCCATTTCAGAGGAAGTAAAGTTTATGCTGAAGTTAAGGGGTCATCGAGGAGTCTAGAAGCGAGTGGGCTAGCCCGATCGTTCTTATCCCAAAGCCCGACGGATCATTACGTTTTGTAATGATTTCCGGAAGCTAAGCGAGATTTCAAAGTTTGACGCCTATCCCATGCCGCGAGTAGATGAGTTAATAGAGCGAATGGGTAAAGCCAGGTATTTCTCGGTGATAGATCTCACAAAGGGTACTGGCAGGTACCTTTAACAGAGACAGCAAAGGAGAAGACCGCCTTTGTTACGCCAGAGGGGCTGTTTCATTATAGAGTGTTGCCCTTCGGGTTGCACGGTGCTCCAGCCACGTTTCAACGGCTGATGGATATACGATCCTCAGACCACATCTCCGGTATGCTTCAGCATATTTGGATGATATAATCATATTTAGCCAGGACTGGGAAAGTCACTTGTCGAAGGTTCAAGCAGTGATAGACTCGCTCAGGAAGGCAGGATTGACCGCCAACCCAAAAAGTGCTCAGTGGGCCTGGAGGAAGCGTGGTATTTGGGTTATGTCATTGGACGCGGAGTCGTTAAGCCCCAAATAAATAAGATCGAGGCGATCCGAAATTGGCCTAGACCCCGTACGACCAGGCAACTGCGATCATTTTTAGGGATGGTAGGGTATTATATGCGGTTCATCCCACATTTTGCCACTATAGCTGCCCCGTTGACAGGACTCCTGAAAGGTAGGAAGTCAGTAATGCTTCGCTGGGATGAGCAGGCGGAGAGGCGTTCTCCCGTTTGAAGTCGGCCCTGTGCGGGTCCCCAGTTCTGGTGACGCCCGACTTCGGACGGGAGTTTATAGTTCAGACGGACGCCTCTGGAGTAGGCCTCGGGGCGGTACTCTCCCAGGAAATCAATGGTGAAGAACACCCCGTTAGTTTCCTGAGCCGCAAGCTCACCCCAGCGGAAACCCGGTACAGCGTGGTAGAAAGAGAATGCCTCGCCATCAAGTGGGCACTTGAATCTCTCAGGTATTACCTGTTGGGGAGAAGGTTCCGTCTGGTGACTGACCACTCCCCTCTCCGGTGGATGAGCCAGGCCAAGGAGGGGAGCGCTCGGGTCACCAGATGGTTCTTATCCCTCCAGAATTTTAAGTTCAGGGTTGAGCACAGGGCAGGTCGCCTGCAAGGAACGCTGATGCCCTGTCCCGGGTACACTGCTATATGTGTGTTCACCCGATAGGATTGAACAGGGTCGTCAAGCCTTCAGGGGTGAACAAAGGGGGGGGATATGTAAGAGAGTGTCTGGTGTGGTAGTGGGTGGAAGATACGTGCCACCGGGGGTCGTGGCCCCAGTGGAGTAAGAGCCGGGTCTTTTGTGTTTTGTCAGCAGTGAGTGCTGTCACACAGCGGTCCGGGCCGGCTCTTACTGGGAACAGGCAAAGAGCAGGGTGGGTGTCTGTTCCCCACGGACCACAACGGCTGGACGGGATTCGGTTGTTGGTGTCAGTCTACACTGATCCTGGCAGGTTGGTTATCTCTGGCCTTAGTTGGGTAGGGAAGGAGTTAATCCTTCACTATGCTCGGTGGGTGTGGTCCTCCTGCTACACCCAGGGCTGTGAATATAAGTTTGATGCTCACTGACTGTGGGGTGATGAAGTGTGCTCTCCTGTCTCACTGCAGGAGGCTGTACGGGAGGCTGATCGCATGGTCGGGCTGAGCTCTGTAGTCCGCTCTGCTAACAAAGACTGCCCAGTTGCTGCAGGCTCCGGGAAGGGCCAAAGAAGGGATCCTGTGGCCGGAGCCATTCCCTTGTCCAGGCCGACACGTGGCCTGTCTAACTTGTACGAACTTGGACAAACCCGCCCCACGACAAGGTGTAGTACTGATCACGGATGTGAGAGACTGTGTGAACAGGCACCAAGACGCCGGCTGCGTTTGGGACTTCGTTGTGGGAGGTGGGGTTTATGAACTTTGCTGTGGTGTGAATTGCACAGTTTTGATGTGATGCACTGGCGTGAATAAAAGAGCACGGTGTGGACACAAAGCCTGTCTCCTGAGCCTCTATACTGCCACCGCTACCATCTGCCTACCAGAGCAAACCCCCACAACGGTTTACGCTTATTTATGAATATTAATTACTGATATTCGCTTAATATTGGTAATTAATATTCTCCGTTTACATTGGCGAGCTAGCCAGGAGACAAAAATATTAATTATGAATATTAATTATTGATATTAATTATGCATATTAATTATCAATATTAATAATAATTAATATTTCTTTACAGCGGTTCCCTTTGTATGTCATTCCGCACTTGTTGACCCAGAGGGTAGATTTGTTTGCCTGCATTGCTTAATAATGCATCGGTCCATGTATTTAGCTGGATTTTTTTAGTTATAATGTGGGGTCTGCCTCCAAAGGGGTTATATGGGATGCCATGAAGGCGTATGTCCGTGGTCTATATATACAAAAAATTAAGCGTAAGAAGTCATATACTAGGGGACTCACTGACACACTGAACACTACGGTTCAGACTCTAGAGGCGGCTTATATTGCTGACCCGACCTCAGAAAATGAGATGAGGTGGACCGAGGCTCAGAGTGCTTTGAAGGAAAACCTGCTCTGTACCGCGGACCACAAGCGTTTCTTTTGGAAACAAAGGTATTTTGAAGCGGGGAGGGTGTGGGGTCCCTATTGGCACGGGTGGTCCGCTCGCAATCTGGGCCCTCTAGAATTTTGGCTATTAAAGGTTCCACTGATTCACTGATTTCGGACGATTCCGAAATTCTCGACGTGTTTGTGGATTTTTATAAGGATCTATATACCTCAAAACTCACTCTTTCATCTCTAGATATTAGAGGGTATTTGGCTGGCATTCCTTTAAAAAAATTATCTGCAGACTCGCTTCGGTTGTTGGATGAGCCTTTGGACATAGAGGAGCTACGAGTCGCACTGGGTTCCCTTCCTAATGAGAAAGCGCCTGGCTTTGATGGGTTACCAGGCGAATTTTATAAACGGTACCAAGAAGACCTATTACCTGTCTTGTTGGACACGTTTAATGATGGTTTGCGTGTCGGTCATCTACCGGTTGTGGTTGTTTTGCCTAAACCCGGTAAGGACCCACTGCTGCCCGAATCCTACCGTCCGATATCTCTGCTCACAACTGATGTGAAAATACTGGCAAAGGTACTCACTAATCGACTGAACAAAGTCATATCTAATTTAATTCACGTCGATCAGTCAGGGTTTATGCCTGACAGGAGTACTTCTCTTAACTTGAGGAGACTCTTTCTAAATCTCCAAAGGCCACTTTCTACAGGAGGCTCCCGTGCTGTGCTCTCCCTCGACGCTGCCAAGGCCTTTGACAGCGTCGAGTGGGCGTTCCTTTGGGAAACCATGAGAGCGATGGGGTTCGGGCCTGGATTTTTGGCGTGGGTGCAACTCCTTTACTCCTCCCCAGTTGCCAGGATACGGGCGAATGGGCAGCTTAGTGGTCAGTTTCCCCTTCACCGTGGTACTAGGCAGGGGTGCCCCTTATCTCCACTCCTGTTTGCAATTGCCATTGAGCCCCTGGCATGTAGGCTGCGTGCATCGACGGATTGGGTGGGATTTCCTTTGGATACCCAGGAGGAGCGTGTGTCCCTATATGCGGACGACCTGCTGCTATATGTGGGAGACTTTGCTAGGTCGATCCATCCGTTGATGCAGCACATTACAGACTTTGGGCTTCGCTCGGGCTTGCAGATTAATTGGGATAAGTCGGTGATTCTTCCACTTGACCCCTTGCCGGTACATTTTGACAGGAGTGCCATCCCATTACAGGTTGTGGATAAATTCAAGTATCTGGGAGTGATAGTGTCCCCGGTTATCTCAGATTACATCAAGCTTAATGTGGAACCCTTGTTAACGAAATTTGTGGACAAGGTTTCGGCATGGACTAAACTTCCCTTGTCGGTGGTGGGCCGTTGTAACCTGGTCAAAATGATTTTGATGCCCCAACTATTGTACATTTTACATAACTCCCCCGTTTGGATATCCCAGCGGATTTTTTACAAAATACAGGGTATCTTTCGTTCCCTTATTTGGAACAAAAAGCAACCTAGAATCAAGTTGGAGACGTTACAAAGGGACAAGGAGGAAGGGGGCCTGTCCGTGCCGAATCCTTGGGTCTACTTCTTGGCCTCCCAGATACAACATCTAAAGGGTTGGGGGAGGTCTGTTGATATGGGGCGATCAGCTAGGATAATTACTAAGCTTACAGGCAGGAGCATTCCGTTTTCTGCCATAGAAGCCGGGAAAGTGCAATGTTCAGTGTGTGTACCTACGCTGTCTTTGATGCGGAAGGTGTGGTCCAAATTTAAGGATCTGATTGGATTGAAAGGGATTCACGGACATACGCCTTTGTGGCACAACCCTGATCTTCCAGAGTTTTTCCGATTAGAGGGCTTCTCTCCTTGGGATCTTAAGGGTATCCAGTTTGTCCATCATATCTGTGTCGGGAGCAGCTTAAAAACGTTTGATAGTCTACAACAGGAGTTTGGACTCCCGAGGACGGCATTTTACCAGTTCTTACAGTTGAGACATGCATATCAGGCGCAATTTGTGGGGGACGTTGCCATTGTATGCTCTCCGCCTGTTGTCCGGCAACTCCTGTCTTCTGGCGGTACGAGAGGTCTTATATCCTCGTTGTATAGTTATATATTGGGGGATATGGTCTCTGGTGTTCTCCTTTCAGTGAAAGCTAAATGGGAAAATGATTTAGGGGCCATTTCTACAGACCAGTGGAAAGAGAGTCTCTCCTTAGTGCCCAGTTTGTCCCTTAATGAGGCGCAACGCTTGTCTCAACTGTATTTACTGCATAGGGTATATCGAACGCCCTTGTTTTTGTACAACATTGGGATCCGTTCTGACTCCGGATGCTCCAGATGTGAAAGGGAGCAAGCCTCTCTAATGCATATGTTCTGGTCATGTGCTAAATTGGGTGAATTCTGGAATGGGGTACTGGAATTGATTAAACAGGTCACTAATATAGTGATTCCGCATGACCCGATACAGTGCCTGCTGGGACTTCTGGAGTCGGACACTCGGAACTCAACTGTTCTGTTATGCATCCAAAGGATGCTATTTCAAGCACGTCTTCTTATAGCTCGGCATTGGATTAAGCCTGATCCGCCTACCCTTCCTGAATATGTTAACCGTATGAATACTATCTTGCGTTATGAAAGAGGGATATATCTAAAGAGAAAGTGTTTAGACAAATTCTCAGCTATTTGGCAGGGTTGGATCGATGCACCCAATTTGGTCTCACTGTCCCTGGCACGGGAATGTGCTCGGGATCGATTGCTGGGAGTCAACCTGGCCAGGGGACGAAGGTTGTAGGCCCTTGTCTCTGTCGCCTATAGTTCTGGGGAAGTTGTCCTCTTCCTAAAGGGTACAGTAGGGACGTGCCGTAGTGTCATGATATGGGGTCCCTTCTGGTTTTTTGTCGGGGGGGGGGGGCTTCTCGCCGCTTGTTGGGGGTTATTGGGGGGTGGGATGGGTTAGGGTTGGGCGATATCAAAAATATTGCCACGATAACGATATTAAGAAATTTATTGCGATAACGATATATATCACGATAAATGCCCATTTAGAAGAAAAAACCACTTGGAGACATTATACTGTATGGGGGCAGCGCAAGGAGACGTTATACTGTATGGGGGCAGCGCAAGGAGACGTTATACTGTATGGGGGCAGCGCAAGGAGACGTTATACTGTATGGGGGCAGCGCAAGGAGGCGTTATACTGTATGGGGCAGCGACAAAGAGGCGTTATACTGTATGGGGGCAGCGCAAGGAGGCGTTATACTGTATGGGGGCAGCGCAAGGAGACGTTATACTGTATGGGGGCAGCCACAAGGAGACGTTATACTGTATGGGGGCAGCGACAAAGAGACGTTATACTGTATGGGGGCAGCGCAAGGAGACATTATACTGTATGGGGGCAGCGCAAGGAGACATTATACTGTATGGGGGCAGCCACAAGGAGACATTATACTGTATGGGGGCAGCAGCAGCTACAAGGAGACGTCATCCACAGATCCACTCCCCCCTTAAGTGCCATCCACAAACCCCCCTTAAGTGCCATCCACAGATCCCCCCCCCCCTTAAGTGCCATCCACAGATCCCCCCCATTCAGTGTCTTCCACAGATCCCCCCCATTCAGTGTCATCCACAGATCCCCCCCATTCAGTGTCATCCACAGATCCCCCCCCAGGCTCTCAGTGTCATCCACAGATTCCCCCCCCCCCTCTCAGTGTCATCCACAGATTCCCCCCTCTCAGTGTCATCCACAGATTCCCCCTCTCAGTGTCATCCACAGATTCCCCCAATCCAGTGTCATCCACAGATCCCCCTTAAGTGCCATCCACAGATCCCCCTTAAGTGCCATCCACAGATCCCCCTCCAGTGTCTTCCACAGATCCCCCATTCAGTGTCATCCACAGATCCCCCATTCAGTGTCATCCACAGATCCCCCAGGCTCTCAGTGTCATCCACAGATTCCCCCTCTCAATGTCATCCACAGATTCCCCCTCTCAGTGTTATCCACAGATTCCCCCCTCTCAGTGTCATCCACAGATTCCCCCAATCCAGTGTCATCCACAGATTCCCCCGTCATTAACACATTCCCTACCTGCCCAGCGCAGCCTCCTCCCAGCCCAGCGCCGTTGTAGGTAATTATTATTCACTTCACTGAGAGAGAAGCGCCGGAAGACTCACACAGGCGCACTGGCAGGCGCATGCGTGAGTCTTCCGGCGGATCCAGGGGGGGAGAGAGGCAAAGGGGCAATTGCACCCCCCGAGAATGTGGGCAGCAATGCGCCGGGTAGGAGGAGGCGGAGCCAGGGACGCAGGAGCCGGCAATGATTTCTAATGTGCGGCGGCCGGCGGGTGGTGAGTGGGAAGGCGCCGCAGACAGAGCGCATGACGTCACAGAATACCGCGATTATTAGAAAACAGTGATATCGCAATATCGCTGTTTTCTAATATCGCGGTATATCATAGCTACCGGTTTATTGCCCAACCCTAGGATGGGTTACGGGGGTGTTGTGTTAATTGTTCTTATAGCAATTCTCCTTTATTCTGCTGTCTTTACTGCACTGGCGACCGTGCTACTTTGCATCTGCACCACGCTCGGTATTTTTTCTTTTTTGAGCAGACAGGAAAATGTGAAAATGGTGGAGAGGTTTTGTATGCTCTCGCTGGTTATGATTCTTTGTATACACTGTATTCTGTGTTATTTCATTGGCCCTGCGTGGCCGGCGAACTAAACTTTTGCTATGTCATTCTATGCTGTTTTATTAAAAATTATACCTGATTAAAAAAAAAAAACATATATTTTGTTCTGGGGTGAAATTCAATTGCCAAAATAGCAATACCCTTAATCTGGTGTCCCAGCAGTGGCTGGCAAAGTATAATAGTGTCCGCCAAAACATATATTTTGTTATGGGGTGAAATTCACTTGCCAAAATAGCAATACCCTGAATCTGGTGTCCCAGCAGTGGCTGGCAAAGTATAATAGTGTCGGCCAAAAAATATATTTTGTTCTGGGGTAAAATTCACTTGCCAAAATAGCAATACCCTGAATCTGGTGTTCCAGCAGTTGCAGGCCAAGTTTAAATCTGTCTGTAACAGGGTATATTTTGTTTTGGGGTGAAATTCACTTGACAAAATAGCAATACCCTGAATCTGGTGTCCCAGCACTGGCTGGCAAAGTATAATAGTGTCCACCAAAACATATATTTTGTTCTGGGGTGAAATTCAATTGCCAAAATAGCAATACCCTGATTCTGGTGGCCCAGCACTGGCTGGCAAAGTATAATAGTGTCTGCCAAAACATATATTTTGTTCTGGGGGGAAATTCAATTGCCAAAATAGCAATGCCCTGAATCTGGTGTTCCAGCAGTTGCAGGCCTAGTTTAAATCTGTCCCTAACAGGGTATATTTTGTTCTGGGGTGAAATCCAATTGCCAAAATAGCAATACCCTGAATCTGGTGTCCCAGCAGTCGCTGGCAAAGTATAATAGTGTCTGCCAAAACATATATTTTGTTCTGGGGTGAAATTCAATTGCCAAAATAGCAATACCCTGAATCTGGTGTCCCAGCACTGGCTGGCAAAGTATAATAGTGTCCGCCAAAACATATATCTTGTTCTGGGGTAAAATTCACTTGCCAAAATAGCAATACCCTGAATCTGGTGTCCCAGCAGTGTCTGGCAAAGTATAATAGTGTCCGCCAAAACATATATTTTGGTCTGGGGTGAAATTTACTTGCCAATATAGCAATACCCTGAATCTGGTGTTCCAGCTGTTGCAGGCCAAGTGTTAATCTGTCCGTAAAAGGGTATATTACACTCAAGGTGTACAAGTGCTGAGAGGGTCATCCTCAATAACTTCACACGCTACCGTGCATCTCCCATTGTATTTCTGTCCGTTAAAGGGTATATTACACAAAGTGTTAAAATACAATTGCTGAAGGCATAATCCTACATATTTTTTCACACGCTACTGTGCATCTCCAAGTGTAAATCTGTCCATAAAAGGATACCTTTCATCCAGGGCCTAAATTCTAGGCTTACAGTTGATATTCCCCTAAATCAGTCGTTAATGCTGTGCCTGGATTAGTGTAATACGGTACGTAAATAAATAGGCAGATAGTGTTAGGTGCCTGTAAAAAAAGGCCTGAGTTTGAAATCAATACATTGGGCCAAATATTTTTTTCTTATTGTGGTGCTTGGTGAACAGTAACAATGAGAAAAACACCTAGTAAGGGACGTGGATGCGGTCGTCGTGGTGTTAGTGGACCCTCTGGTGCTGGGAGAGGACGTGGCCATTCTGCCACAGCCACACATCCTAGTGAACCAACTTCCTCAGGTTCCAGTACCCGCCAGAATTTACAGCGATATTTGGTGGGGCCCAATGCCGTTCTAAGGATGGTAAGGCCTGAGCAGGTACAGGCGCTTGTCAATTGGGTGGCCGACAGTGGATCCAGCACGTTCACATCATTATCTCCCACCCAGTCTTCTGCAGAAAGCGCACAGATGGCACCTGAAAACCGAGCCCATCAGTCTGTCACATCACCCCCATGCATATCAGGGAAACTGTCTGAGCCTCAAGTTTTGCAGCAGTCTCTTACGCTGTTTGAAGACTGTGCTGGCAGGGTTTCCCAAGGGAATCCACCTATCCCTTCCCCAGTGGTGGAAGACATAGAATGCACTGATGCACAACCACTGATGTTTCCTGATGATGAGGACATGGGAATACCACCTCATCGGAGTCCTCACGTCTCTGATGATGATGACGAAACACAGGTGCCAACTGCTGCGTCTTTCTGCAGTGTGCAGACCGAACAGGAGGTCAGGGAGGAAGACTGTGTGGAAGATGATGCAGTGGACGATGAGGTCGTAGACCCCACATGGAATGAAGGTTGTGCCGCTGACTTTCATAGTTCAAAGGAAGAGGCAGTGGTGAGACCGAGCCAACAGTGTAGCAAAAGATGGAGCAGGGGGCAAAAGCAGAATAGCCGCCGCCAAGAGAGTTCGCCTGCTACTGGCCACCGCCACCAGGGACCGAGCACCCCAAAGGCAGCTTCAAGGAGTTCCCTGGCATGGCACTTCTTTAAACAATGTGCTGACGACAAGACCCGAGTGGTTTGCACGCTGTGCCATCAGAGCCTGAAGCGAGGCATTAACGTTCTGAACCTTAGCACAACCTGCATGACCAGGCATCTACATGCAAAGCATGAACTGCAGTGGAGTAAACACCTTAAAAGCAAGGAACTCACTCAGGCTACCCCTGCTCCCTCTTCTGCTGCTGCCTCGGCATCTTCCTCCGCCTCGGGAGGAATGTTGGCACCTGCCGCCCACCAAACAGGGGATGTGCCACCGACACCACCACCTGCGTCACCAAGCATCTCCACCATGTCACACGGCAGCGTTCAGCTCTCCATCTCACAAACCTCGGAGAGAAAGCGTAAATTCCCACCTAGCCGCCCTCAAGCCCTGGGCCTTAATGCCAGCATTTCTAAACTCCTGGCCTTTGAAATGCTGTCATTCAGGCTGGTGGACACAGACAGCTTCAAACAGCTGATGGCCATGGCTGTCCCACAGTATGTTGTTCCCAGCCGCCACTACTTCTCCAAGAGAGCCGTGCCTTCCTTGCACAACCAAGTATCAGATAAAATCAAGTGTTCACTGTGCAACGCCATCTGTGGCAAGGTCCACCTAACCACAGATACATGGACCAGTAAGTACGGCCAGGGACGCTATATCTCCCTAACTGCACACTGGGTAAATGTAGTGGCGGCTGGGCCCCAGGCGGAGAGTTCCTTGGCGCACGTCCCTCCGCCGCCAAGGATCGCAGGGCATCATTCTTTGCCTCCTGTAGCCTCCTCCTTCTACTCGGCTTCCTCCTCCTCTGCTTCCACCAGCTCATCCAATCAGCCACACACCTTCACCACCAACTTCAGCACAGCCCGGGGTAAACGTCAGCAGGCCATTCTGAAACTCATATGTTTGGGGGACAGGCCCCACACCGCGCAGGAGTTGTGGCGGGGTATTGAACAACAGACCGACGAGTGGTTTCTGCCGGTGGGCCTCAAGCCCAGCCTGGTGGTGTGCGATCATGGGCGAAATCTTGTCGCAGCTCTGGGACTAGCCGGTTTGACGCACATCCATTGCCTATGCTGAATTTGGTGGTGCAGAAGTTCATTCACAACTACCCCGACATGTCAGAGCTGCTGCATAAAGTGCGGGCCTTCTGTGCGCGCTTCTGGCGTTCACATCCTTCCGCTGCTCGCCTGTCTGCGCTACAGCGTAATTTCGGCCTACCCACGACGTGCCCACCAGGTGGAAACATAGAAACATAGAAACATAGAATGTGTCAGCAGATAAGAACCATTTGGCCCATCTAGTCTGCCCAATATACTGAATACTATGAATAGCCCCAGGCCCTATCTTATATGAAGGATGGCCTTATGCCTATCCCATGCATGCTTAAACTCCTTCACTGTATTTGCAGCTACCACTTCTGCAGGAAGGCTATTCCATGCGTCCACTACTCTCTCAGTAAAGTAATTCTTCCTGATATTACTTTTAAACCTTTGCCCCTCTAATTTAAAACTATGTCCTCTTGTAGCAGTTTTTCTTCTTTTAAATATTCTCTCCTCTTTTACCGTGATGATTCCCTTTATGTATTTAAAAGTTTCTATCATATCCCCTCTGTCTCTTCTTGCTTCCAAGCTATACATGTTAAGGTCCTTTAACCTTTCCTGGTAAGTTTTGTCCTGCAATCCATGTACTAGTTTAGTAGCTCTTCTCTGAACTCTCTCCAAAGTTTCAATATCCTTCTGCAGATATGGTCTCCAGTACTGCACACAATACTCCAAATGAGGTCTCACTAGTGCTCTGTAGAGCGGCACGAGCACCTCCCTCTTTCTACTGTTAATGCCTCTCCTATACACCCAAGCATTCTGCTGGCATTACCTGCTGCTCTATGACATTGTCTGCCCACCTTTAGGTCGTCTGATATAATGACCCTAAATCCCTTTCCTCAGATACTGAGGTTAGTACTGTATCACTGATTTTATATTGTGCTCTTGGGTTTTTACGCCCCAGGTGCATTATCTTGCACTTATCGACATTAAATTTTAGTTGCCAGATTTTTGACCATTCCTCTAGTTTTCCTAAATCCTTTTCCATTTGGTGTATCCCTCCAGGAACATCAACCCTGTTACAAATCTTTGTGTCATCAGCAAAAGACACACCTTACCATTGAGGCCTTCTGCAATTTCGCTGATAAAGATATTAAACAATATGGGTCCCAGAACAGATCCCTGAGGTACCCCACTGGTAACAATACCATGGTCTGAATATACTCCATTGACTACAACCCTCTGTTTTCTGTCCTTCAGCCACTGCCTAATCCATTCAACAATATGTGAGCTCAAGCTCAAAGACTGCAGTTTATTGATAAGCCTTCTATGTGGGACAGTATCAAATGCCTTACTAAAGTCCAGATAAGCGATGTCTACTGCACCTCCGCCATCTATTATTTTAGTCACCCAATCAAAAAGTCAATAAGATTAGTTTGACATGATCTCCCTGAAGTAAACCCATGCTGTTTTTATCAATCAACCCATGGGTTTTTAGATGTTCCACAATCCTCTCCTTGAGTATGGTTTCCATTAATTTCCCCACTATTGATGTCAGGCTTACTGGCCTATAGTTGCCCGATTCCTCTCTACTACCTTTCTTGTGAATTGGCACAACGTTTGCTAATTTCCAATCTTCTGGGACGACACCTGTTACCAGTGATTGGTTAAATAAATCTGTTAATGGTTTTGCTAGTACACCTCTAAGCTCTTTTAATAGCTTTGGGTGTATCCCATCAGGCCCTGTGATTTATTTGTATTCATTTTAGACAGCTGACTTAGAATCTCTTCCTCTGTAAAGACACATGCATCAAAGGATTCATTAGTCTTCCTCCCTAACCGAGGTCCTTCTCTTTCATTTTCCTTTGTAAAAACTGAACAGAAGTATTCATTGAGGCAGTCAGCTAGTTCTTTATCCTCTTCCATATACCTTCCTTCTTTTGTTTTTAATTTGGTAATTCCTTTTTTTAATTTCCTTTTTTCATTTATGTATCTGAAGAATGTCTTATCACCTTTTTTCACTGACTGAGCTAATTTCTCTTCTGCCTGAGCTTTAGAAGCTCTTATAACTTGCTTGGCCTCTCTCTGCCTCATCTTATAGATTTCCCGGTCATCCTCGTTTTGGGTGTTTTTATACTTGCTAAATGCCATCTTTTTGTTTTTAATGATTTTGGCCACTTCTGCTGAGTACCACAGTGGTCTCTTCCTTTTTTTGCTTTTACTGACAAGCCTAATGCACTTTTCTGTTGCCTTCAGTAGTGCCAATTTTAAGTAGTCCTATTTCTCTTGGACTCCATTGAAATTGTTCCAGTCTGATAGGGACTCGTATACCACTGATCTCATTTTAGAAAAGTCTGTTTTCCGAAAATCTAAAACTTTTGTTTTTGTGTGGAGTGACTCAGTCACTGTACTTATAACTCCACCTTGCACATGCTGGAGAGACTGTGCAAGCAGCAGCAGGCCATAGTGGAGTTTCAGCTGCAGCACGCTCGCGTCAGTCGCACTGCGGAACAGCACCACTTCACCACCACTTGGGCCTCCATGCGAGACCTGTGTGCCCTGTTGCGCTGTTTCGTGTACTCCACCAACATGGCCAGTGGCGATGACACCGTTATCAGCCTTACAATATCACTTCTATGTCTCCTTGAAAAAATACTTAGGGCGATGATGGAAGAGGAGGTGGCCTAGGAGGAGGAGGATGAGGGGTCATTTTTAGCACTTTCAGGCCAGTCTGTTAGAAGTGGCTCAGAGGGAGGTTTTTTTGCAACAGCAGAGGCCAGGTACAAATGTGGCCAGCCAGGGCCCACTACTGGAGGACGAGGAGGATGAGGAGGAGGTGGAGGAGGATGAGGATGAGGATGAAGCAGTTTCACAGTGGGGTGGCACCCGACACAGCTCAGGCCCATCACTGGTGCGTGACTGGGGGGATACGGAGGACGATGACGTTACGCCTCCCACAGAAAACAGCTTGTCCTTACCTCTGGGAGCCTAGCACACATGAGCGACTACATGCTGCAGTGCCTGCACAACGACAGCAGAGTTGCCCACATTTTAACGTGTGGGGACTACAGGGGTTGCCACCCTGCTGGAGCTCTATAGGAAGATGCGCGAGTACAAGTGCACACTGGTAGATGCGCTCCTGATAGCATTCCCAAATGTCACAGGGGAACATGTGGAAGCCCAAGGCGAAGGCAGAGGAGGAGCAAAAGGGTCGCCAACGCAGCTGTGTCACGGCGAGCTCCAACGAGGGCCGGGTTAGCATGGCAGAAATGTGGAAAAGTTTTGTCTCTACGCCACAGCTAACTGCACCTCCCCGTGATACGGAACGTGTTAGCAGGAGGCAGCATTTCACTAACATGGTTGAACAGTATGTCTGCACACCCCTCCACGTACTGACTGATGGTTCGGCCCCATTCAACTTCTGGGTCTCCAAATTGTCCACGTGGCCAGAGTTAGCATTTTATGCCTTGAAGGTGCTGGCCTGCCCGGCAGCCAGCGTTTTGTCTGAACGTGTATTCAGCATGTCAGGGGGCGTCATTACTGACAAACGCAGCCGCCTGTCCACAGCCAACGTGGACAAGCTGACGTTCATAAAAATGAACCAGGCATGGATCCCACAGGACCTGTCCCTCCCTTGTGCAGAATAGACATTTATAACTGCCTCCCCCTCAACCATGTATTCTTGTACTCCGGTGCACTTCTTTATTGAATGCTCATTTTTTTAACTTTACCGTGATCTTGCGGTGCAAACCAAAGTTGAATAAACCTCTCCACAATCTGGGTCCTAAATAACTGAAAGTGGCCTGTTACAATGGTGGGTGATATGACGCATGATTCCTTGCTGTGGGACCTCTCTCCTCTGTCTGGGTGCTGGGCCCTAAATAACTGAAAGTGGCCTGTTACAATGGTGGGTGATATGACGCATGATTCCTTGCTGTGGGACCTCTCTCCTCTGTCTGGGTGCTGGGGCCTAAATAACTGAAAGTGGCCTTCTCCAGTGGTGGTTGATATGACGCATGATTCCTTGCTGTGGGACCTCTCTCCTCTGTCTGGGTGCTGGGGCCTAAATAACTGAAAGTGGCCTTCTCCAGTGGTGGGTGATATGACGCATGATTCCTTGCTGTGGGACCTCTCTCCTCTGTCTGGGTGCTGGGGCCTAAATAACTGAAAGTGGCCTTCTCCAGTGGTGGGTGATATGACGCATGATTCCTTGCTGTGGGACCTCTCTCCTCTGTCTGGGTGCTGGGCCCTAAATAACTGAAAGTGGCCTGTTACAATGGTGGGTGATATGACGCATGATTCCTTGCTGTGGGACCTCTCTCCTCTGTCTGGGTGCTGGGGCCTAAATAACTGAAAGTGGCCTTCTCCAGTGGTGGTTGATATGACGCATGATTCCTTGCTGTGGGACCTCTCTCCTCTGTCTGGGTGCTGGGGCCTAAATAACTGAAAGTGGCCTTCTCCAGTGGTGGGTGATATGACGCATGATTCCTTGCTGTGGGACCTCTCTCCTCTGTCTGGGTGCTGGGGCCTAAATAACTGAAAGTGGCCTTCTCCAGTGGTGGGTGATATGACGCATGATTCTCTGCTGTGGGACCTCTCTCCTCTGTCTGGGTGCTGGGGCCGAAATAACTGAAAGTGGCCTTCTCCAGTGGTGGGTGATATGACGCATGATTCTCTGCTATGGGACCTCTCTCGAATTGATATTGGTTAATTTTTATTTATATTTTATTTTATTTTAATTCATTTCCCTATCCACGTTTGTTTGCCGAGCATTTACCTTCATTTTGCAGCCCTCTAGCCCTTTCCTGGACTATTTTACAGCCTTTTTAGTGCCCAAAAGTTCGGGTCCCTATTGACTTCAATGGGGTTTGGTTTCGGGATAAAGTTCGGGTCGAGTTCGGATCCCGAACCCGAACATTTTCGGGAAGTTCGGCCGAACTTCTCGAACCCGAACATCCAGGTGTTCGCTCAACTTTATTTATAAATGACCTCTTTATTTTAATTTTTTGGGTGGATAAGTTTTACTTTTCATTTGTATTATTCTGGGGTACAATCATTAAATCATTTTCATTCAGTTTTTTTGGAGACGAGGTGACCAAGATACAGACATTCTGACACCATTTTTTAAATTTCTCATCATTTGGGAAAATTGTGTTGGTTTTAAACTATAGGATGTAACACGTTCAGCAATACCAAGTATCTATAGTTTCTGTTTGTTTTTATTTTGTACATAATAAAGCATTATTTAATTTGAAACAGGCTATTTTTGTGGATTTTTTATTTTATTTTTACACTTTCAAACATTTTATTATACGTTTTAAACTCTTTATTTAGTTCCAGTAAGGGACTAGATCCAATCTTCTGATCACTGATATAGTACACTGCAATGCTTCTGTACTGCAGTGTATAATGTCAGCTGAACGCGGATTGCCATCATATTAGGCCTGGCAGGACTTAAATGATACAAATATGTAAGACTGGGAAGCCTTGTCGCACATTGTGACAAATACCCTAGATGCTGCGTTTACAATTGACACCATCATTGCCTTATCCAGCGCCATCACTGGGCCGTATATTCATGATACATAGTTTATAACATAGTTACATAGTTTATAAGGATGAAACAAGACATCTGTCCTTCCAGTTCAGCCTGTGAATGATGAATCAATTTCTGTACATGTCCTCAGTCCATCTGTTACACTGTGCGTCTAGCACAATAATATTTCCCAGATTCTTCAGGTTTCACTCCAATGAGTTTTAGATAAACTTCTCCTTTATTTGTGTCTCTTGTTAGAGTTAGACGTCCCTGAAGAGACTGGGCATAATATTTGGCATCATTATAACATATTTCTCCCAACCAGTCCAGTCCTTTCCCTTCAGGTTGTCTGACCCAGTTTACACAATACATGTTAGTGCTGTCAGTGAGGGAGGCCCCGGTCACTTTACAGGTCATGTCCAGAGTCTCTGATGGCTTCACAGTCCCAGGACCAGACTCCACCATAGAGATTTGTGATGTGACACCTGAAAAAAATATAAATATAAAAATATATAAATCTCATAATCTCAAATATAATCATACTGACAAACGTAGATGTTTTCATAAAAAAAAGTGAGACCCACATTGTAGAGATAATACAGCGCTGAGTAACCACAGGAGAGTCTTCATATCTGGTCTGAGGAGTTTAAGAGAATATCTGTGTACAGACTCAGATCAGCAGACATTTCCTGGAGTCTGTTCTTGATTTAAATGAAATGTCAACGGAATATATTTACATATTTAATATTGTTGAGGAAAATTTAAGGAAGCCACTCCTCTTGTGACAAATCTCTGACCAGGGTCGTACATAGAAATCATGGGGCCCCATAGCAAAACTCAGAATGCCCCCCCCTCCCCCCTTGCAATAAAAAATAGAATTATTGTAGCTGATCCATTGGGGTTTGGGGTTTAATCTGATATTGATGAGAAAAATAGCTTGTGAAGTGTTTTTTGTCTATTTTCTACATTTAATAAAATTGTATGTGCATTATATTTGCTATGTCAGCATCTAAAGTGTTACAACGGCAAAACTGGAACTAGCTCCAATCCTGCCAGCTGCAGCAATGTGTCACCTGCATGTTATAAGGGACACCAACAGGTAATGGTGCAAGCTCAGCTCCTGTGTCTGCACCATGTATGTGCATGTACATAGCAGTAGCAGAAGATAATGAGGATTTAAAATAAAGATTATATACTACAAGTTTTGAGGGGGGGTCCAGTCCCTGTGTTCCCCTAACTCCTCCCCCACACACATGGCTGATCACATGACTGTGACATCACCACAGGTCCTGTAACCACAATGAAGTCTGGCGCTGCTCCTGGTGAGAGAGATGTCCGTGAGGGGTGGCGCTTCTCGGGAGAGGGGCGGGGCTTTATCTGTGCCGGACTTGGCATTTATCTGTACAGCATCTGTATGTGATGTGGATTCAGGTTGGAAAGGGGGCGGGGCCATTCAACCTGGCCAGGCCCCCAAAGCTCACGAGCACCAAAGCAACTGCATGGTCTGCAGCTATTGACGGTACGCCACTGTCTCTGACACAAAGGTACAACTAGGACTCATGCTTATCTTGTTTAAAAAAAAAAATACACTTGTCTCACATTAAGACTACATTTACGCGAACGTATTTAGTTTCCGTGTCTGTTCCTTGTGCTATCCGCATCTGTATGTCTGTTTGGCATGCGTTTTTTTTTTTGCAGATCCATTGTAACAATGCCTATTCTTGTCCACAAAACGGACAAGAATAGGACATGTTCTATTTTTTTTTGTGGGGCTACGGAACGAACATACAGATGTGGATAGCACACGGTGTGCTGTCCTCATTTTTTGCTGACCCATTGAAATAAATAGGTCTACATCCTAAAACTGATTTTGAGTGGTGGCTTACAGATAAATAAAACTTTTTTTTTCATTTTTTTAAGCATAAGGCCTCTTTCCCATAAGCGAGTTTTCCTCACGGGACAATGTGTGAAGTAAACACAGCACTCGCGCTGAATCCTGACCCATTCATTTCAATAGGTCTGTGCACATGGGCGTTTTTTATTTATGCATTAGTTCTGCATTTCATGAGAATTGCATCATGTTCTGTATTCTGCATTTTTCACTCAGCTCTGGTCCCATAAAAGTGAATGGGGCATCAGTGAAAAATGCATTGCACCTGTGCAGAAAAAACTGAAACATTGATTGAAATTGCAGACAGAACTGACTGAACTTGCTTGCAAAGTGGTGGGAGTTTCACTGAACACATCTGTAACGCCCCACAAGGGGGCATTACCACCTTTTGTACCTTGCTACTGTCTTTGATGGTTGATGTCATGTCATCATATGCCAATTCCAACAAAGTCAATCCCCTTAAAACATAACCTTTAATATTATTAATAAAATATGGGGCCAATACCCCTTTTATTGCAATAACAGGGGAACACTCTCTGCACTCCACTGATCCTTGGCTCCTGCGTCCGATATGACCTATAAATGGGTGTTTTTACCAATAGTAGATGATACGTGGGTGTAATGCTGTATAGGGGACATGGATGTCTGTCCCTGGTTAAGCCCTCAGCTAAGCCTCAGCCCAGGGATCTCCCCTGATGGTGGGGACTCCCTGTCCTCGTACCTCGTCTATATATCCCTATTAGTCCCTACCAGGACCACTCAGGCTACATACAGGACGCAAGTGGCAAGTACCAGGTTAGCAGAACCTGGTGCAAATTCACATATTCTGTCACCAGTATTCAAGGTTGGACTGAAATACATCAGTCTCATATGGTTCCTACTGTGACACTGAGACACCAGATTTATCACATAAAATCACCCCTGTGGTGATATACCATCTAGGGTGCCATTCGGCATATATGATGACAGCCCAAGGCTCAATAAGCCCGTGTGTATTACAGAAAAAAATACTCGAAACCTCAAATGAGGTACTGAAAAGCCTGAGCCATCTCCCTGTGCCTTGCCTAAGCCAGTCTGAGTACCGTAAGCTCAGCTGGACTGAGAGGCCAAAGCCTGAAGCCTCATTAGCCAGACAACCAAAAAAAGTTGCAGCATCCTGCAGAGGAAAGATTCCTAATTAATCTTGCCAACATAGCAGTGCTAAGAGAGTTGCAGATGTAGCAGGGTTGAGATTGCTATTGCCTGCCAGAGTTGAAGCTAAAACCTGCTGGAAACCAAGACAAAGCCTTTAAAGTGTTTGAAGAAACGTTTATTGCCAAGTAAAGCTTCTTTTAACTTCATCACAAGGTCTGGACTCAATTCATTCTTCATCATCCAAGTTAATTATCCCCCTTTTTCATTGCTTCGGAGCCAACACCTGGGGTCCAGAATATCCAGGTAGGAGCACCATGACACATGCACAACATCAACAGGGACATTGTAGGCCACCCTACACCACTCTGGCATTTCTATACTGGGTACCACCATCAACAACATCACTAAAAGGGGGCCCGGTGCCCTCGTTGCTGAAATGCAATTGGTGTCAAGACAAACATTCACTTTAAAGAAACCCCAGGTAGTCTGCCCGACGGACGCTGCACATCCTGAACACATGCTGACACGTATTGTTTTGTGTGAAAGAGGCCTAAACCAGTAATTGTGCCATTGCTTTTTTTCTCATACATCATTCAAAATGTGGGATAAATATGATATTTTAGCAGTTCAGGCTGTTACGGTCAAGGCAATACTAATTATGTTGAGTCCTTTTGCTGCCAGGCTTGTTTGGTCACTTTGCACCTCTGCTAGACAGGCCAATTTTCATAGTTATAACGTGCATATAAAATCTAATTTATAAAATAAAAATCCTACTATCCCCCTGTTCCCATATATTTTCTGAAAATAGAATCCCAGCACAAGGTCAAAATGCTACTCAGCACTTTATATTCAATGACAACTTCATGCAAATTGTATTATGATTATTTATACAAAAATTACATAACATTTGGTATTAGTGTTTAAAAGTGTAACTCAAATGAAAAGTTACACACCTCGTAAAAATCAAAGTTCAACATGTGCAGAGTTCATACATGCCTCTTAGGCCTAACATTACACGCACGTATCATTATAAAATCACCAGTACTGAAAATACCAAACATTAAGTTTTAGCTGGGGGATTACAGTCCTTGAAAAGTGAGCCCACAAAACCTATATATTTCCTGAAAGCAGACAACTTGATGATTGCAGTTGCCTTGAATGACTGTTGACAACCTTCATGTAACTTTTTTTTTTTTATGCATCAAAACTAGTGTTGAGCAAATCGAAGTTAAAGTAGAGGACTTCGATCTGAATTTCAGGAAAAATTGGATTCGTTGTGACGGTGAATTTCCTCGTGGTTCGTTGTAGCCAATCAATTTTTATTAAAATGGGGGTAAAAAAAAAAACATACTCACCTCATCCACTTGATCGCAAAGAAGCCGTCACAGCCATCCTGATTGAAGAAAACGTGCCAATCTCGCGCACGCTGATGTTTGGCATCACCACATCATCATGTTGGCTGGGTGCGATAACAGTGAGGTGAGTATGTACTTTTTTTTACCCCTGATTAACCTCTGACCGCGATGGCCTATCTGCGTTCAAATGAATGAGGTGAGTATGTTATTTTTTTTTTTACCCCTGATTAACCCCTGAATGGCCTCAATCTGACTCTCAGATGCCGCTATAAGCATTCAATGCGACATCTGAGGGGTTCAATGATGGGGTGCTGCACAAACGCTATTCCTTGTCATTGCGCCTGCTACATACAATGGAATGCAATTTGTGGCGAAGTACTTCATAATGAATCGAATTTCTTGTGGAAGTTCGGCAAAGCAACCAAATCCCAATTTTAAAACGTTGCTCATCATCAAAACAACCATTTGCAGCCCTAAAACTCACATTTAGGCTACATACATGTTACCCGCGTTCGTGGTGGTAGTGCAGACTAGTGTCACGATGCAACCGACAGCATCTGTTTTAACAGAGGAGAGACACAAGCATGTAGCTCAGTTGATGTCCAACTTTAATATCACACTTGTAATAATATACAGAAGAGAAAATAGATAACCTTATAGGTTAACATAACAACAATTATATTCCATCTATAGTTATAACACTAACCTGTTTTAACAGAGGAGAGACACAAGCATGTAGCTCAGTTGATGTCCAACTTTAATATAAGCATCAGGCCCTAACTCTCCTCAACCAGTGTAATCATGTTAGAGCTCCCTCTAGTGACAGCCTTATGTTTTTGTGCTGTTGGGAGGTCTGAATTTAACCCTGTTACATACACACGAACGTATTTTGTTTCCTTGTCCGTTCCATTTTTTTTACTGATAGGAAGCGGACCCATTCATTTCAATGGGTCCGCAAAAAATGCGGACAGCACACCATGTGCTTTCCGCATCCATATGTCCGTTCTGTAGCCCCGCAAAAAAAATAGAGCATGTCCTATTTTTTTTCTAGTTTGCAGACAAGGATAGCATTATTACAATGGGTCTGCAAAAATAACGGATCTGCAAAAAAAACGGATGCCATACGGACGTCATCTGTTTTTTTTTTGCGGATCCACAATTTGCAGACCGCAAAACACATACCGTCATGTGCATGAGGTCTTAAGCATACGTTTACACATAAAAACAATGTAATATATTAAGGTGTGCAAAGCTCATATATGCCACAAGTGTATACATTGACAAGAACTTCTAGTCCCTGTATGACACCTGACTTAAAAGTGGTTGAATAATAACAAAAAAATTATAATAATTGCAAAGAGTCACTTACAGTTGTGTTCAAAATTATTCAACCCCCACTGAAATTGAGTGTTTTGGCCAGTTTGACATTGATTTTGATCATTTCAGTCATCTTGTTTACAATTAAATCAAAGAGGCACTTGTAAGTCAGACAAATAGAACATAACATTTATAATGAAATAACCACAAATGTCTTTTCTGTGCTCACATCATTATCAGTTTTATTCAACCCCAAGTGACATTCAATCTTAGTACTTAGTACAACATCCTTTTCCAGTTATAACAGCTTTTAAACGTGAAGCATAGCTTGACACAAGTGTCTTGCAGCGATCTACTGGTATCTTCGCCCATTCTTCATGGGCAAAAGCCTCCAGTTCAGTCACATTCTTAGGCTTGCGCGCTGCAACTGCTTTCTTTAAGTCCCACCAGAGGTTCTCAATCGGATTTAAGTCTGGTGACTGCGATGGCCACTTCAAAATGTTCCAGCCTTTAATCTGCAACCATGCTCTAGTGGACTTGAAGGTATGCTTGGGATAATTGTCCTGTTAAAAGGTCCAACGTCTCCCAAGCCTCAGGTTTCTGACGGACTGCATCACATTTTCATCCAATATCTCCTGGTACTGAAGAGAATTCATGGTACCTTGCACACGCTGAAGCTTCACTGTAGAAGCAAAACAGCCCCAAAGCATGATTGACCCCCCGCCATGCTTCACAGTAGGCAAGGTGTTCTTTTCTTCATAGGCCTTGTTCTTCCTCCTCCAAACATAGCGTTGATCCATAGACCCAAACAATTCTAATTTTGTTTCATCAGTCCACAGAACACTATCCCAAAACCTTTGTGGTTTGTCCACATGACTCTTGGCATACTGCAGGCGACTCTTCTTATTCTTTGGAGACAACAAGGGGGTGCACCTGGGAGTTCTGGCATGGAGGCCTTCATTACGCAGTGTGCGCCTTATTGTCCGAGCTGAAACTTCAGTACCCGCATCTGACAAATCTTTTTTCAGTTCCTCAGCAGTCACACCGGGGACTTTTCTCCACTTTGCGCTTCAGGTTGCGCACAGCAGTCGAAGTCAGCATCTTCTTTCTGCCACGACCAGGTAGCGTTTCAACAGTGCCCTTTGCCTTGAATTTGCGAATGATGCTTCCTATGGTGTCTCTTGGTATGTTTAACATCTTTGCAATCTTCTTATAGCCATTGCCCTTCCTGTGAAGAGAAATCACCTCTTCTCTTGTCTTCCTGGACCATTCTCTTGACTTCACCATGTTTGTAAACACACCAGTAAATGTCTAGAAGGAGCTGAGTATCACAGTCATTTTAAATCTGCCTAATTGGTGCTTATTATGCTTGATTGCTGCTCCTTGACATCCACAGGTGTTTTTAATACCTGATCGAAAACATTTGAATGAACCTCTGTTCTTAAGCCCTTAAGGACACAGGGTTTTTTCATTTTTGCGTTTTCGTTTTGCGCTCTATGCCTTCCAAGAGCCATAACTTTTTTATTTTTCCGTTCACATGGCCATATGAGGGCTTATTTTTGCGGGACAAGGTGTACTTTCCAACGCCATCATTTAATAATGCATACGGTGTAGTGGGAAGCGGGAAAAAAATTCCAAATGGGGTGAAATTGCAAAAAAAAAGCAATTTCAACACAGTTTTACGGGTTTCTAAATTACGACGTTTGATTTGCGATAAAAATGACCATTTAGTTTTATTCTACAGGTCAGTACGAATCCGGCGATACCCAATATGTATAGCTTTTCTTGCGTTTTGATAGTGAAAAAAAATTCAAAAGTGGGAAAAATGTTTTGTTTTTTGTCGCCAAGTTTTGACCGCTATAACGTATTTGTAAATAAGTGTATGGCGTTGTATGGGGAGCTTATTTTTGCGGGCGATCTTAACTTTTAGTTGATACCATTATGGGGTGTGTAGGACTTTTTGATCGCTTTTTTATTTAATTTTTTGAGGAAATGAAGCGTCCAAAAACTGCAAATCGGCCATTTAGGCGCTTTTTCCGTTTTTCTGTTTACCGTATGGGAAATATATTTTTATATTTTTATACTATGGGCGTTTTCACACATTACGACACCCATGATGTGTATTTTTATTTTTTATTATTTTATTTTAATTTTGGGGAAAGGGGTGATTTAAATTTTAGTTTTTTTTATTTGTTTTTTATTTTTTTTTAATGTTTTTACACTTTTATATAGATCCCATAGGGACCTATATAAATCAGTTACCTGATTGCTTCTATCATAAACTCCAATACACTTGTATTGGAGTTTATGAGCATTTACTACTTTCCTATGAAGCCCTATTGCTAACAAGGGCTCCATAGGAAATAGTAAGTGATAACCTTAAGCTGAATGAAAGGCTTAAGGCTATCCCCTACAGCTCCGATTCTCCGATCACCACTAGGGGAGCCGGAGCGCTGCCGAAGTTTACTTTCGGTTTAGCGCAGCGCAGATGCCGTGATCAGGATTGATCACGGCATCTGCGGGGTTAAATGATCGCGGTCGGCAGCGCTGCCGACCGCGATCATCAGCTGCGGGGGTTAGCTACAGGAATCAGCCGGACCCCCGCAGCGATGGTGCCCGCAGCGGCCAGGAGCGGGCGCCACCTTTAGGGACTGGACACATGATGTACCCATACGTCATGTGTCCTTAAGGGGTTAAGAGTGGTAGTCTTTAAGGGGTTGAATAATTGTGTCAATGAAGAAATCACAAAAAAAACATTTAACACTGTATTACGAAAACAATTGATGTCATTTTAGTTGCATTTGGTTCTTTAAAAAGTCCTTGTAAGATTTCATTCTGAACACAATTACAAATGTTCACTAAATTCCCTAAAACCCTTTACAGCATTGGGGGTTGAATAATTTTGAACACAACTGTATGGTCACAGTCAGTAAGAAAAAAAAAAATTTCTGAGGGAAGGCCCATTCAGACGGCCAGAGTGCTTTGCGGGTCCGCAAATTGAGGATCCACAAAACACGTATATCGACCGTGTATGTTCCGCAATTTGTCTGTATTCCGCAAAATGCCTATTCTCGTCCGCGATTACGGAATAGAACAAGCTCTACAGTATCTTTTGTGAGGAGCACGGATGCGGACAGCACACAGTGCGCTGTCCGCATGTTTTACGGTCCCATTGAAATGAATGGGTCCGCACCCTTTACGCAAAATTGCAGAATGTATGCCGACTCATTCACATGGCTGTCTGAATGAGCCCTGACAAAAATCTTTTCCATCTGGTAGAAATGTATAAGACTGCCCTATAGTCATAATTGTTATGGCTATTGCTGTAGTGATAAATGGGTATAGAGAAGCAGTCTGAGAATTCTACTCTAAAGATTGGGTATGGACATGATAGGCACAGTGTAAAATAAAACTTTATTGGTGTTTGTGTGCTTGTGGTGTTTTGGGTGTAATTTATCTGCCGCTGTGATCCAGATGCTGGTAAATGTGTGGGTCTTGGCATCAATAAGCAACCTAATTAGGCCTCATGCACCCGGCCGTTGCCTGGCCGTGGCTGTATTGCGGCCCACAAACAGCGGGTCCGCAATATGCGGGCACTGGCCGTGTGCTTGCTGCATCACAGATGCGGACTCATTAACTTGAATGGGTCCGCAATCCGGAACTGCGGTGCGGAAAGGAGGCACAGAACCCCACAGAAACACTACGGAGTGCTTCCGTGGTGTTTCTGTCCGTGCCTCCGCACTGCAAAAAAATAGAACATGATACCTTCATTCTGTGGATCAATGTGAATACCAAAAAACAAATCTATATATAAGTTTTACATAACAGTGACCGCTGGCCTCTATCTCTGTGAGCACCCACAAGGGGAAACCACTAGAGATGTCCCTAACTGTTCGCCAGCGAACAGTTCCCGGCGAACATCGCATGTTCGCGTTCGCCGCTGTGGGCGAATATATGCGATGTTCGATTCGCCCCCTATACTTTATCATTGAGCAAACTTTGACCCTGTACCTCACAGTAAGCAGACACATTCCAGCCAATCAGCAAACCCTCCCTCCCAGACCCTCCCACCTCCTATCAAAAAGTAAGGACAGCATCCATCTTAGATTTATTCTGAAGCTGCAGTGTTAGTTAGAGCAGGAAGAGTGCTGCTGCTGCTGAGTTAATAGGGAAAGCGTTAGCTAGGCCAGTGTTCTGTGTCCACTCCAGTACTCAAAGACTCATCGGTCTCTTTCACACGAGCGTGTCCGGATTAGGCCCCATTTACACGTCCGTAGTGTGTTGCGGATCCGCAAATTGCAGATCCGCAACACACCATGCCGGCACTCCCCATAGAGATGCCTATTCTTGTCCGCATGCTCTATCTTTTCGGGGCCGAAACCCGGAAGTTCGGACCGCGGCTCCGCAAATGCGGAAGCGAAGAGTACATGGTGTGCTCTCCGCATCACGTCCGGCCCCATTCACAATGAATGGATCCGCATCCATTCCGCAGAATTGCTGAATGGATGGGGACAAAAATTGCGGATGTGTGAATGGGGCCTTAGGTCCGGATGCTTTGTGGATGGGTTCAGTGAAAACTGTGCGATTTCACAGGCAAAGCCGTTCAGTTTTGCCTGCGATTGCGTTCAGTTGTTCAGTTTTTTATGCGCGGGTGCAATGCGTTTTGATGCGTTTTTCACGTGCGTGATAAAAAACTGAAGGTTTACAAACAACATCTCCTAGCAACCATCAGTGAAAAAATGCAACGCACCCGCATTTGCTTGCGGATGCAGTGCATTTTTCACGCAGCCCTATTCGCTTCTATGGGGCTAGGGCTGCGTGAAAAACGCAGAATATAGAACATGCTGCGATTTTCACGCAACGCACAAGTGATGCGTGAAAAAAAACGCTCATGTACACAACCCCATTGAAATGAATGGGTCAGGACTCAGGCGTGGCACCCGGGCGGAAAACTCGCTCATGTGAAAGGAGCCATCTGCTGTAAGGACAGCGTCCTGACAGCACCCCAAAAAGCCCTTTTTAGGGCTGGTACATCAGTCTGCTTTTTTTTTTATATATCTATATATTGCAGTTGCCTGCCCGTGTGTGAGAGGCCGCAGGCCCACAGACTGTACTGTGTGCACACCACTCATATAGGGTGGCACAGTACCTTGCAGATAAAAAAGTCATTTAATTTTTACCCTTTAATATAATAGCAGTTGCCTGCCAGTGTGTGTCAGGCCCGCAGACTGTACTGTGCCCACTGCCCACCACTCATATATGGTGTCACAGTACAATGCACGGCGCACGCACAATGACCTAAAATTCAAACGAAGCGGACCGAGCATGGGTCTTTTTCCATCTCCCGTTTCCAAAAATCTATTCACTACACCGGCCCTGGCCCTGATAAGGGACAAAACAGAGATTAAACTAATAGAAATAGTACTTAGTTAACACTAGTTGCATTGGTGGCAAATTCCATTGCAAGTGCCCAAAATTAGAAGGAAGCGGACAGAGCAAGCTTTTTTCTCTATTTCCCCATGCAAGGATTCAATACAATACAGACATGGATTCCACAAGACTTGTTTGTACCTTATGCAGAATAGACATGTAAACCGGCCTCACCCAACCATTGTTATACTACTGTGCACTTACACTGTTTTATTTTTTTATATTTTCACAATTTTTGGGGGTCTACAGCAATTTGTTTAAAAAAAATAAAAAACATGTTGTTGGCAACTAGTACCTTTGGCTTCACAGCCCAAAAAGGCTTTATGTCATGCAAGAATGTAACCGCCACTCTCACCTCTGTAGGACCTCATCATTCTCAACATCATCTTCCACCCAGCGTTCACCCCTGCCCTCTTTGTCGGTCTGCACACTGCAGAAAGCCGCCGTGGTTTGCACCTGTGTTTCGTCATCATCAGAGACGTGCTCCCGTGGTCTTCCCGTCTCCATCCTCAAACCTAAGTGGTTGGGCATCCGTGCACTCAATCTTTTCCACTTCTCGGGCAGGACTAGGGTTATGGCCTTGGAAACCCTGCCAGCAGAGTCATAAAGAAGCATATGAGACTCCTGCATTTAACTGCCAATAGTCAACAATTAAGTTCACTATACAGTAAGGCAGTGCCCGTGTCATAAACAGAATACATTTCTTTAGGTCACACAACAGTGTAATGGAGCAATTCAATACAATTACTTCACTATCACCAAAAATTAGATTTTTCAAACCAACAATGTAAAAACAGAAGTTAACGGATTTATTTGACTGTCAGAAATGCAGCGTACACCGCAAATGTGCTATCTACCACAAAACCAGTGTGTTTGCAACCAATTATGTAAATCTGGAGTTCAAAAGGTTACTTTAAATGACTGAAATACAGGGTAGGCCTCAGATCTGCTATGTACTGTATAACAAAACCAGTGTTTATTGCAACAAACTACAGAAATGCTGTATGTCACTGCTAAATTTTAAAATACGTTTGTGTGCGTTGTATGCCAAACTGCTCTGTGGAACAATAATACAGGTTTATTTCCCACAAAATACACGAATGCAGTATTTCACTGCTGAAATTTAAACATAGGTATTTGTACTGTATGCACAACTGCTTTGTGAAGCAAGAGTACGGCTTTTTTTCAACAAAACAGAAAAATGCACAATTTCAGTGCTGAAATTTAAAATAAGTATTTGGGCAGTGTATTTAAAACTGCTTTGTAGACAAGGAATAAAGCTTTTTTTCCCCAAAAATAAACTGATGCACTATTTCACTGCAGAAATGTAAAATAGGTATTTGTACGCTGTATGCACAACTGCTTTGTGGACCAAGAACATGGCTTTTTTCCCCAAAATTCACAAATACACTATTTTATGGCTGGCAATTAAACGTAGGTATTTGTACGGTGTATGCACAACTGCTTTGTGAACCAAGAACACGGCTTTTTTTCCCTAAAACACACTAATGCACTATTTCAGTGCTGAGATTTAAAATAGGTATTTGTACACTGTATGCACAACTGCTTTGTGGACCAAGAATATCGCTTTTTTTCCCTAAAACACACTGATGCACTATTTCACTGCAGAAATGTAAAATATGTATATGTATGCTGTATGCACAACTGCTTTGTGGACCAAGAACATGGCTTTTTTCCCCAAAATTCACAAATGCACTATTTAACGGCTGGAAATTAAACGTAGGTATTTGTATGCTGTATGCACAACTGCTTTGTGGACCAAGAACAAGGCTTTTTCCCCCAAAATTCACAAATGCACTATTAAATGGCTGGCAATTAAACTTAGATATTTGTACGCTGTATGCACAACTGCTTTGTGAAACAATAACACAGCTTTTTTCCCCCTAAAACACACTAATGCACTATTTCAGTAATGAGATTTAAAATAGGTATTTGTACGCGGTATGCACAACTGCTTTGTCGACCTGGAATACAGCTTTTTTTCCCTAAAACACACTGATGCACTATTTCACTGCAGACATGTAAAATATGTATATGTATTGTGACACCAATGCAGGATTGGTGGTGGAAGGGAGGTATATTTCCCCAAGATTCCTCTCCTATGTGAAGTAGCAGGTGAAAGATCTCACCTGTGAGGTAATTAATGAGGATGCACAAGGGTGGGGATATAACAGAGACTGGAGGTCAGTCAGTCTCTCTCTGCCTGGGGACACAGAAAGTCTGTCTGTGTGAGTGAGTGAGAAAAGACCGTGAGTAACACTCAGTTCACACTTTCGCGTAAAACGCCGCTTTTGAACGCACATAAAAACGCACAACAGTAAAGGAACCATGCATTCCAATGAGGGTGGTTCACACTTGCGCGTTTTTATGCGCGGTCGTAGGCGCCTATAAGCGTCCGGCGCATAAGCAAGTATGTTCGCGTTAGTCGGGCTTTTCGAGCGTTTGGTGCTAATAGACTTCAATGGGAAGCGCGATAGGCGTGTTGTTCGGGCGTTTGTGCAGCGTAAAACGCGCCTATGGACGCGCGTTTTTCAAAATTCACACCTCAGATTGGCCAAACTATATAGGGAGGGCTGTTTGGTCATTGGCCAACTATGCAGTCAATCACATAAACGCGCGTCAAACGCGCCTACACTATTTACCAAAACGCTTGAAAAAACGCGCCTACACGCCAGTCTTGAACGCACCAAAAACGCTAGGCTTCAAAACGCTCAGGTCTGAACCCAGTGTAAACATTGTTTTGTGAGCTGGCAGGGAGAAGCCCTCCAGTGGATAGACAGGGACCTCTGATGTTTAGTAAGCGCCGGACAGGCAAGTTTTTCTTTTGTTGTTCTGTTTTATTTATGCAACCTTCTCAATAAACCTGGCTACAAGCCAGCTTAACCCCTTAAGGACTCAGCCCTATTTCACCTAAAGGACTTGGCCATTTTTTGCAAATCTGACCACTGTCACTTTATGTGGTGATAACTTTAAAACGCTTTTTCTTATCCAGGCCATTCTGAGATAGTTTTTTCGTCACATATCGTACTTCATGACACTGGTAAAATTAAGTCGAAAAATTTCATTTCTATTTATAAAAAAATATCAAATTTACCAAAAATTTGGAAAAATTAGCAATTTTCCAAGTTTCAATTTCTCTACTTCTATAATACATAGTAATACCGCCCAAAAAAGTTATTGATTTACATTCCCCATATGTCTACTTCATGTATCGATCATTTTGGGAATGCCATTTTATTTTTGGGGACGTTACAAGGCTTAGAAGTTTAGAAGCAAATCTTGAAATTTTCAGAAATTTTCAAAAACCCACTTTTTAGGGACCAGTTCAGGTCTGAAGTCACTTTGTGAGGCTTACATAATAGAAACCATCCAAAAATGACCCCATTCTAGAAACTACACCCCTCAAGGTATGCAAAACTGATTTTGCAAACGTCATTAACCCTTTAGGTTTTCCACAAGAGTTAATGGCAAATGGAGATAAAATTTCAGAATTTCGATTTTTTTGGGAAAATTTTCTGTTTGAATACATTTTTTCCAGTAACAAAGCAAGGGTTAACAGGCTAACAGCCAAACAAAACTAAATTTTTATTGCCCCGATTCTGTAGTTTTCAGAAACACCCCATATGTGGGCGTAAACTGCTGTATGGTCAAACGGCAGGGCACAAAAGTAAGGGAACGCCATATGGTTTTTGGAAGGCGGATTTTGCTGGACTGGATTTTTGACACCATGTCCCATTTGAAGCCCCCAGATGAGTAGAATCTCCAAAAAAGTGACACCATCTAAGAAACTACACCCCTCAAGGTATTCAAAACTGATTTTACAAACTTTGTTAACCCTTTAGGTGTTCCACAAGAGTTATTGGCAAATAGGGATGAAATTTCGGAATTTCTATTTTTTGTTACCTTGCCTCAAAAAAAGGGTAATATAGAGCAACCAAAAATCATATTTACCCTAAAATAATACAAACAAAACTGCCACCTTATCCCGTACTTTCCAAAATGGGGTCACTTTTTGGAGTTTCTACTGTAGGGGTGCATCAGGGGGGCTTCAAATGGGACATGGTGTCAAATAACCAGTCCAGCAAAATCTGCCTTCCAAAAACCATATGGCGTTCCCTTCCTTCTACGCCCTGCCGTTTGGCCATACAGCAGTTTACGACCACATATGGGGTGTTTCTGCAAACTAGAGAATCGGGGCAATATATATTGAGTTTTGTTTGGCTGTTAACCCTTGTTTTTTTACTGGAAAAATTGACTAAAATGGAAAATTTGCAAAAAAATAGCTATTTTCGGACCGTTTTTATTTTTTGTTATTTACATAGTTGAACTGACAGGTTAGATTGTGTGCTATTTCTATAGAGCAGGTTTCTACGGACGCGGCAATACCAAATATGGCTACTTTTTGGGGGGTTTTGTTTCAGTTTTACATAATACAACATTCTGAAAGCCATATATTTTTTTTATTTTTTGGGCGACTGTCTTATGTAGGAGCTCATTTTTTGCGGGATGAGATGGCGGTTTGATTGGAACTATCTTGGGGTGCATATGACATTTTGGTCGCCTGCTATTACACTTTTTGTGATGTAAGGTGACAAAAATGGCTCTTGACACCGTATTATTATTATTTTTTTGTTGTGTTCACCTGAGGGTTTTGGTCATGTGTTATTTTTATAGAGCAGGTTGTGACGGACGCGCCGATACAAAATATGTATACTTTTTATTTATTTATTTAAGTTTTACACAATATTATCATTTTTTTAAAACAAAACAAATCATGTTTTAGTGTCTCTATAGTCTGAGAGATTGTCCTATGTGGGGTATCATTTTTTGCGGGATGAGATGACGGTTTGATTGGCACTATTTTTGGGTGCATATAACTTTTTGATCGCTTGCTATTACAGTTTGAGGTGTGAGGTGAGATGTGAGGTGACAAAAATGTTTTTTTTTTACATTGTTTTTATTTTATTTTTTTAACAGTATTTACCTAAGGGGTTAGATAATGTGATATTTTTATAGAGCAGGTTTTTACGGACGTGGCGATACATAATATGTATACTTTTTATTTATTTATTTTACTTTAACACAATAATAGCATTTTAGAAAAAAAAAATTATGTTTTAGTGTATCCATAGTCTGAGAGACATATTTTTTTATTTTTTTGGGCGATTGTCCTTTATAAGGACTCATTTTTTGCGGGATGAGATGGCGGTTTTATTGGTACTATTTTGGGAGGCATACGCCTTTTTGATCACTTGGAATTACACTTTTTGTGATGCAAGGTGACAAAAAATGGCTTTTTACACCATTTTTGTGTTTTTTTACGGTATTTGCGTGAGGGGTTAGGTCATGTGAAATTTTTATAGAGGAGATTTTTACGGACGCGGCGATACCTAATATGTGTAGTTTATTAGTTTTTTTTAATTTTTATTCAGTGATATGTATTTTTCTTATTTTTACTTATTTTTTTTTGACATTTTTTTGACCCAGACCCACTTGGTTCTTGTAGATCCAGTGGATCTGGTGTCTATATAATACAGAACAGTACACTATATAGTGTACTGCACTGTATTTTTTACTTTCATTAGTCTGGTCAGACTTCTGCCTTTAGCAGAAGTCTGACCAGAGTTACTATACATGGCAAGCAGGACGCTTCTGAAAGCGCCCTGCTGCCATGGTAGCCATCACCCGCTGCCATTACAGAGCAGCGGGTGATGGGAAGAGAGGTGAGCTCCTCCTCTACTATCCTATCCGTCGGGGGCTGCAAAGGTACGGCAGCCCCTCGATGGGAGAGGGAGGAGCTCCTCCATGTTAACACTTTCTATACCGCGGTCCGTACGGACCGCGGTATAGAAGGGGTTAAACTGCTGACATCTGCAGCACAGATGTCAGCAGTTTATAGCAGGGGGTCAGCAATGTGCTGACCCCCTGCTATACCCACTAGACACCAGGGAAATCGATTGAAAGGAGGCGGGTGGGGGATCGCACTTGTGATCCCGCCTGCCGCACCGCCCGCCTCCCGCACCGCCCACCCGCAGCACCGCCCGCAATCCCCCCCACCTGCACCGCCCGGGGGGACACTAAGATGGCGGGGTGCAGGGGGGGGTTAAAAATCACACTTTGGGGCAGATTTTAGTCTCTGATCCCTGCGGTCACAGACCGCAGGGATCAGAGACTACAGATAGCGCAGCAAACCGCAGGTCTGAATTGACCTGCAGGTTGTTGCGATCGCCGACACGGGGGGGTCACAGGACCCCCCTCGGCATTGTCACAGGATGCCTGCTGAATGATTTCAGCAGGCATCCTGTTTCGATCACCACCCGCAGCGCTGCGGTGATCGGAACTTCTCAGGGCGTCCTTAAGTACCAGGACGCTAGGGCGTACATGTACGCCCTGCGTCCTTAAGAGGTTAAACCTTATTCCCCGGTGTTTGGTCGGAATGGTATGAAGCTGACACGTGTCCTTTGACCCCAGCAAAGGTGATCCCAAACTTAACCCCTCACAGTATGCTGTATGCAAAACTGCTTTGTGGACCAAGAACACAGCTTTTTCCCCAAAATTCACAAATGCATTATTTAATGGCTGGCAATTAAACGTAGGTATTTGTACGCTGTATGCACAACTGCTTTGTGGACCAAGAACACAGCTTTTTTCCCCAAAATTCACAAATGCATTATTTAATGGCTGGAAAATAAACGTAGGTATTTGTACGCTGTATGCACAACTGGTTTGTGAACCAAGAACACGGCTTTTTTTCCCTAAAACACACTAATGCACTATTTCAGTGCTGAGATTTAAAATAGGTATTTGTACGCTGTATCCACAACTGCTTTGTGAACCAAGAACATGGCTTTTTTTCCCTAAAACACACTAATGCACTATTTCAGTGCTGAGATTTAAAATAGGTATTTGTACTCTGTATGCACAACTGCTTTGTGGACCTGGAATACAGCTTTTTTCCCTAAAACACACTAATGCACTATTTCAGTGCTGAGATTTAAAATAGGTATTTGTACGCTGTATGCACAACTGCTTTGTGGACCTGGAATACAGCTTTTTTCCCTAAAACACACTAATGCACTATTTCAGTGCTGACATTTAAAATAGGTATTTGGGCTGTGTATTTAAAACTGCTTTGTAGACCAGGAATACCACCTTTTTTTCAAAGAATACACTGATGCACTATTTCACTGCTGAAATTGAAAATACGTTTTGGTGCGTTGTATGCACAAGTGCTCTATAGCACCACAATATATATTTTTTTCCCAGACTGCAGAAATGGACTATGTCACCCCTAAATTATACAAAAGGTAATGTAGGGGACTTGACCTGCCAGAAAAAAGATTGTTTCCTTCACTGAGCTACCAAAAAGGATTAGACTGATGTCCATGGCAGGCTGGCACACATGCAGGTCACATGCAGTTCCAAGGACACTGTAGTGGCTAAAATGGCCGCCCACCCCCACCTCAGTAACAGATGGATTTTAAAAAAAACACTTTGCAGTATCACTGGGCTCAGGGCTGTGTACAAAAATGTAGGATTGCAGTAGCACCCTCCCTCAATAATTGCTGTAGCTTGAAGATTTCACACCACCAGGTTCAACAGATTTCTTTCCTAATCTCTCCCTGGGAGAACTGGCAGCAACCTTTCCCTATACTAACAGCAGCAGAGTGACGTGCGGCACTACATGATTCCAGCTTATAAAGAGGCTGGGTCACATGCTGCACTCAGCCAATCACAGCCATGCCATTAGTAAGCATGGCTGTGATGGCTTCTTAGGGTAAATATGTAAAACACTTTCTGATTTGCTGCTCTGCAGCCTTTCAAAAAGCGGGAAGAATCACCGAACAACGGACCCGAACCCGAACTTTTATGAAAATGTTCGGGTCCGTGTCCCGAACATCCTAAAATTCGGTACGAACCCGAACTTTACAGTTCGGTTTCTCTCAACTCTAGTAAAAACACAAACAAAATGGTGTAAAAAAGCCATTTTTTGTCACCTTACATCACAAAAAGTGTAATAACAAGCGATCAAAAAGGCGTAATATAGTACCAATCAAACCGCCATCTCATCCCGCAAAAAATGATACCCTACATAGGACAATCGCCCCAAAAAATAAAAAAAATATGGCTCTCAGACTATGGAGGCACTAAAACATGATTTTTTTTTTCTAAAATGCTGTTATTCTGTTAAAGTAAAATAAATAAAAAGAAGTATACATATTAGGTATCGCCGCATCTGTAAAAACCTGCTCTATAAAAATATCACATGATCTAACACCTCAGGTAAATAGCGTAAAATAAAATTTAATAAAAACGTGTCAAAAAAACATTTTTGTCAACTCACATCACAAAAAGTGTAATAGCAAGCGATCAAAAAGATATATGCCTCCCAAAATAGTGCCAGTAAAACCGTCATCTCATGCCACAAAAAATGATACCCTACATAGGAGAATCGCCCCAAAAATAAAAAAAATATGGCTCTGTGGAGCCAGACTGTGGAGACATTAAAAAATGATTTTTTTTGTTTTAAAAATGATATTTAAATAAAGCTTAAATAAATAAAAAGTATATATATTATGTATCACCGTGTCCATAATGACCTGCTGTATAAAAATAACACATGACCTAACCCCTCAGGTGAACACAGCAAAAATAATAATATAAATACGTTGTCAAAGCTATTTTTGTCGCCTTCTATCACAAAAAGAGTAATAGCAAGCGACCAAAATGTCATATGCACCCCAAGATAGTGCCAATCAAACCACCATCTCATCCCGCAAAAAATGAGCCCCTACATAAGACAATTGCCCCCAAAAAATAAAAAAATATGGCTTTCAGAATGTGGAGACACTAAGTAATTTTTTTCAAAAATGCTTTATTATGTAAAACTGAGACAAAAAAAAACTAAAAGTAGTCATATTTGGTATTATCGTGTCTGTACCAACCTGCTCTATATAAATAGCACACAATCTAACCTGTCAGATCAACGATGTAAATAACAAAAAATAAAAACGGTCCCAAAACAGCAATTTTTTTTGCAAATTTTCCATTTTTATCCATTTTTCCAGTAACAAAGCAAGGGTTAACAGCCAAACAAAACTCAATATTTATTGCCCTGATTCTGAAGTTTGCAGAAACACCCGATATGTGGTCGTAAACTGCTGTATGTCCAAACGGCAGGCCAAAGAAGGAAGGGAAAGCCATATGGTTTTTGGAAGGTAGATTTTGCTGGACTGGATTTTTGACACCATGTCCCATTTTAAGCCCCCCTGATGCACCCCTAGAATAGAACCTCCAAAAAAGTGACTCCATCTAAGAAAGTACACCCCTCACGGTACTCAAAACTGATTTTACAAACTTTGATTACCCTTTAGGTGTTCCACAAGAGTTATTGGCAAATGGAGATGAAATTTCTGAATTTAAATTTTTTGTTACCTTTCCTCAAAAAAAGTGTAACATAGAGCATCCAAAAATCATATGTACCCTAAAAGTTTCCAACATGGGGTCACTTTTTTGGAGTTTCTACTGTAGGGGTGCATTAGAGGGGCTTTAAATGGGACATTATGTCTAAAAACCAGTCCAGTAAAATCTGCCTTCCAAAAACCATATGGTGTTCCCTTCCTTCTATGCCCTGCCGTTTGGCCACACAGCAGTTTACAACCACGTGTGGGGTGTTTCTGTAAACTACAGAATCAGGGCAATAAATATTGTTTTATTTGGCTGCTAACCCTTTGCTTTGTTACTTGAAATAATGGATTAAAATTGAAGATTTTCCAAAAAATTGAAATTCTGAAATTTTATCTCCATTTGCCATTAACTCTTATGGAACACCTAAAGGGTTAACAAAGTTTCTACAATCAGTTTTGAATACCTTGGGGGGTTTAGTTTCTAGAATTGGGTAATTTTTAGGTGGTTTCTATTATGTAAGCCTCACAAAGTGACTTCAGACCTGAACTGGTGCTTAAATAGTGGGTTTTGGAAATTTTCTGAAAAATTTCAAGATTTGCTTCTAAACTTCTAAGCCTTGTAACGTCCCTAAAAAATAAAATGGCATTCCTAAAATTATCCATACATGAAGTAGACATATGGGGAATGTAAATGAATAACTATTTTTGGAGGTATTACTATGTATTATAGAAGTAGAGAAATTGAAACGTGCAAATTTTTCAAAATTTTTGGTAAATTTGGATTTTTTTTTACAAATAAAAATGAACTTTTTTGACTCAATTTTACCACTGTCATGAAGTACAAAATGTGACAGAAAAACAATCTCAGAATGGCCTGGATAAGTAAAGGCATTTTAATGTTATCACCACATAAATTGACACTGGTCAAATTCCTCGAGTATGTGCTTTGCAATGTATAACAGCTATTTGTGAGGGAAGCTGGAGGGCGGCCAACAGATCATCTATAAGCTGAGAATGTGATATTTTCTTACCGTCAGCTGTGGTGAAACCCCTGCGTTGCCAGATTACCCCATGGTCCCACACAACCCCGTGTGCATATCTGCTGTCTGTGTATATTGTGACAGGTTTTGTTTTGTGTATTTGACATGCCCTTGTAAGTGCTATTAATTCTGTAGCTTGGGCTGATTGCACATGAACGGGTCGTGACTCAAGGATAATATCTGGCAGCATCACTACTGCATATGCTGCACAGTAGACGGTGTCGAGTGGACGTAAACATGAACCGTCTACAAACACTTCTGGTGCGTCCGGTATGGGGGTGGCTGACAAGTCTAGTCTGGGGGAGGTTTCGTATTCTAGTACCTTGAGACAGTAATGTTCGTCTGGTAAAAAGTCTTCTGCACCTTTTATTCCTAGTAATGCATTTAGTATAGGTGCTGGTCCTGCCGTATGTGAGACATATTTAATCTGTAATGATGGATCACTGAGTAAAAGAACTTTATATCCTGACAATCTTTGTGCTGACATGTGCTGCGTATGAATACCTCTGAGTAGTCCCACTACGTAATGGGTAGTATGCAAGACAGTGTGGTGTCCCAGTGTAAAGGGTGTGGCTAATTCCACCATCATCGCACAGGCCGCAAGAGTACGTAGACATGCCGGCATCCCTTGTAAAGGGACAGGCATTACCTTTGAGAAAAGGCACAAGGACGCAACTTTCCCCATGTTCTTGAGTGAGTACCCCCGCCATGGTTTTACAGTTTTGTCGTGCAAACATGTGGAATGGTAGGTTATAATCAGGGAGGCCCAATCCTGGGCTACACATCAATGAACATTTCAGAGTATCGAAAGCATTCAACATTTCTTTTGACCATCTTATTAGCTCTGGGGATTCTTCCAGAGTGGCTTGCCTCAAAATATTGTCATAATAAGAACAGTCGGGGATCCATTGTCTACAGTAGTTTATCATACCAAGAAAGGACAGCATTTCCTTTTTGGTGCGTGGGATGACCAGGCCAGCAATAGATAGATTCTCCCGGGACTGATTCTTTTTACCCCAGTGTGAGGACAAAGCCCAAGTATTCAACCTGCTGTTTGCATCACTGTAGTTTCTTTAACGACACTTTATGACCACATTCAGACAACCATTTCAACAAGGATATACCATCATGTACACCTGCCTCCACTGACATGCTGCACAACAGTAGATCATCAACATACTGTATCAGGATGGAACCTTGGGGGAGGGGGGGTGCCAGGGTTTCAAAGTGGCTTGGAGGACAATGCTGTACACAACTGGTGAATCAGCATAACCCCTGTGGCATTCTACCCCAGGTCAGTTGACGTCCCTCAAAGGAAAAAGCAAAATAGTGTCGGGTACTCTTATTAACTAGACGGCTTCCATGGGGATGAAGGAAAGGAGAGTTGTGACATCAGGAACCACCGGGCAATGGGCACAATGAGATTGTTGATTGCCCTCAAATCCTGGACAAAGCGGGTAGTACCATCTGCCTTTGTCACAGGATTGATAGGTGTGGAGTAAGGTGAAATCACCTCCTCGAGGATTCCTTTTTTGAGAAATTCTTCTATCATTGGCCGTAGCCCCTCAATCGTTTCCTTGGACAGTGGGTATTGCTTTTGATACACCGGTGTGGCACCGGGTTTAAGATTGGCTTGATAAGGTGTGCAATCAGTCAGGCCCGTGTCATAGTCGCCCTGTGAACATAGTGAAGGGTTTATGTCTCCTAGCTCAGGGTGGTCCTGTAAACTAACAAAAGTACATATAGCCGGGGTCACTATGGGCATAGTGGCTGAGTGAATACTTAGTTCGTCATTTTTTACTGTCACTCCCAAGTCCAACTTCACAAAAAGGTCCCTTCCTAATAAACTTTACAGGGCAATCTGGTATGATGCTGAAAGTATGGTCCGTGATGTATTCACTGTCCACTGTCTCTATTGGGAGGGCACTCATTTTATATGTTTTAGTTAATACCCCGTTAATTCCCATAGAGGGGTCAGACTTTCTTAAAGGTTCCTTGTACATGTCTTTGTTTAACACACTGGAGGTGGCGCCGCTGTCTACCATGAATCCTAGCTTCCTTTCCGCAACTTTAAGCAAAATAGTCAGTGTATCTTTCCAGTGGGTGGTGACCTGTGTGAAAGCTGGGGTGACTCCCTCCGGGCCCCGTCAGTAGGGTTGTTGATGATTCCAATCAATGGGGAACCTGGGCTGAGTCTGCATACCCTGTCTATCTGTATTCTGTCCCCTTGGCATTGTGCACTGTCTAGCCCGATGTCCCTCCTGTCCACAGTTATAACAGCGGTTATTCATGGTTTGGAAGTCTTGATTTCTATCATTTGATCTATGAAAGTTTCCTGCTGTCTTTCGCTTGTTTCTCCCTTTCCCTCTGTTCCCTGCATACGCATGTGTGGGGACGGTGGATTTGCTAATGTCGAAACACCCTGCAGCTTCCTTTTCATAAAGGTGTTTTTCCAATTGATCTATGCTGTCTGAATTCCACGTGGAGACGTTCTGTTTTACTATAAGCATTAGCCTATCAGATAGATTGTTAAAAAATGTGGAAATAATTAGACTGTCATTCTGGAGAACCGGCAGCCCTGCCTCCAATTTCCAGCAATCCAGAAATCTGCTCCAGAAATCAGTAACGCTTTCTGAGGGTTTTTGCTTACATGCTACGGCTACTGGGAGTGAAGACTTTTGTTTAAATACCTCTGTCATGTGGTCTTCTATCTCCTTCCATATTAACTGTTGTCCGCGCTCAGTGTTACAGATATAGTCCTTTGCGTTAGTATTGGGGTCTATTTCTGATACTGTTGTTACCTTTTTCCAATCCCATGAACTGTGGGAACCCACTATTCCATCAATTATGAGTCTAAGATCTTCTTGGGTGACATTTCTCCCTTTACAGGCTTTCTTTAAATAAGCCACTGTGCCAGACAGAGCCACAGTAGGCTTGGGGCAGTGTTTAATAATTTTATTAAGGTCATCTATGTCCAAAGCCTTTTTCATCAGTTGATTACCAACCGTCAAAAAAGGCATGGATGTCTCAGGTCCCCTGATCTCACTATCCTTTTCCTCTTTTCCCTTGTTCCTTAAATTATATCTCGATACAATTGGGGGTGTGGGTTGTTTACTAACTGTGTGTCCTGCTATTATGTGACTGGCTGCTATTAAATCCTCTTCTTCATCATTTTTATATTGCTGTAAGGACGGGTAGAGAGGGAGGGGTGTGTGAGGGGGTGGTAGGGGAGCTGAACAGTTAATTTTATGTACATATGAAGGTGGGGGATACATCTGATGTTTTTTTCATCATTTTCCTTCTTAGTCTGTATCTCATGTAGTTTTCTATCGTCTTTTGATCTTTTTAAACCTTTTGTCTTTCATATTTTGGGGTCATACCAGTGGGGAGCTATCTCTAGCCATTGTTCTCCTCCTGTCTGCATATAATCCATATCCCATGAAGGGTCAGGTTAAAAATACGGCCAGGCGGCAGTGTCACCTAAGCATAGACCCTTGACCATGTCCATGTGATATATGCTATTGTCTCCTTCCCTGGGAAAGGGGTCTACCGCTTCCATTGCCTCTGTCCACCCTGCCAAATTATCTACCCATGGGTTAACAAGGTAATATTTTGTAGGAGAGACTCGGGCAACATATTGTTTACATGTTTCTCCTGGTTTAGGGCATTCTGTCTTAGATTTTTTTAACTACCCATTATCAAAACTTATTTTCTTACAAAAAGAATTCAAAACAGTAATAGCAAAAAACAAAACAGAATGTTAGTCTTGGGATGACAGCTGTACACTTACGACCCAGCCTGTCACTTCCCCTTATATAACTATGTTAGACAAAACAACTTATCATGCAAAACTTCTACAATTATCAAACAACGTATCATGCAAACTTCTACAATTATCTTATTAAGAATCAAATCAAGCTGTAAAACCTTCTGTTCCCTGAACAGATCTTTTACGGACTCCCTGAGCCATCTGAAGTGCACTGGACTCCCTGAGTCCTTTCTGTTCCCTGAACAGATCTTTTACGGACTCCCTGAGCCCTCTGAAGTGCACTTTCCTTGTTACTGGACTCCCTGAGTCCTTTCTGTTCCCTGAACAGATTTTTTACAGACTCCCTGAGTCCTAAGGCAAAACTCCCTGAGTTATGCTTACTGTATCCCTGACACAGTACTTCACCCGAAGTCTATCTAAGGGTCCCTTATGTACTTAATTGAATCGAGACGTGGCCAGTGGACAAAATTGGTGTCTCTTCTCACCAGTCCCGAGGATGACCTTCTCGATCCCGGACAGAGCCCCCAGATTGTTAGGAATATTCATTTCTTTCCCTCTTATTGGTACCCCTGGTACTAGACTTTGGTATTCAGCTTGATTTGATACTTATCTGGCGCTAGAGAGAGCGGCGTTGACACAGGACACAATTAGGTGTTGTGCAAAGCCACTCTGAATTCTTTATTACTTACATGAGACATGTATAGTCGTAATCCAATGACATGATGTTTAAGTTAACCAATCACAGAGTAACACATGTCTTAGCTACACATTTCAGTTATCTTATCTTTAGAGTCAAGGCTATATGTCAGCAAAATAGTTTTCAGAGAACTCTTTCACCTCTGTGTGCCTGATATACTAATGTATATAGACCTTGGACTGCAATATAACCGTATTACAGCTACATTACAATCCAAAGTCCACCCCACACAAGCTCCAAGCGCCATCCACACTAATGTATAGATAGTGATGCAATTCAAAGCTAATATACAAAATAGACTTTGAACTCTAATAGAACCCTTCAGCTGATATAGTACACTGCAATACTTCTGTACTGCAGTGTATAATGTCAGCTGAACGCTGATTGCCATCATATTAGGCCCTGCATCTGGCAGGACTTAAATGATACAAATATGTAAGACTGGAAATCCTTGTCACACATTGTGACAAATACCTTAGATGCTGCATTTACAATTGACACCAATATTGCCTTTTCCAGCGCCATCACTGGGCCGTATATTCATGATACATAGTTTATAGCATAGTTACATAGTTTATGAAAGACTGACAAAAGACATCTGTCCTTCCAGTTCAGCCTGTGAATGATGAATCAGTTTCTGTACATGTCCTCAGTCCATCTCTTAGACTGTGACTCTAGCACAATAATATTTTCCAGATTCTTCAGGTTTCACTCCAGTGAGTTTGAAATAAACTTCTCCTTTATTTGTGTCTCTTGTTAGAGTTAGACGTCCCTGAAGAGACTGGGCATAATATTTGGCATCATCATACCTTATTCTCCCCAACCAGTCCAGGCCTTTCCCTTCAGGTTGTCGGACCCAGTGTACAGCATGTATGGTAGTGCTGTCAGTGAGGGAGGCCCCGGTCACTTTACAGGTCATGTCCAGAGTCTCTGAAGGCTTCACAGTCCCAGGACCAGACTCCACCATAGAGATTTGTGCAGTGACACCTGAAAAAAAATACAAATATAATAATATATAAATCTCATAATCTCAAATATAATCATACTGACAAACGTAGATGTTTTCATAAAGTGAGACCCACATTGTAGAGATAATCCAGCGCTGAGTAACCACAGGAGAGTCTTCATATCTGGTCTGAGGAGTTTAAGAGAATATCTGTGTGTACAGACACAGATCAGCAGACATTTCCTGGAGTCTGTTCTTGATTTAAATGAAATGTCAATGGAATATATTTACATATTTAATATTGTTGAGGAAAATTTAAGGAAACCACTCCTCTTGTGACAAATCTCTGACCAGGGGCGTACATAGAAATCATGGGGCCCCATAGCAAAACTCAGAATTGGGCCCTCCCCCCTTGCAATAAAAAATAGAATTATTGTAGCTGATCCATTGGGGTGTGGGGTTTAATCTGATATTAATGAGAAAAAAAGCTTGTGAAGTGTTTGTCTTTTTTTTACTTTTAATAAAATTGTATGTGCATTATGTTTGCTATGTCAGCATCTAAAGTGTTACAATGGCAGAACTGGAACTAGCTCCAATCCTGCCAGCTGCAGCAATGTGTCACCTGCATGTTATAAGGGACACCAACAGGTAATGGTGCAAGCTCAGCTCCTGTGTCTGCACTATGTATGTGCCTGTACATAGCAGTAGCAGAAGATAATGAGGATTTAATTTTTATTTTATTTTAGATATACATATATATATATTTACTACAAGTTTTGAGGGGGGTCCAGTCCCTGACCCCCTCCCCCACATTGCCATAATAGAAATTGTTACTATTACTAATAGAGCAATAAGGGGCAGGGACTGGACCTGTCTCAGAACTTGAAGTACCGTATTTTTTGCACTATAAGACGCACCTGCCTATAAGACACACCTGACGCTGCCATACACTGCGCCTACCTTATGCTGCCATTCACAGCGCCCACCTGATGCTACCATACACAGAGCCCACCTGACGCTACTATATACGTATTACATACACAGCTCTACCACATGCCCATTACACAGATAGTTTACTATATACACATTGCACACACAGCTCTGCTACATGTCCATTACACAGATAGAACTACTGTGTGCACATTACACACAGAAAACTGTACATTAGACTGGTTACACTGACATAGCTCTGCTTTATACACACCGTCCATACATACAGAACCTCTGCATTCTCCCCCAGCACTGTCCTACAGGGAGCCTGTGTTCCCCTAACTCCTCCCACACACATGGCTGATCACATGACTGTGACATCACCACAGGTCCTGTAACCACAATGTAATCCAGAGCTGCTCCTAGTAAGAGAGATGTCAGTGAGGGGTGGGGCTTCTCAGAAGAGGGGCGGGGCTTCATGTGTGCCGGACTTGGCATTTATCTGTACAGCATCTGCATGTGGGATGTATTCAGGTCGGAAAGGGGGCATGGCTGTTCAACGAAGTTCACGGGCCCCATAACAACTGCGTGGTCTGCCGCTATTGACGGTACGCCACTGTCTCTGACACAAAGGCACAATCAGGACTCATGCTTATTTTATAAAAATAAAAAACACTTGTCTCACAATAAGGCTACATTCACCTGAATGTATGTTGTTCCGTGTCTGTTCCTTTTTTTTGCTGATAGGATGAAGACCCATTCATTTCAATGGGACGCAAAAAAGCGGACAGCTCAACCGTTTGCTATCCGCATCTGTATGTCCGTTTGGCATCCGTTTTTTTTTTGCGGATCCATTGTAACAACGCCTATCCTTGTCCGCAAAATGGACAGGAATAGGACATGTTCTATTGTTTTGTGGATCTACAGAACGGACATACAGATGTGGATAGCACGCAGTGTGCTGTCCGTATTTTTTGCAGACCCATTGAAATGAATAGGTCTGCATCCTAAAACTGATTTTGAGTGGTGGCTTACAGATGAATGTGTAACTGTGTGTGAAAGAATAATCCATAGCTAATTATTAAATATTGTAATAATAAAGACAATATGAAAATACCCAAATAAATAATAAACAGATATAAGTAAACCGTAATGCAGGTTTTGTTTCTGTAGTTTTCACTGGACAGTAAATATGATGTAAGAACTGCAAGTCAGTACGAACAGGAATGACAGTGATATCAGATTAAACAGTGATATCGGATTTTTTGTTAATAAATTTATGTCTTTTTTGTTAGCTTTTACTTTTATAAAATCTAGTAAAACCTTTTAAAAATGCTTTTATGTTGATTTTCAGACTCAAAATATTTTTATTTCTCTATTGAGGTAGCTGTTTGTGGGTCTGTTTCTGCATGGGATGCTGTAGAAGGCACCATCTTGGGAAAGATACAGTACTTATTCACCTTTTTTTCATTTTTTTAAGCATAAGGCCTCTTTCCCATAAGCGAGTTTTCCACACGGGTGCAATGTGTGCAGTGAACACAGCACCCGCGCTGAATCCTGACTCATTCATTTCAATGGGTCTGTGCACATGGGCATTTTTTATTCATGCATCAGTTCTGCGTTGCATGAGAATCACAGCATGTTCTATATTCTGCATTTTTCACTCAGCTCTGGCCCAATAAAAGTGAATGGGGCTTCAGTGAAAAATGCATTGCACCTGTGCAGAAAAAACTGAAACATTGATTGCAATTGCAGACAGAACTGACTGAACTTGCTTGAAAAGTGGTGGGAGTTTCACTGAACACATCTGTAACGCCCCACAAAGGGGCATTACCACCTTTTGTACCTTGCTACTGTCTTTGATGGTTGATGTCATGTCATCATATGTATTTATTGCAAGTCTTTACTTAATGTGCATTTGTTTCCTTTGTAATTGTTATTGTTCAAGTGTAATCACCTGGTTCTCCACAAGGTGGCAGCAAGCATGGCAGTGCTGGTTTTACAGAGAATGGAACCTTCTTCCATTCCAGCCCTCTCTGAAGAGAGGACGAGTTTAGTTAGTGAAGGTCAGTGTGGAGTATCCCCTCCTTGGGGAAGGACGCATGGACTGGGACACATCGCCCTGTGCCTTGAAAAGTGCCTGTAAAGTGTTTGAAGAAACATTTATTGCCAAGTAAAGCTGCTTTGATCTTCTTCTGCTGGACTCAATTTATTCTTCATCATCCAAGTTAGTTATCTCCCTTTTTCATTGCTTCGAGCCAACACCTGGGGTCCAGGATATCCAGGTAGGAGCACCGTGACACATGCACAACATCAACAGGGACATTGTAGGCCACTCTACACCACTCTGGCATTCCTATCCTGGGTATCATCAACAACATTACCAAAGGGGGCCCTGTGCCCTTGTTGCTGAAATGCAACTGGCTTTACAACAAAAACATACTCCAGAGGGCTCTTAATTAAAGTATGCGAACCCATCCCACCAGACATTGACACTACAAGAGATGACAGACAGTTATCACTTGGAAATACAATGGATAACAGGAACCTCATGTACATGACAGCAAGCTGTAACGAGTTTAACTTGTCAGCATCTAGACTACCATTGTAATATGTAAAATAACCCTTTTATGTATTGTATATGGCAGATACCAGAATTGTTTACCGAATTCCCAATATTAACATATCACCCATTGCAGTAATTTTGGTGTTCCCACCCCCGATGTCCTATAAATACATATACTATTGAATAAAGACTTCAGATCTTAACTATTCAAGATTGAGTTCTGGATGGCTAAGGTACAGCTGGAGGAGAGAGTATTCACTGAAAGGGATAATTTACCGGTGGAGCTCTGATGCCTCATTGTATGACCATCTCATAACCACCTCGGATTGGAAAGAGCTATCAGTGTGCAAAGCTCGAATATGCCACAAAGTGTATACAGTCGTGGCCAAAAGTTTTGAGAATGACACAAATATTAGTTTTCACAAAGTTTGCTGCTAAACTGCTTTTAGATCTTTGTTTCAGTTGTTTCTGTGATGTAGTGAAATATAATTGCACGCACTTCATACGTTTCAAAGGCTTTTATCGACAATTACATGACATTTATGCAAAGAGTCAGTATTTGCAGTGTTGGCCCTTCTTTTTCAGGATCTCTGCAATTAGACTGTGCATGCTCTCAATCAACTTCTGGGCCAATTCCTGACTGATAGCAACCCATTCTATCAGTTTTTGCAGTTTGTCACAATTTGTTTGTCCACCCGCCTCTTGAGGATTGACCACAAGTTCTCAATGGGATTAAGATCTGCGGAGTTTCCAGGCCATGGACCCAAAATGTCAATGTTTTGGTCCCCGAGCCACTTAGTTATCACTTTTGCCTTATGGCACGGTGCTCCATCGTGCTGGAAAATGCATTGTTCTTCACCAAACTGTTGTTGGATTGTTGGAACAAGTTGCTGTTGGAGGGTGTTTTGGTACCATTCTTTATTCATGGCTGTGTTTTTGGGCAAAATTGTGAGTGAGCCCACTCCCTTGGATGAGAACCAACCCCACACATGAATGGTCTCAGGATGCTTTACTGTTGGCATGACACAGGACTGATGGTAGCGCTCACCTTTTCTTCTCCGGACAAGCCTTTTTCCTAATGTCCCAAACAATCGGAAAGAGGCTTCATCGGAGAATAGGACTTTGCCCCAGTCCTCAGCAGTCCATTCACCATACTTTCTGCAGAAGATCATTCTGTCCCTGATGGGTTTTTTTGGAGAGAAGTGGCTTCTTTGCTGCCCTTCTTGACACCAGGCCATCTTCCAAAAGTCTTGTGCGTGCAGATGCGCTCACACCTGCCTGCTGCCATTCCCGAGCAAGCTCTGCAGTGTTGGCACTCTGATCCCGCAGCTGAATCCTCTTTAGGAGACGATCCTAGCGCTTACTGGACTTTCTTGGACGCCCTGAAGCCTTCTTAACAAGAATTGAACCTCTTTACTTGAAGTTCTTGATGATTCTATAAATTGTTGATTGAGGTGCAATCTTAGTAGCCACAATAGCCTTGCCTGTGAAGCCATTTTTATGCAATGCAATAATAGCTGCACGCGTTTCTTTGCAGGTCACCATGGTTAACAAAGGAAGAACAATGATTTCAAGCATCACCCTCCTTTTTAACATGTCAAGTCTGCCATTTTAACCCAATCAGCCTGACATAATGATCTCCAGCCTTGTGCTCGTCAACATTCTCACCTGAGTTAACAAGACAATTACTGAAATGATCTCAGCAGGTCCTTTATTCACAGCAATAAAATGCAGTGTAAAGGTTTTTTTGGGATTAAGTTAATTTTCATGGAAAAGAAGGACTATGCAATTCATCTGATCACTCTTCATAACATTCTGGAGTATATGCAAATTGCTATTATAAAAACTTTTCCAATTTCCAATATTTATGTTATTCTCATAACTTTTGGCCACGACTGTACATTGACAAGAACTTCTGGTCCCTGTATGACACCTGACTTAAAAGTGGTTGAATAATAATAAAAAAATTATAATAATTGCAAACGATCACTTATGGTCACAGTCAGTAAGAAAAAAATTTTTTTTTTGAGTAAGGGCCCATTCAGACTGCTGAAGTGCTTTGCGGATCCGCAAATAGAGGATCCGCAAAACACGGATATCGACTGTGTGTGTTCGGCAATTTGCGGACTGCACATGGCCGCAACCATAATAGAAAATGCCTATTCTCGTCCGCGATTACGGAATAGGAAAAGCTCTACAGTATCTTTTCTGCGGACCACGGATGCAGACAGCACACGGTGCGCTGTCTGCATCTTTTGCGGCCCCATTGAAATGAATGGGTCCGCACCCGTTCCACAAAATTGCCGAATGTATGCGGACTAATTCATACGGCTGTCTAAAGGAGCCCTGACAAATATCTTTTCCATCTGGTAGAAATGTATAAGACTGCCCTATAGTCATAATTGTTATGGCTATTGCTGTAGTGATAAATGGGTATTGATAGAGAAGCAGTCTGAGAATTCTACTCTAAAGATTGGGTATGGACATGATAGGCACAGTGTAAAATAAAACTTTATTGGTGTTTGTGTGCTTGTGGTGTTTTTGGTGTAATTTATCTGCCGCTGTGATCCAGATGCTGGTAAATGTGTGGGTCTTGGCATCAATAAGCAACCCAGTTAGGCCTCATGCACACGGCTGTTGCCCGGCCATGGCCGTATTGCGTCCCAAAAACAGCGGGTCCGCAATATGCGGGCACCGGCCGTGTGCTCCTCGCATCACAGATGCGGACACATTCACCGTAGCGGACGGATCACGGATCCATTCAAGTTGATTGGGTCTCAAACCGTCCTGGCCGCCACACAGACGTTGCCCATGCAGCGGGGACTGCAAATTGTGGTCCCTAATGCACAGATCGGCCGCTCAACGGCCGTGTACAGGAGGCCTTAGGCACAGAGGGGTGAAAAGATCAATAAGCACATGTCAACTCATTCATTTTTAGGGGAAAAAAAGACAAAAGTCCATGTAACCCACCTTCTGGGGTCATGTACATTTATACAGCATTTATACAGGGAGAGAGGAAGATTTCTGCCTCTTCGCTCCTTCTGCAACCTGTCAGACATTCCCCTCTATCCCTCTTTCCTCCTCCAGGTTGTTTGAAATCACAGCTGGCTGGGCTTGTTCACACGACCCTGCCGTGTTTTGCGGTCCGCAAATTGCAGAACGGAACAGGTGGCCCTTTAAAGAAATGCCTATTCTTGTCCGCAAAATGGAAAAGAGTAGGACATGACGCATTATTTTTGCTGGGCCACGTAATGGAGCAACCGATGCGGACAGCGCACGGAGTGCTGTCCGCATTTCTTGCAGCCCCATAGAAGTGAATGGGTCTGCACTCGAGCCGCAAAAAATGCGTCTCAGATGTGGACCAAAACAACGGTTTTTCTGAACAACTTACCAGAAAATCTCGGCAGCCAACATTTTTATGGACAATTTGGAAAACAGCAATTAATGGTAAAGATTAGAAGTCGTGCATGTCTATAGCTGATCATACTGATAGTAAAGTGTATCCGCCAATAGAGGCAGACCACGCCATTGCTATGGGGCCCGAGGCACTGGGCGGCCCGGAGCACAGGGAAGGCCCCGCCCACTCTATTATCTACCCAACCACTTTGTTTACTGTGCAAAAAAAGTTAATATGCGTCACAGTGAGGCACTTGTGTTCTTTCAGCATCATTTCAGCACCACCTGAACCCCCCCCCCCCCCGCTCCCAGCCCAGTTTCTGTCTGACCTGCGGATCCATCCAGCCACAGGCTTGCTGCACGGAACTCTGGCCAATCAGCGCAAGTCAGCACAAAGAGGCAGCTGCTAATTGGCCAGTGTACTGGCACAGGAGCCCGCCAGCCCACTCAGTTTGGCTCCGCCCACTCCGGTTGGCTCCACCCACTCTGTTTACTGGCCAGTGCTGATTGGCCTGTGTATTGAGGGCACAGGCATGCAGCACCAAGACTCTGACCTAGAGAGTAACGTTGCCCCTCCCTCTCATAATGTCTGCGTGCCAGGCCAGGTAAGGACCGCTGCTGACAGGACAGGACACACAGAGTGACATCTATATCGCTGGTTGGTGTGGTTCAGTAGTTTATGTATAACTGCAATTGAGCATACAGCAAGACGGTACTCATAGGGAGGGGGATATGCTTTCCTGGCTCTTACACTGTCCTCTATGAGCCTCCACCCCCCCCCCTGAGTCCTCTATAAGCCCCAACCCTAAATGCCCCCGAAAATTCCCAAGGGGGGGGTTGAGTAGGAGGAAAGCTCTCCGGCCTTAACCACGTGCCGACCGCCTAACGCACGGATGCGTCCAGGCAGCAGCAGGTTTATTCCTCCTGGACGCATCCACGCGTCATCTCGCGCTCATGTTCGCGTTCACAGCGGCGCGCTGCAGTTATACTACAGCCTGCCAGCGATGATCAATCGCTGGCAGGCTGTAGAAGTAAAATAAATGAAATCAAACAGGTATATCAGACGTTGTTTTGTTAACAGTGTCTGATATACCTGCTACCTGGTCCTCTGGTGGTCCCATTTGCTGGGATCGACCACCAAAGGAGTAAAGTAGCACCAAGCACCACACTACACCCCCCCCCCTGTCACTTATTAACCCCTGATCACCCCATATAGACTCCCTGATCACCCCCCTGTAAGGCTCCATTCAGACGTCCAAATATGTTTTGCGGATCCGCAAAACACGGACACCGGCAATGTGCTACAAGACAAGAGCTGCGGACAAGAATAGGACATGTTGTATATTTTTGCGGAACGGAAGTGCAGACCCAGAAGTACGGATCCGCAATTCCGGATCCGAGTGGGACAAAGTCTGTCCCCATAGAAATGAATGGGTCCGCAATTCCGTTCCGCAAACAGAATTGCGGACGTGTGAATGGGGCCTAAGGGTCCCTTATCACCGCCAGTTAGTTAGCTACTTGTTAGGTAGTTAGCGCCCAGCCCACCGCACCGCAGTCACTGATTTTGGCAGAGATTTTTTCATCCACATTGATCGATGTGAATGAGGAATTCTGTGCTGTTCATTTTTTCTTTCAGCCCAGAGGCTGAACGGGGAAAAAAATCTCATTACCCGTATGCTCAATATACGGAGAATAGCAGAAACTCCTAATGCTGGCCATACAGGTAATGATTGCGGAGACCCTCAAATGCCAGGGCAGTACAAACACCCCACAAGTGACCCCATTTTGGAAAGAAGACACCCCAAGGTATTCCGTGAGGGGTATGGTGAGTTCATGTAAAATTTTATTTTTTGTCACAAGTTAGTGGAATATGAGACTTTGTAAGAAAAAAAAAAAAGTCAATTTCCGCTAACTTGTGTAAAAAAAAAAATCTTCTATGAACTCGCCATGCCCCTCACGGAATACCTTGGGGTGCCTTCTTTCCAAAATGGGGTCACTTGTGGGGTATTTATACTGCCCTGGCATTTTAGGGGCCCTAAAGCGTGAGAATCCAAATGCGTAAAAATGCCCTGTGAAATCCTAAAGGTACTCTTTGGAATTTGGGCCTTTTTTCACATCTTGGCTGAAAAAAAGTGTCACTCATGTGGTATCGCCGTACTCAGGAGAAGTAGGGAAATGTGTGTTGGGGTGTATTTTTATATATACCCAAACTTTGTGTGAGAAATATCGCTGTAAACGACAAATTTTTAAATTTTTTTATACAAAATTGTCAATTTACAGAGATATTTCTCTCACCCAACATGGGTATATGTAAAAATACACCCCAAAGCACATTGCCCTACTTCTCCTGAGTACGGCGATACCACATGTGTGCCACTTTTTTGCAGCATGGGTGCGCAAAGGGGCCCTAATTCCAATGAATACCTTTAGGTTTTAGATGGCTGCTCACAATTTAGCGCCACCCAAAATGCCAGAACAGTACAAACACCCCACAAATGACCCCATTTTGGAAAGAAGACACCCCAAGGTATTCGCTGAGGTGCATAGTGAGTCCATGAAAAATTTAACTTTTTGTCAAAAGTTAGCGGAAAGGGAGACTTTGTAAGAAAAAACAAAAAAAAATCTATTTCCGCTAACTTGTGCAAAAAAAAAAAAATTTCTATGAACTCGCCATGCCCCTTACGGAATACCTTGGGGTGTCTTCTTTCCAAAATGGGGTCACATGTTGGGTATTTATACTGCCCTGGCATTTTAAGGGCCCTAAAGCTTGAGGAGAAGTCTGGAATCCAAATACATAAAAATGCCCTCCTAAAAGGTACTCATTGGAATTTGGGCCCCTTTGTGCACATAGGCTGCAAAAAAGTGTCACACATGTGGTATCGCCGTACTCAGGAGAAGTAGGGCAATGTGTTTTTGGTGTATTTTTACATATACCCATGCTGGGTGAGAGAAATATCTCTGTAAATTGACAACTTTGTATAATTTTTTTTTAAAAAGTTGTCATTTACAGAGATATTTCTCACACACAGTATGGGTATATGTAAAAATACACCCCAAATCACATTGTACTACTTCTCCTCAGTACGTCAATACCACATGAGTGACACTTTTTTGCAGCCAAGATGCGCAAAGGGGCCCAAATTCCAACGAGTACCTTTGGGATTTCACAGGGCATTTTTACGCATTTGGATTCCAGACTTCTTCTTTCGTTTTAGGGGCCCCTAAAATGCCAGAGCAGTATAAATACCCCACAAGTGACCCTATTTTAGAAAGAAGAAACCCCAGGTTATTCCATGAGGGACATGGCGAGTTCATAGAAGATTTTTTTTTTTGGCACAAGTTCGCGGAAATTTTTATTTTTATTTATTTTCTTACAAAGTCTCAAATTCCACTAACTTGTGACAAAAAATAAAATTTTACATGTACTCACCATACCCCTCACCGAATACCTTGGGGTGTCTACTTTCTAAAATGGGGTCAGTTGTGGGGTATTTATACTGCCCTGGCATTTTAGGGGTCTCTAAAGCGTGAGAAGAAGTCTGGAATCTAAATGAGTAAAAAGACCCTGTGAAATCCTGAAGGTACTCATTGGAATTAGGGCCCCTTTGCGCATCTTGGCTGCAAAAACGTGTCACTCATGTGGTATCGCCGTACTCAGGAGTAGTAGGGCAATGTGTTTTGGGGTGTATTTTTACATATAACCATGCAGGGTGTGAGAAATCTCTGTAAATGACAACTTTTTAATTTTTTTTATACAAAGTTGTCAGTGTACAGAGATAGTTCTCTCACCCAGCATGGGTACATGTAAAAATACACCCCAAAACAAATTTCCCTACTTCTTCTGAGTACGGCGATACCACGTGTGCCACTTTTTTGCAGCCTATCTGCGTAAAGGGGCGTAAAGTCCAACGAGTACCTTTAGGCTTTACAGGGCTGCTCACAATTTAACCCCGCCCAAAATGCCAGAACAGTAAACACACCCCACAAATGACCGCATTTCGGAAAGTAGACACCCCACTGTATTCACTGAGGGGCATATTGAGTCCGTGGGAGATTTTTTTTTTTTTGCCAGAAGTTAGCAGAAATGGAAACTAAACGCTAACTTGTGAAAAAAAAATGAAATGATACATGAACTCACCATGCCCCTCCGCGAATACTTTGGGGTGTCTTCTTTCTAAAATGGTGTCATTTGGGGGTATTTATGCTATCCTGACATTCTAGCACCTGAAGAAACATGACAGGTGCTCAGAAAGTCAGAGCTGCTTCAAAATGCCGAAATTCACTTTTTTGCACCATAGTTTGTAAACGCTATAACTTTTACCCAAACCAATAAATATATAACTTATTGCATTTTTTTTATCAAAGACATGTAGAACAATAAATTTAGAGAAAAATGTATATAGAAATGTAGTTTTAAAAAAAAAATTACAACAAAAAGTGAAAAATGTCGTTAAATTTTTATTAATAGCAAAAAAAGTAAAAATGTCAGCAGCAATGAAATACCACCAAATGAAAGCTCTATTAGTGAGAAGAAAAGGAGGTAAAATTCATTGGGTGGTAAATTGTATAACCGAGCAATAAACCGTGAAAGTAGTGTAGTGCAGAATTGTAAAAAGTGGTCTGATCATTAAGGGTGTTTAAGCTTAAAAATGCTCAGGAGGAAGAGACGTGGCACGTCGTTGCTATGGGGCCCACAGCACAGGAGGGTACGAAGCACATGGAAGGCCCCACCCCCTACATCTACTTTGCACAAGACACAGTTTATGTGGTACGGCTGTGGTATTTAGGCAGCCCGTGTCCCGCCTCCCGCCTACGTGTGTTCTCACAACGCCCGCCCCCCATTCTCCTCCTTTCTCCCCTGTTGACACGAATGCTCCGTGTACCGCTGGCAGACAGATCCTCTGGCTCTGCTCTCAGTGCCTGCTGCCCGCCATCTGCCTCAGCTCTGCCCTCAGTGCGTGCTGGTGCTACCCACCAACTGCGTGCTCGGCTCTGCCTTCAGTGTGGGCTGCCCGCCATCTGCCTCAAGATCAGCGATCGATCAACCAGTGAGTGCAGCCCAGCGCCCCCCCCCCCCCTTCCTTCCCCTGGACCAGACTGAAGTACCGCTCCCGACCTGGGTCACTGTACACAGTGAACACAGACCCTGACTGACCAGAATAAACACCTGATTCAGGTAGTGTCTGTTCCACAGGTAGTGTACCACTTTTTAAATAAAAAAGTTCATATAATGTTTGATGGATAAGGGTATTTTTGATGCAGGAAGGGCAGCAGCAAGCAGTGGGGTTTGGGGGGTGCTGTAGGCTCATAGAGGACTCAGAAGGACAGTGTGCTTTCCTCCTGTACTCCTGAGTCCTCTAAGAGCCTAAAAGAGTTCCCCCCAGCACATTAGTCACCTTGCAGGAGGGGGGACAAGGCGAAGGCAGAGGCTGAGGAGGAGAGGTCGCCAACCAGCTGATAGGGAATGTGTTAGCAGGAGGCAGCATTTCAACAACATGGTGGAACAGTACACGTGCACACGCCTCCATGTACTGACTGATGGTTCTGCCCCATTCAACTTCAATGTGATCCAGCGCCATTGCTTAAGGACAGACGCACCATGATAATAGACCGCTGAGGAAGGCCTATATGGGCCGAAACGTCCGGCAACTATATGTATCATATGTAATTACCTTATATGTCCTGTGACACTACTGGATCATGAACTTTATGTGATGTAATACCAATAAAAATCATTTAAACGCAGATACAAAAGACTGTGTGCCACAATTATCTACTACATTAATGATAATCACCTGCTGCATTGTTGGGTGACATGATGCCTATTTTGCTGTTATGGAACCGCTCACCTCTGTCTGGGTGCTAGGGCCTACATAAATGATAATGGCCTGTTCCACTGCAGGTTTACCTGAGGTCTGTGTTGCTGTTACGGGACCGCTCTCCTCTTTATGGGAGCCATGGGCCTGAATGAGTGATTGTTGCCTGTGGCATTGCTGGGTGAAATCAATACTGTTTTGGCATGATTTGAACACTCCTATTTGTGGGTGCCAGGGGCCTGAGTCTGTGCATGAGGCCTGTGACACTGCAGGCAGGCATGAATCCTTTTTGGCTGTGATGGGAACTTCCCCAACTCCCATAGCATTCCCACCTGAGGCCAACCCAACCTCCTATTCCACCTCCTCCTCCTCCAAGTTGCGAATTAATATTGGTTAATTTTTATTAATTTTATTTTCCTATCCACAATTGTTTGCAGGGGATTTACCTACATTTTGCTACCTTTTGCGGCCCTCTAGCCCTTTGCAAGACTATTTTACAGCCATTTTAGTGCCAAAAAGTTCGGGTCTCCATTGACTTCAATGGGGTTCGGGTTCGGCCGAACTTCTCGAACCCGAAAATCCAGGTGTCCGCTAAACTCTAGCTGTCAGCTGAACGCGGATTGCCATCGTATTCGGCCCTGCATCTGGCAGGACTTAAATGATACAAATATGTAAGACTGGGAATCCTTCTCACACATTGTGACAAATACCTTAGATGCTGCATTTACAACTGACACCATTTTTGCCTTATCCAGCGCCATTACTGTGCCGTATATTCATGATACATAGTTTATAACATAGTTACATCGTTTATGAAAGACTGACAAAAGACATCTGTCCTTCCAGTTCAGCCTGTGAATCAGTGGCGTAACTACCGGGGAAGCAGGGGAAGCGGCTGCTTCGGGGCCCGGGCTGACAAGGGGCCCCGGAGCAATGTTTCACACACACTCACTGTGTGTTCATAATTTTACATTTTTAGACCAGGACGGGCCCCCCCTTCACATTAGGTGCGGTCACATAAGGGACCGCTCACCATGCCCACCCTCCCTACATCACATTCACATTAATTAAAACAGGGCTCGCTCCGCCGCCCCCATGAAGGATAATGAGCTGAGTTGCCTCTTCTACCGGCCTGAATAGCATGCTGCCTGGCACAGAACAAGTCAGCAGCGCGCTATTCAAATTCATCTCTTTAGTCTTCAGGCAGCGCACGCCCACCAAGTGAAGTCCTCCTCAAGGGGCACAGTGAGCGGCATAAGCAGGCCAGAGAAGCAGCAACAACATGGCAGAGGGATCCACAGCAGGCGCGCACGGCACTAGTTTTTAAGGTATGTGACCTGCCCCCACCCTTGCCTTGCCTGCTGCCGCAGTGGTTGTGCACAGTGGTTCTGCCGCCTCTTTGAACATGAGGAAGGATGAGGGCAGGGCAGAGTCCAAGCCGTTAACCCTTTCCTCCTCTCCCAGTCTGTGACAGGAGGAAAGGCCAGGTACAGCAGCAGGCAAAGTTCTGAGTGTGCAGCCAGGGCAGGATGTAGGCTGCAGCATGTAGCTGCCACAGGCTGCCATCCCAGTCCCACTAGCCTCCTACATAATAAAAGGCATACATCTGTTATAATACTGGAGGCTGGCAGAGGTTGGGATGGCCACCTGGCAGCTGCATGCTGAAGTCTTCATCATGCAGCTGCCAGGTAGCCAGATCACAACCTATGGCCACTCCTTCCTCTGCCAGCCTCCTGTATTATAACATGCAGTACACGACAGCCTCCCCTCTCCGCTGTTATGCCATCTACTAGTCCATACTATGGCACTCTTAAAAACTCTTTATATATACACAAATATGATGCCAGGATGGTCCTGGGCTGGCATCAGATGCATGCATATGTTTGCCATAATAGGCACTAGTACATGGCGGAGCAGCGGAGGTAGAGAAGGGAAGCTGCCATGTACTGCAAGGTACAAACAGGAGCCTGGCAGAAATTGGGATAAAAGTTCAAATCACCCCCCCCCCATTCCTAATGTTTTATATAAAGATGAATAAACATAAAAAAAAACATGTACACTTGGTGACCAACTAACAACCCCCCTTCCCAACACACATACACCAATAAAGCCCATGAACACGACTGTATACCCTCCAAGACATCTGGTCCGTAAACGGGCCTGGGGGAGGGGGGGCCCGTACAAAAATTTGCTGTGGGGCCCAGTCACTTCTAGTTACGCCCCTGCTGTGAATGATGAATCAGTTTCTGTACATGTCCTCAGTCCATCTGTTACACTGTGACTCTCTAGCACAATAATATTTCCCAGATTCTTCAGGTTTCACTCCAGTGAGTTTGAAATAAACTTCTCCTTTATTTGTGTCTCTTGTTAGCGTTAAACGCCCCTGGACAGATTGGCCATAATTTATGTGATTATTGTAACATATTCTCCCCAACCAGTCCAGGCCTTTCCCTTCAGGTTGTCTGACCCAGTTTACACAATGCATGTTAGTGCTGTCAGTGAGGGAGGCCCCGGTCACTTTACAGGTCATGTCCAGAGTCTCTGATGGCTTCACAGTCCCAGGACCAGACTCCACCATAGAGATTTGTGATGTGACACCTGAAAAAAATATAAATATAAAAATATATAAATCTCATAATCTCAAATATAATCATACTGACAAACGTAGATGTTTTCATAAAGTGAGACCCACATTGTAGAGATAATCCAGCGCTGAGTAACCACAGGAGAGTCTTCATATCTGGTCTGAGGAGTTTAAGAGAATATCTGTGTGTACAGACTCAGATCAGCAGACATTTCCTGGAGTCTGTTCTTGATTTAAATGAAATGTCAATGGAATATATTTACATATTTAATATTGTTGAGGAAAATTTAAGGAAACCACTCCTCTTGTGACAAATCTCTGACCAGGGGCGTAGAAGTATAAACTGTATGTATAAACACCAGCAGAGGTCGCACTAAATTTTTTCCAGAAGAGCAGAAATACTCCTCTTAACAATTTTGAGGAGTATTTTTAGCCGAGGAGGAGTAGGAATTTTGCGGTAATTGACATATAGAATGCATAGGCCCACATAACGATCTGAGGCTGATATCTCTGCAGGGAAACCATTGCTAGTCTCCCATGCAGAAATAAATGTAGTCAATTTTAAGTTTATCTGACATCATACACTAAACATAGGACCACTGCCCTCTTGACGCTGGCTCACACAGCACCCACCTGACGCTGCCACATACAGAGCCCACCTGACGCTGCCATACACAGCGCCCACCTGACGCTGCCATACACAGGGCCCACCTGACGCTGCCATACACAGCGCCCGCCTGACGCTGCCATACACAGGGCCCACCTGACGCTGCCATACACAGGGCCCACCTGACGCTACCATACACAGCGCCCACCTGACGCTGCTATACACAACTCCCGCCTGATGCTGCTATACACAGCTCCCGCCTGATGCTGCCATACACAGCGCCCTCTTGACGCTGCCATACATAGGGACTACCTGACGCTGCCATACACAGGGCCCACCTGATGCTGCCATACACAGCGCCCGCCTGACGCTGCCAGCTGCCATACAAAGCGCCCGCCTGACGCTGCCATACACAGTGCCCTCTTGATGCTGCCATACACAGCGCCCACCTGACGCTGCCATACACAGCGCCCACCTGACGCTGCCATACACAGAGCCCACCTAATACTGCCATTCACAGCGCCCACCTGACGCTGCCATACATAGGGACTACCTGACGCTGCCATACACAGCACCCACCTGACGCTGCCATACACAGCACCCACCTGACGCTGCCATACACAGGGCCCACCTGACGCTGCCATACACAGGGCCCACCTGACGCTGCCATACACAGCGCCCGCCTGACGCTGCTATACACAGCTCCCGCTTGATGCTGCTATACACAGCTCCCGCCTGATGCTGCCATTCACAGCGCCCACCTGACGCTGCCATACATAGGGATTACCTGACGCTGCCATACACAGGGCCCGCCTGACGCTGCCATACACAGCGCCCTCTTGACGCTGCCATACATAGGGACTACCTGACGCTGCCATACACAGGGCCCACCTGATGCTGCCATACACAGCGCCCGCCTGACGCTGCCATACAAAGCGCCCACCTGACGCTGCCATACACAGAGCCCACCTAACACTGCCATTCACAGCGCCCACCTGACGCTGCCATACATAGGGACTACCTGACGCTGCCATACACAGCGCCCTCTTGACGCTGCCATACACAGCGCCCACCTGACGCTGCCATACACACGGCCCACCTGACACTGCCATACACAGGGCCCACCTGACGCTGCCATACACACGGCCCACCTGACACTGCCATACACAGGGCCCACCTGACGCTGCCATACACAGCACCCGCATACCCTGCGCCCACCTGACGCTACTATATACGTGTTACATACACAACTCTACCACATGCCCATTACACAGATAGTTTACTATATACACATTGCACACACAGCTCTGCTACATGTCCATTACACAGATAGAACTACTGTGTGCACATTACACACAGAAAGCTGTACATTAGACTGGTTTCACTGACATAGCCCTGCTTTATACACCGTCCGTACATACAGAACCTCTGCATTCTCCCCCAGCACTGTCCTACAGGGAGCCTGTGTTCCCCTAACTCCTCCCACACACATGGCTGATCACATGACTGTGACATCACCACAGGTCCTGTAACCACAATGTAGTTTGGAGCTGCTCCTGGTGAGAGAGATGTCAGTGAGGGGCGGGGCTTCTCAGGAGAGGGGCGTGGCTTCTTGTGTGTCGGACCTGGCATGTATCCGTACAGTATCTGTATGTGGGGTGTATTCAGGTTGGAAAGGGGGCGGAGCCATTTAACTGCGTGGTCTGCCACTATTGACTGTACGCCACTGTCTCTGACACAAAGGCATAATCAGGACTCATGCTAATTTTATAAAAACAAAAAAAACACTTGTCTCACATTAACCCCTTAAGGACCGGGCTCATTTTCACCTTAGGACCAGGCCATTTTTTCAAAATCTGACCACTGTCACTTTAAGTGTGAATAACTTTAAAACGCTTTTACTTACCTAGGCCGTTCTGAGATTGTTTTTCGTCACATATTGTACTTCGTGACACTACTAAAATTGGGTCAAAAAAGTTTATTTTTTTGCATAAAAAATACAAATTTTACCAAAAAATTTGCAAAATTTAGCAAATTTTAAAGTTTCAGTTTCTCCACTTCTATGATACATAGTAATACCCCCCAAAAAAGTGATGACTTTACATTCCCCATATGTCTACTTCAGGTTTGGAGTATTTGGGAAATGCTATTTTATTTTTTGGGGATGTTACATACCTTAGAAGTTTGGAAGCAAATTTTGAAATTTTTCAGAAATTTTCCAAATCCCACTTTTTATGGACCAGTCCAGGTTTGAGGTCACTTTGTGAGGCTTACATAATAGAAACCACCCAAAAATGACGCCATTTTAGAAACTACACCCTCAAGGTATTCAAAACTGATTGTACAAACTTTGTTAACCCTTTAGGTGTTTCACAACAGTTCATGGAAAATGGAGATAAAATTTCTGAATTTTGATTTTTGGAAAATTTTCCATTATAATCCATTTTTTCCAGTAATAAAGTAAGGGTTACCTGCCAAACAAAACTCAATGTGGGTTGCCCTGTTTCTCTAGTTTGCAGAAACACCCCATATGTGGTCCTAAACTACTGTTTGGCCAAACGGGAGGACATTGAAGGAGGGGAACGCCATATGGGTTTTGAATGGCAGATTTTGCGGGACTGGTTTTTTTAACACCATGTCCTATTGCAAGCCCCCTGATGCACTCCTAGCATAGAAATTCCAAAAAGTGACTCCATCTAAGAAAGTACACCCCTCAAGGTATTCAAAGCTGGGTTTACAAACTCTGTTAACCCTTTAGGTGTTCCACAACAGTTCATGGAAGATGGAGAAACAATTTTGGAATTTAGAATTTTTGGAAAATTTTCCATTATAATCCATTTTTTCCAGTAATAAAGTAAGGGTTACCTGCCAAACAAAACTCAATGTGGGTTGCCCTGTTTCTCTAGTTTGCAGAAACACCCCATATGTGGTCCTAAACTACTGTTTGGCCAAACGGGAGGACATTGAAGGAGGGGAACGCCATATGGGTTTTGAATGGCAGATTTTGCGGGACTGGTTTTTTTAACACCATGTCCTATTGCAAGCCCCCTGATGCACCCTAGCATAGAAATTCCAAAAAGTGACTCCATCTAAGAAAGTACACCCCTCAAGGTATTCAAAGCTGGGTTTACAAACTCTGTTAACCCTTTAGGTGTTCCACAACAGTTCATGGAAGATGGAGAAACAATTTTGGAATTTAGAATTTTGGAAAATTTTCCATTATAATCCATTTTTCCAGTAATAAAGTAAGGGTTACCTGCCAAACAAAACTCAATGTGGGTTGCCCTGTTTCTCTAGTTTGCAGAAACACCCCATATGTGGTCCTAAACTACTGTTTGGCCAAACGGGAGGACATTGAAGGAGGGGAACGCCATATGGGTTTTGAATGGCAGATTTTGCGGGACTGGTTTTTTAACACCATGTCCTATTGCAAGCCCCCTGATGCACTCCTAGCATAGAAATTCCAAAAAAGTGACTCCATCTAAGAAAGTACACCCTCAAGGTATTCAAAGCTGGGTTTACAAACTCTGTTAACCCTTTAGGTGTTCCACAACAGTTCATGGAAGATGGAGAAACAATTTTGGAATTTAGAATTTTTGGAAAATTTTCCATTTTAACCCTTACTTTATTACTGGAAATAAAGGGTTAACAGTCAAACAAGACTCAATATGGATTGCCCTGATTCTGTAGATTGCAGAAACACCCCATATGTGGTCCTAAACTACTATTTGGCTAAACGGGAGGACATTGAAGAAGGAAACGCCATATGGTTTTTGGAAGGCAGATTTTGCTGGACTGGTTTATTTACACCATGTCCCATTTCAAGCCCCCTGCTGCACCCCTTGAGTAGAAACTCCATAAAAGTGACCCCATATAGGAAACTACAGGATATGGTGGTTGTTGTTTTGGGACTATTTTAGGGTAAATATGATTTTTGGTTGCTCTATATTACACTTTTTTGAGGCAAGATAACAAAAATGGAAATTCTAAAATTATTTCTAAATTTGCCATTAAGTTTTGTGGAACACCTAAAGGGTTAACAAAGTTGGTAAAGTAATTTTTGAATACCTTGAGGGGTGTAGTTTTTAGATGGGGTCACTTTTTTGGAGTTTCTAGTCTAGGCTACATCAGGGGGCTTCTAATGGGACATGGTATAAAAATAAAAATCTGCCTTCCAGAAACCATGTGGCGTTCCCTTCGTTCTATGCCCTGCCTTGTGGCTATACAGCAGTTTACGACCACATAAGGGGTGTTTCTGAAAACTACAGAATCAGGGCAATAACTATTTAGTTTTGTTTGACTGTTAACCCTTGCTTTATTACCGGAAAATATGGATTAAAACGGAAATTTGCCAAAACATGGTTGTTTTGGCACAGTTTTTATTTTATTTTTTAACGCCGTTCATCCGAGAGGCTGGTTCTAATGTTATTTTTGTAGGGCAGAGTATTACGGACGCGTCGATACCTAATATGTCTACTTTTTTGATGGATTTAGATTTTACACTATTTTATCATTTTAGGAAGAAAAAATAAATAATTTTACTATCTCCATAGCCTGGGATCTAATTTTTTTGTTGTTGGGGTAACTATCTAATGTAGGGGCTCATTTTTTGCGTGATGAGATGGCGGTTTTATTGGCACTATTTTGGGGGCATATGACTTTTGATCGCACACTATTACACTTTTTATGATGTAAGGTAACAAAAAAATGGCTTTTTTAACTTTTTTTTTTTTTTTTGACAGCGTTTATTTGAGGGGTTAGGTCAAATGTTATTTTTATAGAGCACATTATTACGGACGTGGCAATACCTAATATGACTACTTTTATAAAAGTTGGCTTCAGCATGACATCATTAACCAACTTTGGAAAAAAAAAAATTGTACCTCCACATACTGGAAGCCATAATTTAAATTTTTTTTGGGGCGACTGTCTTATCTAGGGGCTCATTTTTTGCGGGATGAGATGGCGGTTTGATTGGCTCTATTTGGGGGGCATTTGATTTTTTTATGACGTGCTATTATAATTTCTGGGATCTAAGGTGACAAATTTTTTTTTTTAACATGGTTTTTAATTTATTTTTAAAAGGGTGTTTATCTGAGGGGTTAGGTAATATTTTATTATTATACATAAGATTGTTACGGACGCGACGATGCCCAATATGTATGGCTCCCAGACTTTGGATACACTAAAACAACATTTTTTAAAAACTTATATACAATAAAATAATTTATGGAAAAAAAAAAAGTTGTTTCCGTGTTTCCAAAGTCTGAGAGCCATAATGTTATGTTTTTCTAGGGGACTGTAGGGAATTATAATAATTTAGTACTCCATGGAAGTGTGATACTCCCTGAAGCAACCGTCAATGCAGAGGCCCGGATGATCGGGGCAAGTGTCACATTGAGTAGTGGTGTCCTTCCGTATCCCCCTCTTGCGACACACTCTGCACTTTTTTGGGTTCGTCCCTCTTTCCAGTATGGGGGACCACACCTGGAAAATGTTGGCCAGGGACGACCCGGGCGCCTCCAATTCCCGAGGTACTCCGACCTGCTCTTTCCCGGTCTGAAAAGATCAGGTCCTTGAGGACTGCCTCATAGAAATGGAGGAAAGTCTCTGTGCTGCCAGCGCATCGGCATAGTACAAAAGCGTTGTACATGGCAACCTGTACCAAGTAGACCGCAACTTTTTGTACCATGCCCGGGTTTTGCGCATGGCATTATATGGTGTGAGGACTTGATCAGATAGATCAACTCCTCCCATATACCGATTGTAGTCGACGATACAATCGGGTTTGAGGACCGTTGCCGCGGTTCCTCGCACAGAGACTGGGGTGATGCCATTACCATGGATTGTGGTCAGCATAAGGACATCCCTCTTGTCCTTATATCTGACCAGCAACAGGTTGTCGCTGGTAAGGGCACGGGTCTCACCCCTGGGGATGGGTACCTGGAGGGGGTAGGTAGGGAGGCCGCGATGATTTTTCCGCACGGTCCCACAAGCGAACGTGGATCTGGCGGAGAGGGCCTGGAACAAGGGAATACTGGTATAAAAGTTATCCACGTACAGGTGGTAACCCTTATCCAGCAGTGGGTGCACAAGGTCCCACACAAGTTTCCCGCTAACACCCAGAGTGGGGGGACATTCTGGGGGTTGAATACGGGAATCTCGTCCCTCGTAAACACGAAATTTGTAAGTGTACCCTGAGGTACTCTCACAAATTTTGTATAGTTTCACGCCATACCTCGCTCGCTTGCTGGGAATGTATTGGCGGAAAATGAGTCTCCCTTGAAAGCAACGAGAGACTCATCAACCGCGACCTCCCTTCCAGGTACGTAGGCCTGCGCAAATGCGGCCCCAAAGTGATCTATGATCGGCCGTATCTTGTACAGCCGGTCATAGGCAGGATCACCTCGGGGGACATGCTGCATTATTTGCATAATGCAGACATTTCCGTATGGCCTCAAACCGGGTACGTGCCATAGCCGTACTGTACAGTGGGGTCTGATAGAGGACGTCCCCACTCCAGTAATGCCTGGCACTTGGTTTTTGACCAGGCCCATGTGCAGCACGAGGCCCCAAAACGTCCTCATTTCGGCTGCACTGACTGGCGTCCAGCCACCGGGCTTGGCCAAAAGAGCCTGGGTGCTGAGCGACGAACTGTTGGGCGTACAGATTCGTCTGCTCCACCATCAGATTCACAAGTGGGTTACTGAAAAAAAACTAAAATAGTCTATTTCAGTAAATCCCACTGTGGGAATCTGGATTCCTGGATTGCCAACAAATTCAGGAATCGCAGGCTGATAGTCCACTGGGATGCACCAGACTCGTTCACCTGAAGGGGGCTCAGGTGCACTTGGCTGGTGGGCTGGAAAACTAGTACGAGTCCCAGGGCTGCTCGTACTAGTGCTGGCCACGGGGTCCCTAGCATGTGGGGACCCTGGCTCCGCCTGGCGGCGTCTCCGCCGCCTTGGGGGCTCATCATCATCAGATGATGAGGAGGAGGATGCGGATGACAGGAGGAATGTGGGGTCATCCTCATCCTCACTGAGCGCTCTCGGTGTCGGAGAGCATCTGGGCGTATGCCTCCTCCACCGTGAACAGCCGGCGGTCCATGGGTGTGTGTGTTGTGCGTGTGTGTGTGCGTGTGTGTAAACAAAACTTTATTCAAGTGTGCGTGTGTGTGGGGCAAGGTGTTCGCGCACTAAACTAACTAAAAACAAAAAAAAAAAAACCCTAACTAAAAAAAGGAAAAGTGTAAAAAAATAAAAAAAAAACTGCCTGACTAGCTGATAGCGGTGATCAGCAGTGGGGTGAGCGATGCACTAACAGTGGCCGGACGCTAGAGCGCCGACCACAGTCGGCGCACGCAAAAAAAAAAATGCCCCACAAAAAATTAGGGGTGGGGGGTGGGGGTTGCACCCCTGGGGGGTCTAGGGTCACACAACTAAGGTGCACTTACTTTATTAGATTCTGCTGCTGGGGCTGGAACACTGGATGGCTGGGGCTGTGGATCGCTGGGGCTGTCGATGGCTGGGTGAGCTGCTGGGGCTGTTCGGGGTCTGCTGGGTGGGATGGGGTCCTTCTGGGGTCTTCCTGGTGGGATGGGCTCCTATGGGGCTCCGATGGGGTCCGATGGGGTCCGATGGGATCCGATGGGGTCCGATGGGGCGACTTGATCCTCCGGGCGGCACAACAGGCAGTGTGCAGGGGAGAAGCTACGGCGGTTAGCTTCTGTCGCCGCCCCCTGCACAGCCAATCAGAACAATTTGTGGTTAGCGGTAAGGATGGTGATTGGTGGTGTAATATAGCACCACTGATCACCATCCTGTTCCGGGTTATCGGGTCACCTGAGACCCGAATGACCCGGAACCGCAGAAAACCGCAGGTCTGAATTGACCTGCGGTTTTCTGCGATCGCCGACATGGGGGGGTCACAGGACCCCCCTGGGCATTGTGCCAAGATGCCTGCTGATTGATTTCAGCAGGCATCTTGTTCCGATCACCGCCACGTGCGCAGCGGTGATCGGAAATTCACAGGGCGTACATGTACGCCCTTCGTCCTTAAGGGGTTAAGGCTACATTCACGCGGATGTATTTTGTTTCCGTGTCTGTTCCTTTTTTTTAGCGGATAGGATGAAGACCCATTCATGTTAATGGGTCTGCAAAATAACGGACAGCACACCGTGTGCTATCAGCATCTGTATGTCCGTTTGGCATCCCTTTTTTTGCGGATCCATTGTAACAATGCCTATCCTTGTCGGCAAAACGGACAAGAATAGGACATGTTCTATTTTTTTTGTTTGGCTACGAAACGGACATACAGATGTGGATAGCACACGGTGTGCTGTCCGCATTTTTTGCGGAACCATTGAAATGAATAGTTCTGCATCCTAAAACTGATTTTGAGTGGTGGCTTACAGATAAATGTGTAACTGTGTGTGAAAGAATAATCCACAGCTAATTATTAAATATTGTAATAATAAAGACAATATGAAAATACCCAAATAAATAAAAAACAGATATAAGTAAACCGTAATGCAGGTTTTGTTTCTGTAGTTTTCTCTGTACAGTAAAAATGATGTAAGAACTGCAAGTCAGTACGAACAGGAATGACAGTGATATCAGATTAAATAGTAATATCGGATTTATTGTTAATACATTTATGTCTTTTTTGTTAGCTTTTACTTTTACAAAATCTAGTAAAACCTTTTAAAAATGCTTTTATGTTGATTCTGAGACACCACATTTTTTAATTTCTCTATTGAGGTAGCTGTTTGTGGGTCTGTTTCTGCATGGGAAGCTGTAGAAGGCACCATCTTGGGAAAGATATAGTACTTATTTACCTTTTTTTCATTTTTTTAAGCATAAGGCCTCTTTTCCATAAGCGAGTTTTCCGCACGGGTGCAATGTGTGAAGTGAACACAGCCAGGGCTGCCATCAGAAATTTCGGGGCCCCTTACACAGCTCAAGGCCTGGGCCCCCCCCCCCCGCCGCCGCCCCCTCCCCGACACTGCCCCAGAGGCAGATCCAGAGCCTGGTCTTTGGAGGAGCACTTCCCCCAGGAATAGGAGATCATGGGGCCCCTGTGTCCCCGTCCACCCTCAAGCCAAACCCACACACAGCCCCACCCATATATCGCGCCCCTACCTCTTACATCCAGGGACGTCTCCCACACGGCCCTCCATTATGTAGTTTGCCCGCCACACTGCCCCCCCACTGAATAATTTACCCCCCAAGTTAATTTTGCCCCACACAAGTTAATTTTGCCCCCAGACAGCCCTGCATTATGTAATTTGCCCCCACACTAAGTAGTTTTGCCCCCACACGGCCCTCCAGTATGTGTTTTGCCCACACACTGACCACCAATTAGTAATTTGCACCTCCCCCCACAAGTTAATTTTACCCCAAGACAGCCCTGCATTATATAAATTGCCCCCACTAAGTAATTTGCCCCCACACTAAGTAATTTTGCCCCCACACGGCCCTCCATGTAGTTTGCCCGCCACACTGACCCCCCACTAAGTAATTTTCCCCCACACAAGTTAATTTTGCCCCCAGCCCTTGACAGCCCTCCATTATTCCCCCCCCCCCTCGCCTAGTGTCGGCAGCCTATCAGAGGAACAGGAAAGGGACACACTTCTCCCCTGCTCCTCCGCACAGCCTTCTGTTTGTATCGCTGTCCTGAGGACGGCGATACAAACAGATCACTATGGAGATGCCCAGTGGCGTACACACAATCCATGGACCCCCCTCTTCGTCGCCGACCCCCCTCCCCCCCAACCCGCCGGATCACAATTATCTCATAACTGAGTACAGATGTTATAGATGTTACCTGCAGTCCTATGTAACACCCCACATAACACAACTATTGTGTTATGTGGGGTGTTACATAGGACTGCAGGGAACATATACTACACTATCTGCGCACAGACAGTTATCACTGTTATCTGGTCTGTTACATAGGACTGCAGGTGACAAATTAAAATGTAGCTGCCAAATTTAAAATACATAGGATTATGATAAATATTTTGGGGGGGGGGGAGGAGATGAGACGCAGGTGACAGTAGTGAGCCCGCTGTACATATAGGGGAATTCAGCACCACCTACCTCTCACATCCAGTTTCCTCTTCTCCTCCGTTTGACCCTGACCGCCATGACAAATTCCTCCAGCCGCATCTCGTCTCTGCAGAGTTTGTTACACAGACATGTTAGATTTCTCATAATTGGGGTAATTTATCAAACTGGTGTAAAGTAATTTGCCCCCCACACTGCCTCATATTAATTAATTTGCCTCCCCACACTGCCTCATATTAATTAATTTGCCCCCCACACTGCCTTATAATTATTAATTTGCCCCCCACACTGCCTCATATTAATTAATTTGCCCCCACACTTCCCCCATATTCATTGATTTGCCCCAACACTGCCCCCATATTAATTAATTTGTCCCCTCACTGCCTCATAGTAATTAATTTGCCCCCACACTGCCCTCATATTAATTAATTTGCCCCCACACTGCTCCATATTAATTGATTTGCCCCCACACTGCCTCCATATTAATTAATTTGCCCCCACACTGCTCCATATTAATTGATTTGCCCCCACACTGCCCCCATATTAATTAATTTGCCCCCCACACTGCCTTATATTAATTAATTTGCCCCCCATTCTGCCTCATATTAATTAATTTGACCCCACACTGCCCCCATATTAATTGATTTGCCCCCACATTGCTCCATAATAATTTGTCCCCACACTGCCCCCATATTAATTAATTTTCCTCCCCAAACTGCCTCATATTAATTCATTTGCCTCCCCAAACTGTCTCATATTAATTCATTTGCCTCCCCACACTGCCTCATATTAATTCATTTGCCTCCCCACACTGCCTTATATTAATTCATTTGCCCCCCCCCCCCATTTCTCCATAATAATTCATTTGTCCCCACACTGCCCCCATATTAATTAATTTGCCCCCACAGTAATTGTAATAAACTTACCTGCTCCTCCTGTCCTGGGCTGGCTCTGTCTGGATGATGAGACTCTCCTGCTCTCCAGCCTCCGAGTCTCTCTCAGTTGAAGTTCTGGCGCGCATGGCGCGCGCATGTTCCCACGAGATCTGCCGCGAGAGTTCACAGGTCTCGCGGGATTGACGCCGTCCGCCGTGCTCGCTGCTGTCCGGGCCCGGCGGTGCTGATCTGATTCTGGGGTGCCGGGCTAAATGTACAACACAATGCCCTGCTGGGGGGGATTTGACCATACCTGTACCCCCCACTTCCTACGCCCATGGCCCCAGGTCTAGCGGCCACAAAAAAAAAAAGGCTCGGGACCGGCCGGGCCCCCCCAGGGTCCGGGCCCCTTAGTGGGGTATGGGCTGTACCCCCCTGATGGCGGCCCTGAACACAGCACCCGCGCTGAATCCTGACCCATTCATTTCAATGGGCCTGTGCACATGGGCATTTTTTATTCATGCATTAGTTCTGCGTTGCATTAGAATCACAGCATATTCTGTATTCTGTATTTTTCACTCAGCTCTGGCCCCATAAAAGTGAATGGGGCTTCATTGAAAAATGCGTTGCACCTGTGCAGAAAAAACTGAAACATTGATTGAAATTGCAGACAGAACTGACTGAACTTGCTTGCAAAGTGGTGGGAGTTTTACTGAACACATCTGTAACGCCCCCACAAGGGGGCATTACCACTTTTAGTACCTTGCCACTGTCTTTGATGGTTGATATCATGTCATCATATGTATTAATTGCAAATCTTCACTTAATGTGCATTTGTTTCCTATGTAATTGTTATTTTTCAAGTGTAATTACCTGGTTCTCCACAAGGTGGCAGCAAGCATGGCAGTGCTGGTTTTACAGAGAATGGAACCTTCTTCCATTCCAGACCTCTCTGAAGAGAGGAGGAGTTTAGTTAGTGAAGGTCAGTGCGGAGTATTCCCTCCTTGGGGAAGGAAGCAAGGACTGGGGCAGATCTCCCTGTGCCTTGTCTAAGCCAGTCTCTGTACCCTAAGCTCAGCTGGACAGAGAGGCCAAAGCCTGAAGCCTCAGCCAGGAAAAAGCTTCCCTGAATTTATACAGAGTCAGACAACCAAGAGAAGTTGTAGCAAAAGTTCCTATTTAATCTTGACATTATTACAGTGTTGAGAAAGTTGCATATATAGCAGAGCTGAGATTGTTGTTGACTGTCAGAGTTGAAGATAAAACCTGCTGGAAACCAAGACAAAGCCTGTAAAGGGTTTGAAGAAACGTTCATTGCCAAGTAAAACTGCTTTGATCTTCATCACAAGGTCTGGACTCAATTTATTCTTAATCATCCAAGTTAATTATGCCCCTTTTTCATTGCTTCGGAGCCAACACCTGGGGTCCAGGATATCCAGGTAGGAGCACCGTGACATGTGCACAACATCAACAGGGACATTGTAGGGCACCCTACACCACTCTGGCATTCCTAGCCTGGGTATCATCAACAACATCATTAACCCCTTAAGGACACGGCCCTATTTCACCTTAAGGACCAGGTCATTTTTAGAAAATCTGACCAGTATCACTTTATGTGGTGATAACTTTTAAACGCTTTTACTTATCCAGGCCATTCTGAGATTGTTTTTTCGTCACATATTGTACTTCATGACACTGGTAAAATGAAGTCAAAAAAATTTGCAATTTTCCAAGTTTCAATTTCTCTACTTCTATAATACATAGAAATACCACCAAAAAAAGGTATTTATTTACATTCCCCATATGTCTACTTCATGTATCGATCATTTTAGGAATGCCATTTTATTTTTTGGGGATGTTACAAGGCTTAGAAGTTTAGAAGCAAATCTTGAAAATTTTCTGAAATTTTCAAAAACCCACTTTTTAGGGACCAGTTCAGGTTTGAAATTAGTATGTGAGGCTTACATCATAGAAACCACCCAAAAATGAGCCCATTCTAGAAACTACACCTCTTAAGGTATTCAAAACTGATTTTACAAACTTTGTTAACCCTTTAGGTGTTCCACAAGAGTTAATGGCAAAAAGAGATAACATATCAGATTTTTGATTTTTTGGCAAATTTTCCATTTTGATCAATTTTTTCTAGTAACAAAGCAAGGGTTAACAGCCAAACAAAACCTAATATTTATTGCCCTGATTCTCTAGTTTGCAGAAACACCCCATATGTGGTCTTAAACTGCTGTATGGCCAAATGGCAGAGCTCAGAAGGAAAGGAACGCCATATGGTTTTTGGAAGGCAGATTTTACTGGACTGGTTTTTCGACACCATGTCCCATTTGAAGCCCGCCTGAAGCAACGCTAGAATAAAAACTCCCAAAAAGTGACCCCATTTTAAAAACTACAGGATAAGGTGGCATTTTTGTTGGAACTATTTTAGGGTAAATATGATTTTTGGCTCCTCTATATTACACTTTTTTTGAGGCAAGGTAACAAAATATAGAAATTCTGAAATTTCACCTCCATTTGCCAATAACTCTTGTGGAACACTTAAAGGGTTAACAAAGTTTGTAAAATCAGTTTTGAATACCTTGAGGGGTGTACTTTCTTAGATGGGGTCACTTTTTTGGATTTTCTACTCTAGGGGTGCATCAGGGGGGCTTCAAATGGGACATGGTGTCAAACAATCAGTCCAGCAAAATCCGCCTTCCAAAAACCAAATGGCATTCCCTTCCTTCTATACCCTTTTACACCTACAGCAGTTTACGGCCACATATAGGGTGTTTCTGCAACCTACAGAATCAGGGCAATAAATGTTGAGTTTTGTTTGGCTGTTAACCCTTGCTTTGTTACTGGAATAGTCTGCATAGTCTGAGAGCCATATTTTTTTATTTTTTTGGGCGATGGTCTTATGTAGGCGCTCATTTTTTGCGGGATGAGATGGCGTTTTGATTGGTACTATTTTGAAAGGCATACGCCTTTTTGATCGCTTGGTATTACACTTTTAGTGATGTAAGGTGACAAAAATGGCTTTGTTTTTTTTTTATGGTGTTCATCTGAGGGGTCAGGTCATGTGATATTTTTATAGAGCAGTTTTTTACGGACGCGGCGATACCTAATATGTGTAGTGTATTTTATTTTTTTAATTTTTATTCAGTGATATGTGTTTTTTTTTATTTTTACTTTTTTTCACATTTTTTTTAGACCCAGACCCACTTGGTTCTTGAAGATCCAGTGGATCTGGTGTCTATATAATACAGCAAAGTACACTATATAGTGTACTGCACTGTATTTTTTACTTTACAAAGTCTGAATAGACTTTTGCCTTTAGCAGAAGTCTATTCAGACTTTCAGTATCATGGAGAGCAGGACGCTTCTGAAAGCGTACTGCTGCCATGGTAACCATCACCCGCTGCCATAACTGAGCAGCGTGCGATAAGGAGGGAGGGAAGGGGGCCCCCTCCCTCTGCGATCCCATCCTGTCGGGGCCTGCAAAGGCACAGCAGCCCCCAATGGGAGAGGGAGCTCCCTCCCTGTTAACCTCTTCCATACCGCGGTCCGTACGGACCGCGGTATGGAAGGGGTTAAACGGCTGGCATCTGACGCGGTATGGAAGGGGTTAAATGGCTGGCATCTGAACAAGCACAGATGCCAGCTATTTCTATCAGATTGTCAGCAATGTGCTGACACTCTGATAGATCCACTAAACACCAGGGAATATTACAACTGCACCCCTGCAGCCACAATATCATTGGGGGGCTGCAGGGGGGGGGGGTGAAAATGTAACACTTTGGAAGCATTTAGTCTCTGATCCCCGCAGTCACAGACCGCGGGGATCAGAGATCGCACAAAGCGCTGCAAACCGCAGGTCTGAATTGACCTGCAGTTTGCAGTAATCGCCGATATGGGGGGGTCACAGGACCCTCCTAGGCATTTGAACATAGTTCCTGCTGCAAGATCGCAGCAGGAACCATGTTTCTATCCCGATTTTTTTTTTTAAGCGATTTTATTCAGGACGTATGGGTACATCCTGTGTCCTTAAGGACTCGGACATTAGGGCGTACCCATACGTCCTATGTCCTTAAGGGGTAAAAGGGGGCACTGTGCCCTCGTTGCTGAAATGCAATTGGCGTCACAACAAAAAATTTCTATTTCCATCTTAAAGGGCCCTGGGAGAGGCGCCCGCTGAAAATTTATACCCTAAGAACAAACTGAGGGAGGCTTGGTTCACATGTAAGGGGGAATGTAACACCCCAGAGTGGTGTTACCACTCTTTTCACCCCACCACTGTTTCCTATGGTCTAACATTATGTCATTGTCATGCCTTCAGAAAGTTTATTGTTAATTTATTCATAGTTGTCATGCATAGTCAATTTGCTTTATGTATAATTCTCTATTAGTTGTGTAACAGCACCCTCTAGTGGCCGTTTTACATACAACTACAGCTATTCATATTAGAAGTTTGGTCTATTTCAGCTCCCATACCTTAGTGACATCATCATCCCTGCACACAGCAGCCATTTTCCTCATTCACTCCCATCTTTTCAGAGATCAGCACAAGTATGGAAGTCTCTGGAGCCATCTTCCACATCTAAACTCAAAGTAGCATCGCTGGTATGTCACATAGCCACATTATAGCTTGTTTACGCCTGTCTATATATTGTATTTGCATGTCTTTTCTCCTGCTCCTGTATAGCAGCTGTAGTTATCAGTTAGGAACCATGCCTGTTATGCAGATAGGATAACATGCTCATGGTTAGATCTGTACCTGTGTTTATATGCGCATTGCTATGCACAGTAATGTATTATATGCATTGCAATATGTACAGAGCCCTTTTATTAAGTGCATTGTTTTTCTGTTCCCCAGTTTCACAGCATATGTATACCCTTGCAAAAAAGACGAAGGTTGACATTACTCCATTGTCAATTCATTGCCGGGAGAGGTATAGCTGTCTATCAAGCTATGTACCTTCACACATAAGGAGGAAAGAACAGTCATTCTATGCATTTATTCTAGGTCCTTTACTATGTGCATTTCCTATGTATGAAACTGTATTGTTCAAGTGTAATTACCTGGTTTACCACAAGGGGTAGTGTGAAGAAGCCTCCAGCCAAGGGAGGTTGTGCAGGAGGCACGTCCCTGCTGGGACGTGTCCCAAGCCAGGCTGGCAGAGTACCTTTAGCTCAGCTGGACAAGGAGGCCAATGCAAGAAGCCTCATTAGCCAGGAGGAAAGGTTTCCTGCCATAGTTTATATGCTAAAACCTGCTTGAAACCAAGACAAAATTCAATCTGTAAACTGTTTGAAGAGATGTTTATTGAAAGTAAAGCTGCAGTTGAACTTCATACAAGGTCTGGTCTCAATTTCTTCACTGTCCAAGTTAACTACCCCCTGTTTGCAGTTTCGGAGGGCAACACCTGGGGTTCCAGGATATCCAGGTAGGAGCACTGTGACACGTGCACAACATCAACAGGGACATTGTATGCTACCCTACACCACTCTGGCATTCCTACACTGGGTACCACCATCAACAACATCATTAAAAGGGGGCCTTGTGCCCTCGTTGCTGAAATGCAACTGGTGTCACGACAAAGATTCACTTTAAAGAAACCCCAGGTAGTCCACCCAACGGACACTGCACATCATGAACACATGCTGACACGTATTGTTTTGTGTGAAACAGGCCTAAACCAGTAATTGTGCCATTGCTTTTTTTTTCAAAATTTGGGATAAATATGATATTTTACCAGTACAGGCCGTTACGGTCAAGGCAATACTAATTATGTTGAGTCCTTTTGCTGCCAGGCTTGTTTGGTCACTTTGCACCTCTGCTAGACAGGCCAATTTTCATATTATAACGTGCAAATAAAATCTAAATTATAAAATAAAAATCACACTAACCCCTCGTTCCCATATATTTTCTGAAAGTAGAATCCCAGCACAAGGTCAAAATGCTACTCAGCACTTTATATTCAATGACAACTTCATGCAAATTGTATTGTGATTATTTATACAAAAATGACATAACATTTGGAATTAGTGGTTAAAAGTGTAACTCAAATGGAAAGTTACACACAGTGGCGTACCGCCAATAGAGGCAGACCTTGCTATTGCTATGGGGCCCGAGGCACTGGGGGGCCCAGAGCACAGGGAAGGCCCCGCCCACTCCATTTAGCCCCGCCCACTCAGTTTGCTGTGCAAAAAAAGGTAATATGCTTTACAGTGTGGCACCTGTGTTTTTTCAGCATCATCCAGCATTATTCCAGCACCACCGAACAACACACGCCCACCCCGCCCCGCCCGGCTCCCAGCCCAGTTTCTGTCTGACCTGCGGATCCATCCAGCCACAGGCTTGCTGCACGGAACTCTGGCCAATCAGCGCAAGTCAGCACAAAGAGGCAGCTGCTAATTCGCCAGTGTACTGCCGGCACAGGAGCTCGCCAGCCCACTCAGTTTGCCTCCGCCCACTCCTGTTGGCTCCGCCCACTCTATTTACTGGCCAGTGCTGATTGGCCTCTGTATTAAGGGCACAGGCATGCAGCACCAAGACTCCGACCTGGAGAGTAACGTTGCCCCTCCCTCTCATAATGTCTGCATGCCAGGCCAGGGAAGGACCGCTGCTGACAGGACAGGACACACAAAGTGACGTCTATATCGCTGGTTGGTGTGGTACAGTAGTTCATGTATAACTTCAATTGAGCATACAGCAAGAGGGGACTCATAGGGGATATGGTTTCCTGGCCCCTACACTGTCCTCTATAGGCCTCCACCCCCCCTGGGTCCTCTATAAGCCCCAACCCTAAATGCCCCCCAAAATTCCCAAGGGGGGTTGAGTAGGAGAAAAGCTCACTGGCCCTAATGAGCCTCCCCCCGAGATAGCCCCCCAACCCCTAATGCCCCCCAAAATGGTCAGGAGGGGTAGGAGTGGCACGTCGTTGCTATGGGGCCCACGGCACAGGAGAGTACAAAGCGCATGGAAGGCCCCGCCCCTTACATCTACTTTACACAAGACACAGTGTGCTGCGGCTGTGGTATTTAGGCAGCCCGTGTCCTGCCTACGTGTGTCCATCGTATTAGGCCCTGCATCTGGCAGGACTTAAATGATACAAATATGTAAGACTGGGAATCCTTGTCACACATTGTGACAAATACCTTAGATGCTGCGTTTACAATTGACACCATCATTGCCTTATCCAGCGCCATTACTGGGCCGTATATTCTTGTTACATAGTTTATAGCATAGTTACATAGTTTATGAAGGACTGACTGACAAAAGACATCTGTCCTTCCAGTTCAGCCTGTGAATGATGAATCAGTTTCTGTCCATGTCCTCAGTCCATCTGTTACACTGTGCGTCTAGCACAATAATATTTCCCAGATTCTTCAGGTTTCACTCCAGTGAGTTTGAAATAAACTTCTCCTTTATTTGTGTCTCTTGTTAGAGTTAGACGTCCCTGAAGAGACTGGGCATAAGCTTTGGCATCATTATAACACATTACACCTAACCAGTCCAGTGCTTTCCCTTCAGGTTGTTTGACCCAATGTACACAATGCATGTTAGTGCTGTCAGTGAGGGAGGCCCCGGTCACTTTACAGGTCATGTCCAGAGTCTCTGATGGCTTCACAGTCCCAGGACCAGACTCCACCATAGAGATTTGTGATGTGACACCTGAAAAAAATATAAATATAAAAATATATAAATCTCATAATCTCAAATATAATTATACTGACAAACGTAGATGTTTTCATAAAGTGAGACCCACATTGTAGAGATAATCCAGCGCTGAGTAACCACAGGAGAGTCTTCATATCTGGTCTGAGGAGTTTAAGAGAATATCTGTGTGTACAGACTCAGATCAGCAGACATTTCCTGGAGTCTGTTCTTGATTTAAATGAAATGTCAACGGAATATATTTACATATTTAATATTGTTGAGGAAAATTTAAGGAAACCACTCCTCTTGTGACAAATCTCTGACCAGGGGCGTAGAAGTATAAACTGTATGTATAAACACCAGCAGAGGTCGCACTAAATTTTTTCCAGAAGAGCAGAAATACTCCTCTTAACAATTTTGAGGAGTATTTTTAGCCGAGGAGGAGTAGGAATTTTGCGGTAATTGACATATAGAATGCATAGGCCCACATAACGTTTTGAGGCTGATATCTCTGCAGGGAAACCATTGCTAGTCTCCCATGCAGAAATAAATGTAGTCAATTTTACATTTATCTGACATCATACACTAAACATAGGACCACTGCCCTCTTGACGCTGGCTCACACAGCGCCCACCTGACGCTGCCACATACAGAGCCCACCTGACGCTGCCATACACAGCGCCCACCTGACGCTGCCATACACAGGGCCCGCCTGACGCTGCCATACACAGGGCCCGCCTGACGCTGCCATACACAGGGCCCGCCTGATGCTGCTATACACAGCGCCCGCCTGATGCTGCTATACACAGCACCCGCCTGATGCTGCTATACACAGCGCCTGCATACCCTGCGCCCACCTAAAGCTGCCATACACAGGACCCGCCTGACACTGCCATACACAGTGCCCACCTGACACTGCCATACACAGCGCCCGCATACCCTGCACCCACCTGACGCTACTATATACGTATTACATACACAACTCTACCACATGCCCATTACACAGATAGTTTACTATTAGAGATGAGCGAACATTAAAAAAAAGTCCGTTGTTCGGCATTCGGGTGGTGGTAAGTAGCGCATCCCGTTATGGATTCCACTATAGCGGCATATGGAATCCATAAGGGGCGGCTGCCACCAACCCGAACTGTTGCACAGCCGAAGGACCTGGGCTGACGCCACTGTCATGTGATCAGTGCAGGGCGTGGCTCAGCACGGGATCAAATCCAGTGCTGAGCCACGCCCCTGCACTCATCACATGACAGTGACGCCACCCCAGGTCCTCCGGCTGTGCAACAGTCCGGGTTGGTGGCAGCCGCCCCTTATGGATTCCATATGCCGCTATAGTGGAATCCATAACGGGATGCGCGACTTACCACCACCCGAACGCCGAACAACGGACTTTTTTTTAATGTTCGCTCATCTCTATTTACTATATACACATTGCACACACAGCTTTGCTACATGTCCATTACACAGATAGAACTACTGTGTGCACATTACACACAGAAAACTGTACATTAGACTGGTTACACTGACATAGCTCTGCTTTATACACACCTTCCGTACATACAGAACCTCTGCATTCTCCCCCAGCACTGTCCTACAGGGAGCCTGTGTTCCCCTAACTCCTCCCACACACGTGGCTGATCACGTGACTGTGACATCACCACAGGTCCTGTAACCACAATGTAGCCTGGAGCTGCTCCTGGTGAGAGAGATGTCAGTGAGGGGCGGGGCTTCTCAGGAGAGGGGCGTGGCTTCTTGTGTGTCGGACCTGGCATGTATCTGTACAGTATCTGTATGTGGGGTGTATTCAGGTTGGAAAGGGGGCGGGGCCATTCAACTGCGTGGTCTGCCGCTATTGATGGTACGCCACTGTCTCTGACACAAAGGCACAATCAGGACTCATGCTTATTTAAAAAAAAAAAAAAAAAACACTTGTAAAACACTTGTCTCACATTAAGGCTACATTCACGCGGATGTATTTTGTTTCCGTGTCTGTTCCTTTTTTTTTGCTATCCGAATCTGTATGTTCGTTTGGCATCCCTTTTTTTTGCGGATCCATTGTAACAATGCCTATTCTTGTCGGCAAAACGGACAAGAATAGGACATGTTCTATTTTTTTTGTTTGGCTACGAAACGGACATACAGATGTGGATAGCACAAGGTGTGCTGTCCGCATTTTTTGCGGAACCATTGAAATGAATAGTTCTGCATCCTAAAACTGATTTTGAGTGGTGGCTTAGAGATAAATGTGTAACTGTGTGTGAAAGAATAATCCACAGCTAATTATTAAATATTGTAATAATAAAGACAATATGAAAATATTTAAATAAATAATAAACAGATATAAGTAAACCATAATGCAGGTTTTGTTTGTATAGTTTTTACTGTACAGTAAATATGATGTAAGAACTGCAAGTCAGTACGAACAGGAATGTCAGTGATATCAGATTAAACAGTGATATCGGATTTATTTTTAATAAATTTATGTCTTTTTTGTTAGCTTTTACTTTTACAAAATCTAGTAAAACCTTTTAAAAATGCTTTTATGTTGATTTTGAGACTCATTTTTTAATTTCTCTATTGAGGTAGCTGTTTGTGGGTCTGTTTCTGCATGGGAAGCTGTAGAAGGCACCATCTTGGGAAAGATACAGTACTTATCATTTTTTTCATTTTTTTAAGCATAAGGCCTCTTTCCCATAAGCGAGGTTTCCGCACGGGGCAATGTGAGAAGTGAACACAGCACCCGCGTTGAATCCTGACCCATTCATTTCAATAGGTCTGTGCACATGGGTGTTTTTTATTCATGCATTAGTTCTGCGTTGCATGAGAATCACAGCATGTTCTGTATTCTGCATTTTTCACTCAGCTCTGGCCCCATAAAAGTGAATGGGGCTTCAGTGAAAAATGCGTTGCACCTGTGCAGAAAAAACTGAAACATTGATGAAAATTGCAGACAGAACTGACTGAACTTGCTTGCAAAGTGGCGGGAGTTTTACTGAACACATCTGTACCGCCCCCACAAGGGGGCATTACCACTTTTAGTACCTTGCCACTGTCTTTGATGGTTGATGTCATGTCATCATATGTATTAATTGCAAATCTTCACTTAATGTGCATTTGTTTCCTATGTAATGTTATTTTTCAAGTGTAATTACCTGGTTCTCCACAAGGTGGCAGCAAGCATGGCAGTGCTGGTTTTACAGAGAATGGAACCTTCTTCCATTCCAGACCTCTCTGAAGAGAGGAGGAGTTTAGTTAGTGAAGGCCAGTGCGGAGTATTCCCTCCTTGGGGAAGGAAGCAAGGACTGGGGCAGATCTCCCTGTGCCTTGCCTAAGCCAGTCTCTGTACCCTAAGCTCAGCTGGACAGCGATGCCAAAGCCTGAAGCCTCATTAGCCAGGAAAAAGCTTCCCTGAATTTATACAGAGTCAGACAACTAAGAGAAGTTGTTACAAAAGTTCCTATTTAATCTTGACATTATTACAGTGTTGAGAGAGTTGCATATATAGCAGAGCTGAGATTGTTATTGCCTGTCAGAGTTGAAGATAAAACCTGCTGGAAACCAAGACAAAGCCTGTAAAGTGTTTGAAGAAACGTTCATTGCCAAGTAAAACTGCTTTGATCTTCATCACAAGGTCTGGACTCAATTTATTCTTAATCATCCAAGTTAATTATGCCCCTTTTTCATTGCTTCGGAGCCAACACCTGGGGTCCAGGATATCCAGGTAGGAGCACCGTGACATGTGCACAACATAAACAGGGACATTGTAGGGCACCCTACACCACTCTGGCATTCCTAGCCTGGGTATCATCAACAACATCACTAAAGGGGGCCCTGTGCCCTCATTGCTGAAATACAACTGGCATTACAACAAAAACTTTTCTATTTCCATCTTAAAGGGCCCTGCGAGAGGCGCCCACTGCAAATTTATACCCTAAGCACAAGCCGAGGGCGGCTTGGTTCTTATGTAAGGGGTAATGTAACTCCCCAGAGTGGTGTTACCACTCTTTTCACCCCCCACTGTTTTCTATGGTCTAACATTATGTCATTCTATGCATCTATTCTAGGTCCTTTACTATGTACATTTTCTATGTATGAAACTGTATCATTCAAGTGTAATTAACAGGTTTACCAAACTTGGCAGAGCTATGTTTAGAGGGAATGGAACCTTTCTTCCATTCTAGTGCTCTCTGTGGAGAGAAGGGTTTTAGTTAGTTTAGTAAGGAGTGTGAAGTAGCCTCCATCCAAGGGAGGTTGTGCAGGAGGCACGTCCCTGCTGGGACATGTCCCAAGCCAGGCCAGCAGAGCACCTTTAGTTTAGCTGGACAAGGAGGCCAATGCCTGAAGCCTCATTAGCCAGGGGGAAAGGTTCCCTGGATGAATCTAGAGTCAGACAACAGAGAGAGAAGTTGCAGCATACATCAAAAGAAAAGTTCCTGTTTAATCTTGCCAGCACAGCAGGGTTGAGAGAGTTACAGACATAGCAGAAAGGACTTTGCCTGCCATAGTTTATATGCTAAAACCTGCTGGAAACCAAGAAAAAAACTGTAAACTGTTTGAAGATACGTTTATTGAAAGTAAAGCTGCAGTTGAACTTCATACAAAGTATGGTCTCAATTTCTTCACTATCCAAGTTAACTACCCCCTGTCTGCAGTTTCAGAGGGCAACACCTGGGGTTCCAGGATATCCAGGTAGGAGCACTGTGACACGTGCACAACATCAACAGGGACATTGTATGCTACCCTACACCACTCTGGCATTCCTACACTGGGTACCACCATCAACAACATCATTAAAAGAGGGCCTTGTGCCCTCGTTGCTGAAATGCAACTGGTGTCACGACAAAGATTCACTTTAAAGAAACCCCAGGTAGTCCACCCAACGGACACTGCACATCATGAACACATGCTGACACGTATTGTTTTGTGTGAAACAGGCCTAAACCAGTAATTGTGCCATTGCTTTTTTTTTCAAAATTTGGGATAAATATGATATTTTACCAGTACAGGCCGTTACGGTCAAGGCAATACTAATTATGTTGAGTCCTTTTGCTGCCAGGCTTGTTTGGTCACTTAGCACCTCTGCTAGACAGGCCAATTTTCATAGTTATAACGTGCAAATAAAATCTAAATTATAAAATAAAAATCCTACTAACCCCTCGTTCCCATATATTTTCTGAAAGTAGAATCCCAGCACAAGGTCAAAATGCTACTCAGCACTTTATATTCAATGACAACTTCATGCAAATTGTATGATAATTATTTATACAAAAATTACATAACATTTAGTATTAGTGGTTAAAACTGTAACTCAACTGGAAAGTTACACACCACCTAAGAATCAAAGTTCAACATGTGCAGAGTTCATACATGCCTCTTAGGCCTAAAATTACATGCACATATCATTTTTAACCCCTGAAAGGCCTCAATGTGACTCTCAGATGCCACTATCAGCGTTCAATGAGACATCTGAGGGGTTCAATGACGGAGTGCTGTACAAAAGCCATTCCTTGTCATTGCGCCTGCTACATACAATGAAATGCAATTTGTGGCGAAGTACTTCATAATGAATCAAATTTCTTGTGGAAATTCGGAAAAGCAACTAAATCTAATTTTTGAAAACTTTGCTCATCATCAAAACAACCATTTGCAGTCCTAAATCTCATTTAAGCATAAGTTTACACATAAAAACAATGTAATATATTAAGGTGTGCAAAGCTCATATATGCCACAAGTGTATACATTGACAAGAGCTTCTGGTCCCTGTATGACACCTGACTTAAAGAGGACCTTTCACTGGTCCACAGTTTATGAGGTAAAGCTATGTACATGGAGAGCAGCGCTCAGCTCATATCCTGAATATGAGCTGAGCGCTGCGATTGGCCAGCGCTCCAGCCCTGGGAGAAGGAGACGCCCAGGGCAGAAGAAGAAGTCTCCGCCCCAGGCAAAATTACAGCAGCAGGAGCGCCGGTACCGGGGGCTACAGAGGACGAACGGAGCGGCACCCAGGGATACAAGTAAGTGCAGGGACATCCCTGGGTGCCGCTCTCAATGTAGATATCTTTAACTGATAAACTGTGGACCAGTGAAAGGTCCTCTTTAAAAGTGGTTGAATAATGATAAAAAAAATTATAATAATTGCAAACAATCACTTATGGTCACAGTCAGTAAGAAACATTTTTTTTTTCTGAGTGAGGGCCCATTCAGACGGCCGGAGTGCTTTGCAGATCCGCAAATAGAGGATCCGCAAAGCAAGGATATCGACCGTGTGTGTTCCTCAATTTGCGGACTACACATGGCCGCAGCCATATTAGAAAATGCCTATTCTCGTCCGCAATTACGGAATAGGACAAGCTCTACAGTATCTTTTCTGAGGACCCCGGATGCGGACAGCACACGGTGCGCTGTCCGCATCTTTTGCAGCCCCAATGAAATTAATGGGTCCGCACCCGTTCCGCAAAATTGCAGAATGTATGCGGACTCATTCATACGGCTGTCTAAAGGAGCCCTGGCAAATATCTTTTCCATCTGGTAGATATGTATAAGATTGCCCTATAGTCATAAGTCCAGATGCTGGTAAATGTGTGGGTCTTGGCATCAATAAACAACCTAATTAGGCCTCATGCACATGGACGTTGCCCGGCCGTGGCTGTATTGCGGCCCACAAACAGCGGGTCCGCAATATTCGGGCACCAGCCGTGTGCTTCCCGTATTACGGATGCGGACACATTCACTTGAATGGGTCTGCAATCCGGAGCTGCGGTGCGGAACAGAGGCACGTAACCCCATGGAAGTTGAATGGGTCTCGAACTGTCCTGGCCACCGCGCGGACGTTGCCCGTGCATTGGGGACCGCAAATTGTGGTCCCTAATGCACAGATTGGCTGCTCAATGGCCGTGTACATGAGGCCTTTGGCACAGAGGGGTGAATAGATGAATAAGCACATGTCAACTAATTCATTTTTAGGGGGAAAAAAAGACAGAAGTCCCTGAAGCCCACCTTCTGGGGTCATGTACATTTATACAGGGAGAGAGGAAGATTTCTTCCTCTTCTCTCCTTCAGCAACCTGTCAGAAGATTCCCTCTATCCCCCTTTCCTCCTCCAGGTTGTCTGAAATCACAGCTGGCTAATGCCTCATTCACATTTCAGTGTTTCGGTCAGTGATTTCCATCAGTGATTTTGAGCCCAAACCAGGTGCAACTCTAAACACAGAACATGTACTGATCGTTCCCTTATACCTTATGTCTGTGGAGGCTCCAGTCCTGGTTTTGGCTCACAATCACTGATGGAAAATGCTGACCAAAACACTGACATGTGAATGAGGCTTAGAGCTTGTTCACACGACCCTGCCGTGTTTTGCAGTCCGCAAATTGCGGATTTGCAAAACACGGATGCCAATTTGCAAAACGGAACGGGCGGCCTTTTTAGAAATGGAAAAGAGTAGGACATGACGCATTATTTTTGCTGGGCCACGGAACAGAGCAACGGATGCGGACAGCACACGGAGTGAGTGAATGTCTATAGCAAATTATACTGATAGTAATGTGTATTAGAAGTCTTTACTGTGTGAGCCATAAAATGATCATTAAAATCTCAATGATCTGGGTCCCTCATTTAGGGGCTGTAATTAATGATATACCATGGCTATTGCTAGGATGCACTGCTTTAAACCAAGCCCTGGCTGCAGTGGGGTAACTAGAAATGACTGGGCCCCACAGCAAATTTTTGAATGGGGCCCCCTCCCCAAGTAATTTTTTCACAACCCTTTCCTTTCATGCCGCCCCCTTTCCTGTGGCTAGTAAAGATGGCTCTCTCAGACCAGGCCCAGCAGCTGTTCCATCCGTCTATACTGCCACTGTATATAATTTCATTGTGTAATACTGGGGCCCTGACAAAATCTTTTAGTACTTCTCCTCCTCCTCTTTGATTGGCCCCTTCTGGGTCAGGGCCCCAAAGCAGCCGCTTCCCCTGCTTCCCCTATAGTTACGTCTCTGCCTGGCTGATATCTCTAGCTTCGAGATCCAGCCATCGGTTAAGATAAGATAAGATGCCTTTATTGTCACTATACAATACAATGAAATACAATGTACAATACAATGGATAAAAAACAACAAAATCCGACCTTGAGTGCTGACTAAAATGGTGCGGCATGTGAACAGACAACCCAATATATAGATAACAGGAAAAGCTCACTAATTAAACGAAAAACAGAAGAAAAAACTGGAGCTCATGAACAGCCAAATATGAGAAAATATCCTTTATTGTCATATAATAATTAATAATAAATAAATTGTCATTAAAAAGGGGGTAAGGAGCAAAGAAACACCATCTCGGCAACAACAGGTCACTGACTCCGGTTACATGGAGTCAGAAAATGCATCAACGTAATATATTAGAATAAATTATACAAGTAGTAAAGTGCATCATGTCAATTCATTATACACAAGGTGAGTCCCAGAGGATCACACATAAAGGGGAAGACAGAGTAATACAGAGACTGCCAGTAATGTAAGTCGTTGCTACAGCAAGGCCGTTAGTACTAAACCATGCCCATACATTTGCAGTACATACCAATTCTGAATACAAGAATGTAGTCTAACCCAGAAAACTGAATATAAGAACACTGCGCACCAGTGTCTAGGTGCAAGAGACTCACCACAACTATGCAGGACCTGCGAGCCTGGGATGGCGTTACCCCGACGCGTGTTTCGAATATTTTCTCATATTTGGATGTTCATGAGCTCCAGTTTTTTCTTCTGTTTTTCGAATGTACAATACAATGAAATGTTGTTTGGAGCAATCCTAGACTCCATGGACAGAGAAAAAAAGAACTGACATTTAAATTAAAGCATTGCACTAGAAAGCATTACTATTCACAGTTCACAGCATATACTGTATATAGCAAGAGCAAAGTTATGAATATATATATATAAACTGATTCAGACCCCAATGCAGACAAGAGATCATCATGGGGTCACGAATGCAGCAGTCACTTCAGTCTGTGGTAGTTTCTATCCTAGGAAGGGGCAATAATCTCTGAGCGTTTAGGAGACTGATTGCTTTGGGGTAAAAGCTGTTCTTCAGCCTAGTGGTGCGGGCATGTAGGGCTCTAAGACGCCTACCAGAGGGTAGTAGTTGGATCCCCGCAGATAATCTTTGCTGTGTTGCTGCAACGAGCAGTGAAGATCTCATCCAGGGATGGTAACTGAGTACCAGTGATTCTTCCAGCCATTCTGATGATACGCTTGAGGGTCTTCATGTCCTTAGAAGATAAGCCAGAGTACCACACTGTAAGTATGTGAGAACAGATTCTATGGTGCACCTGTAAAAACTGACTAGCAGCTTTTTTAGGAATTGTGCTTTCTTAAGACTCCTCAGAAAATGATGACTCTGAAGGCCTTTTTTGGTAATTTCTGTTGTGTTTTTTATCCATGACAGGTCCTGACTAATATGAACACCCAAGAAACTGAAACTTTGAACTATCTCCACATTTCCACCATTAATGCTAATGGTATGGTGCCCATTTAGTTTTTTCTTCCTAAAATCCAGAATCAGCCCCTTTGTTTTCTTGGTATTCAGTATGAGGTTGTTGTTCTTACTCCATCTCTCTATGTTCTCAACCTCTTTCCTATTTCCTAGTTACAAGGACATATGAGATAAGTCCTTGGATACTAAACTGCCATCCTGCAAGGACGTTGGGACATGTCATTAAAAGGGAAAGGGTTAAAGGGAACCTGTCATCAACTTTATACTGCCCATACTAACGGCAAAATAAAGTAGAGACAGGTGAGTTGAATTCAGCGGTCTGTCATTTATAAGTTAAAAGTAAGTGGTTGCCGAGAACCAACATCACAATCATTGCACACTGGGTCTGGAAAAGAGTCGTGGCTACCTGAGGAGATTTGTTTTTTGATACCTGAGAAGAGTCATGGTTATTCATGAATTCTTGCTCTCTCTGCCCACCTGCTGATGATTTACAGTCTTCTATCTAGTTTTCTCCCATTCTCGCCAGGAGAGAACTGCCAATCATCAGCAGGTGGATGAGGAGTGCAAGAGATTCTGACTAACCATTACTTTTCTCAAGTAGATTTGACTATTTTCAAGGCATGTGTTTCAATGATTATGATGCTGGTTCTCGGCAGCCACTGACCTTTTTTTTTTTATCAAATCTTTATTTGTCATTTTCATCATAAGTGTACAAACAGTAGGCCAGGGGCCTGGAACAATAACATGAAGAGAGTTATCGCAATGAAGAGAAATTTCCCAATGAGCAGTGAACATAGGTCCAATAAACATGAAGTCTAATACATAAAGTCTTACACAATGCAGACAAAATAGCGAGCCCAGTAATGGAAACAGTGCAAAGGTCTGATATGTCACAGTTACTCCGATAGGGGGCATTTAGTAACTGAAAAACCAAGGTGCGAGACACAGGTATAGGCCAAAATGCTGAAGACATATACTACGCTGAGGACATATAAGAGGCTGAAGACATATAGAAGGCTGAGTACATATGAGAAGCTGAGAACACATAAAGGCTGAGTACATACGAAAGACTGAGGACATGTAAAAGATCATTTTGCTGAGAACATAATGAGACTATATCGCTAAATGCGTACGGCTGTCAAGCACCCACTAAGGTAGCTTAGTTGAAGTATAGGAAGCGTACTATTCACGCCAGAGGGTCCAAAGTTGTAAATATTTATCATGGTTTAATGTTTCCCAGCTAGAGAGTTCCTCGAAGCGGCTTATTTCAAGCACTTTATGTATCCATTCCTCAATAGTGGGAGCCACATCAGAAAGCCAATGAAGGGGCACTAATAATTTAGCCACAGCTAGCAGTTGGTAAGTAATAGAAACATAGAAACATAGAATGTGTCGGCAGATAAGAACCATTTGGCCCATCTAGTCTGCCCAATATACTGAATACTATGAATAGCCCCTGGCCCTATCTTATATGAAGGATGGCCTTATGCCTATCCCATGCATGCTTAAACTCCTTCACTGTATTTGCAGCTACCACTTCTGCAGGAAGGCTATTCCATGCGTCCACTACTCTCTCAGTAAAGCAATTCTTCCTGATATTACTTTTAAACCTTTGCCCCTCTAATTTAAAACTATGTCCTCTTGTAGCAGTTTTTCTTCTTTTAAATATTCTCTCCTCTTTTACCGTGATGATTCCCTTTATGTATTTAAAAGTTTCTATCATATCCCCTCTGTCTCTTCTTACTTCTAAGCTATACATGTTAAGGTCCTTTAACCTTTCCTGGTAAGTTTTGTCCTGCAATCCAATACGGTTGCAATCCAATCTAATAAGTGAGAGAATGTCTACCTAAAGGGGGTATACTCTGTGATAGATTTAGGAGAACTGACATGAGAGAGATTGGGGGAGAGGTTGGGCCGGGGCCCATTTTATGGATCAAGTCAGGGGTACGGTACCATCTACTGACAACCTTAAAGGAGTTCTCCTGAACTCAGACACATCTGGAAAAACCCAACGAATTTTCAAGGATCCGGGACGTTTCCGTATCTGAAAAGGAGATTGACAGTTCTTTCTCCCATTGCTGGATGTGCGATGGTCTAGAAGGGCTCCCCAAAAGTAACCATTTGGTGTATAATATAGAGATGGCTTTCTTGGGTAACCTTGGTGACTCTAATAGTACATCAAACCAGGAAGGGGTAAATTTTGTATTCGAAATTAGTAGATAAGTACTGCAAATCTTGTGGAAATGGGAATAATGGATTTGTGTCCACTTAGCTACATTATGTGACCCCTGGAGGTCTAGCAGCGAGGGAACCCTGCGTCCTTCCAAGATATCTTCCACCAGGGAAGCACCAAAGGCCGGCCACAAGCCCAATACATCTTCATATAGAGCAGCGTTTCTCAAATTGGGGGGCGCGAGGCTCCGTAAAGGGGGGCTCCAGGTGACAGGAGATGAACGCTTCCACTGTGGAAGCGTTCATCTCCATAGTGATCTGTATCGCCGTCCTCTGGACAGCGATAGAGATCGCTGTGCTGTGCGGCAGGGGAGGGAGAGGCGTCTCCCTCCCCTGCTCCTCTGATAGGCTGCGGGCCTTGTGCCGGCAGCCTATCAGAGCAGTTCAGGCGGCGCCTGAGCAGAGTGCAGAGCGGGACACAGGCCGGAAGAGGCCTGCATCCAGCGCTTCCAGGGAGGTAAGTATTGGGTGGGGGTACCCTGGACTCTATTGGGGGAGAGAGCCTGCACATGATTTGGGGGAGGGGGAAGCCTGGACCCTGCACATGATTTAGGGGAGGGGGTTAATGTAGCCTGCACATGATTTGGGGGTTAATGGAGCCTGCACATGATTTGGCGGGGGTGTGTTAATGGAGCCTGCACATGATTTGGGGGGGAGGGGGGTTAATGGAGCCTGCACATGATTTGGGGGGGGGGGTTAATGGAGCCTGCACATGATTTGGGGGGGGAGGGGGGGTTAATGGCCCTCACCTGTGGGGAGATTGGTGTACTTATAACAATTTTATAGACAAATGATACTATTTACAGTCGCGCGGGGGGGCGCAAAATGTTTTCTTCTTACTAGGGGGGGGGGGCATGACAGAAAATAATTGAGAAGCACTGATATAGAGGGTCGAGATAGTATGGCAAGAGGCATAGAGGCAAAAAGGGGTAAGGACCTGGAGGCAAATCGAATTGGGTGGATAATAAGTACCATGTATGGCAACACCCCGGAATGCGAGTGGAAAATTTTTATCTGAACCTGCGCAGGTACGTGTATTCCACAGGTGGGATAATTTAGTCGGAGGTAGTAAGGTCCGAGCAATTTGGCAACCCATTTTGTGGATATGAGGGTTAAGCAGTTCCACTTGGAGTCTAAATTGTATGGCCCGGTAATACAATTTAATGTCAGGCAACCCTAAGCCACCTCTAGATTTTGGTCTAGTAAGTGCAGAATTTGCCAATCTCGGCCGTCTCCCAGGAAGACAGGCAGGGTCTGCAGGAGGTATAAAAACCTGGGAAGGATGTATGTTTTTAAGATGTTTATTCTGCCTATCCAAGACACATAAGGAATTGCCATATCTTTCAATTGTTTCTTTATTCATTCGAGAAGTGGTATATAGTTAAGCTGAAAAGCTTTGTTGGGATCTTTGGATATGTTAACTCCCAAAAAGAGTATATGAGAGGGCGCCCATTGAAAGGGGTAGGTGTTGGCTAGGTGTGAGACTGTAGTATGTGAAGCTACCACACCCAATGCAGTACATTTGGCCAAATTATTTTTGAAATTAGACAGACTTCCAAAATTATTAAACAACTGCAGGATGTCCGGAAACGCCGTGACAGGGTCAGACAAGAAAAGTGGCGACAGAGTGTGTTACAGAGCCTATTGTCAGGCCTCTAATGCTGTTATCCTGTCTGATAGCCTGAATCAACGTCTCCAGGCAGAGGATAAGAAGAGTGGGCGAGAGTGGGCACCCCTGTCTTGTTCCATTTGAAATGGAGAAAGAAGGGGAAAGGACCCCATTCACCCTGATCTTCGCGTGAAGGGAGGAATACAGGGATAGCACTGCCGAAATAAAGTCCATAGAGAAACCGAATTTTTGCAGAGTGGCTTCCATAAATTTCCAATCTACACGGTCAAATGCCTTCTCGGCGTCAGTACTCAGCAGGGTCAACTGAGAATCGTGGGCTAAGGCATATGTGACAGCTTGCTGGACTTTAAAAGTACCATCCCTGCACTCCCCCCCACAAACCCCACTTGTTCCGAAGCAACCAGTTTATGCAGTAGGGGACCTATCCTTTGTGCAAGGATCTTAGCCCATAACTTGATGTCTGTGTTAAGTAGAGAGATGGGCCTATAGCTTGATTGCAATTCCAGTTCCTTCCCTTCCTTTGGAAGTACCACAATATGTGCCTCCAGAGCTTGCGGTGGAAGTAAGCTGCCGGTCAGGAGAGTACCAAAATATGAAGCCAGATGAGGGCCCAATACCGGAAAGAAATTTTTTGTAATATAGAATAGGTAACCCATAAGGGCCTGGGCTCTTACCCCCCGGCACTGTGGCCAAGACACGTCTAATTTCCTGCACAGACACAGGAGCTAAAAGGGTATCTCGCTCCCGATCTGACAGAGTGGGCAATTTCAAGCCGGAGAGAAAACTCTGGATCTTCTCTTCTCTGACAGATAAGTCAGTAGTTGACTCATCTTTCCGAATGTTATAAAGAGTTTGATGTTATGAGTGGAAGATACTAGCAATATCAGCCGTGTCGGTGACAACAGAACCCTGGGGTGATTTCATCTGTTTAACATACATCTACTCTGTCCTCTTCTTAATGAGGGCAGACATAATTTTATTGCCCTAGTTACCGTGAGCATATTGTTTATGTCTTAATTTTAGCAAAGCATTAGCGGCTTTGTAATTAAGAAGATTTTTCAATTCATTCCTAAGAATCAGAAGTGTGGTCATGCACAGCTATAGATCTCTTATGAGAGGCTTCTATGGTTGCAATTTTTGAAAGCAGACTGTTAAGGTCTGCAAGACGTTTCTTTTTTAAGTGGGAGCCCAAAGAAATTAATTCCCCCCTGATAACTGCCTTGTGGGCTTCCCATATAAACGGCTGGGAGGTCTCAGAAAGCAAGTTTGTGGCAAAATAGGATTCTAGGGTGGAAGAAAGGGACGTGACTTGAGCAGGAGTGTTGAGTTGGGGGGGGGGGGGATATAGTCTCCAGGCTCATTCCCTCCGACTTACACCCGGGAAGTCAAGAGAGACAAATACAGGGGTATGGTCTGAAACTGTGATATTCTGAATAGAAGCATCTCTTACCAAAGGGAGATATCGGTCTTGTATAAAAATATAGTCCAGCCTTTAGTACGACCTGTGGGGATTTGAGTAGAATGTGAAATCTTATCGCTAAGGCGCAAATTCCGCAGCGTTCCTTGCAGCCGCCCCAAGACACAAAATGAGATAGCGGATTCTTCAACCATGTGGCAGTGCCTTTGTTAGGAGCATAAACATTACATATGGTGACATCAGCATTCCGCAATTTACCCGAGAGAAACAAATAACTACCCTCCGGATCTGCCTGAACATAGGAGGCAGAGAACGGCACATTTTTGTGTATACCAATGCTAACCCCCCTAGATGAACTGGAGTAACTGGAATGGGACCACTGTGTTAAACCTGAGCGGGCCATTAAAGGGATCTTCTGACCTTTAAAATGAGTTTCCTGCTATAATATAATGTCTGCAGAACCCTTTATTAGAATTTGAAAAACACGGCTCCTTTAACTGGGTTATTACACCCCTGCACGTTAAACGAGGCAATATGAAGGGTCAAAGGATCCATGATAATGTATAATAAGTGGACCAAGTGTTACGGTTAACTCTCATCAGAAAACAAAAGTAGAACGAACATAACAAGAATAAACAAACAGCAGCCAAGCATAAAGGGGCTCCTAAAGGAGCAAGTTGGGGGGTAAACGGTATCCACATAAAGGCCTTATCAGCCCAAGCTACCCAGATAAAGCCCTATGGGCAACTGAAAAAGTAACAGTTAGGCTATCCTGGTCAGTCAATCGGAGAGGGGGGCTTTTTTTTCCGGGATAGGCAGCCATGAGGGGATTACTCTTGGTGGTATTTGCAGAGCGTCCCACAAAGGCAGGAGGTCATCTGGATCACGAACAGTGAAGCGCTTGGAGCCGACAGAAATAAGGATCCCAAAAGGATAAAGCCACCTGTACGGTAATTTTGCACACCGTAGTGCTTCCGTCAGAGGCTTCAATGTCCTACGCTTTTGTAAGGTGGAACGGGCAACGTCTTGATACACGTGGACTGTTGCGTCCGCCATTTTTATTACTTCCAAATTTCTAGCTTTATAAAAAATGGCCTCTGTGTCATGAAAGCTTAGAAGGCCACATCCCTCGGCGGGTCGTTCGGGGGTGGCTTGGGGCGCAGAGCCCGATGAACTCTCTCTACCACCACGGATTTGTCCCTTTCAGCACCCAGCAAATATGAAAATAATTCCTGCATGGCGGCAAAAAGATTTTCCTTGTCAGTAGCTTCTGGGAGCCCCCGCACCCTGATATTCTTTCTACAGCTTCTATTTTCCTGGTCTTCCAGGAGTAGGAAAGCGTTGTTAATGGCAGATCTGTGAGCCTCCAGTGTTTTGGTAGTCTCCACATTAAAGGAGAGCAAGGCGTCTTGAGACTGCTCCAAGGCTTCAACCCAATTGCCTATGTGACGTATATCAATCTTTATGGACGTGAGGTCTGCCGCTATAGGGGCTAAGGCTTTTTGTAGAGCCGCATCAAAATAGTCTCTAGAGAGAGGGCACGGTTCACTCACCCCACTAGCTGTTTCATGAGGAGGCAGTGCGACATCTCCAGGAGATCCAGTGTCTGCATGTGCCGCGTCTGATGAGGCTCTCTCGCCTGGCACCATTTTCTCAGCGCGAGCTGACTGTGCAGCAAGCTGTTTGTGGAGGAATTTCTCCATGTTTCTGCCCGAAGACAGGTGAGGGGTGACATCCTTGAGGTTCCCTGTTGAGGTCCTTGGGCTGAATCTTGACCATCATCACAGGACAGCGTGCTGAAGAGGCTTAAGGGTAGCTTGGTGGCGGGAGCGCTACTCTGAAGCGTCCACCATGTAGCTCGGTCAGGCTCCGCCCCCGGCAGCCACTGAGGTCAGCATAAAGTTGGTGACAGGTTCCTATTATGAATGAATTGACAGCTGTCTTCTGCAGTAAAAGTCTACTTGATAATTACCAGTTGGGTTTAGGCCCTTGCACGGTGTGCCACAGTGTGCAGGGGCACAAACCCAACTGGTAATACTTAGATGGGCACTCGTTGCTCACTGCTGGCAATTCATTCATAAACTACTAGAAGGAATAGTATGGGAATGGCATATATAGAATTATATGAATAGACACTCCAGAATTGGTATTACACAGGCAATGCAAGTACCGTATTTTTCACCCTATGAGATGCATCGGCCCATAAGACGCACCTAGGTTTTAGAGGAGGACAATAAGAAAAACAATATCAGATCAGACCAGCAATCAGACCCCCAATGTTAATCAGACCTCAGCTCACAGCCCCAATCAGATCCGCAATGTTAATAAGACCCTCAATCAGACCTCATATAAGACTCCAATGTTAATAAGACCCCAATAAGACCTCAGATCAGACTCCAATGTGAATGACCCCCAATAAGACCTCAGATCAGAGCCCACTATAAAGAAGACCCCCCATTCAGACCCCATGCCTCATATGAACCCCGTGCTATATCTCATCACCCTCAGCCGTATTTCATCACTCCCAGCCATATTTCTTCATCCCAGCCATGTTTGATCAGCCCCCAACCATGTTTGATCAGCCCCCAGCCATGTTTCAGCAGCCCCCAGCCATGTTTCAGCAGCCCCCAGCCTCAGATCACAAAATAAAAAATCCACTTACCTCTCCTGCTACGGACGCCGCGTCTTGTCACCTCCAGCGCGCGCTCTCTTCTTCATGCTGCAGCTGTACTGTGACTCGACGTGCACAGCGTGAGGTTACAGAGTGCCCACATGCTGTGTGCAGCCAGAGCACAGCCGACCAGGAAACGGTGAGTACAGAGCCTTCATCAATTCCTGGTCCTACGGTACTAATGAGCGATTTCATAATGGAAGCGCTCATTAGTATTCACCCCATAAGACACAGTGACGTTTTCCCCCCACTTTGGGAAAAAAAAGTGCGTCTAATGGGGAAAAAATATGGTAATTACTAAAACAGACATGTCCGGAGAGGTGACAGGTTCTCTTTTACCTTAAGAACATGTCTTTTTCGTCTTTTGATTCTTTATTATTGCATTCTAAATGTCATTACTTTTTTAGTTTTCTGTTGATATAGCTGTCTGTGGGCTGTTTTTGTGGAATGATTTATGGGTATGCTCCATTTTGGGGTGAAAATAATTTTTGACTAATTGTATTAACTCTTTCGGTAGAGTATGATAAAACATCAATAGTGTGCAATTTACTTTCTGTGGCATAAAAAACATTACCTTCATTCTGTGGGTTAATGTGATTACCAAGAAACAAATTTATATATAAAGTTTTACATAACAGTGACCACTTGTGATGTCACCTAGGCCTCTATCTCTGTGAGCACCCACAAGAGGAAACCACCACAGAACCAGCACCTATGTACCCTACATACACCCTGCACCTTTATGTCCTGATTGAATGTAGGGTTCGACCCAGAGATAGAGATCTCGGTGACATTGTAGGGTGAAGCCACAATTCTACCCAGTCTGTATAGCTTCTGCGTGAACTACCCTACCATGAGATTGGAAAGGTGGGTGCAATTTTATTTATTATACTCGCTTATATAGCGCTACTATATTCCATAGTACTTCATAGACATTAGCTTTACACTGTCCCCAATGGGGCTCACAATCTAAGTATGTCTTTGGAGTGTGGGAGGAAGTCGGAGTACACGGAGGAAACCCACACAAATGCAGGGAGAACATACAAACTCCATGCAGATGTTGTCCTTGGTCCGATTCAAACCTAGGACAACAATGCTGCAAGGCACAAGTGTCTACTTATACCATTGGTTATTAATAATTAACCCCTTAAGGATACGGCCCTATTTGACCTTAAAGGGGTATTCCCATCTTAGTGAACATAGTTTAATTTAATTAATATGTCCCATTGAGCATTTTTGTAATTGTATCTTATTAAAAATTTCCTGGCATTCCCCCAAAAATTTGTAGACTCCTACCTCATTGTATAGGGTTGGTATCCCATGGATACGTCCACTTCTTGGCGGCCGCATCCATGGGCCGCGCTTGCGCAGAAGAACTAGCTCTAACCAGTGCCCGGCCTCTTTATGTCCTCAGGAACGAGCACGGCGCCGCGTGGCCGCGTATGCGCTGATGTTTATTCCTTTGTGCCGCATCTAAAACAGAGCCGCGTGTGCGCGGCTGGGTTTTGGATGCGGCGCAAAGGAATAGACATCAGAATCGGGCGGCCATGCATGCGTGGATATTTATTCCACAGTGCCGTCATCAACAGAGGACTAGGAGCAGAGGAAAGAAGCCAGGATGCCTGATCCGGGCGGCCCAGCAATGGAGCTGTGTGGGATTTTTGGCTTCTGATTGTGCACATAGTGGCTGCTGCAACATTGAATGGAGGGACACAGAGGTGATGGCATGGAATGAAGGGACACAGAGGTGATGGCATGGAATGAAGGGACACAGAGATGATGGCATTGAATGAAGGGACACAGAGATGATGGCATGGAATGAAGGGACACAGAGGTGATGGAATTGAATGGAGGGACACAGAGGGGATGGCATGGAATGGAGGGACATAGAGATGATGGCATGAAATGAAGGGACACAGAGGTGATGGCATTGAATGAAGGGACACAGAGGTGATGGAATTGAATGGAGGGACACAGAGGGGATGGCATGGAATGAAGGGACACAGAGGGGATGGCATGGTATGAAGGGACACAGGTGATGACATGGAATGGAGGGACACAGAGGTGATGGCACGGGATGAAGGGACACAGAGGTGATGGCATTGAATGAAGGGACACAGAGGTGATAGCATGGAATGAAGGGACATAGAGATAATGGCATGGAATGGAGGGAAATAGGGATGATGGCATGGAATGGAGGGACACAGAGGTGATGGCATGTAATGGAGGGACACAGAGGTGATGGCATTGAATGAAGGGACACAGAGGTGATGGCATTGAATGGAGGGACACAGAGGTGATGGCATTGAATGAAGGGACACAGAGGTGATGGCATTAAATGGAGGGACACAGAGGTGATGGCATGGAATGGAGGGACACAGGGGTGATGGCATGGAATGAAGGGACACAGAGGTGTTTGGCACTATTTTGGTGTTCATATAAATTTTTGACCGCTTGCTATATTTTTGACACTGTTTTTATTTAATTTTTTTACGGTATTTACCTGAGGGGTTAGATCATGGCATATTTTTATACAGCAGGTTTTTACGGACGCGGCGATACCTAATATGTATACTTTTTATTTATTTATTTTACTTTAACACAATAACAGCATTTAAGAAAAAAAAATCATGTTTTAATGTCTGCATAGTTTGAGAGCCATATTTTTGTATTTTTTTGGGCAATTATCCTATGTAGGGGCTCATTTTTTGCGGAATGAGATGACGGTTTGATTGATACTATTTTGGGAGGCATACGCCTTTTTGATTACTTGGCACCATTTTTTAGCTTTTTTTTATGGTGTTCACCTGAGGGGTCAAGTCATGTGATATTATTATAGAGCAGGTTTTTACGGACGCGGCAATACATAATATGTGTAGTGTATTTTATTTTTTTAATTTTTCACTTGAAGATTCAGTGGGTCTGATGTCAGTATAATACAGTACAGTACACTCTATAGTGTACTGTACTGTATTTTTAACTTTTCACTAGTCTGGTCAGACTTATGCCTTTAGCAGAAGTCAGATCAGACTTACAGTACCATGGCAAGCAGGACCGCAAAGCTGCAAAGGCACAGCATATGGACCGCTGTATGGAAGGGGTTAAACAGCTGGCATCTGAACAAGCACAGATGCCAGCCGTTTCTATCAGAGTGTCAGCAATGTGCTGACACTGATAGAACCACTCGGCCACCAACGATGTTACAGAGGGGGCAGGCGGGGGACCGCTATTGAGATCCCGCCTGCCGCCCACCCGCCCGCCTCCCGCACCACCTCCCGTCGCACGTCAGCGCCGCCTGCAACCCCCCCCCCTGCACAGCCCGCCGGCCAATCAGTAAGAGGGCTTCGGGATCCCTGCGGGATCAGAAATGTCAAAAATCGCTGCAAACAGCAGGTCTGAATTGACAGCGATTGCCGATATGGGGGGGGTCACAGGACCCCCCTCGGCATTTGAACATGGTTCCTGCTGCACGATTGCAGCAGGAACCATGTTCCTAGCCCGATTTTTTTTTTTTTACATGCGATTTTATTCAGGATGTATGGGTACGCCCTGTGTCCTTAGGGACTCGGACATTAGGGCATACCCATATGCCCTGTGTCCTTAAGGGGTTAAAGAGTAACTAAACATTTTTACAACTCTCATTTAAAATGTTCTAAATTGCCCAAAATGATTTTTGTAATATACTTTATTAATCAATTCTACTGTTTTCCTACACATTGCTGCTCCTGCCTGTATTCCCCTCAACCTTGGCTTAAAGGAAATCTGTCACCAGGATAATCGCTATTGAAGTAAAGCCATAGCCTAATAACACTTAATACCTTATTTCCAGATGTGCCTTTGTTCCAGCAATAGATGTTTTTTATCCTCTGAAAATCCAGGTTATTTGGTATGCAAATGAGCCAGTAAGGTACCCAGAGGGGCATCACTCTTGCAGGAAGGAGCCCAGTCATGCCTCCTGCTAGTGCCCAAGCCCGCCCTCATGCTGGGATCAGGGAAAAGGGGGGCAGCGTTATGGCTTGAATGTGATGTAGGAGGGGTGGGTGGACACATTGTGGCAGGAGGCATGCTTGGGCTCCTTCCTGCAAGAGTGACGCCCCTCTGGGCACCTTATTGGCTCATTTGCATACCAAATAAACTGGACTTTCAGAGGATAAAAAACATCTATTGCTGGAACAAAGGCACATCTGGAAATAAGGTATTAAGTGCTATTAGGCTATGGCTTTACTTCAATAGCGATTATCCTGGTGACAGATTTCCTTTAATGCTGGCACTCCACTCAGCCCCAGGTTCTCTGTAGCACATTGCTGCTCCTCTACCGATGTGCTATAGAGAGCCTTGAGCTGAGCGGAATGGGCTCAGACAGAAGCTTGCTCCGCTCAGCTAAATCCTGGCATAGCATAATGATGATTTTAAGACTTGGGGTCCCTATTAGAGTAGAAAAACAGCATCATTGATTAAGGCTACTTTCACACCAGCGTTTTAGGTTTCCGATATTGAGATCCATCATAGGGACTCAATACCTGAAAAAAACAATTCAGTTTTGTCCCCATTCATTGTCAATAGGGACAAAACTAAACTGAATTAGAAGGGAATGCTCCAAAATGCATTCCGTTCCATTTAGTTGCGTTCCCATACCGGAGAGCAAACCGCAACATCTTGTAGTTTGCTTTCCGTCCTGGGATGAGGAGCAAGACGGATCCCGCATGACCCCCAATGCAACTTAATGGATATGGATCCGTTTCTCTGACACAATAGAAAACGGATCTGTCCTCCATTGACTTTCAATGGAGTTCATGACGGATCTGTCTTGGCAACGTTAAAGATAATACAACCGGATTTGTTCATAACGGACGCAGACGGTTGTATTATCAGTAACGGAAGCGTTTTTGCTGAACCCTGCCGGATCCAGTAAAAACACTAGTGTGAAAGTAGCCTAATAAAGTATATTACAAAAATCATTCTTTGTTTATTTAGAACATTTTAAAAGAAAGTTGCAAAAAAGTTTAATTTCTGTTTAAAATTTATTATTCTGAGAAAAGGCCATCACTTAAAAAAGCTGGACAATCCCTTTACTGCACCAATGTTATTTTTCCATGGACCAAACTGTGTAAGGACATTTATTATCCCCTGTGTGCCGGAATACTGGCACCAAAAACTAGCGAAATTCTGTGCACTAGAGTTGTGCATACATTTTGTGACTTGTGCCTCTCACATTTACTATAATACACGACAGGAGTATAGCATAGATTATAGTGTAAATCTACTCCAGCTCGCTTGCGGGAAAAGATCTGAACTTTGTGGCATGGACCTGCAATGATGCAACACAAATATTAGGAAGCATGATCCTTTTAATAATTGTGCTCCATCAGATGCGAGCAGAAAAGATTAAGGCCAGCATGTAAAACAGCAGTCCTGATAAATGTCCTCTTTATTTTTACTTTTTGGTGGATAAGTTTTACTTTTCATTTGTATTATTCTGGCATACATATGACTTTTGTATCATTTTTATTAAGTTTCTTTGTAGACGAGGTGACCAAAAACAGCCATTCTGCCATAATTTTGCATTTTTCCTTTTCACATTTTTCATCATTTGGGATAGATGCGTTGGTTTTAAACTATAGGATGTAACAGATGCAGCAATACAAAGTATCTATAGTTTTTGTTTGTTTTAATTTTATTCTGTTCATAATAAAGCATTATTTAATTTGAAAAAGGCTATTTTTGTGGATTTTTATTTTATTTTTATACTTTTAAACATTTTATTAAACGTTTTAAACTTTTTATTTAGTTCCAGTAAGGCAATCTTCTGATGACTGATATAGCACACTGCAATGCTTCTGTACTGCAGTGTATAATGGCTGTCAGCTGAACCTTGATTGCCATCATATTAGGCCCTGCATCTGCAAATATGTAAGACTGGGAAGCCTTCTCACACATTGTGACAAATACCTTAGATCAGTGGTCCCCAACCTTTTTGCACCAGGGACCAGTTTCACGCAAGACAGTTTTCCCAGGGCCGGGGTGGGGGGTTCTGGGGCGGGGCTAAGGGGTGGGCGAGGCTTAGGGGTGCTGGTCGGCACTGACTGATTCACGCGCATAACAAAACACAAGGTGCATATTCAAATATATAAAACTATATAACCCCCAATGCCTCAGATCAACCCCCCAACCTTCAGCCATCTATCAGCCCCCATGTCAGCCAGCCATCAGCCCCCATGTCAGCCAGCCATCAGCCCCCATGTCAGCCAGCCATCAGCCCCCATGTCAGCCAGCCATCAGCCCCCCATGTCAGCCAGCCATCAGCCCCCCATGTCAGCCAGCCATCAGCCCCCATGTCAGCCAGCCATCAGCCCCCATGTCAGCCAGCCATCAGCCCCCCATGTCAGCCAGCCATCAGCCCCCATGTCAGCCATCAGCCCCCCATGTCAGCCATCAGCCCCCCATGTCAGCCATCAGCTTGCCATGTCAGCCAGCCATCAGCCCCCCATGTCAGCCAGCCATCAGCGCAAATAAAATAAAAAAAACACTTACCTTTCCTGCTCCTGGACGCCACCACTGCTCACCATTGCGATCCTCTTCATCCTGCTGTCGGCTGTGTATCGCGGGCGCGGCGCACAGTGTGAGGTCACAGAGCGCCCTCACGCTGTGCGCAGCCCTGCACAGCCGATAGCCGATCCGAGGACCAGGAAGCGGTGAGTACAGATCCTTCACCGCTTCCGGATCCTTCGGTACTAATGAAGCTCTTCCATAATGGAAGCGCTTCATTAGTACCGCGTTAAAGACGGCCCTGATTGCCGCGGCCCGGCAAATAATCTTCCAGGGCCCGGTCCTGGGCCGCGGCCCGGCGGTTGGGGACCGCTGCCTTAGATGCTGCGTTTACAATTGACACCATCATTGCCTTATCCAGCGCCATCACTGGGCCGTATATTAATCAATTCTACTGTTTTCCTACACATTGCTGCTCCTGCCTGTATTCCCCTCAACCTTGGCTTAAAGGAAATCTGTCACCAGGATAATCGCTATTGAAGTAAAGCCATAGCCTAATAACACTTAATACCTTATTTCCAGATGTGCCTTTGTTCCAGCAATAGATGTTTTTTATCCTCTGAAAATCCAGGTTATTTGGTATGCAAATGAGCCAGTAAGGTACCCAGAGGGGCATCACTCTTGCAGGAAGGAGCCCAGTCATGCCTCCTGCTAGTGCCCAAGCCCGCCCTCATGCTGGGATCAGGGAAAAGGGGGGCAGCGTTATGGCTTGAATGTGATGTAGGAGGGGTGGGTGGACACATTGTGGCAGGAGGCATGCTTGGGCTCCTTCCTGCAAGAGTGACGCCCCTCTGGGCACCTTATTGGCTCATTTGCATACCAAATAAACTGGACTTTCAGAGGATAAAAAACATCTATTGCTGGAACAAAGGCACATCTAGAAATAAGGTATTAAGTGCTATTAGGCTATGGCTTTACTTCAATAGCGATTATCCTGGTGACAGATTTCCTTTAATGCTGGCACTCCACTCAGCCCCAGGTTCTCTGTAGCACATTGCTGCTCCTCTACCGATGTGCTATAGAGAGCCTTGAGCTGAGCGGAATGGGCTCAGGCAGAAGCTTGCTCCGCTCAGCTAAATCCTGGCATAGCATAATGATGATTTTAAGACTTGGGGTCCCTATTAGAGTAGAAAAACAGCATCATTGATTAAGGCTACTTTCACACCAGCGTTTTAGGTTTCCGATATTGAGATCCATCATAGGGACTCAATACCTGAAAAAAACAATTCAGTTTTGTCCCCATTCATTGTCAATAGGGACAAAACTAAACTGAATTAGAAGGAATGCTCCAAAATGCATTCCGTTCCATTTAGTTGCGTTCCCATACCGGAGAGCAAACCGCAACATCTTGTAGTTTGCTTTCCGTCCTGGGATGAGGAGCAAGACGGATCCCGCATGACCCCCAATGCAACTTAATGGATATGGATCCGTTTCTCTGACACAATAGAAAACGGATCTGTCCTCCATTGACTTTCAATGGAGTTCATGACGGATCCGTCTTGGCAGCGTTAAAGATAATACAACCGGATTTGTTCATAACGGACGCAGAGCGGTTGTATTATCAGTAACGGAAGCGTTTTTGCTGAACCCTGCCGGATCCAGTAAAAACACTAGTGTGAAAGTAGCCTAATAAAGTATATTACAAAAATCATTCTTTGTTTATTTAGAACATTTTAAAAGAAAGTTGCAAAAAAGTTTAATTTCTGTTTAAAATTTATTATTCTGAGAAAAGGCCATCACTTAAAAAAGCTGGACAATCCCTTTACTGCACCAATGTTATTTTTCCATGGACCAAACTGTGTAAGGACATTTATTATCCCCTGTGTGCCGGAATACTGGCACCAAAACTAGCGAAATTCTGTGCACTAGAGTTGTGCATACATTTTGTGACTTGTGCCTCTCACATTTACTATAATACACGACAGGAGTATAGCATAGATTATAGTGTAAATCTACTCCAGCTCGCTTGCGGGAAAAGATCTGAACTTTGTGGCATGGACCTGCAATGATGCAACACAAATATTAGGAAGCATGATCCTTTTAATAATTGTGCTCCATCAGATGCGAGCAGAAAAAGATTAAGGCCAGCATGTAAAACAGCAGTCCTGATAAATGTCCTCTTTATTTTTACTTTTTGGTGGATAAGTTTTACTTTTCATTTGTATTATTCTGGCATACATATGACTTTTGTATCATTTTTATTAAGTTTCTTTGTAGACGAGGTGACCAAAAAACAGCCATTCTGCCATAATTTTGCATTTTTCCTTTTCACATTTTTCATCATTTGGGATAGATGCGTTGGTTTTAAACTATAGGATGTAACAGATGCAGCAATACAAAGTATCTATAGTTTTTGTTTGTTTTAATTTTATTCTGTTCATAATAAAGCATTATTTAATTTGAAAAAGGCTATTTTTGTGGATTTTTTATTTTATTTTTATACTTTTAAACATTTTATTAAACGTTTTAAACTTTTTATTTAGTTCCAGTAAGGCAATCTTCTGATGACTGATATAGCACACTGCAATGCTTCTGTACTGCAGTGTATAATGGCTGTCAGCTGAACCTTGATTGCCATCATATTAGGCCCTGCATCTGCAAATATGTAAGACTGGGAAGCCTTCTCACACATTGTGACAAATACCTTAGATCAGTGGTCCCCAACCTTTTTTGCACCAGGGACCAGTTTCACGCAAGACAGTTTTCCCAGGGCCCGGGTGGGGGGTTCTGGGGCGGGGCTTAGGGGTGGGCGAGGCTTAGGGGTGCTGGTCGGCACTGACTGATTCACGCGCATAACAAAACACAAGGTGCATATTCAAATATATAAAACTATATAACCCCCAATGCCTCAGATCAACCCCCCAACCTTCAGCCATCTATCAGCCCCCCATGTCAGCCAGCCATCAGCCCCCCATGTCAGCCAGCCATCAGCCCCCATGTCAGCCAGCCATCAGCCCCCATGTCAGCCAGCCATCAGCCCCCATGTCAGCCAGCCATCAGCCCCCATGTCAGCCAGCCATCAGCCCCCATGTCAGCCAGCCATCAGCCCCCCATGTCAGCCAGCCATCAGCCCCCATGTCAGCCAGCCATCAGCCCCCATGTCAGCCATCAGCCCCCATGTCAGCCATCAGCCCCCATGTCAGCCATCAGCTTGCCATGTCAGCCAGCCATCAGCCCCCATGTCAGCCAGCCATCAGCGCAAATAAAATAAAAAAAACACTTACCTTTCCTGCTCCTGGACGCCACCACTGCTCACCATTGCGATCCTCTTCATCCTGCTGTCGGCTGTGTATCGCGGGCGCGGCGCACAGTGTAGGTCACAGAGCGCCCTCACGCTGTGCGCAGCCCTGCACAGCCGATAGCCGATCCGAGGACCAGGAAGCGGTGAGTACAGATCCTTCACCGCTTCCGGGTCCTTCGGTACTAATGAAGCTCTTCCATAATGGAAGCGCTTCATTAGTACCGCGTTAAAGACGGCCCTGATTGCCGCGGCCCGGCAAATAATCTTCCAGGGCCCGGTCCTGGGCCGCGGCCCGGCGGTTGGGGACCGCTGCCTTAGATGCTGCGTTTACAATTGACACCATCATTGCCTTATCCAGCGCCATCACTGGGCCATATATTCTTGTTACATAGTTTATAGCATAGTTACATAGTTTATGAAAGACTGACAAAAGACATCTGTCCTTCCAGTTCAGCCTGTGAATGATGAATCAGTTTCTGTCCATGTCCTCAGTCCATCTCTTACACTGTGACTCTCTAGCACAATAATATTTCCCAGATTCTTCAGGTTTCACTCCAGTGAGTTTAAGATAAACTTCTCCTTTTTTTGTGTCTCTTGTTAGAGTTAGACGTCCCTGAAGAGACTGAGCGTAATATTTGCTATTCTCATAACATATTCTCCCCAACCACTCCAGACCTTTCCCATCAGGTTGTCTGACCCAGTTTACACAATGCATGTTAGTGCTGTCAGTGAGGGAGGCCCCGGTCACTTTACAGGTCATGTCCAGAGTCTCTGATGGCTTCACAGTCCCAGGACCAGACTCCACCATAGAGATTTGTGATGTGACACCTAAAAAATATAAATATAAAAATATATAACTCTTATAATCTGAAATATAATCATACTGACAAACGTAGATGTTTTCATAAAGTGAGACCCACATTGTAGAGATAATACAGCGCTGAGTAACCACAGGAGAGTCTTCATATCTGGTCTGAGGAGTTTAAGAGAATATCTGTGTGTACAGACTCAGATCAGCAGACATTTCCTGGAGTCTGTTCTTGATTTAAATGAAATGTCAACGGAATATATTTACATATTTAATATTGTTGAGGAAAATTTAAGGAAACCACTCCTCTTGTGACAAATCTCTGACCAGGGGCGTACATAGAAATCATGGGGCCCCATAGCAAACCTCAGAATTGGGCCCCCCCTCCTCCCTTGCAATAAACAATAGAATTATTCTAGCTGATCCATTGGGGTGTGAGGTTTAATCTGATATTGATTTGAAAATAAAGACAAAAAACACTTCACAAGCTTTTTTTTCTCAAGTGTTACAATGGCAGAACTGGAACTAGCTCCAATCCTGCCAGCTGCAGCAATGTGTCACCTGCATGTTATAAGGGACACCAACAGGTAATGGTGCAAGCTCAGCTCCTGTATCTGCACCATGTATGTGCCACACACAGGGCCCGCCTGACACTGCTATACACAGCTCCCCCCTTACGCTGCCTTGCACAGGATCCACCTGACGCTGCCATACACAGCACCCATCTGACGCTGCCATACACAGGGCTCGTCTGAAGCTGCCATACACAGCGCCCACCTGATGCTGCCATACACAGCGCCCACCTAACGCTGCCATACACAGCACCCACCTGACGCTGCCATACACAGCACCCACCTGACACTGCCATACAAAGCACCCACCTGACGCTGCCATACACAGTGCCCACCTGACGCTGCCATACACAGCGTCCACCTGACGCTGCCATACACAGGGCCGACCTGACGCTGCCATACACAGGGCCAACCTGACGCTGCCATACACAGGGCCAACCTGACGCTGCCATTCACAGTGCCCACGTGACGCTGCCATTCACAGCGCTCACCTGACACTGCCATACACAGCGACCCCCTGACTCTGCAATACAAAGGGCCCACCTGACGCTGCCATACACAGCGCCCACCTGACGCTGCCATACAAAGGGCCCATCTGACGCTGCCATACACAGCGCCCACCTGACGCTGCCATACAAAGGGCCCACCTGACGCTGCCATACACAGCGCCCATCTGACGCTGCGACACACTGCGCCCACCTGACACTGCTAGACAGAGCGCCCGCCTGACGCTGCCATACGCATCGCCAACCTGACACTGCCATACACTGCGACCACCTGACGCTGCCATACACATGGCACACACAGCTCTGCAACATGTCCATTACACAGATAGAACTACTGTGTGCACATTACACACAGAAAACTGTACATTAGACTGGTTACACTGACATAGCCCTGCTTTATACACACCGTCCATACATAAAGAACCTCTGCATTCTCCCCCAGCACTGTCCTACAGGGAGCCTGTGTTCCCCTAACTCCTCCCACACACATGGCTGATCACATGACTGTGACATCACCACAGGTTCTGTAACCACAATGTAGTCTGGAGCTGCTCCTGATGAGAGAGATGTCCATGAGGGGCGGGGCTTCTCAGGAGAGGGGTGGGACTTCATGTGTGCCGGACTTGGCATTTATCTGTACAGCATCTGTATGTGGCGTGTATTCAGGTCGGAAAGGGGGCGGGGCTGTTCAACCTGGCGCTCGAAGCTCATGGGCCCCATAGCAACCGCGTGGTCTGCCGCTATTGACGGTACACCACTGTCTCTGAGACAAAGGCACAATCAGGACTCCTGCTTATCTTATTTTAAAAAAATACAATTGTTTCACATTAAGGCTACATTCACGCGAACGTATTTTGTTTCCGTGTCTAACTGCATCTGTATGTCCGTTTGGCATACGTTTTTTTTGCGCATCCATTGTAACAATGCCTATCCTTGTCCACAAAACGGACAAGAATAGGACATGTTCTATTTTTTTTTGGGGGGGGGGGCTACATACAGATGAGGATAGCACGCGGTGTGCTGTCCGCATTTTTTGCAGACCCATTGAAATGAATAGGTCTGCATCCTAAAACTGATTTTGAGTGGTGGCTTAGAGATAAATGTGTAACTGTGTGTGAAAGAATAATCCACAGCTAATTATTAAATATTTTAATAATAAAGACAATATGAAAATACCCAAATAAATAAAAAACAGATATAAGTAAACCGTAATGCAGGTTTTGTTTCAGTAGTTTTCACTGTACAGTAAATGTGATGTAAGAACTGCAAGTCAGTACGAACAGAAATGTTAGTGATATCAGATTAAACAGTGATATCGGATTTATTGTTAATACATTTATGTAGTTTTTGTTAGCTTTTACTTTTATAAAATACTAGACATTATGCCCGTTACAATAACGGGCGCTAGAACATTAGTGCTGGCACTGTTATGGGGGATCTGTGGATGGCACTGTTATGGGGGATCTGTGGATGGCACACTGTTATGGGGGATCTGTGGATGACACTGTTATGGGGGATCTGTGGATGACACTATTATGGGGGATCTGCGGATGACATACTGTTATGGGGGATCTGTCGATGGCACTGTTATGGAGGAGATCTGTGCATGACACTGTTATGGGGGATCTGTGGATAACACACTGTTATTGGGGATCTGTGGGTGACACACTGTTATGGGAGATCTGTTGATGACACACTGTTATGGGGGATCTGTGGATGACACACTGTTATAGGGGATCTGTGGATGACACACTGTTATAGGGGATCTGCGGATGGCACTGTTATGGGGGAATCTGTGGATGGCACTGTTATAGGGGGATCTGTGAATGGCACTGTTATGGGGTGGGATCTGTGGATGGCACTGTTATGGGGAGGGTCTGTGGTTGGCACTGTTATGGAGGGGATCTGTGGATGACACTGTTATGGGGAATCTGTGGATGGCACTGTTATGAAGGGATCTGTGGATGGCACTGTTATGGGGGATCTGTGGAGGACAGACTGTTATGGGGGTCTATGGCTGACACTTTTATGGGGGATCTGTGGATGGCACACTGTTATGGGGGATCTATGGCTGACACTGTTATGGGGGATCTGTGGTTGACACTGTTATGGGGGATCTGTGGATGACACTGTTATGGGGGATTTGTGGAGGACAGACTGTTATGGGGGTCTATGGCTGACACTTTTATGGGGGATCTGTGGATGGCACACTGTTATGGGGGATCTATGGCTGACACTGTTATGGGGGATCTGTGGTTGACACTGTTATGGGGGATCTGTGGATGACACTGTTATGGGGGATCTATGGCTGACACTTTTGCGGGTCTGTGGCTGACACTTATGCGTGTCTGTGGCTGACCCTGTTATGCGGGATCTGTGGCTGACACTTTTGCGGGTCTGTGGCTGACACTTATGGGGGTCTGTGGCTGACACTGTTATGGGGGATCTGCGGATGACAAATAGCATCTTATACTATGTGTCATCCACAGATCCCCCCCATAACAGTGTTGCTGTTTAGTGTTAATGTAATGGCAGCGGGGCCCAATGCAGTCACTGTATTGCACCGTGCCCCGCTCAGTGTAATAATACTATGAATAAAACTGTAATAATAATAACGATCTTCACTAACTACAGTGAAGTGTGTGCTGATTGGTCTGTGCGCAGCGCATGCGCACTTGACAAATCGGCACACACGCATGGATGCCACTCACAGACGGATTTTATTAGTATAGATAGTAAAACCTTTTAAAAATGCTTTTATGTTGATTTTGAGACTCAACACTTTGTTAATTTCTCTATTGAGGTAGCTGTTTGTGGGTCTGTTTTTGCATGGGAAGCTGTAGAAGGCAAAATCTTGGGAAAAATACATGAGCATGAGGCCTCTTTCACATGATGGAGTGATCGAGTTTTCCGCACGGGTGCAATGTGTGAAGTGAACACAGCACTTGCTCTGAATCCTGACCCATTCATTTCAATGGTGTGACAAACATTCACTTTAAAGGGAACCTGTCAGCAAAAAATAGCATAGTAAGCTGTTAACAGTACCTCCTAGTGCCAGATAATAGTGTGCCAATGCACTTTTTTTTTTTTTCACTTTTTTGTGCCAATGCGGCATCTATGCGTATCGAGCGTGATTGGAACAGGGTGTCGGGTGCATGCTCTGTAACCAAAAATGAAGCCGGCTCAATGTACGCGCCAGAGCCGGGACCGCGCTCCAGCCACCCTTTACTGCGCATGCGGGCTTAGAACGCGGTCCCGGCACTGCGATTCAGGATGTCAATCAAGGAGGCAGGAGGCGGGGAGAGCACTATTGGAGACGCCTAGGCCGCTGCCCCCATGACTTCAAGCCTGACTTGAAGCACGTGGCGGCAGCTGAATAAAACTTCGATTTCTCAGTAAGGCCAAGTGCTGCAAAAAGAAGAAAAAGTGCATTGGCACACTGTTATCTGGCACTAGGAGGTACTGTTAACAGCTTACTATGCTATTTTTTGCTGACAGGTTCCCTTTAAAGAAACCCCAGGTAGTCTGCCCAACGGACGCTGCACATCCTGAACACATGCTGACAAGTATTGTTTTGTGTGAAACAGGCCTAAACCAGTAATTTGGTCATTGCGTTTTTTTTTTCCATACAATATTCAAAATGTGGGATAAATATGATATTTTAACAGTTCAGGCTGTTACGGTCAAGGCAATACTAATTATGTTGAGTCCTTTTGCTGCCAGGCTTGTTTGGTCACTTAGCACCTCTGCTAGGCAGGCCATAACATGCAAATAAAATCTAAATTATAAAATAAAAATCCTACTATCCCCCTGTTCCCATATATTTTCTGAAAGTAGAATCCCAGCACAAGGTCAAAATGCTACTCAGCACTTTATATTCAATGACAACTTCATGCAAATTGTATTATGATTATTTATACAAAAATTACATAACATTTGGTATTAGTGGTTAAAAGTGTAACTGAAATGGAAAGTTACACACCGCCTACGAATCAAAGTTCAACATGTGCAGAGTTCATACATGCCTCTTAAGGCCTAAAATTACATGCACGTATCATCATAAAATCACCAGTACTGAAAATTATTTTTTTATCCCTGGTTAACCCCTGAAAGGCCTCAATGTGACTCTCAGAATCCGCTATCAGCGTTCAATGTGACATCTGAGGGGTTCAATGACGGGGTGCTGCACAAACGCCATTCCTTGTCATTGCGCCTGCTACATACAATGGAATGCAATTTGTGGCGAAGTACTTCATAATGAATCAATGTTCTTGTGGAAGTTCCGAAAAGCAACCAAATCAAATTTTTGAAAACTTTGCTCATCATCAAAACAACCATTTGCAGTCCTAAATCTCATTTAAGCATAAGTTTACACATAAAAACAATGTAATATATTAAGGTGTGCAAAGCTCATATATAATGATAAAAAAAATTATAATAATTGCAAACGATCACTTATGGTCACAGTCAGTAAGAAAAAAATTTATTTTTCTGAGTGAGGGCCCATTCAGACGGCAGGAGTGCTTTGCGGATCCGCAAATTGAGGATCCACAAAACACGGATATTGACCGTTTGTGTTCCGCAATTTGCGGACTGCACATGGCCGCAACCATAATAGAACATTCCTATTTTCGTCCGCGATTACGGAATAGGACAAGCTCTACAGTATCTTTTCTGCGGACCATGCTCCCATGCCTCATATCAGCCCCTTGCTATATCTCATCACCCCCAGCCATGTTAGATTAGCCCCCAGCCATGTTTGATCAGCCCCCAGCCTCAGATCACAAAATAAAAAATCCACTTACCTCTCATGCTCCGGACGCCGCTTCTTCTCACCTCCAGCGTGCGCTCTCTTCTTCATGCTGCGGCTGTACTGTGACCCAACGTGCACAGCGTGAGGTTACAGAGTGCCCACATGCTGTGCGCAGCCAGAGCACAGCCAACAGCTGAGGACCAGAAAGCGGTGAGTACAGAGCCTTCACCAATTCCTTGTCCTACGGTACTAATGAGCGATTTCATAATGGAAGCACTCATTAGTATTCACCCCATAAGACACAGTGACGTTTTCCCCCCACTTTGGGAGAAAAAAGTGCGTCTTATGGGGAAAAAAATATGGTAATTACTAAAACAGACATGTCCGCAGAGGTGATAGGTTCTCTTTTACCTTAAGAACATGTCTTTTTGGTCTTTTGATTCTTTATTATTGCATTCTAAAAGTCATTACTTTTTTCGTTTTCTGTTAATATAGCTGTATGTGCGCTGTTTTTGTGGAATGATTTATGGGTATGCACCATTTTGGGGTGAAAATAATTTTTGACTAATTGTATTAACTCTGTCGGTAGAGTATGATAAAACATCAATAGTGTGCAATTTACTTACTGTGGGATAGAAAACGTTACCTTCATTCTGTGGGTTAATGTGATTACCAAGAAACAAATTTATGTATAAAGTTTTACAGAACAGTGACCACTTGTGATGTCACCTAGGCCTCTATCTCTGTAAGCACCCACAAGAGGAAACCACCACAGAACCAGCACCTATGTACCCTACATACACCCTGCACCTTTATATCCTGATTGAATGTAGGGTTCGACCCAGAGATAGAGATCTCGGTGACATTGTAGGGTGAAGCCACAATTCTACCCTGTCTGTGTAGCTTCTGCGTGAACTACCCCACCATGAGATTGGAAAGGTGGGTGCAAATTTTATTTTATTTATTATACTCGCTTATATAGCGCTACTATATTCCATAGTACTTCATAGACATTAGCTTTACACTGTCCCCAATGGGGCTCACAATCTAAGTATGTCTTTGGAGTGTGGGAGCAAGCCGGAGTACCCGGAGGAAACCCACACAAACGCAGGGAGAACATACAAACTCCATGCAGATGTTGTCCTTGGTCCGATTCAAACCTAGGATCCCAGTGCTGCAAGACACAAGTGTCTAATTTTAGCATTGGTTATTAATAATTAAAGAGTAACTAAACATTCCCCTTACGTCCTACCAGCAGCACAGATGGGGTTAATTCCCCCCGTGAGCTGGTAGGACTGGCGGAATTTTAATGAGCCCTTAACAATCAATAAAAGTTGGCCCCCCATAAAAGGGGGCCGTCCCCTTAACCCCCTGTGTTTTTTTCAGTCCTTCCGGACTGGTGGGCTGGCGAACTAGCCCTCTTGGGCTTCTGTTAAGTATATGGCCGCGCTCCCTGGCCCTGGTACCTGATTCCGGCGGCGTCTAGGAGCGGTCTTTTCTTTCCCTCCGCTCTCCCTCTCTGTGTATGTTCGGTGGCTGGGCCGGCGGCGCTGCAGGGGAATGACGTCATCCCCTGTGCGCCCGGCTGGCTGTCGGCACTCTCTCTCTCTCTCTCTCCTCTTCAGAGGGGGAGAGAGAGTTATACATTTATTCAGTGTATCTGTGGAGAATTCTTCTGGAGGACTCTATATATATATATAGATATATACCAATTGATAGACTACAGTTGGTTTTTTATTGTAGTGGAAGGGTGGCTCTGTCACGCCCCCTGGGTGGAGCTTCCTGAGATATAAGCTCCACTTTTGACTTCAGTCTGTCTCTGGCAGCGTTTCTTTGCAGATTAGCTCCAGAGTCCTCAGCGTTCCTGAGTGCTACTTCAGAAGCGTGATTTTTTTCTCAAAACAATTGTATCCTGCATTTCGGTGGGCTTATGCTGAATCAAGAGCAGTGGAGTGTTGTTATAACCCTCTTTTCTGAGTTTTTTTCTTCTGTTTTTCAGATGGCGTCTCCCCATGAAGGTGATCAGCCCCGCAAGGCGGGCACTAAGAGACGTCACTTGGCCTGCTTTGACTGCGATACCCCCCTGGAGGACGCGTATCCTTACTCCAGGTGTGAGTCCTGCAGACGTCCCCAGGAGACCGTGGATCCCACTGTGCAGGACATGTACTATTGGGTGAAGACCTATGTCGACGACTCTATTAAGGGAGTAGTCAACCTCCTTGATGAGAGGCTTCCGGGCGCTAAGGCACCCACGCACGTCCCTATGGAGGTGACGACCCATGGAGAGAGGCCGGTTGCAATTTCCTTGGATTCCTCTTCGGATGAGGAGGATACCTCGTCATGTTTCTTCCCTCCGGAAAAACACAGAAATTGCTAAAGTCCATCAGGTCGGGGACCATGATGTTGACCCGGGGAGCCCTCCGACCCCGCTACCAGGGCACAGCGTGTCTTTAGAGCGGATAACTCCCTCCTAGCCATGATGCAGTTGGAGTGGAGAAAACCGGAGAAGGCGCCGGTTTTAACCAAAAGATTCAAGACCATGTTTCCGATGGCTAAACCTTTGATGGAGTCGTGGGGCTCTATTCCAAAGGTGGACATGGCTATAGCGAAGTTGTCTAAGCGCACTTTGGTTCCAGCGGATGATGGCTCCAATCTTCAGGATCCCCTCGATAGGAGAGCTGAAAATACCCTTAGGCGTAGCTACTCCGCGGTGGCGGCCTCAGCCTCTACCTCCATTGCCGCAGCTGAAGTGTCGTCTTTTCTTCGATCCAGCCTAAACAGCATCCAGACGGACGTGGACCAAAATGTGTCCAGAGACGATATTTTGGCGTCTTTCAAGACTGCCAATCTCGCCATTGACTTCCTCTGCGATACGGCACAGGTGCAGCTGAAGTTGGCAGCAAAGTCTATGGCCTTAGTTTCAGCCGCACGTAGGCCGCTATGGCTTAAACCTTGGATAGCGGATAACGCATCCAAGTATAATCTGTGCTCTCTTCCGTTTGAGCCGGGCCGTCTCTTTGGGTCGGAGTTAGACAGGCTCATGGAGGGACTGTCTGACAAAAAGGCAAGTCCCTCCCCAGCAGCCCTTTCGTGGGAAAGGCAGGCAAGATCGTCCAGGGAAGTCAGGGACCAGACCTAGATCCTGGGGGCTCAGCGGAGAGATCCGAGCGCCCCCGCAGAGGTGGCAAGGAGGGCAGACCCTCCTGACTATGGGCCTCATCCAGGCTCTCGGTTGACCCCCGCTGCCTCAGCCGTGACTCCTCTAGATTTTCCCCTTCCCGGCCGGAGTTTCCGGTGGGGGACGTCTATCCCAGTTCAAGGAGGCCTGGCATCAGTTGATTCCAGACCCCTGGGTTTTAAGTGTTGTCACCCATGGCTATCAAATAGACCTCTCCTCTCCCCCAGAAAGGTTTCTGATAACCAAACGTCTTCAACCTCAAAGACAACAAATCCTAGAGGCTTACGTCCAGGAGTATATTTCCAAGGGGGCCCTGGAGGAGGTTCCGGCGGAGGAGCGGGGCTTAGGAATTTATTCCCCAGTTTTTCTGGTCCCCAAAAAAACCGGAGATCTCCGGATGATTATCGATCTGAGGTTTTTCAATCGATACATAAGGAAGTTAAGGTTTCGCATGGAAACCGTCAGGTCAGTCTCCCACATTCTCAGACCCGGCAATGTGATGGCGACCTTAGATCTGAAGGACGCTTATCTTCACATTCCAATCCACCACTCTTCCCGCAGATATCTCAGAATTGCGGTCAGAATGTCAGGATCCCTGAGGCATTTTCAATTCTCTGCTCTTCCTTTTGGCATCTCTTCGGCTCCCATTACCTTTACAAAGGTGGTGGTGGCGGCCTTGAGACTTCAGGGACTGACCATTATTCCTTACCTGGACGACTGGCTGTTCCTAGCCTCTTCGGTTCCAGTGCTTACCCAACATCTTCAGATAGCCATTCCCTTCCTGCTCCGCCTCGGGTGGATGATCAACTGGCCGAAGTCCAATGTGAGCCCTTCAACTTCCATCATTTTTCTGGGCTTCATAGTAGACTCCATAGAGATGTCTCTCCGGTTGACTCCAGAGAGGGAAATGCGGATACAGGACTTAGCAAGATTCCTGTTTATTCCTCGACGTGTCTCGATCAGGACTCTAATGAGGATGTTGGGGCTCATGTCAGCAGCCGCGGACGCGGTTCCTTGGGCCTTGTGGCACCTCCGGCCCTTACAGGCGGAGGTTCTCGCCAAATGGGACGGCTCCCTTGTGGGCCTAGACTCCGTGTGCTCCCTGTCTTGTCAAACTCGTGCCTCTCTAAGGTGGTGGTTTCACCTTCCTGCAGGCAGGTCTATGACCCAGCCGGACTGGGTCATATTGACCACGGACGCCTCCCAGGTAGGCTGGGGTGCCCATTTACAAGACCTTCCGGTCCAAGGATCTTGGTCTCCTCAGGAGCGGCTACTCTCCTCCAATCTCCGCGAGATCCGAGCCATCCGGCTAGCCCTCCTCCACTTCGCCCCGCGGATTCGAAGCAAAGCAGTGAAGATACAGTCAGACAACATGACTGCAGTTACAGTATGTATATAAACAAGCAGGGAGGCACGAGATCACTCCCCCTCCTAGCGGAGATAGGGGTAATTCTCCGGTGGGCAGAAGCAAATCTTTCCCATCTCTCTGCCATTCATATTCGAGGGTCCCTCAACATGATAGCGGACCGTCTAAGCCGAGGCCTTCCCACCATGGAATGGGCTTTACGTCCGGAGATCTTCAGGCAGATAGTATCCAGATGGGGGTTGCCAGATGTGGATCTGATGGCAACGAGATTCAACGCCAAGGTACAGACATTCTGTTCCCTCTATCGAGAGGACAACCCGCTGGCGATAGATGCTCTGTCGATACCGTGGAGGTTCAGGCTGGCGTACATCTTCCCTCCTTTTTCCATGATACCGAGGGTATTGATGAAAATCCGTCAGGATCAGGCCTCGGTGATAGCCATCATCCCGTTTTGGCCCCGGAGATCCTGGTTTACCCAGCTCATGCGGATGAGTCAGGGACAATATTGGAGGCTCCCCCAGAGCAGACCCTGGTGTCGTGGGACACACATCTCTGCCTAGATCTGCATCGATTCAGCCTGACAGCCTGGAGGTTGATCAGTCCCTTCCCGGAGTAGAAGGGCTCTCTGAGTCGGTCCTGAGAACCTTATCTCATTCCAGAGCGGAATCTACAAATAAGGCCTATGCAAGGATCATGAGGATTTTTTCGGCCTGGTGCACTACTAAACAGGTGGCGTATGCAGATCCGCCCCTTTCATCACTTCTTCAATTCCTTCAAGATGGACTAGACAAGGGCCTTGCCCCTTCTACCCTTAAAGTTCAAGTTGCAGCCATCTCAGCATGTCTTAGCAAACCTTTTTCTCGGGACCCACTCATCAAGCGCTTCCTTAAGGGAGCCGAAAGACTAAAGCCTACAGTGCTCAAACCCATTCCTCAATGGGATTTATCAGCAGTTCTAAGGGGTTGTCATCTCACCCCTTTGAACCCTTGGAAGAAGTGGACTTTCGTTTCCTTACTTGGAAGACGGTGTTTTTGTTGGCAATAACCTCGGCCAAGAGGGTTTCGGAACTCCAGGCGTTCTCTGCTCACCCTCCATACACATCCTTTTTCAGGACCGTGTCCTTCTTAGATATTTGCCATATTTCAGGCCTAAGGTTCCTTCCTTCCAAAATATTAATCAAGTCATATCCTTGCCGGTGTTATTTTCTTCTTCCTCCACTTCTTCTTCTCCAGTTCGGCATTCGCTGGACATATCGAGATGCCTCCAAGTCTATGTGGATAGATCTAAGGAGTTCAGGATAGATGAAAACCTTTTCATCTTATTTGCCGGTAAGTTAAAAGGCCACAAGGCGTCTACACCTACGATTAGCCGCTGGATTAGAGAGGCTATCAGGGAATCGTTTATATCCCTAGATCTTGACCCTCCAAGTTTTGTTAAGGCTCATTCCACGCGGGCCGTAGCGACATCTTTTGCTGAAAGATGTTCCATTCCCTTGGAGGTAATTTGTAGGTCAGCCTCTTGGAGCTCAGAGTCTACCTTTATTTCTCATTATAGGGTGGATTCTAGAGTATCCGATTTTATGGCCTTTGGACAGACTATTTTAAGTGCTGTCAGGCAGGAGGACCCTCCCTAGGGGTTTTTTTCTTGCTATTTCCCCATCTGTGCTGCTGGTAGGACGTAAGGGGAATCGTTAATTTCTAACGATAATTTGTTTCCCTTAGTCCTAACAGCAGCACACAAATATCCCTCCCTACTGTACTATCATGTTACAAACACAGGGGGTTAAGGGGACGGCCCCCTTTTATGGGGGGCCAACTTTTATTGATTGTTAAGGGCTCATTAAAATTCCGCCAGTCCTACCAGCTCACGGGGGGAATTAACCCCATCTGTGCTGCTGTTAGGACTAAGGGAAACAAATTATCGTTAGAAATTAACGATTTTTACAACTTTCATTTAAAATGTTCTAAATTGCCCAAATTTGTAATATACTTTATTAATCAATTCTACTGTTTTCCTACACATTGCTGCTCCTGCCTGTATTCCCCTCCACCTTGGCTTAATGCTGGCACTCCACTCAGCCCAAGGTTCTCTGTAGCACACTGTTACTCCTCTACTGATGTGCTATAGAGAGCCTTGAGCTGAGCGGAATGGGCTCAGACAGAAGCTTGTTCCACTCAGCTAAATCCTGGCATAGCAGAATGATGATTTTAAGACTTGGGGTCCCTATTAGGCCTCTTTCACACGGGCGTCATGTTTGACGCCCGGATAAGAGGCAGGTGCGTTGCGGGAATATGCGCGATTTTTCCGCGCGGGTGCAAACGTTTGTAACGCGTTTTGCACGCGCGTGAGAAAAAACGCCATGTTTGGTACGCAGACCTGAAGCCGGACTTCAGTTTCGGGTCTTCTGGAGAATTGATTATTTTCCCTTATAACATGGTTATAAGGGGAAATAATAGCATTCTTAATAAAGAATGCATTGTTAAATGAAGAGGAAGGGGTTAAAAATAATAAAAGTTAACTTACCTTAGCCACTTGATCGCGTAGTCGCGATCTCTCCTCTCTTTCCCTGCATCTTCTAAGATCTACAGGACCTGTGATGACGTCACATCACATGGTCCAATCACATGGTCCATCTTACCATGGTGATGGACCATGTGATTGAACCATGTGATGTGACGTCATCACAGGTCCTTTAGTTTTAGCTGATGCTGGAAAAGAGAAGACAGATCGCAACTACGCGATCAAGTGGCTAAGGTAAGTTAACGCTTATTATTTTTAACCCCTTCCTCTTCATTTAACAATGCATTCTTTATTAAGAATGCTATTATTTCCCTTATAACCATGTTATAAGGGAAAATAATAAAGATCGGGTCCCGTTGCTAAGCAACCATGCGGGAAAATCGCAACGCATCCGCACTTGCTTGCGGATGCTTGCGATTTTCCCGCAGCCCCATTCACTTCTATGGGGCCTGCGTTGCGTGAAAAACGCACAATATAGAGCATGCTGCGATTTTCACGCAACGCAGAAGTGATGCGTGAAAATCACCACTCATGTGCACAGCCCCATAGAAATGAATGGGTCCGGATTCAGTGCGGGTGCAATGCGTCCACCTCACGCATTGCACCCGCGCGGAAAACTCGCCCGTGTGAAAGGGGCCTTAGAGTAGGAAAACAGCATCATTGATTAAGGCTACTTTCACACCAGCGTTTTCGTTTTCCGGTATTGAGATTCGTCATAGGGGCTCAATACCGGAAAAAAACAATTCAGTTTTGTCCCCATTCTTTGTCAATGGGGACAAAACTGAACTGAAATAGAAGGGAATGCTCCAAAATGCATTCCGTTCTGTTTAGTTGCGTTCCCATAACGGAGAGCAAACTGCAACATCTTGTAGTTTGCTTTCCGTCCTGGGATGCGGAGCAAGACGGATCCGGCATTCCCCCAATGCAACTTAATGGATATGGATCCGTTTCTCTGACACAATCTGCCACAATAGAAAACGGATCTGTCCTCCATTGACTTTCAATGGAGTTTATGACGGATCCGTCTTGGCAATGTTAAAGATAATACAACCGGATTCGTTCATAACGGATGCAGATGGTTGTATTATCAGTAACGGAAGCATTTTTGCATTTTGCATTTTTTAACCCTGCCAGATCCAGTAAAAACACTAGTGTTAAAGTAGTCTAATAAAGTATATTGCAAAAGTAATTTTTTTGTTTATTTAGAACATTTTAAAAGAAAGTTGCAGAAAAAGAAAGATTTACTATTCTGAGAAAAGGTCATCACTTAAAAAAGCTGGACAATCCCTTTACTATACCAATGCTATTTTTTCCATGGACCAAACTGTGTAAGGACATTTATTATCCTGTGTGCCGCAATACTGGCACCAAACAAAGCTAAATTCTGTGCACTAGAGTTGTGAATAAATTTTTTGACTTGTGCCCCTCACATTTACTATAATACACGCCAGGAGAATAGCATAGATTATGATGTAAATCTACTCCAGCTCGCTTGCTGGAAAAGATCTGAACTTTGATGCAACACAAATATTAGGAAGCATGCTCCTTTTAATAATTGTGCTCCATCAGATGTGAGCAGAAAGGGATTAAGGCCTAATTCACACGTCTGTAGTGTTTATGGATCCGCAAATTGCGGATCCATAAACACACCCAGCCGGCAGCCCCATAGAAATGTCTATTCTTGTCTGCAATTGCGGGCAAGAATAGGACATGCTCTACTTTTTTGCAGAGCTGCGGCCGTATAATCGGCAGCGCGCTCTGCAAAAACTGATGAGAAGAGCACAGTGTGCTCTCCGCATCGTTCCGTTCCCCATTCACAGCATATTGGTCCGCATGTATTCCGCAGAATTGCGGAATACATGCGGACGACATTGCGGGTGTGTGAATGGGCCTAAGGCCAGCATGTAAAACAGCAGTCTTGATAAATGTCCTCTTTATTTTTATTTTTTGATGGATAAGTTTTACTTTTCATTTGTATTATTCTGGCATACATATGACTTTTGAATCATACAGTATATTCAGTTTCTTTGTAGACGAGGTGACCAAAAAACAACTATTCTGCCATAATTTTGCATTTTTCCTTTTTACATTTTTCATCATTTGGGATAGATGCGTTGGTTTTAAACTATAGGATGTAACAGATGCAGCAATACAAAGTATCTATAGTTTTTGTTTGTTTTTATTTTATTTTGTACATAATAAAGCATTATTTAATTTGAAAAATGCTATTTTTGTGGATTTTTTATTTTATTTTTACACTTTTAAACATTTTATTAAACGTTTTAAACTTTTTATTTAGTTCCAGTAAGGCAATCTTCTGATGACTGATATAGTACACTGCAATGCTTCTGTACTGCAGTGTATAATGGCTGTCAGCTGAACATTGATTGCCATCATATTAGGCCCTGCATCTGGCAGGACTTAAATGATACAAACATGTAAGACTGGGAAGCCTTCTCACACATTGTGACAAATACCTTAGATACTGCATTTACAATTGACATCATTATTGCCTTATCCAGCGCCATTGCTGTGCCGTATATATTAGGGACGATTCATATAGCCTTCATATAGCCAGGCGCACCCACGCCACCTTGTCCTGCGTGCATTCGGCGTCCTAGTGCGTGCTACGTGTGTCCTGCTTGAGGAGGCTCACCTGCTCTTTTCTTTCCTGCCTCTCGGCATCCGGGTTAGGTAAGTGACGTACTGTGGTCTTTCGTCCACTCAGTCCGGCCGGCGGTGTGTCGGCTCCTTTAGGTAAGAAGGAGCACCACCCACACCGGAACGTTTCTGCCTGGCAGCATCGGCTCCCCACGCAGCAGACTCTCAGGTTGCAGGAGTCAGTGCAACTCAACTCTCGGCGCATTGTAATGTATAGCACGGGCCGCCGTGCTCATAGTGAGACAGGGGTGCGTGCAAGGCTGTTTTCTTCTGGTAGGCTCTTGATTCATCTGGTCTGCTGGAGCCTCAAGGCAGCAGGTGATAGTGGTTCTTTAAAAAATAAGTAAATATAGCAGAAGGGCGTATGAACTATTTGAAAGTAAAAAAAAAAAAAAAAAAAAAGAGAATATATAGGGGGTATAGTATTTTAGTAGAAGTATGTAGGGAGGGCACAGAGTGGGAGTTTGGGTTGGGAAAAAAAATATATATATATCTATATATATCTATATATCTGGAAGAGAGAGGAAATTTTTTTTTTACAAAAAAATAAAAAAGAGAAGTGAAAATATAATTAATTATGCATAATTAATTGGTAAAGTGTAAAAAAAAAATTAAAAAAATGAATTAAAAATAAAATACAAGCGGGCTCTTTAAGGTTCCATAGCGTGTGTTGAACGGTAATTGCCAATCATCTTCTTTTAGGTTGCAGCTTCACCTTTTCCGGGGCTTTGGAATTTCCGTTGGATCAGGTAGAAGGAAAAAAATAGAATAAAAATCTCTGCATGTGCAGGTGCAGGGGTCGCAACTACTTCTTAGTCGCATTTGCTGTTATCATGTCCATTATAAGTTCTTTGTTATTCATTTATGCAGGTTCTTTCTGAAGTCTCGGTAAGTCCACGTCCAGTCGTTGGCATGACTGTTGTCAGTTCCTTACTTCCACGCTTTCCTCGGTCTCGGCTTCACGGTGTTTGCCTCCCCACGACGAATAGGGGGTGGACCGAACATTGCATATGTTCGCCCGCTGCGACGAACGCGCACAAGCTATTTTCGTCGGGAACTGTTCGCCGGTAAATAGTTCGGGACATCTTATTTGCGAATTCAACTTAGAGCTGGGTTCCTAATGGTTGTATTTCTAGAATATAACGAAGATAACGAATATAGCACTATATTCTCAATCTTCGTTATATTCTAGCAATACAACAACCATTAGGAACTCAGATCTAAGTTGAATTCGCAATGCGATTAATATAACCTGCATTAATCGCATTGCGAATTCAACTTAGAGCTGAGTTCCTAATGGTTGTTGTATTGCTAGAATATACGTTATATTCTAGCAATACAACCATTAGGAACTCAGCTCTAAGTTGTAATCGTAATGCGAATAATACCTACAATTATTAATCGCTTTGCGAATCCATTTGATGCCTCTATTTGATTGTATATGACGGTTGACTATGACTACCACCAACGTTCTGCTGCCTCCGAGGCAAGATATCTGAACCCCCCAGGGGCCATTTGGGCGTTTTTGATAGAAAACGCATAAAAAACGCATCTGCGTTTTTATCATTTTTTTATTTTTTATTTTAATTTTTGTGTATTTCGCCACATTTGGTTGCATATTTACATTTGGTATAGGCAAATATGGTAGTCTAGATCATGTGTCTATAACAAAACCTAGGATCATTGTTTGACAGCATATTTTCTAAGCCATGTAGCTGAATATAGATTTGGGCAGAGTTATGATCTAGACTACCATATTTGCCTATACCAAATGTAAATATGCAACCAAATGTGGCAAAATACACAAAAAAATCAAATAAAAAATGATAAAAACGCAGATGCGTCCCACTCCCCGCCAGTAATCCCTCTCAGAATCTTTCAGTTGCCTCCACCTCAGCCGCAGGTTCCTCAGGTACCATATCCTCTGTGCCCATCATCACGCCGGCTCATTTCATCCTAGCTAATATCAAGAAAGACATTCTAGAGGGCAGAGATGTGAATCTGACATCTTTAATGATTGCCACCAGGGACATTTCTGACAACAAGGTCCTCGCCTGTAGTGGCGTTTCCGTGGTACTCAGGAGTCGTGACCACAGGCTCAATAGGAAACTCACCATTCCTGAGTTTGTTCTGGCATTTACTCTGTATTGAGATGTTATTTGCTCAGCACGCCCAGATAGAAGAGAAGAGCTAGACTTGGGGCATAAGTACTGTGGTACTGCATTTTATGATTACCATTGCTCTTTTTCTGCAAAAGCCGCGGCAGCCCTTAGTCAGTTCCAGTTCTCCACTAACTGGGCCCATATTGACACCGAGCTCTTCTGCAGACATTTTGCTGGCCTCAAAGCCCCATCTTGTGCTCAATGTCAATCTATTTTTCACACTGCCGACTGGTGTCACCTGGCAGCTGGAGGTATGGAGATAACCCCCAGTACCTCTGCTGCCGGCCCATCAGAGGCCCACAAGGGCATTGTCACAGTCGACAAATTGGGTCGTCCTGTCAAATTTCTAGGTAGATCCCAAATATGTAATAATTACAATTTATCAGCCTGTAACTATGGTCAATGTCGCCTTCTCCAAGTGTGCACCAATTGTTTCCGGGCTCACCCCAAGGTGGTGTGTACATTAAGACCGGATAAATCCTACCTGAGCATAGTGGACACTGATTATTTACAGCACTGTCTGCAGGGTCATCACGACCCTGAGTTTGTTAATTTTCTCATCTCAGGGTCCAAGAAGGGCTTCCATAGAGGTTTGATCACACTTCCTGAGATGACATATGAATGCAGCAACCTACAGTCGGCCAATAAAGCACCCAACGCCATAGACAAATTGATTCAAACCGAGCTTGAAAAAGGTTTTCTTATAGGGACTTTCGCAACCTCACCGTTCGATCACTGGAGGGTCAGTCCGCTAGGGGTAGTGATGGGCAAGTTCAGCAACAAAGAAATGTTAGTCTGCGATCTCTCTGCCCCTCACGGTTCCCATATCCCCAGCCTCAATTTCCTAATCCCTTCCGAAGAAGTGGGCATGAAATACTCAACCATCATGCCTTCGCTATAGCAATGGCATGGCATCAAGTGGAAGGACCTTTACTATTTCGCCACCAAGCTCACTTTTGGTTCCAAGAGTAGCCCCTGGCTTTTTGACCAGTTCGCGCAGAGACTTCACTGGACCTTAGAAACCAAATTCCGCTGTGATCACGTCATTCATTACCTCGATGACTTCTTATTGATCGAACCCCCTAACAGACCTCTGCAGCCTGTTGGCAGTCTTTTCCAAGCTCGGGGTTCCCGTGTTACCTAAGGAAATTGAAGGCCCCTCCACTGTCATCACCTTTTTAGGGATTGTGTTGGACTCATGTAGCTAGGTTACCAGAAGAGAAATTAGTCAGGATTAGAGACGTCATCCACAGGTTCACGCTAGGCAGAGTCACAACCAAGGCGGATCTGCAGTCACTCTTGGGCATGCTGAACTTTGCCATGCGCATCATTCCTCAAGGCAGGTCATTCATATCTTGGTTACTAGCCCTCATGTGGAGTCTCCTTCTTTATTCTGGCCGCCAGTAATACTTCCCCTATGGTCGTTTTCGGATGCATCAGCCACTACAGGGTTTGCCGCCATTTTTGGCACCCACTGGTTGGCCGGGACTTGGCCCGATGAAGTCAGAAAGAGTCCTGGGTTCACGCAGACGTCCGCTCTCTTCAAACTTTACCCTATTGTAGCAGCTGCTCATGCCTGGGGTCACCTATGGTCCCAGTTCACTGTTGTCTTCATTTCCAATAACTCTGCCACAGTAGACATTTTATTGAAGGGTAGGTCCACACGTCATGTCTCTCGCTAGATGCTTAGTCCAGCTCTGCCTGACTTACAATTTCCATTATTGCTGTTCACATATCCGTGGTACCCAGAACGTGGTGGCCGACGCCTTGTCTCAGGCTAATCTTTCCCTCTTTTCCCAGGTAATGCAGGAAGCAGACGCCACAGGGACCATAGTCCCACCATTCTCACACCCTGTTTCTGGATTAACCAGCCATCTGTTCACTGCACATCGACTAGTTGCCAGATCCCTATTGGCCAATACCTCCAGAAGCTACTCCACAGGCTGGAGCTTGTTTTGCAAGTTCCAAGAGAAGTATCCCCAGCGAGATACCAATTTCATCAACTATGTCCTGGCCTTCATTGGCTACTGCTTTTCGGAGTGTAAACTATCACACAATACAATCCAGTCCTACCTCGCAGGGGTCCAGCATTTCACCTTGCTTAGTCATCCGGATAGGGGCTCCCTGTTTTCTGAGCACGTTATCAAGGCCGCTTTGAGAGGATTAGAGAAATCCGGTACTGTGGAATAGTCGCGCCGTACCAGCATTTCCAGCAAATTATTCCGAGACCTAGCGGACATGCTTGACAGAGCTCTGTTCGGACTTTTTCCCAGTTTAGTGTTAAAAGCAGCTATCTACCTCGCCTTCTTTGGCTTCCTAAAACCAGGAGAGTTCACCTGCAAGAACTCCAACAGCAGGTTCATCAGAACATTATCTATAAATGAATCAAGATCAATAAAAATTCATGTTTAAAAAAAAAAGAATCAATCAGCTGATCCGTAGTCCCGATGGTCTGGTTTTATCCTTACCGGTTACCAAGACGTCCCAGACTGGTCCTCCTACAGAGGTGACCTTTTTCCCGACGGCACATGCGTGGTGTCCCGTCATGGTCCTGCAACACTTGCTAACCATCCTAGCAAGCCATGATCCTCAGGGGCGTCTGTTGCCGTTTCCCACACGGCCACTAACCACCTCACAATTCATTGAGCATGTCTGTATTTTAGTTTAGAATCTAGGGTTGAATCCTGCCACCATGTCCGGTCACTCATTCCGGATTGGCGCTGCATCCAGAAACAAGGTCCCGGCTCATATAATTTGCAAATTAGGCCGCTGGCGATCCTCCTGCTTTAATAGATACATTCCCCAACCTAAGCAGGAAATGTTGCTTGCATTTCAGCACTTGGTGATGTAAGAATTGCATTTAATAAATTCCTAATTTCGCATTTCTGGTGTTTTGCCCTTCTTATTCAGGTACCCCTACGATGCAGCCGTTATGGCACAACTCAAGCCGCCTAGTCCTATTAGTTAGGCAGGTCAAGCAGTCACTCGTAGGATTCACGGTTTCTTGATGGGCCACGACCACAAATATTAAGGCCGATTTATTGTCCACCCCCTCCCCCCACGCCTTCATATAGCCAGGAGCACCCATGCCACCTCGTCCTGTGTGGATTCAGCATACCCTCCCTACCCTCACTCATTCAGTTTCATTCCTCTAGGAATGCCCTCTTATTCAAGTACCCCTACGATGCAGCGGTTATGGCACAACTCAAGCCGCTTAATCCTATTAGTTAGACAGGTCAAGCAGTCACCCGTGGGATTCACGGTTTCCTGATGAGCCACGACCACAAATTCATGTTACATAGTTTATAACATAGTTAAATAGTTTATAAGGCTGAAAAAAGACTGTCCTTCCAGTTCAGCCTCTGAATCATAAATCAGTTTCTGTACATGTCCTCAGTCCATCTGTTACACTGTGTATCTAGCACAATAATATTTCCCAGATTCTTCAGGTTTCACTCCAGTGAGTTTGAAATTAACTTCTCCTTTATTTGTGTCTCTTGTTAGAGTTAGACGTCCCTGAAGAGACTGGGCATAAGCTTTGGCATCATTATAACATATTCTCCCCAACCACTCCAGTCCTTTCCCTTCAGGTTGTCTGACCCACTCTACACAATGCATGTTAGTGCTGTCAGTGAGGGAAGCCCCGGTCACTTTACAGGTCATGTCCAGAGTCTCTGAAGGCTTTACAATCCCAGGACCAGACTCCACCATAGAGATTTGTGCAGTGACACCTGAAAAAAACATAAATATAATATATAAATCTCATAATCGCAAATATAATTATACTGACAAACGTAGATGTTTTCATAAAGTGAGACCCACATTGTAGAGATAATCCAGCGCTGAGTAACCACAGGAGAGTCTTCATATCTGGTCTGAGGAGTTTAAGAGAATATCTGTGTGTACAGACACAGATCAGCAGACATTTCCTGGAGTCTGTTCTTGATTTAAATGAAATGTCAATGGAATATATTTACATATTTAATATTGTTAAGGAAAATTTAAGGAAACCACTCCTCTTGTGACAAATCTCTGACCAGGGGCGTACATAGAAATCATGGGGCCCCATAGCAAGACTCAGAATTGGGCCCCCCCCCTCCCTTGCAATAAAAAATAGAATAGTAGCTTATCCATTGGGGTTTAATCTGATATTGATGAGAAAAAAAGCTTGTGAAGTGTTTTTTGTCTTTTTTTTTTTTTACTTTCAATAAAATTGTATGTGCATTATGTTTGCTATGTCAGCATCTAAAGTGTTACAATGGCAGAACTGGAACTAGCTCCAATCCTGCCAGCTGCAGCAATGTGTCACCTGCATGTTATAAGGGACACCAACAGGTAATGGTGCAAGCTCAGCTCCTGTGTCTGTACCATGTATGTGCATGTACATAGCAGTAGCAGAAGATAATGAGGATTTTAAAAAAAAATTATATACATATACATACCTACTACAAGTTCTGAAGGGGATTCCGTATGCCACTGTCTCTGACACAAAGGCACAATCAGAACTCATGCTTATTTTATTAAAAAATAAATAAATACAATTGTCTCACATTAAGGCTACATTCACGCGAACGTATTTTGTTTCCGTGTCTGTTCGTTTTTTTTTTTTTGCGGATAGGATGGAGGCCCATTCATTTCAATGGGTCTGCAATAATGTGGACAGCACACCGTGTGCTATCCGCATCTGTATGTCCGTTTGGCATCCGTTTTTTTGGGGGGGGATCTATTGTAACAATGCCTGTCCTTGCCTGCAAAACGGACAAGAATAGGACATGTTCTATTTTTCTTGTGCGGCTACGGAACGGACATACAGATGTGGATAGCACGCAGTGTGCTGTCCGCATTTTTTGCGGACCCATTGAAATGAATAGGTCTGCATCCTAAAACTGATTTTGAGTGGTGGCTTACAGATAAATGTGTAACTGTGTGTGAAAGAATAATCCACAGCTAATTACTTTGTATTAAATATTGTAATAATAAAGACACACGCACAAGTGATGCCCATGAGCTGCTTTGGGTTCCCCCTGCTGTGAACACGGTTCCTCCTCCTCCTCATCCTCCAGAACTGTGCCCTGGCTGGACAATTGTGTACCTGGCCTATGTTGGTGCAGTAACCCACCCTCTGAGCCACTTGTGAATAACTGGCCTCTAACAGTGGAAATGATCCCTCTTCCTCCTCCTCTTCCTCCTGTGCCACATCCTCTTCATCGCCCCAAGCGTTTTTCAAGGAGACATAGAAGCGGGATAGTAACGCTGACAACGGCGTCATCAGCACTGGCAATGTTGGTGAAGTAGTCAAAACAGCGCAACAAGGCACACTGTTCCCGCATGGAGGCCCACTCAGTGGTGATGAAGTGGTGCTGTTCCACAGAGCGACTCAACCATGCGTGCTACAGCTGAAACTCCACTATCACCTGCTGCTGCTCGCACAGTCTCTCCAGCATGTGCAAGGTTGAGTTCAACCTTGTGGGCACGTCGCATATGAGGCGGTAAGCGGGAAGGCTAAAGTTACGCTGCAGTGAAGACAGGCGAGCAGCAGCAGGGTGAGAACGCCGAAAGCGCGCACAGACGGCCCGCACTTTTCTGCAGCAGCTCTGACATATCGGGGTAGTTTATCAGGAATTTCTGCTCTACCAAATTCAGCACAAGTGCCAAGCAAGGGATGTGCGTCGAACCGGCTAGGCCCAGAGCTGATACGAGATTTCTCCCATTATCGCACACCACCAGGCCGGGCTTGAGGCTCAGTGGCACCAACCACTCATCGGTCTGTTGTTCCATGCCGTCCAAAGCTGGTTTGTCCCCCAAACAGATGTGTTTCAAAACTGCCCGCTTTCGTTTTCCCCTGGCTGTGCTGAAGTTGCTGGTGAAGGTGTTACGCTGACCGGATGAGGAGGAGGCAACAGGAGGCAAAGAGAAATGCCCTGCAATCCTCAGTGGTGGAAGGATATGTGCCAAACAGCTATCCGCCTCAGGCCCAGCCGCCACTACATTTACCCCTGTGTGTGTGTTGGAGATATAACATCCCTGCCCGTGCTAACTGTTCCACGTATCGGTAGTTATGTGGACCTTGCCACAGATGGCGTTGCGCAGTGCACACCTGATTTTGTCCCCCACTTGTTTGTGCAGGGAGGGATGGCTAGCCTGGAACAGTAGTGGCAGCTAGAACGACGTACTGTGGGACAGCCAAGGCCATAAGTTTTTAAAAACTCTCTGTCTCCACCAGACGGTATGACAGCATTTCAAAGGCCAGGAATTTTGAAATGCTGCCATTCAGGGCCAGATATTGCAGGTGGGTGGGTAGGGGGGTACTTCCTCTTTCACTCCATTGTTTGGAAGATAGACAGCTGAACCCTGCCATGGGACATTGTGGTGCTGCTTGTTGAAGGTGATGGACGTGGTGGCGTTGCTGACACAACCTCTGTTTGCGGGGTGGCCGGTGCCACTGTCACTCCAGAGGTGGAGGAAGAGGCCGATACTGCAGCAGAAGAGGGAGCAGGAGGAGCCTAAGACCTTTCTTAGTTTTGGAGGTGTTTACTCCACTGCAGCTCGTGCTTTGCACTTAGATGCCTGGTCATGCAGGTTGTGCTCAGGTTAAGGGTCCATTCACACGTCCGTTGTTTAGTTCCGCATCTGATCCCGATTTTTCGGAATAGTTGCGGACAGAATTCGGACCCATTGATTTTCAATGGGTCTATAAAATATGCGGACAGCACAAAGTGTGCTGTCCGCATAATTTTCTCAGTACATAGTGTCCGTCAAAAAATAAAACATGTCCTATTCTAATCCGAAAATTGAGGATAAAACTTTATTGGAATAGGAAAATGTATTCTTCTATCCGTTTTTTTTTGCGGATCCGCAAAAAACGGATGACAAACGGAAAGAATTCTTGGAAAATAGGATCCGCAAAAAACGGACGTGTGAATGGACCCTTAGAGCGTTTATGCCTTGCTTCAGGCTCTGATTGCACAGCGTGCAGGCCACTCGGGTCTTGTCGTCTGCACATTGTCTGAAGAACTGCCACGGCAGGGAACTCCTTGGAGCTGGCTTTGTTGTGCTCGATCCCTGGGTGCTGTGGGCAGTAGCAGGCGTACTGTCTAGGGGATGGCCGCTCTGCTTTTGCACCCTGCTCCCTCTTTTGCTGTGCTGGTGGCTCTGTGCGAACACAGCCTCTCCCTCTGAACTGTACAGGTCACTCGCATGACCTTGATTCCATGTGGGGTCTAGGACCTAATCGTCCTGCACATCATCTTCCACCCAGTCTTCACCCCTGCCCTCCTTGTCGGTTTGCACACTGCAGAAAGCCGCAGCAGTTGGCACCTGTGTTTCGTTAGAGACGGGCTGTGTTGGTCTTCCCATGTCCTCATCTTCAAACATAAGTGGTTGTGCATCGGTGCACTCAATCTCTTCCACTTCTGGGGCAGGGCTAGGTGGATAGCCCTGGAAAACCCTGCCAGCAGAGTCATCAAAAAGCGTACGAGACTGCTGCATGACTTGGGGCTCAGACTGCTTGGCTGATTTGCAAGGGGGTTAGGTGCTGGATAGATGCCCATGGCCTGCAGGTGCCAACGTGGACCGGGTGGGGGACAATGTGAAGGTACTGGAGGCACTGTCAGCCACCCAATCTACTAGCGACTGTACTTGTTCTGGCCTCACCATTCGTAGAGCGGCATTTGGGCCTACTAAATAACGCTGAAGGCTCTGTCAGCTACGTGCACCTGAGGAAGGTGTTTCATTTGGGCGTGTAGCTGGCACAGATCGACCATGTCCTCTCCCTGCAACAGGAGCTCCACCACCAGCAGCACCACGACCAGGGCCACGTCCCTTATTTGACGCTCTCATTTTTTGCGGTCACCCACCGAATTAACAGGCGTTTTTACTAAATTTAGTTCCCTGTCACCTATGCAGAGCAGGGGTTTGTATATGGCAAAAGTGAGTTAATATCACCCACCAATGTAACAGATGATTTATACAAATTTACGTCCCTGTCACCTATGCAGAGCAGGGGTTTGTATACGGCAAAACTGGCAAAATGTCACCCACCAATGTAACAGATGATTTTTAGAAATTTACCTCCCTGTCACTTATGCAGAGCAGGGGTTTGTAAACCGCAAAACTGGCAAAATGTCACCCACTAATGTAACCGATGATTTTGAGAAATTTACCTCCTTGTCACCTATGCAGAGCAGGGGTTTGTATACGGCAAAACTGGCAAAATGTCACCCACCAATGTAACAGATGATTTTTAGAAATGTACCTCCCTGTCACCTATGCAGAGCAGGGGTTTGTATACGGCAAAACTGGGTTAATATCACCCAAGAATGTAACAGATGATTTTTACAAATTTACCTCCCTGTCACCTATGCAGAGCAGGGGTTTGTATATGGCAAAAATGGTAAAATGTCACCCACCAATGGAACATACGATTTATACAAATTTACGTCCCTGTCATCTATCTAGCACAAAAAGTGTTTTTTTTTATAGCACCAATGTAAATGCAGTATGTTACGGTTGTATTGGACTGTCAGAAATGCAGCGTAGCACGTAAATTTGCTATCTAGCACAAAAAAATGTGCTTTTTTTATAGCAGCAATGTAACTGCAGTATATAACATTTTAATTGGACTGTCAGAAATGCAGCATAGCCCGTAAATTTACTATCTTGCAAAAAAAGTGTGCTTTCTTATATCAGCAAGGTAACTGCAGTATTTAGCGGTTTTATTGGACTGTCAGATACAGTATGTAGTGCCTGTTGCAGACATATAAAAATTCGCTTTAAGTCACAAAAAAATGTGACAGACTAAAGTAATTGAATAATTTTCACTGCCAGGTATGCACTGCAGGCTGCAGGGGTACTTGACCGGTCAAAAAAGGGAATTTGTCCTCCACTGAGCTACCAGAACAGAATTAAAGTAATGTCCCTGGCACACATGCAGTTGACATGCAGTTGCAAGGGCACTGCACCTGCAAAAATGGCCGCCGACGCCCACCGAACTAGCAGATTAAAACTTATTTTTCAGTGTCACTGGGCTCAGGGCTGGGTACAAAAATGTAGCATAGCACCCTCAATAATCGCTGTAGTTTGAAGATTGAACACAGCAGAATTCTTGTCTAATCTCTCCTTCACAGCAGCAGCAGCATCCTATCCCTACACTGAGAAGAGCAGAGTGATGTGCGGCGCTACGGGACTCCAGCCTATATATAGGTTGTGTCACATGCTGCTCTTGGCCAATCACAGCCATGCCATTAATAGGCATGACTGTGATGGCTTCTAAGGGCAGACTAGTGAAACGCTTGTTGATTGGCTGCCCTGCAGCCTTTCAAAAAGCGCCAAGAAATCGCCGAACACCGAACCCGAACATTAACGGAAATGTCCGGGTTCAGGTCCGGGTACCAAAAACCCTAAAGTTCGGTACGAACCCGAACTTTACAGTTTGGGTTCGCTCAACCCTACTAATTAGTATGAAATAAACATAATGTCCAGACCTATTTCCATTAAATTCTTATAAAATAAGAATATAAAGTATACAAAGACGTGAAAACTGACCAAAGGCATGCAAAAATCCAGAACTTCGCAGTGGATAAAATCTTTAATCGTTTGTTTACATAATCAACATGGATTCAAACCTTCACATGGGCACTTGCACTTTTTGATTAGAAATTATCTTAATCATAGCATTAAGATAATTTTTGATCGAAACACATAAGCACCCGTATAGAAGTCTGAAACCATGTTGATGATGTTCCAAATAAAGATTTGGACATTTTATCCACAGCTGCACGCAAGATTTTTCATGCATTACTTTTACATAAGTTTTTTCAGCTCGTTTTTGTGCACCCCTCAGGATCAACTAATGCAGATTGGGTGAGCATATCTACAGTATATATGAAAACCAACTAAACAAATTTCTCTTTTATAGTAATATAACTCTTCCTTGTAAATACTTAAAAATGTAGAGGCAAAGCTTTACCTTCAGCTTCCAGATACAAAAGTTGTATTTGAACTACATCATCCATCCAGTAGCTTGCACTAAAGCAGTGTCAGTAGATGTGATATTACATGATATTGATAGTAACATCCATTGTTACGGTGAGTTCACACTGATTTTGTTTTATAGACTTCTGTAACAAAACATAATTTCTGCAACAAATCTGCTGCATGTGGAGGCCCCCCTTACACTATATACATTATTCACATTAGTACAGTGAGTACTGTACTGTATCTGTAAAATCCATTATATGTTATTATTGCTCTTTAGTAATGAGCGGGAGGTGCCATATTCGATTTTGCGAATATTTGATTGAATATTCATCATATATAATCTTTGAAACGGGGTATAACTTTTCTATTGGTTGCCTTGCTAGAATTAACGAATATAGAGAATATAGCGCTATATTCGTATTCATTATCTTTGTTAATTCTAGCAAGCCAAGTAAACTTGCCTATACACAGCTCTAAGTTGGATGCGCAATGCGAGAATGTTAAGTAATATTACTCGCATTGCGCATCTAACTTAGAGCGGGGTATATGCAACTTACTATTGTTTGGCTGGGTAAAATTAACGAATATGACGAATACAAATATAGCGCTATATTCTCTATATTCGCTAATTCTCGCAAGCCAATAGGAAAGTTGACTGTACCCAGCTCTAAGTTGGGTGCGCAATGCTAGAATATTACTTTGCCTATTTTTTGCAATAAATAGAATAATGACTCAGTATTTTATTTATTGCAAAAAGATATGTAAAGTAATATTCTTGCATTGCACATCCAACTTAGAACTGTCTATAGGCAACTTTCCTATTGGCTTGCTAAATTTAGCGAATATAGAGAATATTCGTTTTTTACGAATATATAGCACTATATTCTAAAAATTCGCGAATTAGCGAAGGGCCGATATTCGTAAAAAAATTCGCTATTCGAATATTCGCGCTCAACACTATTGCTCTTCTCTCCCACTTAAGTGTTATTTACGCTGCCATATTTTTGTCATTTTACCAAAAGGAAAAATTAACTTTAACTGATAATATAATATATTATGATATAATAATCTCAGTGGCATAACAAACAAAGATGCAAGGGGGTACAATTATGGCTGGGCCGAGAGAGAACGGTGGCCTCCCTGGATTCCTGGGCAAACACTGTTTTCAACTGGATCTGCATCTTCAGGCGCCACAGAAAATAAAGGGGACATTTCTATTGTATGGGATCACATAAAGGGGTATTACTACTATAGAGGAGCCAATGGGGGCATTACTATTATAGGAAGGGCATACTAGGGAGATATCACTATTGTACAGTAGCATGAAGAGGAGGCATTACTACTGCATAGAAGTACAATGGGAGAATTATTATAGTACTGTATAGTGAAATAACATTTAAAAAAAACATATACGGTAAGCCAAAAATATAAACTAACATCACAATTGAAATAACCTGCAAAGAAAACAAGCCCTTATAAAGCTACATGAAAGAAAGCTGCATCAAAGAAATAAAAAATACAGTTCTAGGAATGTAGCAGCCTTGTGTGTGTGTGTGTTTTTTTTTTCATAAAACCTGCTTTTATTGTTCAAAAGTATAAAAAAATATAAATTTTCAATTTTATAAATATTTAAAGAGGTTTTCTGCTTTTTACTATTAATGAGTTATCCTCATGATAGGCCATCAATATCAGATTGGCAGGGGTCCAACTCCCGGCACCCCTGTTGATCAGCTATTTGAAGAGATGGTGCTCATACGAGGGCTGCCTTCTCTGCTCCGTTTACCTGCTCGCCGCGACAACCGCTGCACTGAACAGTATAATTACAAGTATGGCATCCCCATTCACTTCTATGGGACGGATCTGTAGTATTCACCTGAACAGACAGAGCCATCACATAGAAGTGAATCCTAAAAATATTCTAAAAAGTCCATAGAAGTCCCCCTAAAATATATAAAAAAATATTTTAACCCCATAATGACCACCAATACATGTTCTTACAGAGGTCATTAATGGACTTTATTGTAGTCCACCCTAAAAAGGCGCTGCATGAGTCTCCTATGCAGTGGAGAGCAGAAACCCAAATCTCATATAAAAGCTGGACTCCTTCATGGAGGTGCCAAATGGCCAGGCCTGAAACTGCAGTCTGGATAAGACGAGCACATGGAGATTACTCCTTACTTCCCCCTCTCCACATCTAGACTGACTAGAATCCTATGGAACTAGGAGGCAGAGTGAGCCCACACCGTAGGCTCCAGAGAGGACTGGGTAAGGATGGTTAACTCTGATCATGTCTGTCTCATGCTGGAACATACAGAGTATACAGTGCATTACATTCACAGTTACATTATCTACCAAACATTGTAGATACTCCCAGAGATGGAGTACTGCACGGGTTATGATTTCTTACAAAAATTGAGATTTGTTGCAGTCTTCATGAAGGTTGAAGCAGTCCCTGTATTTGTTATGTTAGAGGTCAGACCCTTTCCCAGTCATTTTTGTGTGTCTCCATTGTCTGTCTGTTTGTCAGGTATATATGTTATAGACACACTTATCTCTTTCTCTCTCTCTCTCTCTCTCTCTCTCTCTATATATATATATATATATATATATATTAAAATCTAGACTTATACCCATGCAGTATTTTTACCATCTTTTGTGTAGTAGAATAAAGGGTATATGTCTGGTCAAATACGAAGCTTCAATTTACAACCATGATTATACAATTAAGCAATGATATATATAAATTTTTAAATAAAAAGTGAAATTCATAGTGTTCATAATTAGAGATGAGGAATTCAGATCTCGCACTGCTGCCACCCTGCTAACTCATGGCCACTCTACCACCCTGCTAGCTCAGTCGCTGCCTCAATCACAAGCTGCCACCCTCTTCTCCTGATGATCATGATGAAGCCCCCTGTTCACCCGGTTCCCATGTGTGATCGGCTATATCATCATCCGCCACTGCCTGCACGTCACTAATGTCACCCTTACCAGTCTCAGGGCCACGTTCAACACAAGCTCCCACGCGACTATTATCATCGCTACTTGCCGCCTATTGGAGGAAGCAGCGGATCTCTTCTCCTCACCTGTCTATCGGACATACTGTACTGTAACATTAACTGCAAGGGTAAAAGAGCAATAGCATCAGGCCACAATTTCGCACCAACTCCGCAACTACTGATTGACGCATCGAATTAGGTGTAAATAATTTAAACACCCTAAAATGTGTAGTATCAAACCAGGTTTGGGTCAAAAATACAGAACAGGTGCAGATCTTTGCATTACACCTTATCTCTGAGCAGGCTTCACTACAGTTTTTTGTCTCACAAAAAATGATGGTAATAACTGATCAAATAACTGAAGTGTGAACTCACCCTAAAGTGTGTAGTATCAGGCCGTTATTTCACACCAACGTCGCAACTTCTGATTGAGGCATTGAATTAAGTGTAAAAGAATTTGACCACCCTAAAAGTGTGCAGAGAGTGTTCTGCTTTGGCGAACGGCGGCCTCGACGGCTAACTCTTTTCGTGTTATCTGTTCTCGGCCTTTATGGCGTGATAACCTCTAATATATATTTTTTCTTAAGCCCAAGGAGCGTGCTTTCTTCACCCATACAGCATGACAGACCGCAATTACTTATATACGGTATAAACTAAATACACCCCAAAACTGGTTGTATCAGAACGCATTTTCACCGCAGAATCAAGGAGGAATGGATGTACTTATATATCAATTAAATACCCCAAAACCGGTTGTATCAGATAGCACTTTCAGTACAGAAGCAAGAGTGAATGGAAGTAGTTCTATATTAACTAAATGCACCCCACAACTGGTTGTATCAGACTGCAAATTCACCCCAAAATCAAGGATGAATGGACATACTTTTGTATATGAAATAAACACACCCCAAAACTGGCTGTATCAGGCTACAAATTCACCCCAAAAGCAAGAATGAATGGATGTACTTTTATATATGAAATAAATACACCCCAGGGCTGTGACATCACAGGGGCTGGCTATCTGCTGATTGGTAGTGATGTCGCAAACATAAAATTTTCCGTTCGCGAACAGCGAACGCGAGCTTCTGCAATTGTTCGCGAACGGGCGAACCGCCATAGACTTCAATTGGCAGGCGAATTTTAAAACCCACAGGGACTCTTTCTGGCCACAATAGTGATGGGAAAGTTGTTTCAAGGGGTCTAACACCTGGACTGTGGCATGCCGGAGGGGGATCTATGGCAAAACTCCCATGGAAAATTACGTAGTGGACGCAGAGTCGGGTTTTAATCCATAAAGGGGATAAATCAACTAACATTCCTAAATTGTTTGGAATAACATGCTTTAAAACATCCAGTGTGTGTATACGATCAGGTATGATGTTGTATCGATCAGGTAGTGTAAGGGTTATGCCCACTTTACAGACATTGACAGACCAAACTCCCCTTTTAATGCTCCGCAAACAACCGCAAACAGTTCATTTGCACAACCGCAAACAGTTCATTTGCACAAGGTTGGATACCAAGCTAGCCATGTCCCGGTGATGTCATTGAAGGTTTCTTCTTCCACCCAGCCACGTACAACACCAAGGGTCCCCGAAAGGTGAATTGAATAGATTTTTCGAACGGGGAGATGGTTAAAAAAAAACGCTGTCTCCCTCCCCTTTGTTTTTATCCACGGTCACTGCGTCTGCGCCGTGCAATTTACTGTCACACCTGATATGAGTGGTATTTTCTGTAGTACTATTCTCATCAGTTTAATCCCTCTAACGTCCCCAATCTGGGGGCCATTTATTGAATAGATTTTTCGAACGGGGAGATGGTTAAAAAAACGCTGGCTCCCTCCACTCTGTTTTAATCCACGGTGACTGCGTCTGCGCCGTGCAATTTACTGTCACACCCGATATGAGTGGTATTTTCTGTAGTACTATTCTCATCAGTTTAATCCCTCTAACGTCCCCAATCTGGGGGCCATTTATTGAATAGATTTTTCGAACGGGGAGATGGTTAAAAAAACACTGCCTCCCTCCCCTTTCTTTTTATCCAGGGTCACTGCGTCTGCGCCGTGCAATTTACTGTCACACCCGATATGAGTGGTATTTTCTGTAGTACTATTCTCATCAGTTTAATCCCTGTTATATCCCATATCAGGGATTGCCTTTTGTGAAACAAAATTTAGGCCGGATACCTTCGACTGCCTTCACAGTGACAGACCAAACTCTCATACACCAAACTAAATTGATTTCAGGAACCGGGAGATGGAAAAAGCAGCTTGGTCGGTCCTCATACTCCCAAATTGGGGCACTGCGCGTGCACAGAGCAATGTGCTGTGACACCCTATATGAGTGGTGTCTTAACTAGTACTATTCCTATCAGTTTAATCCCTGTTACGTACCCTATCCGGTCGAATTGATTAACCATTGTCGAATTAGCGAACCATTACGACATCATGAAATAATTTAGTTCTGAGCTCTGTACTTGCTTTGTATTGGAATTGATGGGGATTTTTTTAATTTTCTGCATCATTTCTAATAAACTATTAAGAGACTTTATTATGATTTTTTATTTTATGTATTAAAAACCCATACAACATATAAAAAAAAAGGTAAATTAATGTTTTTTCTATGAAATATTATCCAGCTGTCCGATCGCTTTTGGTCTGACCATAAAGAAGCAACGGCCTTGTCATCTGGGGTGTGGCAACATTGCCAACACACTCATAGAGGTGATGATTGCTTCATTGTGATACGCAAGCCCCTTCACCACAACAAGGTAACAATCACGAAGGGGAATTGACACTTGTATGTGCCTTTTTTTTTTGTTTGTTTTTGCAGCCACAGTGCTGCACCATAGGACAGAAAAATTAGCATGTACACATGCCTGAAAAATAATGGCATTGTTGCAGCCGCTATTGTAGCAGCGGCCGAAAAAATTGATGTTTTCCAGGCAGAAAAGTGACTAAAACATTGCGGCTTGAACCCTAGTTGGTGGTGAAGAATTCAGGAAAGTCATCCGGTATGCAGACATTAAATACAGCAGCGTGGGGACCATTTTGAGGCCAAGGCATGTAATCAGGCCTTTTGTTAGTCAAACGTATCCCCCACTGTCAGTCCCTTCGGGATACATGCCTCATTCATCTTTATGAAGGTGAGGTAATCAACACTTTTTTGACCGAGGCGACTTCTCTTGTCAGTGACAATGCCTCCTGCTGCACTGAAGGTCCTTGCTGACAGGACACTTGAAGCAGGGCAGGCCAGAAGTTCTATCGTGAACTGGGATAGCTCAGGCCACAGGTCAGGCCTGCACACCCAGTAGTGAAGGGGTTCATTGCTTCTCAGAGTGTCGATATCTGCTGTTAAGGTGAGGTAGTCTGCTACCTGTCGGTCGAGTCGTTCTCTAAGGCTGGATCCCGAAGGGCTGTGGCGATGAGTAGGACTGAAAAAGCTCTGCATGTCCTCCATCAACAACACATCTGTAAATCGTCCAGTCCTTGCCGCCGTGGTAGGAGGAGGATTACACTCACCTCTTCCCCTGTTAGATTCCCGTTGTGCTGTGACATCCCCCTTATAAGCTGTGTAAAGCATATTTTTTAGTTTGGTTTTGAACCGCTGCATCCTTTCCGACTTTTGGTAATTTGGTAACATTTCTGCCACTTTCTGCTTATACCGGGGGTCTAGTAGCGTGGTCACCCAGTACAGGTCGTTCTCCTTCATCCTTTTTATATGTGGGTCCCTCAACAGACATGACAGCATGAAAGACCCCATTTGAACAAGGTTGGATGCAGAGCTACTCATTTCCCGTTCCTCGTCCTCACTGATGTCATTGACGGTCTGTTCTTCCCCCCAGCCACATACAACACCATGGGTCCCAGATAGGTGACATCAACGAGCACCCTGGGGTGCCTGCTGTGGTTGGTCTTCCTCCTCCTCAAAGCCGCCACATTCCTCCTCTGACTCCTCTTCCTCATACTCCTCTTCCAGCGTTGCCGCAGGTCCGGCAAGCGATGATGACAAGGCTGTTTCTGGTGGTGATGGTGACCACAACTCTTCCTCTTCCTCTTCACGCTCATCTACAGCCTGATCCAGCACTCTTCGCAGGGCACGCTCCAGGAAGAAAACAAATGGGATGAGGTCGCTGATGGTGCCTTCGGTGCGACTGACTAGGTTTGTCACCTCCTCAAAAGGACACATGAGCCTACAGGCATTGCGCATGAGTGTCCAGTAACGTGGCAAAAAAATTCCCAGCTCCGCAGAGGCTGTCCTTGCACCCCGGTCATACAAATATTCGTTGACGGCTTTTTCTTGTTGGAGCAGGCGGTCGAACATTAGGAGTGTTGAATTCCAACGTGTCGGGCTGTCGCATATCAAGCGCCTCACTGGCATGTTGTTTCGCCGCTGAATATCGGAAAAGTGCACCATGGCCGTGTAGGAACGCCTGAAATGGCCACACACCTTCCTGGCCTGCTTGAGGACGTCCTGTAAGCCTGGGTACTTAGACACAAAACGTTGTACAATGAGATTCAACACGTGTGCCATGCACGGCACATGTGACAACTTGCCCAAATTCAATGCCGACAGCAAATTTGTTCCATTGTCACACACCACTTTGCCGATCTCCAGTTGGTGCGGGGTCAGCCACTGATCCACCTGTGCGTTCAGGGCGGACAGGAGTGCTGGTCCTGTGTGGCTCTCTGCTTTCAGGCAAGTCAACCCCAAGACAGCGTGACACTGTCGTATCTGGGATGTGGAATAACCCCTGGGGAGCTGAGGGGATTCAGTTGATGTGCAGCCAGACGCTGCAGCAGAAGAGGACTCAGCCGAGGAGGATATCGAAGAGGATGGAGTAGAAGTAGAGGAGGTGGCAGTAGGTCTGCCTGCAAGTCGTGGTGGTGTCACCAACTCCGCTGCGGAGCCACGCATTCCATGCTTGTCAGCCGTCAGCAGGTTGACCCAATGCGCAGTGTACGTGATATACCTGCCCTGACCGTGCTTTGCAGACCAGGTATCAGTGGTCAGATGGACCCTTGCCCCAACACTGTATGCCAGAGATTCCTTTTCAATGACATGGTAGAGGTTTGGAATTGCCTTTTTTGAAAAAAAAATTTGTCCGGTTACCTTCCACTGTGGTGTCCCAATAGCGACAAATTTTTTGAAGGCCTCAGACTCCACCAGCTGGTATGGTAAAAGCTGGCGGGCTAAGAGTTCCGTCAAGCCAGCTGTCAGTCGCCGGGCAAGGAGGTGATTCTGTGACATTGGCTTTTTACGCTCAAACATGTCCTTGACAGACACCTGACTGTGGGCAGATGAGCAGGAACTGCTGAAGGTGAGAGGCGGAGTGGCGGTTGGTTGAGAGGGGGCAGGGAGGACAGCAATGGTTGACGTGGCTGAAGATGCTGGACCAGGAGGAGCATGGTGGCTTTGAGTTTGTGTGCTGCTTGTACTCATGTGTTGATCCCATAGGCGTTTGTGATGTGAGATCATGTGCCTTCGCAAAGCAGTTGTACCAAGGTGGGTGTTGGACTTCCCACGACTCAGTTTCTTTTGGCACAGGTTGCAAATGGCATTGCTGTTATCAGAGGCAGACACACAAAAAAATGCCACACTGCTGAGCTTTGCAATGACGGCATTCTGGTGGTGGCAACAGCATGCGTTGACTGGCGTGCTGTCTGGCTGACCCCAGGTGCCGATACATGCTGTCTGACTGTGCCACTAACTCCTTGCGACGACCTCCCCTGCTTCCAACTCGTCTCCTCATTCTCTCTGTCTCCCCTTCTGAACTTTCCCCTCTTCTTCTCTTCGAGCAGGCACCCACGTGGCATCCGTCGACACATCGTCATCATCAACCGCTTCACTTGTATCTGACACCTCAGCAAAGGAAGCAGCAGCGGGTACAACATCATCATCATCATCACACTGTACGTCCATGTGTGTAATCCTGCCTGACTGAGACATATCCCTGTAATCTACATCATCTGGCAATAATGGTTGCGCATCACTAATTGCATCCAACTGATGTGTAAATAACTCCTCTGACGGATCAAGTGAAGCGGCTGTGGTGGCTGTGGTGGTAGTGGTGGTGGTGGCGGCGGGCGAGTGCGTGGTAACTTGAGAGCAGGTGACCGAAGCTGAGCTGGAGGAGGATGGTGCGTCAAGGTTCTTACCGGGAGCTGTTGAAGATTGGGTGTCCTGTCTAAGCCAGTCAACTATGTCCTCAGAATTTTTCGGGTTCAGGGTACGTCGCCTCTGAACACTAGGCATTATTCCAGGGACAGTGGAAATCACAGCACCACGACGGCCCCTGCGGGGTGGCCTGCCTCTGCCTGTCATTTTTTTTTAGCTAAGTGGTACTACGCGTGTTAGGTACTGTGCCGCCCGGTATCAGTGGTGGGCACTGGCAGTGGGCACACTACAGTCTGTGGAAGTGGGCCTGACACACACTGGCAGCAGGCAAGCAACTGAAATTACACTAAAGTGTAAAAATTAAATGCCTTTTTTGATGCAAAGTCCTGTGCCACACGGGATGACAGTGGTGGGCACTGGCAGTGGGCACACTACAGTCAGTGGAAGTCGGCCTGACACACACTGGCAGCAGGCAAGCAACTGAATTTAGACTACTGTCTAAAAATTAAATGCCTTATTTATCGGCAAGCTACTGTGCCACCCGGTATCAGTGGTTGGCACTGGCAGTGGGCACACTACAGTCTGTGGAAGTGGGCCTGACACACACTGGCAGCAGGCAAGCAACTGAAATTAGACTAATGTGTAAAAATTAAATGCCTTATTTATCGGCAAGCTACTGTGCCACCCGGTATCAGTGGTTGGCACTGGCAGTGGGAACATTACAGTCAGTGGAAGTGGGCCTGACACACACTGGCAGCAGGCAAGCAACTAAATTTAGACTACTGTCTAAAAATGAAATGCCTTATTTATCGGCAAGCTACTGTGCCACCCGGTATCAGTGGTTGGCACTGGCAGAGGGCACATTACAGTCAGTGGAAGTAGGCCTGACACACACTGGCAGCAGGCAAGCAACTGAATTTAGACTACTGTCTAAAAATTAAATGCCTTATTTATCGGCAAGCTACTGTGCCACCCGGTATCAGTGGTTGGCACTGGCAGTGGGCACACTACAGTCTGTGGAAGTGGGCCTGACACACACTGGCAGCAGGCAAGCAACTGAAATTAGACTAATGTGTAAAAATTAAATGCCTTATTTATCTGCAAGCTACTGTGCCACCCGGTATCAGTGGTTGGCACTGGCAGTGGGCACACTACAGTCAGTGGAAGTCGGCCTGACATACACTAGCAGCAGGCAAGCAACTGAAATTACACTAAAGTGTAAAAATGAAATGCCTTTTTTTTATGCAAAGTCCTGTGCCACACGGGATGACAGGGGTTGGCACTGGCAGTGGGCACACTACAGTCAATGGAAGTCGGCCTGACACACACTGGCAGCAGGCAAGCAACTGAAATTACACTAAAGTGTAAAAATTAAATGCCTTTTTTGATGCAAAGTCCTGTGCCACACGGGATGACAGGGGTGGGCACTGGCAGTGGGCACACTACAGTCAGTGGAAGTCGGCCTGACACACACTAGCAGCAGGCAAGCAGCTGAAATTACACTAAAGTGTAAAAATTAAATGCCTTTTTTATGCAAAGTCCTGTGCCAGCCGGTATGAGTGGTGGGCACTGGCAGTGGGCACACTACAGTCAGTGGAAGTCAGCCTGACACACACTGGCAGGCAACTAACCTTAGATTAAAGTGTAAAAATTAAACGCCTTTTTTTGATGCAAAGTCCTGTGCCAAATGGGATGACAGGGGTGGGCACTGGCAGTGGGCACACTACGGTCTGTGGGTCTGCAGCTCCTCACACACAGGCAGGCCAGGCAACTGCAATATGTATTTGGAGAAAAAAAAAAGCAGACTAATGTTGCAGCCCAAAAAAGGGCTTTTTGGGGTGCTGTCAGGACGCTGTCCTTACAGCAAAGATCAGATGAGTCTTTCAGGACTGGACTGGACACTGAATTCACTAGCCTAGCTATCGATTTCCCTATTAAATCAGCAGCAACTACACTGTCCCTCCTCTCACTAAGACTGCAATTTCCGAATGAATCTAAAATGGATGCTGTTCAGGAGATGGGAGGGTCTGGGAGGGAGGGTATGCTGCTGATTGGCTGGAATGTGTCTGCTGACTGTGAGGTACAGGGTCAAAGTTTGCTCAATGATGATGTATAGGGGGCGGATCGAACATCGCATGTGTTCGCCCGCTGCGGCAAACGCGAACAAGCTATGTTCACCGGGAACTGTTCGCCGGCGGATAGTTCGGGCCATCTCTACTGATTGGCTGTCTGCATGCCATTATGGGTGCTCCCTAGTTCCTAGGCTTCTTACTTTTACTATGTAACATGTGCGGCAGCAATTTTAGAAAAAATTTGATTCGTTACCACAAAGAGTGAGGAAATTCTACTTCGGGACGAATCAAATTTTTCCTGAAATTCGGAAAGAATTGTACCCATCTCTAAAACCAATCGTAAATAGGTTCGGTGATGGCAATGTCATTTTCAAGAATTTTCTCGGTGGAATACAGGAACAGTCAGTGCCAGTTCAGAAGACCGAATCTGTGGGAAGCAGGTAAGTATGAATTGTCCAATAGGCAATGCAGGTTACAGGACATAGGCAAGATGAGTATGCTAGAAACAGCACACCATTATCATCTCCTTTGCAACTGAAAAGTGGTGTTAAAAAATTGTCACATCTATCAGTTTTACACTGAAGGGGGAGGGTGGGGATGGGGGCGTGACCTGCCATCCTGACACAATTATCTGTTTTCTGGCACAAATGAACCTAGCAGCGCTGAGCTGTCATAGATTTCTGTTTAGGTACACAGACTGCTGGAGATATGCGCCAAATTTATGACGAGATGTGCGCCTCATCATAAATTAGGCCCATCTTTTGGCAGCCCAGGGGATATTGCCTGGCGCAAAAAGCGCCATTGTTCATAAATCCCCCCCTATGTGTTCATGTGAAGATTCACACAGCTCTCTAATGCCAAAACGTATACCCTTTACCACAGAGGAAAGTCTAATAGATTGAACAAAGGGCTTTATAATTAGAACAAAAATCACATGACGGGTGTATGGGCTACTTCCCGTTCGACCCCCACCACACCACCTTACCCACGCCAATCCTCACTCCCCTCCCGGTTCTACATCCCTTACCTCCACACTTTTCCCTGCCTTCTTTCTTCCAAGAACCACACTGACACCAGGCTGGAATTGATTGGCCACAGCAGCTGTTTATTAAACAATACAACATGTAAAATTTAAATATAACCGTATATATAACATCCACAACAGATTCCTCCCAAGGGGAGGTCCTTAAAGCCCCAAATCCTGACAATTGTTCCGCTGGGGTGCTACCTTGCTTCCAGCCGTTCCCACCAGCTCGGAAGCATGCCTGAAATGGCCTCCCCAACACTTCGGCCCAAACTGGGAGTCCAGCCCCCATCCTCACTACCAAAGAATAACACCGACTTCAAGGACCTCCCCCCGCCACAGACCTGCAGACTTGACCCCTCAAGACTGCGTGTCCCTCCACACACAGAGTGCAGCTCCAAACTCCACATTTCAATTCCGACTGCATTCAGGTGCATGCCATCTGACCTCCAAAAAGCACCCACTCCATTCTCCAACTCCCTATGCCGCACCGCCACTGCCCTATTCTTAGTCATAGACCGACCCATCGCTCGGTTAAACTTTACCCTTGCTCTATTCACTCCCTCAACTGAACTGGCCCCTCTCCAGACCCATCTCGGAACAATGTCCGACCACACTGTTATCAACTTCGGAAACAGGGCCCATAGCCTCAGCAGATCAAACTTCATATCACCCAGGATCTCCCGCAAAGGCCGTGCTGTCAAGTCATTACCGCCCACATGCAGCACCAAGATATCCGGCACCCTATCCAACCTAACAAATCGGTGTATCTCCGGCAACACCCCACCCACACCATGCCCCTACGCCCTATCCACCTTACCACCGCCTCTGACCTTGGTAAACCAATTTGCTCGCCGTCCGGCCGAACTGCTGCCTGGGCGGTTCCCCAAAACACATAGGAATGCCCCAGGAATGCCCCCTACCGTCCACACGCGACTCCAACCGCCTCCAACCTTTCAAAGCCCTGGTGACCAAAATGGATTTGGTAATGTCCGCCCTCTTCTGCAACTTAAAACCAAAGGCCAACTCTGCCATATACCGGTTGATCTTTGCCACCGACCACCCGTCATCCATACAAAGGTGAGCAGACGGTATAAAGCATTGGAGGTGAGGGCCTGAAGCCTAGTGAACCCCATAAAATATTGCAGTGATGGGCTACAGGTGAGCAGACCTTATAAAGCATTGGAGGCGAGGGCCTGAAGCCTAGCAAACCCTACAAAAGATTGTAGTGAGGGCATATATATTCTGTCACCCAGTAGTTGTAAGGCACTGAGAGATCATTTTGGACTCTGACAGGGTCTGCAATGTATTCCTTCACCATCTTCCAAAACTTTTCCCTCCTTGTAGCACTAGGCCGCGTGAGGTTGCTGGCGGGGTGTCATGAAATTACCCCATGCCTTGGAAAGTGTTGCCCTGCCTCTGTTGGAACTACTGTGTGTTCCCCTTGTCTCCCTTCCTCTGTTGCCTAAGGAAGTATGGACTCTGGCGGCCGCATTGTCAGATGGAAAATTTTGGAGCAATCTGTCAAAAATTACCTACTGGTATTGCACGGTTTTACTCGTACTCTCAGCCACAGGAATCAGAGATGAGAAGTTCTCTTTGTAGCGGGGGTCAGAAGGGTGATGTCACGACCGCTATCCCAGCAGTAGTCGTGTCGCACCAGATGGAGGGGAAGGGGGACCCTTACCTACGGATGGGAAATAGAACGGCCACCCCTGACAAACCCTACGCTGGCACCTGTCTGCCCTGATACCCTAGACGGGGTGTGAACCCGTGCAGCGAGACAGTAACAAACAAACAAACAATCTCCAGCAGAGATAGACTTATCCAGTCATGAGCAGAGAAGATGATCCCAAAAACGACAGTCCACACCAGACAAGAGCTCCACAGCAATACCGTCAAACGATCTCCTTCAAAGGTCAGAATAGCACTGGAAGTAAGGACTATATCTGGCAATGACTGCAAGTGAAACTGAAACTAATATAGTAGCTGGGAGTGGCAGACAGCACTCACCTGAGAAGAATGCCTACAAACTCCCAGTCAGGACAAAAAGGTTCACAAGGCAAAACCCGGATGACATACCCTGAACCATGAAGCAAACTCACAAGCTATCGCGAGTAGCAAGTCGCTGCGACCTTCTCTTTCCAGACCTATCTGGATCAGTCACAGTCGTGACAGTACCCCCTTTCTATGAGGGCCACCGGACCCTCAAGACCAGGCCTCTCCGGGTGGGACCTATGAAAAGCCCGAATGAGTCTGTCCGCCTTAATCTCTGATGCTGGCACCCACATTCTCTCTTCGGAACCATAACCTTTCCAGTGCACCAGGTACTGAAGAGAGCGCGAACATATCGTGAATCAACAATCTTTTCTACCTGAAACTCAAGACTGCCATCAACAACCACTGGTGGAGGCGGTAGTGGCAATGGTTCAGGAGGTTCTACATATCTCTTAAGCAGAGATCTGTGGAAGACATTATGGATCCTTAGAGTCTGAGGTAGCTCCAGACGAAAAGCCACCGGGTTAATGATCTTAATTACCCTATAAGGACCAATAAATCTCGGACCTAATTTCCATGAGGGAACCTTCAACTTGATATTTCTGGTAGACAACCACACCAAGTCATTCACCCCAAGGTCCGGACCTTCAGAGCGCTTCTTATCAGCCACACGTTTGTATCTGCCACCAATTCTCTTCAAACTTTCTTGCACACTCTGCCACACTGATGAAAGTGAAGACGCAAATCGTTCCTCCTCGGGAATCCCAGACGACCCCCCCTCACTAAACGTACAAAACTGAGGATGGAAACCATTCGCACCAAAAAATGGTGACTTATTCTTGACGACGATTATTAATGGCAAACTCGGCTAACGGTAAATAAGATGACCATTCCTCCTGATTTTCGGAAACAAAGCATCTCAAATATGTCTCTAGGTTTTGATTGGTACGTTCAGTCTGACCGTTGAACTGTGGATGGAAAGATGAAGAAAACGACAGATGAACCCCTAAACGAGAACAAAAAGCTTTCCAAAATTTAGAAACAAATTGGGTACCACGATCCGAAACAATATCGGAAGGGACCCCGTGAAGCTTCACGATGTGGTCAATAAAAACCTGAGCCAGTGTGTTAGCATTAGGCAATGCGGTCAGAGCAATAAAGTGCACCATTTTACTGAACCTGTCAACAACAACAAGAATAACAGTCTTCCCTGCTGATACTGGTAGATCAGTAATGAAATCCATTGATAGGTGCGTCCAAGGCCTGTTGGGGATGGCCGGAGGTAAAAGACGCCCTGCCGGACGAGTATGATCCACCTTAGAACGAGCACAGGTAGGACATGCAGACACAAAATTCAACACCTCCTGGCGCCACTTAGGCCACCAGAACCGACGAGACACTAATTCAGAGGTTGCCTTACTACCTGGGTGTCCTGCCAGTGCGGAGTTATGGTGTTCCTTTAGTATCTCCAGGCATAAATTTTCTGGCACAAACAGTTTATCCGAGGGGCAGGAGGCCGGGGCGTCCCCCTGAGCTTCCAACAACCCTCCCCTCTAAACCTGAGTGTAATGCAGAGACCACCACCCCCTTTTGCAAAATAGGCTCTGGAACATCATCATCACCCCCTCCAGGAAAACTTCGAGACAATGCATCTGCCTTAGTATTTTTGCCCCGGGCGATAGGTTATTACAAAATTAAACCTAGTAAAAAATAACGACCACCGAGCCTGTCTAGGGGTGAGACGTTTAGCAGACTCCAGATATACTAAGTTTTTGTGATCAGTAATCACTGTGACGGGATGAACCGCCCCCTCCAAAAAATGACCCCACTCCTCTAAGGCCAACTTAATAGCCAAAAGTTCCCTGTTGCCAATGTCATAGTTCCTTTCTGCAGTAGACAATTTCTTCGAAAAGAAAGCACACGGACGCCATTCACCAGGGGACGGGCCCTGAGATAGTACCGCTCCCACCCCCACCTCTGATGCGTCAACCTCTACAATAAAAGGAAGCGAGACATCTGGCTGTACGAGAATAGGAGCCGAGGTGAATCGTTCCTTCAGAGATGTAAAGGCAGTTTTGGCTGCATGTGACCATTTGGAAAAATCGGACCACTGTCCGTCAGTGGTTTGACCACCAAGGAATAGTTCTTTATAAACTTTCTATAAAAATTGGCAAACCCCAGGAAGCATTGCAATGCCTTCAGGTTCTCAGGCAGATCCCAGTCCATAATTGCCCGGACTTTCTCTGGATCCATGCGGAAACCTGAATCTGACAACACATACCCCAGAAATGGCAGTTCTTTTACGGCGAACACACATTTCTCTAATTTAGCAAACAATTTGTTGGCCCTTAATATCTGCAGCACTTGTCTCACATGGATCTTATGTGTATCCAGATCCGGAGAATAGACCAGGATGTCATCAAGATATATCACAACAAATCTCCCGATAAGGTGACTAAAAATATCGTTGACAAAATGTTGGAACACCGCAGGCACATTAGTAAGACCAAATGGCATGACCAGATTTTCATAATGCCCTTCCGGAGTATTAAAAGCCGTCTTCCACTCATCCCCCTCTTTGATGCGAACCAGGTTATAGGCTCCTCTGAGATCCATTTTGGAGAACCATTTAGCACCAGCAACCTGATTAAAGAGGTCGGGAATGAGAGGAAGAGGATAGGGATCTCGGACAGTTATCCGGTTTAATTCCCGGAAATCCAGGCAAGGACGCAGGCCCCCATCTTTCTTTTAACGAAAAAGAACCCTGCAGCCACGGGTGAAGAAGAGGGTCTGATGTGTCCCTTAGCCAAACTCTCCGAAATATAATCTTTCATAGCCTTCCTCTCCGGGCCGGAAAGATTGTATAACCGGGTTTTAGGTAGTTTTGCCCCAGGTAACAGATTAATTGGGCAATCATATGGACGATGAGGTGGTAACCCCTGACAACCCTTCTCAGAGAACACATCCATAAAATCTGACAGAAAGGAAGGTAGAGATGTTACAGAGAGTGTTGAGCACCTACTACTCAAGCAGTTGTCCTTACAATGTTCACTCCACTCCACAATCTCCCGGCCTGCCAATCCACCACGGGATTGTGAGTCACCAGCCAGGGAAGCCCCAATACCATAGGAGCCGGAAGACCGTCCAGGACATAACAAGAGATATGCTCTTTATGGAGGTCCCCTACCTGCAGATGGATATTATGGACGATCTGAGTTAACTCTCTCTGAGTAAGAGGGAGGAGTCGATGGCAAAAACAGGAATAGTTCTGCGTACCGGTTCCGGAGTAAAACCCAGAGCCTGAGCAAACCGTGAATCCACCAAGTTGACCCCCGCCCCACTGTCCAAAAAGACGGAACAGATCTCAGTCTTATTGCCCGCCACAACGGTAGCGGACAACAAAAACTGAGACATGCGTATGGAGGAAGCGAATACGCCCAGACTGTTATCCTCCGCACAGTCTGGGGACTCTAGTTTTCCGGCGGCTCCTTTGTTTGTGATCTCTTGGGTTCTGAGGGACATACCTTTACAAAATGACCCCTCCCCACAACGAAAACAAACCTCTGACCTATGGCAGACCTTAGGAGGATTCACCCGTCTAGTGGCGCCCCCTATTTGCATTGGTTCGACTGGATCACAACAAACCGATCCCTGCCCTATAGAGGCCTCTGTAGAATTTAATAGTCTCTCCCTGAGTCGTCTGTCGATTCTTATGGACAGAGACATAGCAGCCTCAAGAGACCCAGGGACCTCGTATACAGCCAGCGCGTCTTTTAATTTTTCAGACAACCCCTGGCAGAACTGACTCCTAAGGGCCGAGTCGTTCCATAATGTATCCTTAGCCCACCTACGGAATTCAGAACAATATAGTTCAGCTGACCGGTTCTACTGCCGAAGTCTACGTAGCTTAGACTCAGCCAGTGAGACCCTGTCCGGGTCATCATACACGAGACCCAAGGCTTCAAAAAACTCCTCCACTGATCGTAAGGCCGGAGAGTCAGATGGTAAAGAGAAAGCCCAAGCCTGCGGATCTCCTTGCAGGAGAGAAATTACAATGCCCACCCGTTTTTCCTCACCGCCGGAGGATCTAGGGCGTAACCTGAAGAACAATTTACAAGTTTCTCTGAAGGTTACAAATTGGTCTCTCCCTCCTGAGAACCTATCAGGAAAAGCCACTTTTGGCTCAGGAGTACCTTGGTTTCCCGTAGCAATGGTGGAACCCAAGGATTGCTGTAATTGTTTCGCCAAAACCATAACCGGATCCATAGTGGAACAGAAGAATACAAAGCAAAACAGCAGGCAAAAAAAAAAGGAAATGTCACTTTTTTTTTTTTTTTTTTTAAAAGGCCAGATATACTGTCACGACCGCTATCCCAGCAGTAGTCGTGTCGCACCAGACGGAGGGGAAGGGGGACCCTTATCTACGGATGGGAAATAGAACGGCCACCCCTGACAAACCCTACGCTGGCACCTGTCTGCCCTGATACCCTAGACGGGGTGTGAACCCGTGCGGCGAGCAGGATGCCTAAACCCTGAGTCACTCTAAGAAGACTAGACTGGGGAAAGGCAGATGGGAGCACTAGTCACCATCACTCATGTCTAGGAGAACAACAGGGGAAGACAGTAACAAACAAACAAACAATCTCCAGCAGAGATAGACTTATCCAGTCATGAGCAGAGAAGATGATCCCAACAACGACAGTCCACGCCAGACAAGAGCTCCACAGCAATACCGTCAAACGATCTCCTTCAAAGGTCAGAATAGCACTGGAAGTAAGGACTATATCTGGCAATGACTGCAAGTGAAACTGAAACTAATATAGTAGCTGGGAGTGGCAGACAGCACTCACCTGAGAAGAATGCCTACAAACTCCCAGTCAGGACAAAAAGGTTCACAAGGCAAAACCCGGATGACATACCCTGGACCATGAAGCAAACTCACAAGCTATCGCGAGTAGCAAGTCGCTGCGACCTTCTCTTCCCAGACCTATCTGGATCAGTCACAGTCGTGACAGGTGAACACCCAGTAATCTGTGTTACCTAAACTACGTATAACGCGAGGGTCGCGGGAAAGGCAGCCTAACATGAAGTCAGCCATGTGTGCCAGAGTACCAATGGGCAAGACGTCAATGTCAACTTCAGGATGACTCTCCATGACCTCCTCCTCCTCTTCTGCCCATCCATGCTGAACAGATGGAATTAAAGTTCCATGGGTACTAGCCTCTGTAGCAGAGGCAAGTGTCTCCAGCTCCTCCTCCTCTTCATGGCTCAATTCGCACTGAGAAGACGAACTGGGGGAGATCTGGCTATCACCCTGTGTCATCTCCTCCCCCATTACCATGTCTGCCACATTCAAAGCATCCTCCTTAATTGTGAGCAGCGATTATTTGAGTAGACACAGCAGTGGGATGGTTACGCTGATAATAGGTATAGGGTAAAAAATACTCATAAACCTCTCAAATGTATGTATACTAATGCCAGAAGCTTGACTAAAAAGACTGGTGAACTGGAATTAGTGATATATGAGGAGGACTATGACATTGTGGGGATAACGGAGACATGGCTGGATGATAGCTATGACTGGGCAGTTAATGTACAGGGTTACAGTCTGTTTAGAAAGGATCGTCAAAACCGGAGAGGTGGAGGGGTCTGCCTCTATGTGAAGTCCTGTCTAAAGCCCACAATTCAAGAATACATCTGTGAGGGACATGAATATGTGGAGTCACTGTGAGTAGAAATACATGGAGTAAAAAACAATAATAAATTACTAATAGGAGTTTATTATAAACCACCTAATATACCAGAGTCCATATAAAATCTATTACTAAATGAGATAGACAAGGTGGCAAATCATAATGAAGTTGTTATTATGGGGGACTTCAACTACCCAGATATAGACTGGGAAACTGAAAGCTGTACATCCCATAAAGGAAACAGGTTCTTGGCAATAACCAAAGACAATTACCTTTCCCAACTGGTTCAGGACCCCACTAGAGGGACGGCCATACTGGATTTAGTATTAACCAATAGACCTGACAGAACAACAGATGCGCAGGTTGGGGGACACCTAAGAAATAGTGACCGAATAGTAATAACCTTCCAATTATCCTTCAAACAAGAGTTTCTAAAGGGAAGAACAAAAATACCAAACTTCAAAAAAGCACAATTTATACAAAAAGAAAGCATATAAATCACTAAAACAGGAGGGGAGCCACGAAGCACTGATAAACTATAAGGAAAAAAATAGAATATGTAAAAAACTAATAAAAATTGCCAAACTAGAGACCGAGAGATTAATTGCCAAAGAGAGTAAAACTAACCCTAAAATGTTCTTCAATTATAAAAATGGTAAAAAATATAAATCTGAAGGAGTCGGCCCTCGACATAGCAATGAGGAGGGTGTTGCAGAGAGCGACAAGGATAAAGCAAAACTATAAAATATTTTTTTCTCCACTATATTCACTGAGGAAAATAAACTGTTAGGTAAAATGCAGAATTTAAAAGTAAATTTCCCATTAAAAGTGCCCTGTCTGACCCAGGAAGAAGTACAACAGCAACTTAAAAATATTAAAATAGACAAATCACCAGGACCAGATGGCATACACCCCCGTATCCAAAGGGAATTAAATGGTCATAGCCAGACCTTTATTTCTGATATTTACGGACTCTTTACTGACAGGGGATGTTCCACAGGATTGGCGCATAGCAAATGTGGTGCCAATATTCATAAAGGGTCCAAAAACAGAGCCTGGAAATTATAGGCCGGTAAGTTTGACATCTGTTGTTCGTAAACTGTTTGAAGGGTTTCTAAGAGATGCTATCTTGGAGTATCTCAATGAAAATAAGCAAATAACACCATATCAGCATGGCTTCATGAGGGATCGATCATGCCAAACTAATTTAATCAGTTTCTATGAGGAGGTAAGTTCTAGACTTGACAGCGGCGAATCAATGGATGTCGTATATCTGGACTTCTCCAAAGCATTTGACACTGTACCTCATAAAAGGTTAGTATATAAAATGAGGATGCTCGAATTGGGAGAAAATGTCTGTAAGTGGGTAAGTAACTGGCTGAGTGACAGAAAACAGAGGGTGGTTATTAACGGTACACACTCAGATTGGGTCACTGTCACTAGTGGGGAATCTCAGGGGTCAGTATTGGGCCCTATTCTCTTCAATATATACCGTATTTTTCGCCATATAAGACGCACTTTTTCCCCCAAAAGTGGGGGAAAATGGCAGTGCGTCTTATATGGCAAATGCTACCATTTTCCTATAGTTAAAGCTGATACATCGCACAGCATGCGATGTATCAGCATGGAAGGAGGGGGCGGAGCCTGGCAACACGTCGGCGGGCGGCCAGCCACTAACAGCGTGACTGCTTTCATAACATTTTTAATTTTTAATCATGTCCCCTTATTCCCTATAATCCCAGTACAGTAGCGCTCTGCTAACCTGCTATACCGATCCTCTAGCAGGCAGAGCGGTGCGGCGCAGAGCTGCTGTGAACGTCCTCACTGACGCCATCTGCCTGCTCCTCCTGCTTCATTCATAAAGTGAAAGGAGCAGGCAGATGACGTCAGTGAGGACGTTATACAGCAGCCTGCCGCCGCACCGCTCTGCCTGCTAGAGGATCGGTATAGCAGGTTAGCAGAGCGCTACTGTACTGGGATTATAGGGAATAGGGGACATGATTAAAGATTATAAGTGTTATGAAAGCAGTCAAGCTGTTAGCGGCGGGCTGCCCGCCATGTGTTGCCAGGCTCCGCCCCTAAGCAGTCACTATGGGCCAGATCTGTGGATAGCACTTTGATGGGGGCATTTATGAATGACACTGTAATTGGGGTGATCTGTGGATGACACATATAGCATAAGATGCTATATATGTGTCATCCACAGATCCAATCCATTACAGTGTCATTCATAAATGCCCCATCACAGTGCTATCCACAGATCCCCCCATCACAGTGTCATCCACAGATCCCCCCATAACAGTGCCATCCACATCTCCCCCACATAACAGTGCCATCCACAGATCCCCCCCCCATAATACTGTTATGCACAGACCACCATTACTTCAAAAGCACACCTTTTGGTTAAAAATATTTTTTTTCTTATTTTTCTCCTCAAAAACCCAGGTGCGTCTTATAGGCCGGTGCGTCTTATAGGGCGAAAAATACGGTATATATTAATGATCTTGTAGAAGGCTTACACAGTAAAATATAAATTTTTTTCAAAAAAAAAAGTAATTAACACTGAAAAGGACAGTGTTCTGCTACAGAGGGATCTGGATAGATTGGAGGCTTGGGCAGAAAAATGGCAGATGAGGTTTAACACTGACAAATGTAAAGTTATGCACATGGGAAGGAATAATGCAAGTCACTCGTACATACTAAATGGTAAAACAGTCGGTAACACTGACATGGAAAAGGATCTAGGAATTTTAATAAACAGCTGTAAAAACCAGTGTCAGGCAGCTACTGCCAAGGCCAATAATATAATGGGTTGCATCAAAAGGGCATAGATGCCTGTGATGAGAACATAGTCCTACCACTTTACAAATCACTAGTCAGACCACACATGGAGTACTGTGTACAGTTCTGGGCCCCTGTGAACAAGGCAGACATAGCAGAGCTGGAGAGGGTTCAGAGGAGGGCAACTAAAGTAATAACTGGAATGGGGCAACTACAGTACCCTGAAAGATTAGGGTTATTCACTTTAAAAAATGATGACTGAGGGGAGATCTAATAACTATGTATAAAATATAAATATATCAGGGGTCAGTACAGAGATCTCTCCCATCATCTATTTATACCCAGGACTGTGACTGTGACGAGGGGACATCCTCTGCGTCTGGAGGAAAGAAGGTTTGTACACAAACATGGAAAATGATTCTTCACGGTAAGAGCAGTGAGACTATGGAACTCTCTGCCTGAGGAGGTGGTGATGGTGAGTACAATAAAGGAATTCAAGAGGGGACTGGATGTATTTCTGGAGTGTAATAATATTACAGGCTATAGCTACTAGAGATGGGTCGTTGATCCAGGGAGTTATTCTGATTGCCTGATTGGAGTCGGGAAGGAATTTTTTTCCTTAAGTGGGGAAAATTGGCTTGTGCCTCACAGGGGTTTTTGCCTTCCTCTGGATCAACTTGTAGGAAACAGGCCGAACTAGATGGACAAATGTCTTTTTCGGTCTTATACACTGTTACTATGTTACTATATAATAGCGTTATCGCCACAAACCATCTGTGTGGATTCATCAAAGTTTTTAAAACCTCACATAGGTCTGACATTAATGCCCACTCCTCCATTGTGAATAGTGGCAGTTGACTGGAAAGGCGACGACCATGTATTCCACAATTGCCCTCTGCTGCTCACAAAGCCTGGCCAACATGTAGAACGTATAGTTCCACCACGTGCTCACGTCGCACAACAGTCAGTGAGCTGGAAGCCGCAAGCGCTGCTGCAGCGTTGACAGACCGGCCGAAGCTGTGGACGACTTGCGCAAATGAGCACACAAGTGGCGCGCCTTCACTAGTAGCTCCTGCAAATTGGGGTAGGTTTTGATAAACCGCTGAACCACTAAATTTAAGACATGGGCTAAGCATGGAATGTGTGTCAGGTTGCCAAGCTCCAAAGCCGCAACCAAGTTACGGCCATTGTCGGACACAACCATACCTGTTTGTAGGTTGAGTGTCGAGAGCCACAGCTCGGTCTGGTCCCTTATACCCTGCCACAGCTCTGCGGCGGTGTGCTGTTGGTCCCCTAAGCAGATCAGCTTCAGCACGGCCTGTTGACGCTTACCCACAGCAGTGCTACACTGCTTCCAGCTAGCGACTGATGGCTGACTGCTGTTGGAGGTGGAAGTGGAGGAGGAGGCGGCGGAGGAGAAGTGGGGGTTGGAGCCAGTAACATACCTGCTGGTGGAGACCCTGATGGACGTAGGGCCCGCCATCCCAGGGTCCGACTAACTCACGGCCTCCACAACATTCACCCAGTGTGCGGTCAGGGAAATGTAGCATCCCTGGCCACCAGCACTTGTCCATGTGTCCGTGATGAGGTTCCTTGGGTGACCTTCCCAGTAAGTGCATTGGTCAGGGCAAGGGTGATGTTCTGGGACACATGCTGGTGTCAGGCGGACACGGCACACTGTGGAAAATAGTGGAGGCTGGGGACTGTGTACTGAGGGACGGCCGCCGACATCCGGCTGCGGAAGGCCTCAGTGTCCACAAGTCTATATGGTAACATTTCAAGGGCCAGTAATTTTGAAAGTTGCGTATTTAGGGACGCTGCACCTTCAACAGAGGATTGGCCAGCAGTGCGTAACACAGGGGAATTGGAGGCAGTGGTGGGACCCTCAGACGCAGAGTTCGGACCGAGGCGTTTGGCTCACTTATTAGGGTGTTTGGATGTCATGTAGCGGATCATGCTGGTGAGGCTGCTAGTGTTCACGCCCCAGCTCATTTTGGTACGGCACAGGTTGCAAACTACCACTCTTTTGTCATCTGCGCTTTCCTCAAAAAAGGGCCATACTGCGGAACACCTACCCCTTGGCAAGGTAGATTTATGCATGGGGGTGCTTGGTGTAACGGTTGCGGGCCTGTTTAGTGTGGGCCGATGTCTCCCTTTTGCCACCCCACTGCCTCTTCTAGACTGTTGCTACGGATCCCTCCCCCTCTGTACTGCTGTCCTCGCTCGGCTTTTCACCTAACCATGTTGGGTCAGTGACCTCATCGTCCACCACCTCCTCTTCCACTTCCTCACTATGCTCATCCTCCTGACTTGACCTAACCACCACCTCAGTGATTGGCAACTGTGTCTCATCATCATCCACCTCATGAATGAATGATTGCGGTTCACCACCATCATCTTCTTAAAACTGTGAAGGCTCAAGAGGTTGGGAATCAGGGCACAATATCTCTGGTACCTCTTCAAGCGTGCTTGGCAAGAGGGCCAAACCAAGTACTGGCGATTAAAAGAGGTCATGTGAATATCCGAGTGTGGGATCACTTGTTTGCCCAGAAGCGACATGATGGGAGGAAGGAGGATCAGAGTGAGGATTCGGTTGACCAGACTATTGGCTACAGAGACTGGACTTTGTGGAAGAGAGGATTGTGCTTAACCGACTGGAAGCATTATCTTCTGCAATCCAACCGACCACCTGTTCGCACTGGTCCGACTTGGACAGTGCTGTCCTGCGCCGCCCAGCTAAGTTGGACATAAAGCTGGGTAAGGTGGATTTTTTTGTTTTTTATGGTGCACTGGCAACAGGCGCAGTTTCATTGCGCCCAGGGCCACGGCCTCTGCTTGCACCATAAGCATCACGCCCAGGGCCACGACCTCTGCTTGCACCATCAGCATGACGACCAGGGCCATGGCCTCTGCTTGCACCATCAGCATCATGCCCACTTCCTTCTCCCTTTGTGCTCGCCTTCTTCATATTAATGGTTTTGTCTGTAGATGTGGCGCAGATTGCTTTACTGTCTGCTAAAGACACTGTTTTCTGATGCAGGACCGTACTGGATACAGAAAAATACAGATTTTTGACACTAGCTCATAGATAATGTTATTTTTACAGTACACACTGCATTGGCTTGCTATAATGTACTGAACACAGAAAAATAAAGATTTTCAGGAGTACACTAGGCCACAGATAATGAACTTTTTACTGTACACACTGTATTTGCTAGCTGTAATGTACCGGAGACAGAGAAATACAATTTTTTTGCACTACACTAGGACAGAGATAATGTAATCTTTACTGTACACGCTGTATTTGCTGGCTGTAATGAACAGAAGACAGAGAAATGCAATTTTTCAGCACTACAATTGGGCAGAGATAATGTCATTTTTACAGTACACACTGTATTTGCTTTCTGTAATGTACAGGAGACAGAAATACAATTTTTTGGCATCATATTAGCTCAGAGATGATGTCATTTTTATAGTACACACTGTATTTGCTTTCTGTAATGTACAGGAGACAGAGAAATACAATTTTTCGGCAACACAATAGGCCAGAGATAATGTAATTTTTACTGTACACACTGTATTTGCTTTCTGTAATATACAGGAGACAGAGAAATACAATTTTTCGGCACCACACTAGCACATAGATAATGTAATTTTTACAGTACACACTGTATTTGCTTTCAGTAATGTACAGGAGACAGAGAAATACAATTTTTAGGCAACACACTAGGCCAGAGATAATGTAATTCTTACTGTACACACTGTATTTGCTGGCTGTAATGAACAGGAGACAGAGAAATACAATTTTTCGGCACTACACTAGGCCAGAGATTATGTAAGTTTTTACTCTACACACTGTATTTGCTTTCTGTAATGTACAGGAGACAGAGAAATACAATTTTTCGGCACCACACTAGCCCAGAGATAATGTAACTTTTACAGTACACACTGTATTCGCTTTCTGTAATTTACAGGAGACAGAAATACAATTTTTCGGCACCACACTAGCCCAGAGATAATGTATTTTTTTACAGTACACACTGTATTTTCTTTCTATAATGTACACGAGACAGAAATACAATTTTTAGGCACCCCACTAGCCTAGAGATAATGTAATTTTTACTGTACACACTGTATTTGCTTTCAGAAATGTACAGGAGACAGAGAAATACAATTTTTAGGCAACACACTAGGCCAGAGATAATGTAAATCTTACTGTACACACTGTATTTGCTGGCTGTAATGAACAGGAGACAGAGAAATACAATTTTTCGGCACTACACTAGGCCAGAGATTATGTAAGTTTTGACTGTACACACTGTATTTGCTTTCTGTAATATACAGGAGACAGAGAAATACAATTTTTCGGCACCACACTAGCCCAGAGATAATGTAACTTTTACAGTACACACTGTATTCGCTTTCTATAATTTACAGGAGACAGAGAAATACAATTTTTCTGCACCACACTAACCCAGAGATAATGTAATTTTTATAGTACACACTGTATTTGCTTTCTGTAATGTACAGGAGACAGAGAAATACAATTTTTCGGCAACACAATAGGCCAGAGATAATGTAATTTTTACTGTACACACTGTATTTGCTTTCTGTAATATACAGGAGACAGAGAAATACAATTTTTCGGCACCACACTAGCCCAGAGATAATGTAATTTTTACAGTACACACTGTATTTGCTTTCAGTAATGTACAGGAGACAGAGAAATACAATTTTTAGGCAACACACTAGGCCAGAGATAATGTAATTCTTACTGTACACACTGTATTTGCTGGCTGTAATGAACAGGAGACAGAGAAATACAATTTTTCGGCACTACACTAGGCCAGAGATTATGTAAGTTTTTACTCTACACACTGTATTTGCTTTCTGTAATGTACAGGAGACAGAGAAATACAATTTTTCGGCACCACACTAGCCCAGAGATAATGTAACTTTTACAGTACACACTGTATTCGCTTTCTGTAATTTACAGGAGACAGAAATACAATTTTTCGGCACCACACTAGCCCAGAGATAATGTATTTTTTTACAGTACACACTGTATTTTCTTTCTATAATGTACAGGAGACAGAAATACAATTTTTAGGCACCCCACTAGCCTAGAGATAATGTAATTTTTACTGTACACACTGTATTTGCTTTCAGAAATGTACAGGAGACAGAGAAATACAATTTTTAGGCAACACACTAGGCCAGAGATAATGTAAATCTTACTGTACACACTGTATTTGCTGGCTGTAATGAACAGGAGACAGAGAAATACAATTTTTCGGCACTACACTAGGCCAGAGATTATGTAAGTTTTGACTGTACACACTGTATTTGCTTTCTGTAATATACAGGAGACAGAGAAATACAATTTTTCGGCACCACACTAGCCCAGAGATAATGTAACTTTTACAGTACACACTGTATTCGCTTTCTATAATTTACAGGAGACAGAGAAATACAATTTTTCTGCACCACACTAACCCAGAGATAATGTAATTTTTATAGTACACACTGTATTTGCTTTCTGTAATGTACAGGAGACAGAAATATAATTTTTCGGCACCCCACTAGCCCAGAGATAATGTAATTTTTACTGTACACACTGTATTTGCTTTCTGTAATGTACAGGAGATAGAGAAATACAATTTTTTGGCGACACACTAGGCCAGAGATAATGTCATTTTTACTGTACACACTGTATTTGCTGGCTGTAATGAACAGGAGACAGAGAAATACAACTTTTCGGCACTACACTAGGCCAGAGATTATGTAAGTTTTTACTGTACAAACTGTATTTGCTGGCTGTAATGAACAGGAGACAGAGAAATACAATTTTTCGGCACTACACTAGGCCAGAGATAATGTAATTTTGACAATACACACTTTATTCGCATGTAGTTCTATATTGGATACAAATTTGTCCCAAATAAAATGTATGCTCTGCTGGAATACTGTATATACGGTTGCGGCCTTAACGCACACACAGATGTGCCCAAAACTTTTTAACTATGTCCAAAATATAAATCACTGTCTGCTGGAGTAAATAATATAACAGTTGCGGATTGAACGCACACACAGATGTGGCACAAGTTAGGTTAATTTCCCCGGAACAAATAATTTCTATGATGGCACAGTGTATATCTCAGTAGCAGAAACACTGTAGTGAATAAGCCCCTTTTAATACTGTCTGCCCAACACACTGCTTTATAGTGGTGCAGTGTATATCTCAGTACCAAGGAACACTGCATTGAATAAGCCCCTTTTAATAATGTCTGCCCAACACACTGCTTTATGATGGTGCAGTGTATATCTCAGTACTAAGGAACACTGGAGTGAATAAGCCCCTTTTGATAATATTTGCCCAACACACTGCTTAATGATGGTGTAATGTCGATGTCACTAATCGGAAATCTTTCAGTCTTTTAGAAGTTATCAAAGCGATTTTTAAGCCCTGCACTTCTCTGTCCCTTCCTGGTGACACCTGTCCCTGATAGTGCTTAATTAACCTATTCTTAAAAAAAAAAAAGGTGCTGCACTGCTGTCAAACACACACTCTAGTCCTTAAAAGGACTGTTAGGTCTTTCAATAAGGTTTTTGAAGTGAAATCAGCAAGTTTAGAGCAAAACTCAGAACTTCTGTCCCTGCCTACTGTCTGCTCTCCTCGACGCTGAATGAGCCGAGCGCTGGACCTCAGCTTCTATATGAAATGGTATCATGTGTTCCGGCCACCCAATCAGTGTAAGGCTTGCAGCTAACATTACTATGGCCTTACACTGAGGTGAATTACTTACCTGAACCTTCATTGGCTGCTTAGAAGGCGCCAAACGTGCGGAGAGGAGACTCAAGCAATGCGACGAATACACGTGGTGCTCGGCCGAGTAAAGCCGAGCATAGAGACGCTCGAGCTGAACCAATACTCGGCCAAGCATGCTCGCTCATCACTAACCGCCACCCAAGCATTCAGTGACAAACACTCTAACACTAGTCGCTGAAGCAATCGTACCACCAACGGCGATGAAGCCGACAGCCCATTAATCGCCTGAACCACACCTAAGTTGTCACAGTGGAACCGCACCTTCTTATCCCGAAACGCCTCTGCCCACAGCAAAACGGCCAGGACAATGGGAAAAAGCTCCAACAAAGCCAAATTCTGCAACCAATCTTTTACAGCACAACCTGCTGGCCAAGTCCCTGCACACCACTGGCCTCCCCAATAAGCCCTGAAACCCCCACTCCCCACAGCATCAGTGAACAATTCACAATCAAAGGAATCCACCACAGCATCCATGAACAGGTGGGGACCGTTGTACCGCCCCAGAAACGACCGCCAAACCTCCAAGTCTCCCCGCAACTCCTTCCCCAAGCGAATGTAATGATATGGTGAAGTCACGCCCGCCGTCGCCCCCACCAACCATCTGGTAAACACTCTCCCCACAGGCATGATGCGGCATGCAAAGTTGAGCTTCCCCAAAAGGGCCTGCAGGTCTCGAAACTTAATTTTCCTCAGCCGAGTTGCCCTCGCCACTTCCCCTTTTAAATCATCCAGCTTATCATGCGTCAGCCTACATTCCATTCTCTGCCAGGTAATGAATAATGGAATCACACCCGGCCCAATCCGCCTCAACCCACTCCAAGAACGTACTAAACGTCTCAAAGTACGCACATGCCAGCGAACACCCCATTGGCAAACAACGGTCAACAAAATAACCCCCTTCCCAATAACAACCCAACAAGTGTATACACTCTGGATGTACCGGCAGCAACCAAAACGCCGAATCAATGTCCGTCTTTGCCATCAACGCCCCCCTACCCAGCCTTCTCACCTATGCCAACGCCGCGTCAAATGACGTGTATACTACCAAACACAAGGCCGGATCGATATCATCATTGACCGACGCACCTTTGGGGAATGAAAGGTGGTGAATAAGCCGAAACTTTTTCGCTTCCTTTTAAGGAACCACCCCCAATTGAGAGACGCGTAAATTCGCAAGTGGCGGAACTGCGAACGAACCTGCCATCCTGCCCAGACCTACCTCCTTCCTAAGCTTCTCCCCCACCACATCCGGATGCTCCCTTGCAGAACATAAATTTATTTTAAACAAAACTGCCTCCCCCGGTATAAACGGAATCCGAAAACCTTGGGAAAAACCCTCCAGCAACAAAAGCGTCGCCGCCCTGTCTGGATATTTATCTAGAAAGGGCTCCATCCTTCTCAAATTGACCGGCTTCTCCCCCTTTTGGATTACTATCCCCTCCTTTTTGCCTACCGCCTTTGAAACAACGCTCCATGGGATCCCCCGCAATTGGAGCACTCCTGCTTAAATTTGCACTTGGCTCCAAATCTGCAGTTCTCGTCATTGAAGGAAAAGCACAAGCCTCTCGCCAAGGCGACTGATCCCATAGATGGGGTCCCACCCCCGGCATCTCCCCGAAAGGACTGCTCCGACCGCACGGGCGCGGTCACCTTCAACCACAGGGCAATGTGCTTGTGGTCCCACCGTATGTCCGGGCGTACCGCTTTCCGCTGCCCGAACTGATCATCGTACCGCGGCCATGCTACTCCCCATAAACCCGATATGCCTCCCTGATCACATCTAAATAACCGGCGCCTTTTCCCCAATTATGCTTGTCAGAATTGCAAACGCTTGCAACCAATTTTGAAACATTCTCGATATCAGACGATACCTGCGTTTTTCCTCCTTCTTCCTCTCATCCTTCCGCGCCCTATTTATATTAAACCTAGCAGGTGGAAGCAGGGAAAAAATGTCCACATACTCCCCTTTCCATGTGCGTTCCCTAAAGTCCTGCTTCAAATGAGCCCCCGCCGGGCCCTCAAAACATACGTATACCTTCACTTTTGCCCTATCGTCCAACTGCACCGTGTCCCCAGGACAAGGGAAGGTGCCCACCGAACCTGGTCCGGATCCACTGCCGCACTGGTGAGTATCTGGAGGTGACCCCGTCAGGAACCATGGGAAGGAGGTTTTTTATCAGATCCCCCTCTTCTGAAGGGCTGAAGCGTGCCGGAGCCGAGACCGCCGTGGCTGGGGCGCCATGGGCTGAGGCAAAGCTGTAGCCTGAGCCACCCCCCCTTACAGCTGCTGCAAATGGTCCTGGACCCAGCCAGGTCCCTGTGCCTCTACCTCTGCTCTCATGCGCCTGATGGCTTCCACCAGCTCCATCTTGTGCTCCTACACTCTCCCAATTTTTTTCCACAATGGCCCCGATCTCCCTTGCCGCAACCTATTTAACCCCTTAGCTCCACCCCCCGCTACATTCAATTCCCCCAATCCCTAAACTCCCTGACATCTCAGCCACCCCTCAACAGACCCCCCCCCCCGTGCCCGGAGAAAGAAACTGTAAAATAGCCAAAAGGGACTCGGGTGGGGGGCTGGTTGCGAGGGGACGCCTGCAGCCTCCATAAGAGACCCACTACCCACACAAAAAGAGTAACCGCACTCAACCCCCCAAAAAAAGTGGGGTCGACCTGAACCCCCGTCATGCTGGCCTCCCCCTCTAGTCCAGCCGCATCTGGAGAGAGGGGGCACCCTTGTCTGGTGCTATTAGTAATTCTAAATGGAGCAGAATGGTCAGCTGAATCATAGAATTGGGCACTGGGGTTACAATACAAAGCCATAATAGTAGTTATGAGGAACTGTGTAAAATCAAAGGCCTCCAGCACGCTCCTCATGTATCTCCAGTGGACTTGGTTTGAACATCTTCTCCGTATCCAATGCTAGGAGCAGAAAAGACATTTGCAAATGCCTGGCAGCCGCTACAATATTAATAAACCTTCTCGCCCCATCAACTGTTTGCCGCCACTTAATAAATCCCACTTGGTCAGGGTGAATTTAATAGGTTAAGACATTGGCATCTTGACGTAATAATCTTTGGATAGAGTTTCGTAAAGTGCAGGATACATGCAGAAGGATTGGAGCAGATATTGCTTTAAGAAAAAACCGGCTGAGAAACTGGCAGTGAAAAATGAATAAAACTTAGAACAGAAGAACAGAAGAAAATAAATTCAGCAATCAATCATGAATTAACCCTGTCTTCAACCGCACCGCACGCCTGTGTGGTCGCACCGCACACCTCTGTGTCTGCCATCCTTCTGCTCAAGGCACGTGCAGACTCTCCTCCTTCCACACAGTAGCAACAGTGCCTGTCCAAGCATAAAAGCCTGTTGTGAGTCTGAACTTTGGTTCTACCTCCTTCTTGCTGACACACTGCCATTACATACTCTGGCAGGCTATGCATGCAGGGGAGGGGCAACTTCTCTGGTATTACACCTTCCCCCCTAATTTTTGGTTTGCTGTGCCACCAACATGGGCATACATCACATAGCCTTCACATTTGCAGGGCAACAAGTTAGACCTTCATTCCAGTGGCTCTCGCACCATCTCTTGTTGTAATGGATAAATGATTTGACTGTTGCTTATCAGGGCCTGCTGTTTCCCAACCCGGGCCAGGATGCAACTGTGACAACTATTGCAGACTTCCAAGACTGCTTCCTGTAAATTGGGATGGTAATAGAATCTTTCTGCACAAACAAAAGTCCGAAATATGCTGACCTGAAGTATACCTTCTTCTCATGTATCCATTCAGCCACATCTCTCACTTCACTTTCTGGAAGTACAATCTAGCCAACCTCAGTGGATAACTTAACTCAAGGGGCCAGATTTATCATTACATTTCCATCTTACTCCAATTTCACAAAAGTCCAAAGTCACTTTTGGCTCAGTCAGATTTATTAATGGTCCTTTAATACTGTGGTAAATGTGGTTTGATGGCAGCAGTTCATCCTTCAGTAAACGGCTTTACAAAAGTCGCACATATTTACAAAAAAGTCGCATGTTCTATTAAAAAGTCGCATAAGATAAGCATGGTCCTCACTGGAGTGAAATTGGGACTTTTTTGCGACTTTTTTGCGACTTTTAAAAAAAGTCCCAATGATAAATCTGGAGTGAAACTCATTAACATGGCTAACCACGCCCATTTTTACTAAACTGGAGTGAGTGGTATACACATGTAAAAAGTCGCTAAATTATGCGCAAATGAGTGTGAAAAGTCACAAATGCCCTATTTTGAGACTTTTTGATGCCAGAATTCTGGAGTGAAGGTATGATAAATCATGGCCAATAACTTAACACACCTTGTTGGAGAACCAACCAGTCTCGCTGTTGTAGCAGTTGTCTCCCAAATGGTCTTAACTTCTCCTTGTCTCTGCGACTGGCTGATTTTAAATGTCACCTTCTCATAGTAGCTATCTGTTTGTCTTGCTGCTTGCCTCTCCATTCAACATTAGCCCCTGCCACCTCAGCAGTTGCAGGCTCAACAACTTGAATGGAGGCACTTCCCAGGCTATGATAACCCTGCGCCACTTTACATTTTTCTGGTTGGCATGCCGAGGACCAGCTAGGGCAATCTCGAGCAAAATGTCCCTCATGGCCACACTCCCAGCATTTTTCCATTGGTTGGCTCCTTTTTAAGCTTGTCTGCCCCCAATGTAGCGTTCCTCCCTGTTGGTTACTTGTGGCACCAATCTTTCCCTATCTGATTGTCAGCACTTCCTTTAGCTCCTTCATAGTCTCTTCTAGAGATGTCAACTGGGCTTCTTGGCCCTACTCTCTATCTGGTACCACCTCTGTTCACGGCATCTAAATGCGCAAAAACCTGGACGTTCGCGCTTCCAGGGGTGTTACCGGCATCCTTTGTGGCCATTGAGGATGCTGGTAATTGATTTGAAAGTGCTCAGCCTTGCTGAAGAGGCTGAGAGCATTCAAACTTCAATTCTTATTTTGGACACCGGGTGGCAGGCCAACATAAGAAATGAACAATAGACAGTAATAAAATTTCTAAATTTCAAATTAAAAACTAGATTTTGTAGGCTTAAACAAGCTTCAAAATAATTACAAAAACTAACAAAAAAGTATATAAAAATTAAAAAAATGTAATCACCCCTCTTTCCATATATAAAAAAAATAAATACCTAAATAACTAAAAATATAAACATCATGGGTATCACTGTGACTGAAACTGCCCATAACATTAAAATATAAAATTCGTTTTCCAATAAGATGAATGGCGTAACGGAAAAAAGGTTAAAATGGCCAATTTGCCATTTTTTCATTGCTTCTCTTACCCCAAAAATGTAATATAATGTGATCAAATATTTACACACACTCCAAATCGGTATCAATAAAAACTACAGATTTTCCTGCTGAAAATAAGCTCACACACAGCTCAGTAGATATAACTATAAAAAAGTTATGGGTGTCAGAAGATGATGATGTAAAAAAAAAATTACTTTCAAAGTTTAAATGTGTTTTTACACTATTTTGACATAAAAAAAACCCTATACATATGGGGTATCAATGTAATCATACTGACCCAGAGAATGAACGACATGGGACCGTTTTGCCACAAACAGAACGCCATGGAACAAAACCCATAAAACGGTGGAGTGAATGCTTTTTTTTCTAACTCCATACCATTTGGATTTTTTTTTACCACTTCCCACCACATTGTATGCCATAATTAATGGTGGCATTAGAAAATAACAAAAAAATAAGCCCTTATGCAGCTATGTGAACGGAAATATAAAAAAGTTATGGCTCAAGGAAGATAGGGAAGAAAAATAAAAAAAACTTCTGCATCCTAAGGCCTCTTTCACACGGGCGTCACGTTTGATGCCCGGATCAGAGGCAGGTGCGTTGCGGGAAAATGAGTGATTTTTCCGCGCGAGTGCAAAACGTTTTAATGAGTTTTGCACGCGCGTGTGAAAAATCTGCATGTTTGGTACCCAGACCCGAAGCCGGACTTCATCACTGAAGTCCGGTTTCGGGTTGAGTATTCTGTTTATTTTATTATTTTCCCTTATAACATAGTTATATGGGAAAATAATAGCATTCTAAATACTATGTTAGCAGGACAATAGAGGGTTAAAAAATAAATTAACTCACCTCCTGCCATTGATCGCGTAGGTGCAAGGAACATCTTCTATCTTCATATCTGTTGGTTGAAGGACCTTCGGTGACGTCACTGGGTCACATGGTCCAATCATGGAAGCATTTGATTGACCATGTGACCCATGTGACCCAGTGACATCACGGAAGGTCCTTTACCCAGCAGAATGAAGAAAGAAGAATGATCCCAGCACCTACACGATCAAGAGGAGGAGGTGAGTTAAAGTTTTTTTTTTTTTAACCCTCTCTTCCCCTTTTAACATAACATTCTGTAATTAGAATGCTATTATCACCATTTATAACTATGTTATAAGGGAAAATAATAAAGATAGGATCCCCATCCCGATCGTCTCCTAGCAACCATGCGGGATAATTGCACCGCATCCACACTTACTTGCGGATGCTTGCAATTTTCCTGCAGCCCCATTCACTTTTATGGGGCCTGCGTTGCGTGAAAATCGCACAATATAGAGCATGCTGCGATTTTCACCCAACGCAAAAGTGATGCGGGAAAATCACCGCTCATGTACACAGCTCAATAGAAATGAATGGGTCCGGATTCAGTGTGGGTGCAATGCGTTCACCTCACGCATTGCACCCGCGCGGAAATCACGCCCGTGTGAAAGGGGCCTAAGGGTTATGTGAGAAGGGCATGGTTTAAAAATGGTTAAACTATGGCTGGTAAGCCTTGGGTGTGTCTCTGGGAACTGAAAGGTTAACTCAGACACAGGATAAGCAGGGTCCATAGCCTATTTTGTCTATGTTAGCCATAGCTAACAGACAGATTGTAAAATATGTACTGGGACTTGCTTATACTGGAGTGAGTGAGGTTGGCAGTGGGATAGCTTGCAGGAGATCACAGTAGGTGGCATAGTTGGATAATGCTGTGAACCACCAACATGCACAACTTTTTGTCTGACTGAAAACCAGCATTTGTGCCAGAAAACAGCTGGGGGGATCCCTTAAAAGTCAATAGGGATCCGATAGTTCATGACATTATCCGTCTATGCCAGATATGGCGGATATCTGAAAGGAAATTTGAACTTACTCTAAAACCCAAATATTCATATTCTTCTAAAATAGGAGGGCTAAATAAAGTAAAAAAAAAAAAAATGAGTAAACCCATCTCCAAAGACCAGGTTTTGAGAGGTGTCTGACAGCAGCTTGGGGGGAGGAGGAGCTGCTGTGTCCATTCCAGGTCAGGGAGGTTCTTCTATATCAAATGTGAGGGGGTGAAGGGGCCCTGGGCTCAGAGCATAGGAAGGGATTGTCAGGATTTATACTTTCTGCTCAGCAAAAGGCTAGGTTCACACGACGACATTTGTTGCGCGACAATTTTTATAATGGCAGTCTATGGAGTCTCATTGCAACATGCGACATGCTGCGACTGTGACACGACAGTCGCAGAAAAATCCATGGATTTTTCTGCGACTGTCCTGTCGCAGTCGCAGCATATCGCATGTTGCAATGAGACACCATAGACTACCATTATAAAAATTGTCGCGCGACATTAATTCAACAAAATGTCACGTGACAAATGTTGCAGTGTAGTCATGCTCTATTTTTCGTGCGACAAATGTCGTCGTGTGAACCTAGTCTAACTCACATCTGTGAGTCGGCACCTCATCTGCCCAGAGAGCAGGCTCCCTGATCTCCCTCCACAATAACTAAAACACAAATTAAAATAGATAGACTACAGTGGCTCACTCAGCACGTTACTAGAAAGGTGCTCACCCCTGGCAACACCCAGGCCGGAAAAGTAATGTAATTGGAAAGAGGATGGGGGGCACTCATAGATGGGAACCACAGTTGCAAACAAATAATTTTATTAAAACACCCATAAAATCATACAAATAAAAATAAAAATAAAAACAAAAACCATGCGGTATATTATCTGCGATATAGAACCCGGATGGGTAGATGTATAAAGTCCACCTGGAGCGAATTGTCCGACCCAATAGTATGAATAGGAAGTGTTGTCGGCTTTTGATGGTAATTACGCTTAGTAGCGTTCGATCTCTAGGAAATAAACCTCACAGCGGGATAGTACATAAAGAGTGCCTGTGTTTGGCTACATTACCGCCCTCCTGTAGTTATGATTGGGAGTATCCTGCAGTCCGTATCGGAGCTCTGCTCGGCGTCCCGTGCAAGCCGTTCGGTCTAACTCGGCGTCCCACGTGATCGGCTGTGGTTCATGTGATCAATCGTCACTGGAGTGGGCGGGTGTAGTACAGGTCCCCTGCGATGTAGCAGATGAATCCTTCCGCTGTAGGTAAGGCCGAAGGGATCGTGCAAATTAGATGGATAGCTTCCAATATTCTTAAATATCTCCGGAGAATATCTTAGAACAAGATCTGCAAGGGCACGCCATACGCGTTTCGGGGTATACACCCCTTCTTCAGTGGTAGTGCCTACAGATCTGACCTTGCCCTTTTATAATCCCATCGATTCGGATAACGGTCATTGGTAAGGACCGGTCTGGATCCTTCTTGACATTATACAAAAAACCGCAATGGAATCACATATCGATGTGTAAAAATCGCATGTAAATCGCATGGCTGATCTACCCGTATCTAACATTTAATAAATAATGAAATTTACTTAGCCTTTTCCATTATACTGGATCACCGCTTGGAATCGCATACATATTGTATAGTTTAATCTCATCTGTCCTAACATAATCATAGTTACTGTATCGGAATTCCCATAAGGCCATATAAGTAAAAGTTCTTGATAAAAATACAAATAAAACATAATACAAAAGCTTTTTAATATTTTCTTGACACTGGTGTCTGCATACTGATGACATATTAAAGTATTGTGGGGTAGGGATAGGGGAAGAGGAGGGCGTCAGGCAGGAGGGCAATCAAGTGCTGATAAACAGCCAAACATTGGATTGTCCATCTCCTTCCCACGCTCACCTCCGTTCACAAAAACCCAAACAATTCTATATCAGCATTATGGCCCTTTGGAATGAGGGTGTCAAATTCGAATATTCTACGGGACTCCTGTCGTGACATTCTCATGATATGATTTCCACCTCTCCACGGTTTGATGACTTTTTCTACCGCTACATAGGACAGTGTAGACGGGTCCCTATTATGATGGATCTTAAAATGCTTGGAGAGGGGGTGAAGTTTATAGCCCTTACGGATATTGGCCATGTGTTCACTTACCCTCTTTTTCAATGTCCGGGTTGTCCGGCCAATATACTGTTTATGACACCCGCATTCCAACAAATAGATAACATTAGTCGATGCACAAGTTAATGTTCCTTTTATTTCAACACTGAACCCATTCTGCTTGGATGTCACTTCAGTTGTTTTTCTAGGAAAGGAGGTGTTTTTACAACATATACAGCGTCCACATCTAAAAAATCCATCCACATTTAGCCAGCCTGAACTCAATTTGCTGGTATTGCTTTTTGCCCTTACTGTAGGTGCTATTTTGCTCCCTAAATTAGTTGCTTTTGTGTAGGTTATAAGTGGTCTCTCTGTTAACATGGAGCCCACCACCTTATCCTCTAATAGGAAGTGCCAGTGCTTCTGGATTATGCCTTCTATTTTCTTATATCCAGGGTGGAACGGTAAAACTACCCGCAACTTCTCTTCTACTGTATCTCTTTGTTTCGGGTGGAAAAAATCTGCTCTATTCATTTTTCGTACTTTTTCTAGTGCTCTATTGATTGTTTGGACCGGGTATTCCTGTTCTCTAAATTGTTGTGTCAGTATATAAGCCTCCTTTTCAAATTGATCTGTATCTGTGCAATTCCGCTTCAATCTTCTAAATTGGCTCACCGGTATGTTGGTAAGCCATCTCGGTAAATGGCAACTGGAGAAACGCAGATAACTGTTTCTCGCTACCGGTTTCCTGTGAGTACTACAGAAGATTTTTGCTGTTCTTAAAGTAATATCCAGGTCCAGAAAAGTTATTATATTATCTCCTATTGTTGGGGTGAATTTCAGATTCCTATCATTCATATTTATTTCAAGTAGGAAGGAATCAAGTGCCAGCCTATTGTCTTGCCATATAAAAAGAATATCATCAATGTAACGGCGCCAGAGCACCAGACTCGACCCCAGCCTAGGCCCCACCACCTCCCTCTCCAAATCGGCGAGGAAGAGGTTGGCGTAGCTGGGGGCGAATCTGGTGCCCATGGCAGTTCCCGTACACTGTAAATAATATGTATCACTGAACATGAAATAATTATGTGATAATATGTATTGAATGGTCTCCAAAATAAAGTCACTTTGTTCTTCCTGTAAATAGTTGTGGTCCTTGAAGGTCCTTTTTAGTGCCCGTATACCTTTGACCATAACAAAGGTATACAGGCACTAAAAAGGACCTTCAAGGACCACAACTATTTACAGGAAGAACAAAGTGACTTTCTTTTGGAGACCATTCAATACATATTATCACATAATTATTTCATGTTCAGTGATACATATTATTTACAGTGTACGGGAACTGCCTTGGGCACCAGATTCGCCCCCAGCTACGCCAACCTCTTCCTCGCCGATTGGGAGAGGGAGGTGGTGGGGCCTAGGCTGGGGTCGAGTCTGGTGCTCTGGCGCCGTTACATTGATGATATTCTTTTTATATGGCAAGACAATAGGCTGGCACTTGATTCCTTCCTACTTGAAATAAATATGAATGATAGGAATCTGAAATTCACCCCAACAATAGGAGATAATATAATAACTTTTCTGGACCTGGATATTACTATAAGAACAGCAAAAATCCTCTGTAGTACTCACAGGAAACCGGTAGCGAGAAACAGTTATCTACGTTTCTCCAGTTGCCATTTACCGAGATGGCTTACCAACATACCGGTGAGCCAATTTAGAAGATTGAAGCGGAATTGCACAGATACAGATCAATTTGAAAAGGAGGCTTATATACTGACACAACAATTTAGAGAACAGGAATACCCGGTCCAAACAATCAATAGAGCACTAAAAAAAGTACGAAAATTGAATAGAGCTGATTTTTTCCACCCGAAACAAAGAGATACAGTAGAAGAGAAGTTGCGGTTAGTTTTACCGTTCCACCCTGGATATAAGAAAATAGAAGGCATAATCCAGAAGCACTGGCACTTCCTATTAGAGGATAAGGTGGTGGGCTCCATGTTAACAGAGAGACCACTTATAACCTACACAAAAGCAACTAATTAAGGGAGCAAAATAGCACCTACAGTAAGGGCAAAAAGCAATACCAGCAAATTGAGTTCAGGCTGGCTAAATGTGGATGGATTTTTTAGATGTGGACGCTGTATATGTTGTAAAAACACCTCCTTTCCTAGAAAAACAACTGAAGTGACATCCAAGCAGAATGGGTTCAGTGTTAAAATAAAAGGAACATTAACTTGTGCATCGACTAATGTTATCTATTTGTTGGAATGCGGGTGTCATAAACAGTATATTGGCCGGACATTGAAAAAGAGGGTAAGTGAACACATGGCCAATATCCGTAAGGGCTATAAACTTCACCCCCTCTCCAAGCATTTTAAGATCCATCATAATAGGGACCCGTCTACACTGTCCTATGTAGCTGTAGAAAAAGTCATCAAACCGTGGAGAGGTGGAAATCATATCATGAGAATGTCACGACAGGAGTCCCGTAGAATATTCGAATTTGACACCCTCATTCCAAAGGGCCATAATGCTGATATAGAATTGTTTGGGTTTTTGTGAACGGAGGTGAGCGTGGGAAGGAGATGGACAATCCAATGTTTGGCTGTTTATCAGCACTTGGATTGCCCCTCCCGCCTGACGCCCCCCTCCCCTTCCCCTATCCCTTACCCCACAATACTTTAATATGTCATCAGTATGCAGACACCAGTGTCAAGAAAATATTAAAAAGCTTTTGTATTATGTTTTATTTGTATTTTTATCAAGAACTTTTACTTATATGGCCTTATGGGAATTCCGATACAGTAACAATGATTATGTTAGGACAGATGAGATTAAACTATACAATATGTATGCGATTCCAAGCGGTGATCCAGTATAATGGAAAAGGCTAAGTAAATTTCATTATTTATTAAATGTTAGATACGGGTAGATCAGCCATGCGATTTACATGCGATTTTTACACATCGATATTTGATTCCATTGTGTTTTTTTGTATAATGTCAAGAAGGATCCAGTCCGGTCCTTACCAATGACCGTTATCCGAATCGATGGGATTATAAAAGGGCAAGGTCAGATCTGTAGGCACTACCACTTAAGAAGGGGTGTATACCCCGAAACGCGTATGGCGTGCCCTTGCAGATCTTGTTCTAAGATATTCTCCGGAAATATTTAAGAATATTGGAAACTATCCATCTAATTTGCACGATCCCTTCGGCCTTACCTACAGCGGAAGGATTCATCTGCTACATCGCAGAGGACCTGTACTACACCCGCCCACTCCAGTGACGATTGATCACATGATCCACAGCCGGTCACGTGGGACGCCGCGTTAGACCGAACGGCTTGCACGGGACGCCGAGCAGAGCTCCGATACGGACTGCAGGATACTCCCAATCATAACTACAGGAGGGCGGTAATGTAGCCAAACACAGGCACTCTTTATGTACTATCCCGCTGTGAGGTTTATTTCCTAGAGATCGAACGCTACTAAGCGTAATTACCATCAAAAGCTGACAACACTTCCTATTCATACTATTGGGTCGGACAATTCGCTCCAGTTGGACTGTATACATCTACCCATCCGGGTTCTATATCGCAGATCATATACCGCATGGTTTTTGTTTTTATTTTTATTTTTATTTGTATGATTTTATGGGTGTTTTAATAAAATTATTGGTTTGCAACTGTGGTTCCCATCTATGAGTGCCCCCCATCCTCTTTCCAATAACTAAAACACACTGGCAGAAGAAGAATCATGAAGCCCATGGTCAGAAAGGTCTGTTAGTTTAACCTTTATAACATTGTTATGTCTGCTTACCATGGCAGGGACACATAAACTGACACCAAAGTCAAGTTAAATGGGTTGTCCAAGACCTAAAAAATTTAGATATAGCAGGGAATAGGCACAAAAAATTGAAATAAAACATGGTTCACGTAGTCAAAGTGTTCCATTTCCAGAACCGGGGCTTACCTCCTGTACCTCTGGTCCCTGCCAGACCGGCAGTGTAACATGCTATCTACAGGCATGACACTGCTGCAGGCTTCAGCGGTGACATGTGCAGGACCAGCAAGTGATTGCTGTCACATGTCATTCCTGACCAGGTGAGTGGTGTTTTTTATGTTTAAACAATGCTTCTAAATTATTTTTAGGTTTCAGTAAACCTCATTAACCCTTTCGCTACCAACCCGGTACATGTACGGTGCTGGAGTAATGTGTAAACATGGCTCCCGCTCGTGTGTGCAGCAGGTGCCATGTTTTAAACAGCAAAAGCCCACGGCTAATGACCGCGACCGGCAATAATGCCGATTGCAGTCATTACAGCCTTTAGATGCCCTGATTTAGTGTGAGCATGGCCTCTAAAGTTGCAGTGTCCCACTACCCGTGTGGGAACTGCACAGTTGTCATATTATGCTTTGTATGCTTTATATAACCTGTTTTATGCTGCAATAAATCTTTATGCATAATCCCTGCCTACAGGTGTGTTAGATTACATTACACTGAGCCTACCACTAGGGGGGGATAACACATCCCATATATAGCCCTGCTCAGGCCTAGCTTGTTGTTGAGTCAGTCTTCAGCCCTGAGCTGAAGTGTCCACATCCTGTTCAGAACTCTGCTAAGAGTTAGTGGACATGAGCTAGAAGTTTAGCTTCAAGAAGGATAATAATCCACCAGGATCTAAAAGAACATAGACCCAAAGGGTTACGGCCATCTCTACAAGCACCTTAGGACCTTTGGAGTTAACTAGTGAAGGAATTACCAGCTTCACTAACCTGCACTAGAATAACAGGGACCAGCGTTGAAGTCACCTACCAGTAAGCACAAATCTAAACCAATATTAACTTGAAACATAAATATCACACCTGTCAGCAGTGGATTATTGCAGCTTTGCCTCTGCTCATCTAAAAGAGACTGTATTTCATATCTGGATGTACTAGAGACTGTTTTATACTTGGATTGTAACCGTTACCAGGAGCAACGTTCAGTAAAAGTCATAAGTTGGATTGCACCATCCTTGTCTCAGTTTCCAATTCCTTAATTACTACTACTATAAATAGTTGTACCACCACAAAAGGTACTGGCACGACAATCAGGGACCTTGCCATAGGCACATTAATACAGACCACCAAGGGCACCTCGAATCACCATCTGGCCTGTGTCCCTTATCAGAGCATGCCCCAGAGAATCGTTGTGCCGTTCTCCTCATCACCTATGCAGGCCTTCCCAGGGACGACATAACCGTGAGTAACAAGAACTGTGTTTTCCCTCGGCCTACCTATTACTCACACCGTGACCTCGCAGATAATTCCCCTGTCAGCCTGGCTCACTGCAAATAGCGCACATATTTTTCCAATACGGCAAATCGCGCAACAGGAAAAAAGTATCAACATTTTTTCATAGCTTCTCTTACCCCAAAAAATATTATCAAATGTGATCAAAAAGTAACACACACTACAAAATGGTATCAATAAAAACCACAGATCGTCTCTCAAAAAATGAGCCCTCACAAAGCTGAGTAGATATAACTATAAAAACGTTATGTGGGTCAGAATATGGTGATGTAAAAAGTAGTTTTTTCAAAGTTTTAATTTATTTTTACAGTATTTAGACATAACCTATACACATGTGGTGTGGTATCATTGTAATCGTACTTCCCCAGAGAATGAAGGGCACAGGTCAGTTTTGCCACAAAGGAGATGCCGTATGGACGAAACACGTAAATCTGTGGAGGGATTGTGTTTTTTTCCCCCACTGCATTGTATGCCATATTAAATGGTGGCATTAAAAAATACAACTTGCTCAACAAAAAAACAAGCCCTTATATGGATATGTGAATGGAAAAATAAAAAAAAAGTTATGGTTCAGGAAGACAGGGAAGAGAAATGAAAATGCAAAAACTAAAAAAAAACCTCCGGTGTTAATGTAAACACATATCTCAGGACAGAAGTTAATAAACAAACATTTCATTAAACAATTTTACTACTTTTATATACATCAGTTTCTGGACATGTCCTCAGTCCATCTGTTACACTGTGCTAATTGTCTAGCACAATAATATTTCCCAGATTCTTCAGGTTTCACTCCAATGAGTTTGAAATAAACTTCTCCTTTATTTATGTCTCTTGTTAGAGTCAGACGTCCCTGAAGAGACTGGGCATAATATTTGCTATTCTCATAACATATTACACCCAGCCATTCCAGGCCTTTTCCTTCAGGTTGTCGGACCCACTCTACACAATACATGTTAGTGCTGTCAGTGAGGGAGGCCCCGGTCACTTTACACGTTATGTCCAGAGTCTCTGATGGCTTCACAATCCGAGGACCAGACTCCACCATAGAGATTTGTGATGTGACTGTAAATATACAGAAATAAAAGTTAAATCTCAATCTTCAGAAAGATATTGTCCTACTGATACTAGAATGAGACCCACATTGCAGTGACAATAAAGAGCTGAGTAACCACAGTAGGGTCTTCATGTCTGGTCTGAGGAGTTTCAGAGGATCTCTTCTCAGGATATGTGTGTGCTGATTCTGCTCAGTGGACTTCCTACTCTTTATTTCAATTCAATTTCAATGAGGCTAATTTACATATTTATAATTTTTGCAAATAAGACCATCCACTTGTTATAAGGGAATTCTGAGTGATCAGAGGAACCTAAAGAGATCCGGCAATCAACACCAGCTTTTCTTATGCTAAAAATCGCTTTAGAACCTTGTGATTTTCCGTTTTTGTGTTTTCATTTTTTACTCCCTGCCTTCCAGGCTCCATAAATTTTTTATTTTTCCGTTTACATAGTCATATGGGGCTGTTTTTTTGTGGGACAAGTTATTCTTTTTAATGTCTTCATTTTCTTTTGCATACAATGTAGTGGGAAGATAGAAAGAAATTCCAAATGGGGTGGAATTGAAAAAAAAAAATGCAATTGCTCCACAGTTTTATGGGTTTTTAAAGCATTCCCTATGTGCTAACACGGACCTGTGCCCTTTGTTCCCTGGGTTAGTACTTTTTTATAAAGTTTTTCTTGCATTTTAATAATAAAAAAAATAAAAAAAACTTAAAATTTTTTTTTTAAATTTTCATCACCATATTCTAACCCCCATAACTTTGTCTTCAGAGCTATATGAGGGCTCATTTTTAGTGGTATGATGAGAAGCTTTTATTGATATCATTTTGGAGTGTGCATGACTTTGTTATCACCTTTTCAACCTTTTTTGGGGGGAGGGGAAGTGATGTGGCAATGCCCATGATGTTTATTTATTTATATTTTCATTTAAAGGAATTTTTATATTATTTACGGTATATTTAAAAAACTTTTTTAACTTATTTTTTTACTTTTTTTAAGCCACCTTAGGTGAGTAGAACATGCAATCATTAGATTACCACTTGTATTCTGTATTGGACATCTATCCAGTACAGAATACAGGATTCAGTATATTTCAACACAGTGGAGAAAGACAAAGTTCATGATCTGGCGCTCAAAAACCCAATATAGACAGTCTTGAATGTAGAAAGGTCATCTTTATTTAATTAAAATTTGCATAAAATAAAAACAACGGGGAGGTGTTTTATCAGGTTATCCTAAATGATAATACATGTAGTACAGATTGGGGTTTATAAATAGTAAGAAACTGCCAAAAAACTGTGGGTGGTTTCAGCCTTATGGGACCACCCACAGGTGCTGTCTCATTACCATACAGAATCAACATCTGAACGGCATATTCATATATAAATAAAAATGAATGTGTTGTTACAATGGTCGTTTTTAGAGCTCAAAGATGTATTTTGTTATTAATGATGCTTAAAACATAATTCATATGATGAGTAAACTCAAGGTATACTGAGTCACATGATCGCGCTACTCCTGAACATAGCTCTATAGTAACTAAAAATACAACACAATGATCCAGCCAATCAGAGGCTGTTGCGTGACTGTTGGCTGTCATGTGTCTAATTCTGGTCATGTGACCCGTTGCCTGAAGGCTGCCAAACAGAGGCCGTCATGTGACTGATTCTGGTCATGTGACCCATTGTCTAGGGGCTGTCACATGACTGATGACTGTCATGTGACTACCTTCGGTCATGTGACCTGTTGCCTGGAGATAAGGACGCTGGAGTCGGGAGTTTATGACGGCAGTCAGGTCACGTGATATCCCACATGATCGATATGTCTGTGGTCACGTGATTCATTGCCAAGGCTCCCAAACGATACATAAAGCATATTCTACTTAAATAATTGATACAACACTGTTAAAAGTTGTAATGTAAAAACTAGCTCTAAATGATCATACTTAATGTTAAAATTGGTAAAATATGTTGTATATAGAGATTAATATTGATATAAGAACAAAAAAAAAATATGAAAATTAAATGACAGGGTTGTATCTAAAAAATAAAATAATTACATTGTTGTAGTACCCATGTACATATATATATATATATATATATATATATATATATATATATATATATATGGAAAAAATGGACTGAACTCCAAAAAACATCCAGTTAAAACGTGTAGTTTTATTCACCCATAGTGGCACAGAGTGACATTTCATGTTGAGCCGAAACATCTCTCTGTGCCACTATGGGTAAATAAAACTACACATTTCAACTGGGTGTTTTTTGGAGTGCAGTCCATTTATATATATATATATATATATATATATATATATATATATATATATATATAGGGTAAGTGCCTATTACCTATTGTGGACTTTGCACCCAGCTCTATTTTTTGTGGATGGTGCTATCATTGATTTTTCTCATTTATATATAGATATATATATACACCCATATGGTCACATCGTGGTCATATGTCACATCATGATCAATAAAATATTAAATTGTGTACTATTGTCTATGTGTATCTATTTATATACATACGAATACATATGATCACATCATAGGTGATCTATCGATAAATACACATATATACACAGACACCCATATATATACATGTATGTGATGCATGATGTATGCATACTTGATAAAAAGCCATTATATTCAGAACCTGTTACAAAATATAATTCATATAATATGCTGAGGGACTTGGGAAATGGATGTTGGTATTATTGGACTTCACCCATTCAGCAGTCGCAACAAGACCCATTGGGAATCATCCACAATGAACAAATGGGATCAAACTCACATGGGCCAACTTTTCAAACACCTACCAATCAATGATACCAGCAGTTCGGTTGTCCGAGTGGATCATCCAAATGCCCAACCTTCTATTTCAATATCTTTTTTAGCCCTACCCCTTTCTACTAATCCCAACTATGGCTTATCCCATTCTCAAAAGTCCCAAAACCACCACCATTACAAATTTTTTTCATCCATTGGGCCGAACACCAACAAAAAGAAAAAATTCAGAAGAGGGCGCGGGGGAGGTAAAAGTAAAAAGAAAAAGAAAACAATAAACTCTGATACAACAGAACCTTACTAGGCCTTGGGTGTTTTCAATTTTTCCAGCCATGTACTAACTAAAAGTGAAATTTCACTACTAACTAAAGGTCTTTCCTTCTGCCCATCATCCAAAATAAATGAATTTGAATAATCTTTAGACCTAAATCATTTAATCAGAAAACTTACTATAAAAAGGCATTTTGAAATAGTTGAAAAGATGTCAAGGGAAACAAAAGCACCAATTTCTCCGGTAATTTCAGACCTAGATCTCCCTGCACCTATAATTTCATTGACACATTCTACTGTATCAGAGTAATTCCAACAAATCAATCGGGGACCCACCAGTAGACATAATCTCAAACCTTTTGAGAAAAATGCCCTGAAGAAACTACAATCCAATAAAAACATCATTATACGTAATGCAGATAAAGCAGAATGAATAGTTATCCAGAATGGAGATGACTATATCAAAGAAGCTTTAAGGATTTTTTCTGATAAGGAATATTACGTACCACTTAAAAATGATCCCTCTACACAAGATAGAGTAGAATTCTCAGCACTAACAAAGACATCCAATCATCTGTTAGACAAAAGAGAAACAGAGTACATTTTAGTAAAATATTCAACTTTGGCTACGTTTCACCATCTTCCCAAGATCCACAAGGATCTAAAAAATCCACTCGGCCGACCCATTATTACTGGAGTCTCCTCCCTTACCCGTAATCTATCTCACTATATCGATGTATTCCTACAAAAAATACGTAACCAATCTTAGATCATATCTAAAAAATTCTACGGCCCTGATTGGGCAACTAAAAGGTACCACATGGAATGAAGAATACCAGTGACTCACCTTGGATGTTTCATCCTTATATTCTAATATTTTACATAAACTAGGGGTGAAATGTACATCTAGATTCCTCACAAAAGATCCCACAATGCCTGAGGAACTAAAAGATTTCCTCATAAGAGGTATTAAGTTCATCCTTACACATAATGTGTTCCAGTTCCAAGATCAGATTTATAAACAAATAAGGGGGATCGCCATGGGGACTAGGTTTGCTCAAAGTCTTGCAAATCTATTCATGGGGGGTTTTGAAGATCTTTTTATATACCAGACACAGTATTGGGGAGAAAATATTATGTATTTTAAACGATACATTGATGACCTGATTTTTATCCGGAAAGGAGATCAAACAAGTAATGAAGGAGTTATCTCCCACCTCAATGCTAATGATTGGGGATATCCTTTACAGGAACATACAACAACCAGAAAATAGAGTTCCAAGACCTCGAGAGATTCTCTAAAGATAAAGACATTTTAAAGAGAACATTTTTCAAAAAGGTCGATAGTAACAGTTATCTTGACTACACTAGCATACATTTTAAAAAATGGAAACAAAATATTCCTTTCAGTCAATTTAAAAGGATCAGACAAAACTGTACATTAGAGGAAGATTGCAAACAGCAGAGTACAATTCCATCAATCAGATTTAGTGAGAAGGGTTACCCTAAAGATATTATTACCGCTGCATGAGATTAGGTAGAGGAGCTAACACAGTTGGAATGTCATGAACCTAAACAAAAACAAGCCAGTAAGGTGCATATGTATGTATATAAATACATACACATGGACAATAGTACACAATTTAATAATTTATTGATCATGATGTGGCATAGAAAGGCATCAAAATGTAGGTAAATCCCCTGCAAACAAATGTGGATAGGGAAATGACTAAAAAAATAAAAAATAAAAAATTAACCAATATCAATTGGCAACTTGAAGGAAGAGGCGGAATAGGAGGTTGGGGTGGCGTCAGGTGGGAATGCTATGGGAGTTGAAGTTCTCATCACAGCCAAAAAGGATTCATGTCTGCCTGCAGTGCCACAGGCCTCATTCACAGACTCAGGGCCATGGCAACCAAACATACGAGTTGAAGTTCACATCACAGCCAAGAAGGATTCATGTCTGCCAGCAGTGTCACTGGCCTCACTCACAGACTCAGGCCAATGGCAACCATGCATGGGAGTTGAAGTTGTCATCACAGCCAAGAAGGAATCATGTCTGCCTGCAGGGCCACAGGCCTGATTCAAACATTCAGGCCCACGGAACCCACAAAGAGGAGAGTTACAATCATGCCAAAACAGTATTGATTTCACCCAGTAGTGCCACAGGCCTCATTCACTAATTCAGGACCAGGGCACCCTCAAAGAGGAGAGCGGTCCCGTAACAGAAGCACAGGCCTCAGGTCAACCTGCAATGGAACAGGCCATTATCATTTATGTAGGCCCCTGACACCCAGACAGAGGAGAGGTCGTTTAACAGTAAAAAGAGGTTAATGTCTCCCACCAATGCAGCAAGCGATGAAAAATAATATAGGCCCCTGACAACCAGACAAAGGGTGCGGTCATTTGACAGTCTAAAGAGTTGAATGTCTACTATCAATACAGCAAGTGATGAAAAATAATATAGGCCCCTGACAACCAGACAATGGGGCAATCATTTGACAGCCTAAGAGTTTAATGTCTCCCACCAATGCAGCAAACAATGAAAAATAATATAGGCCCCTGACAACCAGACAATGGGGCAGTCATTTGACAGTCTAAAGAGTTTAATGTCTCCCACCAATGCAGCAAACGATGAAAAATAATATAGGCCCCTGACAACCAGACAATGGGGCAGTCATTTGACAGCCTAAGAGTTTAATGTCTCCCACCAATGCAGCAAACGATGAAAAATAATATAGGCCCCTGACAACCAGACAATGGGGCAATCATTTGACAGCCTAAAGAGTTTAATGTCTCCCTCCAATGTAGCAAACGATGAAAAATAATATAGGCCCCTGACAACCATACAATGGGGCAGTCATTTGACAGTCTAAAGAGTTTAATGTCTCCCACCAATGCAGCAAGCGATGAAACAAAATATAGGCCCCTGACAACTAGTGTTGAGTGAACAGTTCGAGCATCGTTCGGGTTCGTACCGAATTTTGGGGTGTCCGGGACACGGACCCGAACCCGGACATTTTAAAAAAAGTTCGGGTTCGTTGTTCGTCGATTTCTTCCCGCTTTCTGAAGGGCTGCACAGCAGCCAATCAGCTAGCGTTTTACTTCTTGCCCTAAGAGCCCATCACAGCCATGCCTACTAATGGCATGGCTGTGATTGGTCAAGTGCAGCATGTGACCCAGCCTCTATTTAAGCTGGAGTCACGTAGCGCCGCAAGTCACACTGCTCTGATTAGTGTAGGGAGAGGACGCAGCTTCTGTCAGGGCGAGATTAGGCAGGGAAAAGTCAGCAACAGCACCTAATGAACGGATCGATCTACAGCTTTGAATGATTGAACTTCTGCTAGTTACTTGCTCACTGGTTTTTAGGCTGCACAGAGCATTTTTCTGTCATATATTTTCTGGGTTGATCGGCGGCCATTTTGTGACTTGTGGTGCACCAGAAGAATCTGTCACCAAGTCCATCAATCCATCAATACTAGCTTTTTTTTGCTATATCCTACATCAGGGGCTTGGCTGTGCTAATTGTCACCCCTAGAAACTCAGGATAGCAATTTCTATATTTTATTAAGGGGTTAAATACAATTGCCCAAATACCAATCCCCTAAATCTGGTGTTCCAGCTTTGGCTAGACAAGTATAATACTGTCTGCTGTCTGGCAAAGGATAGATTATTTTCTGTGGTGAAATTCAATTGCCAAAATAGCAATACCATAAATCAGTGGTTTCAGCTGTGGCTGGCAAAATAGAATAGTGTCCGCCAAAACATATATTTTGTTCTGGGGTGAAATTCAATTGCCAAAATAGCAATACCATAAAACAGTGGTTTCAACTGTGGCTGGCAAAATAGAATAGTAACATAGTAACATAGTAACATAGTATATAAGGCCGAAAAAAGACATTTGTCCATCCAGTTCGACCTGTTTCCTGCAAGTTGATCCAGAGGAAGGCAAAAAACCCCTGTGAGGTAGAGCCAATTTTCCCCACTTAAGGGGAAAAAATTCCTTCCCGACTCCAATCAGGCAGTCAGAATAACTCCCTGGATCAACGACCCATCTTTAGTAGTTATAGCCTGAAATATTATTACGCTCCAGAAATACATCCAGGCCCCTCTTGAATTCCTTTATTGTACTCACCATCACCACCTCCTCAGGCAGAGAGTTCCATAGTCTTACTGCTCTTACCGTGAAAAACCCTTTTCTATGTTTGTGTACAAACCTTCTTTCCTCCAGACGCAGAGGATGTCCCCTCGTCACAGTCACAGTCCTGGGGATAAATAGATGATGGGAGAGATCTTTGTACTGACCCCTGATATTTTTATACATAGTTATTAGATCTCCCCTCAGTCGTCTTTTTTTCTAGAGTGAATAACCCTAATTTTGATACCCTTTCGGGGTACTGTAGTTGCCCCATTCCAGTTATTACTTTAGTTGCCCTCCTCTGAACCCTCTCTAGCTCTGCTATGTCTGCCTTGTTCACGGGAGCCCAGAACTGTACACAGTACTCCATGTGTGGTCTGACTAGTGATTTATAAAGTGGTAAGACTATATTTTCATCATGGGCATCTATGCCCCTTTTGATGCAACCCATTATCTTATTGGCCTTAGCAGCAGCTGCCTGACACTGGTTTTTACAGCTTAGTTTGTTATTTATTAAAATTCCTAGATCCTTTTCCATGTCAGTGTTACTGAGTGTTTTACCATTTAGTATGTACGGGTGACTTGCATTATTCCTTCCCATGTGCATAACTTTACATTTGTCAGTGTTAAACCTCATCTGCCATTTCTCTGCCCAAGCCCCCAATCTATCCAGATCCCTCTGTAGCAGAAAACAGTCCTCTTTAGTGTTAATTACTTTACACAGTTTAGTGTCATCTGCAAAAATTGATATATTACTGTGCAAGCCTTCTACAAGATCATTAATAAATATATTGAAGAGAATAGGGCCCAATACTGAACCCTGAGGTACCCCACTAGTGACCGTGACCCAATCTGAGTGTGTACCGTTAATAACCACCCTCTGTTTTCTATTACTGAGCCAGTTACTTACCCACATACAGATATTTTCTCCTAGTCCAAGTGTTCTCATTTTATATACTAACCTTTTATGTGGTACAGCGTCAAATGCTTTGGAGAAGTCCAGATATACGACATCCATTGATTCGCCGCTGTCAAGTCTAGAACTTACCTCCTCATAGAAACTGATTAAATTAGTTTGACATGACCGATCCCTCATGAAGCCATGCTGATATGGTATAATTTGCTTATTTTCATTGAGATACTCCAAGATAGCATCTCTTACAAAACCTTCAAACAGTTTACCCACAACAGATGTTAAACTTACCGGCCTATAATTTCCAGGCTCTGTTTTTGGACCCTTTTTGAATATTGGCACCACATTTGCTATACGCCAGTCTGGTGGAACATTCCCTGTCAGTATGGAGTCCGTGAATATCAAAAATAAGGGTCTGGCTAGGACATCACTTAATTCCCTTAGGATACGGGGGTGTATGCCATCCGGTCCTGGCGATTTGTCTATTTTAATCTTTTTAAGTCGCTGCTGTACTTCTTCCTGGGTCAGACAGGGCACTTTTAAAGGGAATTTACTTTTACATTTTGCATTTCATCTGACAGTTTATTTTCCTCAGTGAAAACAGTGGTGAAGAAAATATTTAATAGCTTGGCTTTATCCTCATCGCTTTCTGCAACTCCCCCTCATTGCTATGTAGAGGGCCGACTCCTTCAGGTTTATATTTTTACCATTTATATAATTGAAAAACATTTTAGGGTTAGTTTTGCTCTCTTTGGCAATTAATCTCTCGGTCTCTAGTTTGGCAGTTTTTATTAGTTTTTACATATTCTATTTTTTTCCTTATAGTTTATCAGTGCTTCCTGGCTCCCCTCCTGTTTTAGTGATTTATATGCTTTCTTTTTGTCATTTATTGCTTTTTTACGGTTCTATTTATCCACATTGGTTTCTTCTTATTTCTTAGCCTTTTATTTCTATAAGGTATGCATCGATCACAATTTGATGTTACAATGCTTTTAAAAATCTCCCATTTTGTGGTTGTATTTTTATTTTTGAGGACTATGTCCCAGTTAATTGGGCCTATGGCCTCTCTTAGTTGGCTAAATTTTGCTTTTTTGAAGTCCGGTATTCTTGTTCCTCCCTGTAGAAACTCTCGTTTGAAGGATAATTGGAAGGTTATTACTTTATGGTCACTATTTCCCAGGTGTCCCCCGACCTGCACGTCTGTTGTTCTATCAGGTCTATTGGTTAATACTAAGTCCAGTATGGCCGTCCCTCTAGTTGGGTCCTGAACCATTTGGGAAAGGTAATTGTCTTTGGCTATTGCCAAGAACCTGTTTCCTTTATGGGATGTACAGGTTTCAGTTTCCCAGTCTATATCTGGGTAGTTGAAGTCCCCATAATAACCACCTGATTATGGTTTGCCGCCTTGTTTATCTCGTTTAGTAATAGATTTTCTACGGACTCTGGTATATTAGGTGGTTTATAGTAAACTCCTATTAGTAATTTATTATTGTTTTTGGCTCCATTTATCTCCACCCACAATGACTCCACATTTTCGTGTCCCTCACAGATGTCTTCCCGGAGTGTGGGCTTTAGAGAGGACTTTATGTAAAGGCAGACCCCTCCCCCTCTCCGGTTTTGACGATCCTTTCTGAACAGATTGTAACCTTGTACATTAACTGCCCAGTCATAGCTATCATCCAGCCATGTCTCAGTTATTCCCACTATGTCATAATCCTCCTCACACATCACTAATTCCAGTTCCCCAGTTTTATTAGTCAGGCTTCTGGCATTAGTATACATACATTTGAGAGGTTTATGCATATTTTTGCCCTACACCTTTCCTTCTGAACTTTTCTAGTCCCTCCTTCCATTTCTCCCCCAGTCCCACTACCTTGCCCCCGGTCTCTATCTGCACTATCTTCCCCTCCTATAATGTAATTTCTCTCCCCCAGTCCCTAGTTTAAACACTCCTCCAACCTTCTAGCCATCTTTCTCCCCAACACGGCTGCCCCTTCCCCATTGAGGTGCAGCCCGTCCCTCTGATAGAGCCTGTAGCCGATAGCAAAGTCGGCCCAGTTCTCCATGAACCCAAAACCCTGCTTCCTACACCAGTTCTTGAGCCACTTGTTAACCTCTCTAATCTCCCGCTGCCTCTCTTGTGTGGCCCGTGGTACAGGCAGTATTTCGGAAAATACTACCTTTGAGGTCCTTGCCCTAAGCTTTTGACCTAAATCCCTGAAATCATTCTTAAGGACGCTCCACCTTCCTCTAACTTTGTCATTGGTTCCGATATGGACCATGACCGCTGGATCTTCTCCAGCCCCTCCCAGTAATCTGTCAACCCGATCTGCGATGTGTCGAACTCTAGCGCCAGGAAGACAGCACACTGTTCGGCGATCACGATCTTTGTGACAGATCGCCCTATCTGTTCCCCTAATAATTGAGTCTCCCACTACCAGCACCTGTCTGGCCTGCCCTGCTCTCCTGGTCCCCTGCTTACTGGAGCTGACATTCCCCTGACCGGCAGAGGAAGTGTCTGGCTGCAGCGGTGCTGTCCCTGAGCTGCCATCCCCCTCATCTGCCAAGCGTGCAAACTTGTTGGGGTGTGTCAGATCAGGGCTAGCCTCCCTGGCACTCTTCCCTCTACCCCGCTTTCTTACTGTCACCCAGCTAGCTACCTCACTCTCCTCAGCCTCCTCGCTACCACCCTCCCCACATCTACCCCAAAGACTGCTTGCTCGGTGAGCAGCAAACTCTTTGCAAATTGTCAGTGGCTCTCAGTGTTGCAATATGCCCGTTTAGAGACTCGATGTGCGATTCCAAGCGGGTAATTTGCTCACATTTTGAACAAAGATATGCACCCTCAAGCGGCTGTTCCAGGACTGCATACATCATGCAAGATGTGCACTGGGCGGCATTGTCAATTGTGCAAGACATACTAATGGGGATTACACCACAAAAACAAAAAAAATACAATATAATCTAGTTACAAGAACTGGCGAATTTCAGTCCCCCACTGAAGTCCCTGAATCTGAAGTCACTTAATCTTAAGTCACACTTACACAACCACACACTTAATCAACCACGCGTCGCGACCAACCTCGCGTTATATATATATCTACTTATATAAGTATGCTGTAAATGAAACTCAAATACACCAGCCTGTTTTTTTCCCTCTGGATTCAAAGGCTGAGTTCTCCTTACTGCTGACTTCTTAAAGGCTCCTAATTAGGCAGCCACACCCTAATTACTCACCTGTGCAACCCCTGGTAAAGGAAAAAAAAAGTGTTAAAACAGCAATGAAGCTTGCAAAGCAGAAAGTCCCAGTGTACAATAGAGTCAAATGCAGCCACTCAATGTCCACAAATAATGTAGCTGGCAGTTACTCCCTCACCTAATCTTAAGTCACACTTACACAACCACACACTTAATCAACCACGCGTCGCGACCAACCTCGCGTTATATATATATCTACTTATATAAGTATGCTGTAAATGAAACTCAAATACACCAGCCTGTTTTTTTCCCTCTGGATGTCCGCCAAAACATATATTTTGTTCTGGGGTAAAATTAATCTGCCAAAATAGCAATACCCTGAATCTGGTGTCCCAGCTGTTGCAGGCCAGATTTCATAGTGTCTGCCAAAACATATATTTTGTTCTGGGGTGAAATTAATCTGCCAAAATAGCAATACCCTGAATCTGGTATCCCAGCTGTTGCAGGCCAGATTTCATAGTGTCTGCCAAAACATATATTTTGTTCTGGGGTGAAATTAATCTGCCAAAATAGCAATACCCTGAATCTGGTGTCCCAGCTGTTGCAGGCCACGTTTTATAGTGTCCGTCAAAACATATATTTTGTTCTGGGGTGAAATTAATCTGCCAAAATAGCAATACCCTGAATCTGGTGTCCCAGCTGTTGCAGGCCAGGATTCATAGTGTCCGCAAAAACATATATTTTGTTCTGGGGTGACATTCAATTGCCAAAATAGCAATACCCTGAATCTGGTGTCCCAGCTGTTGCAGGCCAGGATTCATAGTGTCCACAAAAACATATATTTTGTTCTGGTGTGACACTCAATTGCCAAAATAGCAATACCCTGAATCTGGTGTCCCAGCTGTTGCAGGCCACGTTTTATAGTGTCCGTCAAAACATATATTTTGTTCTGGGGTGACATTCAATTGCCAAAATAGCAATACCCTGAATCTGGTGTCCCAGCTGTTGCAGGCCAGATTTCATAGTGTCTGCCAAAACATATATTTTGTTCTGGGGTGAAATTAGTCTGCCAAAATAGCAATACCCTGAATCTGGTGTCCCAGCTGTTGCAGGCCACGTTTCATAGTGTCCGTCAAAACATATATTTTGTTCTGGGGTGAAATTCAATTGCCAAAATAGCAATACCCTGAATCTGGTGTCCCAGCTGTTGCAGGCCAGGATTCATAGTATCCGCAAAAACATATATTTTGTTCTGGGGTGAAATTCAATTGCCAAAATAGCAATACCATAAATCAGTGGTTTCAGCTGTGGCTGGCAAAATAGAATAGTGTCCGCCAAAACATATATTTTGTTCTGGGGTGAAATGAATCTGCCAAAATAGCAATACCCTGAATCTGGTCTCCCAGCTGTTGCAAGCCAGATTTCATAGTGTCTGCCAAAACATATATTTTGTTCTGGGGTGAAATTAATCTGCCAAAATAGCAATACCCTGAATCTGGTGTCCCAGCTGTTGCAGGCCAGATTTCATAGTGTCTGCCAAAACATATATTTTGTTCTGGGGTGAAATTAATCTGCCAAATTAGCAATACCCTGAATCTGGTGTCCCAGCTGTTGCAGAGCACGTTTCATAGTGTCCGTTAAAACATATATTTTGTTCTGGGGTGACATTCAATTGCCAAAATAGCAATACCCTGAATCTGGTGTCCCAGCTGTTGCAGGCCATGTTTCATAGTGTCCGTCAAAACATATATTTTGTTCTGGGGTGACATTCAATTGCCAAAATAGCAATACCCTGAATCTGGGGTCCCAGCTGTTGCAGGCCAGGATTCATAGTGTCCGCAAAAACATATATTTTGTTCTGGGGTGACATTCAATTGCCAAAATAGCAATACCCTGAATCTGGTGTCCCAGCTGTTGCAGGCCACGTTTCATAGTGTCCGTCAAAACATATATTTTGTTCTGGGGTGAAATTCAATTGCTAAAATAGCAATACCCTGAATCTGGTGTCCCAGCTGTTGCAGGCCAGGATTCATAGTGTCCGCAAAAACATATATTTTGTTCTGGGGTGACATTCAATTGCCAAAATAGCAATACCCTGAATCTGGTGTCCCAGCTGTTGCAGGCCACGTTTCATAGTGCCTTGCAAAACATATATTTTGTTCTGGGGTGACATTCAATTGCCAAAATAGCAATACCCTGAATCTGTTGTCCCAGCTGTTGCAGGGCAAGTGTAAATCTGTCCATAAAAAGGATACCTTTCATCCAGGGCCTAAATACTAGCCCTAAAAGAGATATTCCCCTAAATCAGTGGTTACTGCTGTGCCTGGATTAGTGTAATACGCTACATAAACAAATAGGCAGATAGTGTTAGGTGCCTGTAAACAAAGGCCTAAATTTGAAATCAATACATTGGGCCAAATATTTTTTTCCTTATTGTGATGCTTGGTGAAAGGTAATAATGAGGAAAACATCTAGTAAGGGACGAGGACGCGGTCGTGGTGGTGTTAGTGTACCCTCTGGTGCTGGGAGAGGACGTGGCCATTCTGCCACAGCCACACGTCCTAGTGAACCAACTACCTCAGGTCCAGTACCCGCCAGAATTTACAGCGATATTTGGTGGGGCCCAATGCCGTTCTAAGGATGGTAAGGCCTGAGCAGGTACAGGCGCTAGTCAATTGGGTGTCCGACAGTGGATCCATCACCCCCATGCATATCAGGGAAACTGTCAGAGCCTCAAGTTATGCAGCAGTCTCTTATGCTGTTTGAAGACTCTGCTGGCAGGGTTTCCCAAGGAAATCCACCTAGCCGTTCCCCAGTGGTGGAAGACATAGAATGCACTGATGCACAACCACTGATGTTTCCTGATGATGAGGACATGGGAATACCACCTCATCTGAGTCCGCACGTCTCTGATGATGACGAAACACAGGTGCCAACTGCTGCGTCTTTCTGCAGTGTGCAGACCGAACAGGAGGTCAGGGAGGAAGACTGTGTGGAAGACGATGCAGGGGACGATGAGGTCCTAGACCCCACATGGAATGAAGGTCGTGCCACTGACTTTCATAGTTCAGAGGAAGAGGCAGTGGTGAGACCAAGCCAACAGCGTAGCAAAAGAGGGAGCAGGGGGCAAAAGCAGACCAGCCGCCGCCAAGAGAGTTCGCCTGTTACTGGCTACCGCCACCAGGGACCGAGCACCCCAAAGGCAGCTTCAAGGAGTTCCCTGGCATGGCACTTCTTTAAACAATGTGCTGACGACAAGACCCGAGTGGTTTGCACGCTGTGCCATCAGATCCTGAAGCGAGGCACTAACGTTCTGAACCTTAGCACAACCTGCATGACCAGGCATCTACATGCAAAGCATGAACTGCAGTGGAGTAAACACCTTAAAAGCAAGGAACTCACTCTGGCTCCCCCTGCTCCCTCTTCTGCTGCTGCCTCGGCCTCTTCCTCCGCCTCGGGAGAAATGTTGGCACCTGCCGCCCACCAAACAGAGGGTGTGCCACCGACAACACCACCTGCGTCACCAAGCATCTCCACCATGTCACACGGCAGCGTTCAGCTCTCCATCTCACAAACCTTGGAGAGAAAGTGTAAATTCCCACCTAGCCACCCTCGAGCCCTGGGCCTGAATGCCAGCATTTCTAAACTACTGGCCTTTGAATTGCTGTCATTCAGGCTGGTGGACACAGACAGCTTCAAACAGCTGATGTCCATGGCTGTCCCACAGTATGTTGTTCCCAGCCGCCACTACTTCTCCAAGACAGCCATGCCTTCCCTGCACAACCAAGTATCCGATAAAATCAAGTGTGCACTGCGCAACGCCATCTGTGGCAAGGTCCACCTAACCACAGATACGTGGACCAGTAAGCACGGCCAGAGATGCTATATCTCCCTAACTGCACACTGGGTAAATGTAGTGGCGGCTGGGCCGCAGGCGGAGAGTTCCTTGGCGCACGTCCTTCCGTCGCCGAGGATCGCAGGGCATCATTCTTTGCCTCCTGTAGCCTCCTCCTCCTACTCGGCTTCCTCCTCCTCTGCTTCCACCAGCTCATCCAGTCAGCCACACACCTTCACCACCAACTTCAGCACAGCCCGGGTAAACGTCAGCAGGCCATTCTGAAACTCATATGTTTGGGGGACAGGCCCCACACCGCGCAGGAGTTGTGGCGGGGTATTGAACAACAGACCGACGAGTGGTTTCTGCCGGGGGGGGGCCTCAAGCCCGGCCTGGTGGTGTGCGATAATGGGCGAAATCTCGTTGCATCTCTGGGACTAGCCGGTTTGACGCACATCCCTTGCCTGGCACATGTGCTGAGTTTGGTGGTGCAGAAGTTCATTCACAACTACCCCGACATGTCAGAGCTGCTGCATAAAGTGCGGGCCGTCTGTGCGCTTCCGGCGTTCACATCCTGTCGCTGCTCATCTGTCGTGCTCACCAGGTGGAACTCCACCTTGCACATGCTGGAGAGACTGTGCGAGCAGCAGCAGGCCATAGTGGAGTTTCAGCTGCAGCACGCACGCGTCAGTCGAACAGCACCACTTCACCACCAATGATTGGACCTCCATGCGAGACCTGTGTGCCCTGTTGCGCTGTTTTGAGTACTCCCCCAACATGGCCAGTGGCGATGACACCGTTATCAGCGTTACAATACCACTTCTATGTCTCCTTGAGAAAACTCTTAGGGCGATGATGGAAGAGGAGGTGGCCCAGGAGGAGGAGGAGGATGAGGGGTCATTTTTAGCACTTTCAGGCCAGTCTGTTAGAAGTGTCTCAGAGGGAGGTTTTTTGCAACAGCAGAGGCCAGGTACAAATGTGGCCAGTCAGGGCCCACTACTGGAGGACGAGGAGGAGGTGCAGGAGGATGAGGATGAAGCAGATTCACAGCGGGGTGGCAGCCGACACATCTCAGGCCCATCACTGGTGCGTGGCTGGGGGGATACGGAGGACGATGACGATACGCCTCCCACAGAGGACAGCTTGTCCTTACGACTGGGGAGCCTGGCACACATGAGTGACTACATGCTGCAGTGCCTGTGCAACGACAGCAGAGTTGCCCACATTTTAACGCGTGCGGACTACTGGGTTGCCACCCTGCTGGATCACCGGTACAAAGACAATGTGCCCACCTTACTTCCTGCACTGGAGCGTGATAGGAAGATGCGCGAGTACAAGCGCACGCTGGTAGAGGCGCTCCTGAGAGCATTCCCAAATGTCACAGGGGAACAGGTAGAAGCCGAAGGCGAAGGCAGAGGAGGAGCAAGAGGTCGCCAACGCAGCTATGTCACGGCCAGCTCCTCTGAGGGCAGGTTTAGCATTGCAGAAATGTGGAAAAGTTTTGTCTCCACGCCACAGCTAACTGCACCACCACCTGATACGGAACGTGTTAGCAGGAGGCAGCATTTCACTAACATGGATGAACAGTACTTTTGCACACCCCTCCACGTACTGACTGATGGTTCGGCCCCATTCAACTTTTGGGTCTCCAAATTGTCGACGTGGCCAGAGTTAGCATTTTATGCCTTGGAGGTGCTGGCCTGCCCGGCGGCCAGCGTTTTATCTGAACGTGTATTCAGCACATGGCAGGGGGCGTCATTACTGACAAACGCAGCCGCCTGTCCACAGCCAACGTGGACAAGCTGACGTTCATAAAAATGAACCAGGCATGTATCCCACAGGACCTGTGCCTCCCTTGTGCAGAATAGACATTTATAACTGCCTCCCCCTCAACCATGTATTCTTGTACTCCGGGGCACTTCTTTATTGAATCCTCATTTTTTTTAACTTTACCATGATCTTGCGGTGCAACCCAAAGTTCAATGAACCTCTCCTCAATCTGGGCTCCGGGGCCTAAATAACTGAAAGTGGCCTGTTACAATGGTGGGTGACATGAAGCCTGAACCTCTGCCATGCGACCTCTCTCCTCTGTCTGGGTGCCGTGGGCTAAATATCTGGAAGTGGCCTTCTCCAGTGGTGGGAGATATGACGCCTTATTCCTTGCTTTGGGACCTCTCTCCTCTGTCTAGGTGCTGGGCCTAAATAACTGAAAGTGGCCTTCTCCAGTGGTGGGTGATATGACGCCTTATTCCTTGCTGTGGGACCTCTCTCCTCTGTCTGGGTGCTTTGCCTGAATAACTGAAAGTGGCATTCTCCAGTGGTGGGTGATATGACACCTTATTCCTTGCTGTGGGCCCTTTCTCCTCTGTCTGGGTGCCGGGGCCTAAATAACTGAAAGTGGCCTTCTCCAGTGGTGGGTGATATGACGCCTTATTCCTTGCTGTGGGACCTCTCTCCTCTGTCTGGGTGATGGGGCCTAAATAACTGAAAGTGGCCTTCTCCAGTGGTGGGTGATATGACGCCTTATTCCTTGCTGTGGGACCTCTCTCCTCTGTCTGGGTGCTTTGCCTGAATAACTGAAAGTGGCATTCTCCAGTGGTGGGTGATATGACACCTTATTCCTTGCTGTGGGACCTTTCTCCTCTGTCTGGGTGCCGGGGCCTAAATAACTGAAAGTGGCCTTCTCCAGTGGTGGGTGATATGACGCCTTATTCCTTGCTGTGGGACCTCTCTCCTCTGTCTGGGTGCTAAGGCCTAAATAACTGAAAGTGGCCTTCTCCAGTGGTGGGTGATATGACGCATGATTCTCTGCTATGGGACCTCTCTCCAATTGATATTGGGTAATTTTTATTTATATTATTTTATTTTAATTTATTTCCCTATCCACATTTGTTTGCAGGGCATTTACCTACATTTTGCTGCCTTTTGCAGCCCTCTAGCCCTTTCCTGGACTATTTTACAGCCTTTTTAGTGCCTAAAAGTTCAGGTCCCTATTGACTTCAATGGGGTTCGGGTTTGGGATAAAGTTCGGGTCAAGTTCGGATCGCGAACCCGAACATTTTCGGAAAGTTCGGCCGAACTTCTCGAACTTTAACATCCAGGTGTTCACTCATCTCTACCAGGGACGCTACATTTCCGTGACTGCACACTGGGTGAGCCTTGCGGAGGCAGGTAGCTAATTGTACCCTGGGAGGGCTCAGGTGCTACCAACGCCAACGATTGCGGGCCCCCATTCCATTAGGATTTTCACCACCACCTACATTAGTTGCAGCAAACCCCCCATCTCAGGGCCAGCACTTCCACAGAGGCAAGGGGGGCAATTGCCCCCGGGCCCCGAGTCCTTAGGGGCCCCCGGCCCGCCGCAAACTAACTTTACTTACTATTTTGTCGCGGTCGGCGGGCGGCCGTCGGCCGACTAACAGCGCTGAAAGCCGACGGCCTGAAAGAGTGAGGAGGGGGCGGGGCCCGTGGCTGCTCTGAGCTCCACTGCCTGGCCTGCCTGTCTCTGCAGTGGCTGCTGGAGCGTGCTGCAGGCTCTCATCTGCCGCACAGGCACGTCTTCACGTGACGCTGCCACTGAGCTCTGCCTCCAGAGAGAAGAAGGAGCGACTAGCGAGCGCCAAGGCCCACGACACAGCTTGCCTGTCCCTGAGCCAAGTTCGGTTCCAACAGAGGCTACAGGTATTTATTTGGTACAAAGAAAGATAACAACTGGATGGATCCCATCTGCCACTGGCCCATGATGGGGGGGGGGGCACAGAAGGAGAGATGTGCTGCTGCTGCTACTGTCCCATGGAGGGGAGAAATGTGCCATGGGGGCTGGGGGGTGGGAGAGGAGAGATGTGCTGCTGCCAGCCCACTGGCCCATGGAGTGAGGAAAATGTGCCAAAGGGGGGGGGTGACAGAAGGAGAGATGTGCTGCTGCCACTGGCCCATGGAGGGGAGAAATGTGCCATGGGGGGCTGGGGGGGAGGAGATGTGCTGTTTACAATACGGGACGTTAAAGTCAGCAAGTGTCATGTGGGGGGGGGCCTTATTGTTTTTTGCCCCAGGGCCCCATTTCACCTAGAACCGGCCCTGCCCCTTCTCCTATTCCACTTCCACCTCTGAATTCTCATCTTGCAGCACCAGTCAGCCATCAGTCAGTAGCTGGAAGCAGTGGGGAAGCGGCAACAGGCCATACTGAAACTCATTTGCTTAGGTGACAAACAGAACACCAACGCAGAGCGGTGGCACGGTATAAGGGACCAGACTAAGCTGTGGCTTTCGCCATTCAACCTACAAGCAGGCATGGTTGGTTGTTGTGTCTCATAATGGCCGTAACTTGTTGGCAGCTTTGGAGCTTGGCAAACTCACACACATGGCAATCATACAGCACATATGTCCCATGAACAACAAACATCCCAAAGTTATACATTAATATAACTAAAAACATAACACACGAGAGTTGAGGTAAACAAGCCCCTTGAGCCCCTTGAGAAAGCTGACGGCGAAACGCGCGTCGGGGTTTGGTCTGTGGATCGGGTGACGACTGTACTCAGGTGTGTATAACATTGATGTTGTGATTATATTATGGTGCTGGTTTTTCCAACTTTCAGTGGTATAGGTTATGGCAATGAGTTACTGATATATAATTTGTGGACTTTTGTCTTAAACATGCCGATATAACTTACCACTGAGTTGGTCTCAGCTATATATTACTTTTTTCACCTGAGTTCAGTGGACCCCAGATCCACGGGCCACATTTGTGTGGTTTTATATACTTTTAATATTTTGTGGTCTTTCACTTTGTATGTATTATTGTATAATAAAAGGTAGTAATTCTTTGAATTATTGCGTATAGTCTAAACAAATAGCATAGCCTGTTAATTAACTCATCAATAAATAAATAACAATAACATATTTTACAACTATAAACCATAATAACAATAAAAATTCCAACAATAATACAACCACAAACCATAATAATAATAGAACAGAATGTCATTGCGGATACATTTTCAGCTGACAACGCTGGCGGCAGAGTACGTAGTTCCTTGTGCAACCCAGGAGGGGAGATAAGGGGAACACACAGCAGCTCCAACAGAGGCAAGACAACACTCTCCAAGGCCTGGGACAGTTTCATGACACTCTGCCAGCACCCTCACCCTGATGTGCGGCCTAGTGTCACAAGGCGGGAACATTTTTGGAAGATGGTGAAAGAGTACATAACAGACCATGTCAGCGTCCTCAGTGATCCCTGTGTGCCTTCTATTGGGTGTCCAAGCTGGACATGTGGCACAAACTGCCACTCTATGCCTCAGAGGTGCTGGTCTGCCCTGCCGCCAGCGTTTTGTCAAAGCGTGTTTTTAGTGTTGCTGTGGGCATAATAACTGATAAGCGTATCCGTCTGTCAACTGAAAATGCTGACAGGTCGACTCTTATAAAAATGAACAAGGCCTAGATTGCCCCTGACTTCTCTACTCCTCCTCCTCCATCATATCAACAAGCTTTTTAGGCTGCCCTCGCTCATAATGTTTTACAGGGTCAGCTCACCTGCAGGCCCTTACATATAATGTTTTAGAGGGTCAGCTCACCTGCAGGCCCTCGCTTATAATGTTTTACAGGGTCAGCTGCCCTGAAGGCACTCGCAAATGATGCTGTAGAGGGTTAGCTGCCCTGAAGGCACTCGCAAATGATGTTTTAGAGGGTCAGCTGACCGTAAGGCCTTTCCAAATAATGTTTTTGAGGGTTAGCGCACCTGGAGGCCCTCAGCTACATTCTTTTATTCAGTTCATCGCGCCCAGGGCCACGGCCTTTGCATGTGCCATCAGCATCACGGCCATTTCCACGGACCTTACTGGCCGCCTTCTTAATATTAAATGTTATATATGCTTAAAAGTACGTCAAATGTACAGTAGTATAGTATTTGTAAGTGTATGCTCCAATAAATTATAAAAGGTATTTGTGATGCACACACATTACACAGGAGAAGTAGCCCTGTTAATGTCACAGACTAGCATATACCGTCTACAGATAAAGTACAGTATATGTCAGGGATATGTATTAAACGCACACACAGTACATGTGGCACAAATTATTTAAATTTGTGCTACAGACACTGTTTTCTGATGTAGAACATAATTTGTCACAGAAAGACACACAGTATGGACACTACATTAGCCCCATATTATTTCAATTTGCGCTACAGACACTGTTTTCGAATGCAGGGCAGTATATATCACAGAAACCCACAGAATATGGACACTATATTAGGCCCAGATTGTTGGAATTTGTAAAACAGACACTGTTTGCAGATATTCTACAGTACTGATTACAGAACACCACAGATAATGGACACTAGATGTGGCCCAGATTATTGGAATTTGTAATACAGACACTGTTTGCAGATGTTCTACAGTATTGGTTACAGAACACCACCGATTATAGACACTAGATGTGGCCCAGATTATTAAAGACACAGTCTGCGGATGATGTACAGTATATGTCACTAATAGGTATAAATTGAAAATATCTTGCTGCTGTCAAACACACACAGTTGTCTTTAAAGACTTTGGGGTCATTAAAAAACTTTTGGTAGTGAAAACAGTAAATGTCTCTCCCTGCACTATCTGTCCCTTCTAAAGCACTGTCTCTGAGACTGCAGGAGGTAAATAGATTGCCGCTCTAAAATACACACACACAGTAGTCCTTAAAAGGACTTTTGGGTATTGGAAAAGCTTTCTCAGAATAAAAACTGTGAAAATCACTCCTTACACTGTCTTTCCCTTCCTATGCTCTGCTCTCCCTGTCTACTTCTGAGCCGAACATGCGTCATCAGGTGGGCAGTACTTACCTACACCTTTATTGGCTGCTTAAAACCCGTGAAATGTGCGGGGCGGAGACTCGAGCATTGCGCTCGAGCATATGCGGTACTCTGTCAAGTACCGGCATGTGCCGAGCATAGCGATGCTCCAGCTGAACAGATTTTCGGCCGAGCATGCTCGCTCATCACTAAACATAACGTATGGTGTCCTTGGAAGCAAGCGAAACATCCGAACCAGAATTAAAAATCTAAATATGTGCAATGTTACACCAAAAAGAATGTGAAATATCAGTCTAACTCTAAAGCCTACACACACAGATTTGGTCTTAAACAGGCCCCTCATCAGTGCAAAGCAGAGATTACTGATTGACCTCGGCCTCTGGGGGTTGTCTCACTTCAGGAAGTGGCATTTATCATGTAGAGAAAGTTAATACAAGGCACTTACTAATGTATTGTGATTGTCCATATTGCTTTCTTTGCTGGCTGGATTCATTTTTTCATCACCTTATACACTTCTTGTTTCCATGCAATCCATCAGAGGTGGCAGTGCTTGCACACTATAGAAAAAAGCATCGGCCTCTCTGGTAGCTGGTCCCATAGGAGCATGCATAGGCCAGAACTTTTTGCCACCAATGCAGGATTGCAGGGTGGTCGTAACGATGGAAACGAGCAGTGAATAATGTGATGAAAACATGAGTCTAGTCTGCAAAGGAAGCAATATGGATAACAAAAATACATTATTAAGTGGCTTGTATTAACTTTATCTACATGATATATCCCATTTGCTGAAGCGAGACAGCCCCTTTAGGCCAGTACTCTCTGCTCTGCACTGATGAGGTGCAATCACCCCGAAACAGCTGTCTGCAGATGAGCTACTGGCTTAATTATTATCCAAGTCATGTCTCAAGGCCTACTTGATGGGTTGGACACTGACTTATAGAATTGCTGCCTTACATCTGGTGGCATTAGAGGTTGAGACTGCTAAGAGCTTGTTTGCATCCCTTCTTCCTGGAAAGGATAATAACTGGAATAGAAAACTGTATGGAATATGCCTTGAAAATATGACATGCAAAACTACTCAAATAAAAAACAAGTTGGAGTATCAGGAGTCAATGTTTGTGACAGAACTGTAAAAGATCAGCTAAAATGGGATTTTTGTATACATAAAAGACCAAAAACCAACTGTGATGATGTGAACAGTAAAGTGTATCATATGGTGGGGGTGTGTATCTCACCTGGTGGTTCAGTTTCACTGGGTGAGGTAGCTGAAATCCAGAAAAGTGCTGCTTCAGTAAGGCATAGCTTGCTGGAGATTGTTTGGTTAAAGTTGTATGGACTGGATTTCTTTGGACTGGGAGTCAGGTTGGTAGTGGGAGTCTCTCAGTCCACACCCCTAATCCATTACAGGTTCCCTGGCCCCAGGCGAGGCCAGCAGGGTTAAACAGGGAGGGGTAAATCAACCCTCTCTGTGTGTGTCAGGGGGAAAGTGTGTGAAGGAGAGCCAGGGAGGCTCTGAGCGTGGTCTCAGCTGAGGAGGGCTGAGGGGCCACTGGGCTAGGTGCTAGCCACATTTGGTGGGACATTGTTACAGCCAGGAAGCTGCTGGGTGAGTGGCTGAGAAAGCCGCAGCCGGTTCCAGGTGTGAACGGCGCAATATAGAGGTGAGATAGGGAATACCTCTGTTTAGTGAGAGCCCAGCCGGGCAGGTGTTTGTTTTGTATTGTGTTTTTTTTATTTGTGTGATGTGCCACTAATAAATGCACGGTTGGGACAATCAAACCGTGGTCAGCGAGAATATTGTGAGAATGACCTCCAAAAGTAGAGCTGATCCCTTACACAACATTAACATCTAAAAAGATAACAAAGCTTGACATACTCATAAGATGTATGATCTTTCGGCCAACAACTCTCTCCTGATCATCAACTACATGGCTGAGCTGGCATCATTTTGAAAGACAACATAAAGCTGTACTTACAGTATATGACGCTTGTCAGAAAGGGGTTAAGGGGGTTGTCTCATCATAGACAAAGAAATAATACATGAACCCTATCTGCGTATGGCTATACTTAAATTAACAACAAAAAGCCATGTGGCTGAATGCCAAAACTTGACCCAGATATAAATGCTTACAAAAAGTAACTTTTAATGATCACACTAAAATATGCTACGTGTGCACCCACAAGGGGTTAAAACCCACAAAGTTCAGTCCATATGTATGGAATGGTGCTGTAATGTGACACTTGTAGCTTTAGGGGGACGTGCACTTCCCCTATCAAACTACCTGAACACTGTGGCTAGTAACAACACTAGCCCTGAGTACAGCAGTGTTGCCTCAGCTATTCACTGACTTATTGTATCTCACAGATCACAATGCAACACCATACACTGTTTGCATGACTATTTGTGAGCGCTTGTAACACCATAAACTGGTTACAATTGAAATGAGTGTTTACATAGGACTGAACAAAGACAACTAAAAACCAACTATCTGCCCCTCAACATGTTTCACCAAAAGGACTGGCTTCATCAAACCCCTGCGTTGGACAGTTCTTAACCAATTTTAGTCGTTTCTGCAATCTCCTTAGATGTTTTCTCTGCTCGATGCATGCCAATGATTTGATCCTTCTCAAACAGACTAACATCTTTTCCACGAACACGAGATGTGTCTTTCGACATGATTGTTTAAGAATTGAGAAGAAAATCATTGCACCAGTTGGGGTTAAATAATCTGTTGCCAGCTGAAAGAATTGCACATGCAGTAATTATCCAATAGGAGGGTCATACCTATTTGATAAGTTACATCCAGGTGCAGATTTTTTGGGGGGAAAGGCAGTGTAGTAACACTACAGTTTAAGACCTACAAATCGATGGGCCTAACCAAGCAGGATCATTTCAGACAGCAGCATGTAAATGGTAACTCTGTAATATTAAGGACTCCTAATTTCTAGACTCAACTACGCAAGAACATCACAGAGCCAAGTAGGTAAATGTTAACGCTGTAGTATAAGGTCTAAATATAGATGGGACTAACTACCCTGATTCAGGACAGGCAACAACAGCAGCACCAGGTAAAGGTAATTGTGTAGTATAAGGCATAAACATAAATCAGCATGATCATGCCAGACAGCAGCAGCAGAAGGATTTTGGTAACGGTCGAGTATAAGGCCTACACATATCTCAGCCCAACTCAGCAGGACAGGCAGCAGCAGGTAATGGCGTGGTAAAAGTCCCATAGATAACTCAACATAATCATGACAGGCAGCAGCAACTGCAGGCTTTTGGTAAAGGTCAAGTATAAGGCCTACACATAGCTTGGCAATACTCAGCATGACAGGCAGCAGCAGGTAATGGTGTGGTAAAATGCCCATAGATAACTCAGCATGATAATGACAGGCAGCAGCAGACTTTTGGTATCGGTCGAGTATAAGGCCTACACATTGCTTGGCAATACTCAGCAGGACAGGCAACAGCAGGTTCTAAATGTTCAGCAGGAATGTGTTCCCACGAAGACACCTCTAACCGCAGCAGGTTCTACGTTTGCAGCAGGAATGTGTTTCTAGGAATGGACCCCCCCACCAGACTTGGGCAACACCAAAAATAGAATAAAACACGTTACAGTAGTAGGTTCATTGTGTAAAGCAGTAATGGGATAACATGGATAGTGAAAGCAATGTTTTTAGTTGAAATTATTTAAGGGAAAATTATTTTACCTTCTGAGCGCACTATATAAATGAGTAACAAATAAGCTATTCACTCTGCACGCACCCTTCTGCAGTCAGTTTCCATATCAGGCACATCTAGTCTGTAGCAGAACACTGCGGTAACGCAGTCGGCCTCACCGTGTGCTAATTCCTCCGAGCCAGGACTGGCAGGGTTTAGCAGCAGCTCTGTTGTCCTTCTTTTGTCTGTGAGGAGGCATGTGTGCCTCCGGTCGCCCCACCCAAACACGATCGGCGCTGCAAACACTCTGGGCTAAGGACATGGGAAACGACCCCGCCGTCCTCTGCCCGTCAGAGCCCAGAAGCCAGTGAAGAAGTTGCTTGCCTTGGGCCGGGTGTGGAAGTGTCCCCAGACAGATAAATAGATATACAGTTGCAAGAAAAAGTATGTGAACCCTTTAGAATGATATGGATTTCTGCACAAATTGGTCATAAAAAGTGATCTGATCTTCCTCTAAGTCACAACAATAGACAATCACAGTCTGCTTAAACTAATAACACACAAAGAATTAAATGTTACCATGTTTTTATTGAACACACAATGTAAACATTCACAGTGTAGGTGGAAAAAGTATGTGAACCCTTGGATTTAATAACTGGTTGAACCTTCGTTGGCAGCAATAACTTTAACCAAACGTTTCCTGTAGTTGCAGATCAGACGTGCACAACGGTCAGGAGTAATTCTTGACCATTCCTCTTTACAGAACTGTTTCAGTTCAGCAATATTCTTAGGATGTCTGGTGTGAATCGCTTTCTTGAGGTCATGCCACAGCATCTCAATCGGGTTGAGGTCAGGACTATGACTGGGCCACTCCAGAAAGCGTATTTTCTTCTGTTTAAGCCATTCTGTTGTTGATTTACTTCTATGCTTTGAGTTGTTGTCCTGTTGCAACACCCATCTTCTGTCGAGCTTCAGCTGGTAGACAGATGGCCTTAAGATCTCCTGCAAAATTTCTTGATATACTTGTGAATTCATTTTTCCTTTAATGATAGTAATCCGTCCAGGTCCTGACGCAGCAAAGCACCCCGAAACCATGATACCCCCACCACCATACTCCACAGTTGGGATGAGGTTTTGATGTTGGTGTGCTGTGCCTCTTTTTCTCCACATATAGTGTTGTGTGTTTCTTCCAAACAATTCAACTTTAGTTTCATCTGTCCACAGAATATTTTGCCAGTACTGCTGTGGAACATCCAGGTGCTCTTGTGAAAACTCTAAACGTGCAGCAATGTTTTTTTTGGACAGCAGTGGCTTCCTCTGTGGTATCCTCCCATGAAATCCATTCCTGTTTAGTGTTTTACGTAACGTAGATTCGCTAACAGGGATGTTAGCATATGCCAGAGACTTTTGTAAGTCTTTAGCTGACACTCTAGTTTTCTTCTTCACCTCACTGAGCAGTCTGTACTGTGCTCTTGCAGTCATCTTTACAGGACGACCACTCCTAGGGAGAGTAGCAGCAGTGCTGAACTTTCTCCATTTATAGACAATTTGTCTTACTGTGGACTGATAAACAGCAAGGCTTTTGGAGATACTTTTATAACCCTTTCTAGCTTTATGCAAGTCAACAATTCATAGGGTACTTTCACACTAGCGTTTTGGATTCCGTTTGTGAGATCCGTTTCAGGGCTCTCACAAATGGTCCAAAACTGATCAGTAAAGCCCCAATGCATTCTGAATGGCTAAGGATCCGTTCAGAATGCATCAGTTCGGCTCCGTTCCGCCTCAATTCCGTTTTGGAGATGGACACCAAAACACAGCATGCAGCATTTTGGTGTCTGTCTGAAGAGGCGGAGCCTAACGGATCCGTTTTGAATTGCAGTGTAAGTCAATGGGGACGGATCCGTTTTCAATGACACAATATGGTGCATTTGAAAACAGATCCGTTACCCATTGACTTTTAATGTCATTTAAAACGGATCCGTTTTGGACTTGTCATTTTTCTTTAAAGCTAATGCAAACAGATCCGTTCTGAACAGATACAAACGTTTGCAATATAGGTGCGGATCCGTCTGTGCAAATAAACAGACGAATCCGCACCAACGCAAGTGTGAAAGTACCCTTAATTGTAGGTCTTCTGAGAGCTCTTTTGTGTGAGGCATCATTCACATCAGGCAATGCTTCTTGGAAAAAGCAAACCCAGAACTGGTGTGTGTTTTTATTAGGGCAGGGCAGCTGTAACCAACACCTCCAATCTCATCTCATTGATTGGACTCCAGTTGGCTGAAACCTCACTCCAATTAGCTCTTGGAGATGTCATTAGTCTAGGGGTTCACATACTTTTTCCACCTACACTGAGAATGTTTACATGGTGTGTTCAATAAAAACATGGTAACATTTAATTTTTTGTGTGTTATTAGTTTAAACAGACTGTGGTTGTCTATTGTTGGGACTTAGATGAAGATCAGATCACATTTTATGACCAATTTGTGCAGAAATGCATATCATTCCAAAGGGTTCACATACTTTTTCTTGCAACTGTATACAAGTGGTCCATCCTGGTATAACATATCTATCTACCCCATCTCTCCAAGGTAGACCAGAAATTTTCTACCAATCAAGATATCGGCATTGTAGAGGACTGGATTACTGTACTTTTTTCATGAGCAAACAGGATATGATTTTATATGTCAAGTCCACAAAGATGAAGCATAGATACATTAGTTATGTGGGTTCATTTAAACGGCTGTTCGATGTCACTCCAGAACACATGGTGCCTTCCAAAAAGCCCACAAACTCCGCTCTACTAGATGACAGTGTAGGTGCTCCCCTGTGCCTGTCCGACCCTCCCTGGTGAAGTCTGCTCCGGGCTGTGTGACACTACTCCCCGTGTGTAGCCAAGCCTTGCAGCTAAAGGCTTATTCTGCAGCATGACCGGCGATAGATGAACCAGGCTGCGCACTGACCCCTACTCGATTCGATAAGCCCGCATATTTAATCGCTGATTTTTTGCATAAGATAAACTATATTAAAGAATATTCTAATTCAGTACTGACTAAGATATTTTAGCCTTCTCACATTGGCCCACAAGTAATGATTCATTACCGGCTTGCTTTTTGCTTGTGGGCCAATGTGAGAAGGCTAAAATATCTTAGTCAGTACTGAATTAGAATATTCTTCATTATTTAATATAGTTTATCTTATGCAAAAAATCAGCAACTAAATATGTGAGTAAGGGCGAGTAGAATTGAGTAAGGGCGTTAAGCTAGTTTCCTAAAGGGTTGGCTTGCTTGGTAGAATTGACAAATATGTAGAATATAGTTCTATATTCATAATACGAATATTCGTTTTATTTTTTATTTTTTATCTCAAGCCATTACATTTACTAATGGGTTCAGATGAAAAAAAGACGAATATTAGTTTTTACGAATATATATCAAATTATGTTCTACATATTCGCGACTTCGCGCAACCCAACCTAATAGGAAAGCTGCCTGCCTATGCCTATACCCACCCTTATTCGATTAGCGCGCATATTACATACCTGATTTTTGCATAAAATAAAATAAATAAAAATAATGAGGAATATTCAAATTCAATACATACTACAGCATTGCAGCCTTGTTACATTGGCACACAATGACACAAGCAAGAAGCAGGCAGGTAATGGCTAGGTTCAGATGGAAAAAAAAAGACGAATATTCATTTTAACGAATATATATCAATATATTCTAAATATTCGCAAATTATCTAAGTGGCAATATTTGCGAGAAAAATTTGCTATTCGAATATTCGCGCTCAACACTACAGATCACCTCTAAATAATTTTAGGTCTCAGACAAGTACTTTAAATATAAATGGATATTATTCATGAGGCCATAAACAAACCTCAAACAAATCTCATTGCATAATTGACTACTTTATATAAATCAGTTCCTGTACACGTCCTCAGTCCATCTGTTACAGTGTGTATCTAGCACAATAATATTTCCCAGATTCTTCAGGTTTCACTCCAATGAGTTTGAAATAAACTTCTCCTTTATTTGTGTCTCTTGTTAGAGTTAGACGTCCCTGAAGAGACTGGGCATAAGCTTTGGCATCATTATAACATATTACACCTAACCAGTCCAGTCCTTTCCCATCAGGTTGTCTGACCCAGTTTACACAATGCATGTTAGTGCTGTCAGTGAGGGAGGCCCCGGTCACTTTACAGGTCATGTCCAGAGTCTCTGATGGCTTCACAGTCCCAGGACCAGACTCCATCATAGAGATTTGTGAAGTGACAACTGTAATAGAAAAACATATATCTTAACACTTAAGAAAGATATTATTATAATGACAAACGTAGACATTTTCAGTAAATGAGACCCACATTGCAGAGATAATACAGCACTGAGTAACCACAGGAGAGCCTTCATGTCCGATCCGAGGAATTATAGAAAGGTTTAGCTCAGGATCTATGTGTGCTAATGCAGATCAGTGAATGTTTCCTGGTCTGTTCTCTATTTAAAATTCAAGTCATCTGAATATATTTACATATTTAATGTTATGAAAATTGAGGGAAATCTCTCCTTGTGTGACTAGTGAGTAGGTAAAAAAAAATCAAGGTTCAATTGCTGATAGACATCGCTCTTCACATGGAGCATTCCATGAAACATAAAGGGTTATCTAGGAATTTGATACCTATGGCTTATCCACAAGATAAGTCATAAATATCACATTGGTGAGGGTCCGAGTCCTAGCACCCATGCCAATTAGCTGTTTGAAGAGACCGTGGACCTCATTGGAGCTCTGGTGAGTACTACGGTCTCTTCAAAGCTTACCAAGCACAGTGCCATGCATTGTGCAGTGGCTATGCTTGGTATTGCAGATCAGCCTAAGTCAAGTTTGCTGATCGGTAGGGGTGCTTTCCTCCTCGGATCCACATTTTTGCAGATCACTTAAGGACCCATTCATTTGATTGTAGATTTTGTGGAATGTACACCGTGTGCATTTCGCATTTTTTTTTTCCGTTCCACAAATCCAGAGATCTACAGACTTTATATGAGTCCGTTGGACAATTCTAGTCAATATGTCCGCAAAAATGTGGAATGCTCATGGAATGTGTTTCATAGGTATTCCATTTATTGCGGATATGTATCCGCAATTTTCAAGACCCAGCCCACAAAAAAGTTATTTTGTTGTAATTTCAAACTTGGTATTGTCTAGACTGTCTAGGCCAGTGATGTGCAACGTGTGGCTCTCCAGCTGTTGCAGAACTACAAGTCCCAGCATGCAAAGCCTGTCTATAGCTATCAGCCTACTGTAGGGCATGGTGGGAGTTGTAGTTTAGCAACAGCAGGAGAGCCGCACGTTGCCCATCACTGGTCTAGGCTAATCTTCATTTTGAGAATTAAGTTGAAAGCAAACATCATGGCATCCTTCTCAGTAGACGACATGATTGTGCTTATTCAGGAAAGAATAATGAAGGTCCTGAGTGACCTTCATTACCAGTCAATGCTGCCAGGGTCAGACTGCGCATGGACACACTCCCAACTGGTAACGACTAGCTGGACCTTTATAGCAGACGGCTGGCAATTCATTAATAAAAGTAAAGTAGGAATAATAGAGGACTGACACACATGGAGTATTTCCTAAAACAGACACAGGAGAGGTGATAGGCCTTCTATAATGCATATCGCCAATGGCTTTAACCATTCTGATGATGCTGATGTGCAAACCAAAGCACAGTCTAACATTGACATTTACATTTAGTCCACTGTTGTGCAATGGATGGATTGATTGTGTTTAAGTCTCTTTTTTCTTTCTCATCCTATAGATCTGTTGACAGTCTATTGGATGACATGGAGCCGGGTTTGTCACGTCCACAAACCCAAGAGCAGACCCCAACCTGGGAAGAAAGAACTCCACCAATGTCTCCTGGACCTGCTGTTTCACCTGCTACCACAGTACCTATCCCGCCGACTCCACCAGCTGAAGAATTGGGGGGCAAAATTGGAATGAGGGCACCATGGAGACATTCTCGGGCACAGACGGTTTCCACTCGGCATCTGATAGATTCACACATTCTGGAGTACCTGGATCGCAACCGTAGTACATGTCCGGAGGATACAGTAATGCGTGACATGGTGCCTTTTTTTTAGAAGGGACCAGCAGAAAAAAGGAATACATGTGTCTCTAGTTTGCACGTTGTTCTGTATATATTTGCCTAGCATCCTAACCCCAGGCATGTGCATCATTACTTGAAAGATGTGCGCAAGCGTCTCCATGATGAACCGTCTTCTTCAGATGCACAATTCCAAGCTTACACATGGTCCCATCATAGTTCATCTTGGCATGCACAAGGTAATTATCCCAATCCTCTACTGCGTCCCAATGGGAAGCTTTACACAGGAATTTTTTGATTTATGATGATTGTAAGGTAGATACAGTTTATATTGAGAATAAGAAAGTTGAAAAGTCTTGTCCCATTTTCAATATTAGAGCTATGTATTCTGTAGTGTTATCACTATGGGTCAGGGAAAACCACATCTTGTAATTTATCTTTACACAACAAGATTAAAAATTTAAACATGAATGTGTTTTCTCATCACAGCCAATGGGGCATTTTATATGAAAATTTTTTTGGCATTGCAACTTAACATAAACAAGGCAATTTACTTGAACAGGATCAACGTTTTAAGCTGTTTTAGCCTTAAATTTTTAAATTAAGAAATGAGTTAGTATCCAAAAATAATTTTAAATCAAACCAGTCAAAAACATGACAACATTAAATTAATGAGGTATTAGTTGGTACTTTCCTAAAATTGTCAATGCTTTATTTAGATATTCCACATATGTTTATGTGTTCTCCGGCAATGTATTTGGGTCAAATCCAGTTTGTTGATTCAATTTTATATTATGCTCTTAATTAAATTAATTGTATGTCTAAACTTGATGGAGAACCCATATAAGCTTGACATACTCATAAGATGTATGATCTTTCGGCCAACAACTGTCTCCTGATCATCAACTACGTGGCTGAGCTGGCATCATCTTGAAAGACAACATAAAGCTGTACTTGTATATGACGCATGTCAGAAAGGGGTTAAAGGGGTTGTCTCATCATAGACAAAGTAATAATACATGAACCCTATCTGGGTATGGGTATACTTAAATTAACAACAAAAAGCCATGTGGCTGAATGCCCAAACTTGACCCACTTTTAATCATCACACTAAAATATGCTATGTGAGCACCCACAAGGGGTTAAAACCCACAAAGTTCAGTCCATATGTATGGAATGATGCTGTGATGTGACACTTGTAGCTTTAGGGGGACGTGCACTTCCCCTATCAAACTATCTGAACACTGTTGCTAGTAACAAAACTAGCCCTGAGTACAGCAGTGTTGCCTCAGCTATTCACTGACTTATTGTATCTCACAGATCACAATGCAACATTATACACTGTTTGCATGACTATTTGTGAGCGCTTGTAACACCATAAACTGGTTACTATTGAAATGAATGTTTACATAGGACTGAACAAAGACAACTAAAACCCAACTATCTGCCCCTCAACATGTTTCGCCAGTAGGACTGGCTTCATCAAACCACTGCGTTGGACAGTTCTTAATATTAACCCAATTTTAGTAGTTTCTGCAATCTCCTTAGATGTTTTCTCTGCTTGATGCATGCCAATGATTTGACCCTTCTCAAACAGACTAACATCTTTTCCACAAACACGAGATGTGTCTTTCGACATGGTTGTTTAAGAATTCAGAAGCAAATCATTGCACCAGTTGGGGTTAAATAACTTGTTACCAGCTGAAAGATAATCACCCATGCAGTAATTATCTAATAGGAGGGTCATACCTATTTGATAAGTTACATCCAGGTGCCGATTTTTTTTGGGGAAAGGCAGTGTAGTAACACTACAGTTTAAGACCTACAAATCAATGGGCCTAACCAAGCAGTATCATGTCAGACAGCAGCATGTAAATGGTAACTTTGTAGCATTAAGGACTCCAAATTTCTAGACTTAACTACGCAGGAACATTACAGAGCCAAGTAGGTAAATGTTAACGCTGTAGTATAAGGTCTAAATATAGATGGGACTAACTACGCTGATTCAGGACAGGCAACATCAGCAGCACCAGGTAATAGCAATTGTGTAGTATAAGGCATAAACATAAATCAGCATGATCATGCCAGACAGCAGCAGCAGCAGCAGAAGGCTTTTGGAAGCGGTCGAGTATAAGGCCTACACATATCTCAGCCCAACTCAGCAGGACAGGCAGCAGAAGGTAATGGTGTGGTAAAAGGCCCATAGATAACTCAGCATGATCATGACAGGCAGCAGCAACAGCAAGCTTTTGGTAACGGTCGAGTATAAGGCCTACACATAGCTTGGCAATACTCAGCAGGACAGACAACAGCAGCTTCTAAATGTGCAGCAGGAGTGTGTTCCCAGGAATGGACCCCCCATTAGACCTGGGCAGCAACACCAAAACTAAAGGAAAACACCTCTGACCGCAGCAGGTTCTACGTTTGCAGCAGGAATGTGTTCCCAGGAATGGACCCCCCCATCATACCTGGCCAACACCAAAAATAGAATAAAACACATGTTACAGTATTAGGTTTATTGTGTGAAGCAGTAATAGGAAAACATGAATAGTGAAAGCAATGTTTTTAGTTAAAATTATTTAAGGGAAAATTATTTTACCTTCTGAACACACTATATAAATGAGTAACATATAAGCTATTCACTCTGCCCGCACCCTTCTGCAGTCAGTTTCCATATCAGGCACATCTAGTCTGTAGCAGAACACTGTGGTAACGCAGCTGGCCTCACCGTGTGCTAATTCCTCCAAGCCAGGACTGGCAGGGTTTAGCAGCGGCTCTGTCGGCCTCCTTTTGTCTATTAGGAGGCATGTGTACCTCGGTCGCCCCACCCATACACGATCGACGCTGCACACACTCTGGGCTAAGGACATTGGCACGACCCCACCGTCTTCTGCCCGTCAGAGCCCAGAAGCCAGTGAAGAAGTTGCTTGCTTTGGGCCAGGTGTGGAAGTGTCCCCAGACAGATAGATAGATATACAGTTGCAAGAATAAGTATGTGAACCCTTTGGAATGATATGGATTTCTGGACAAATTGGTCATAAAATGTGATCTGATCTTCCTCTAAGTCACAACAATAGACAATCACAGTCTGCTTAAACTAATGAAACACAAAGAATTATATGTTACCATGTTTTTATTGAACACACAATGTAAACATTCACAGTGTAGGTGGAAAATGTATGTGAACCCTTGGATTTAATAACTGGTTGAACCTCCTTTGGCAGCAATAACTTCAACCAAACGTTTCCTGTAGTTGCAGATCAGACGTGCACAACGGTCAGGAGTAATTCTTGACCATTCCTCTTTACAGAACTGTTTCAGTTCAGCAATATTCTTGGGATGTCTGGTGTGAATCGCTTTCCTGAGGTCATGCCACAGCATCTCAATCGGGTTGAGGTCAGGACTCTGACTGGGCCACTCCAGAAGGCGTATTTTCTTCTGTTTAAGCCATTCTGTTGGTGATTTACTTCTATGCTTTGGGTTGTTGTCCTGTTGCAACACCCATCTTCGGTTGAGCTTCAGCTGGTGGACAGACGGCCTTAAGTTCTCCTGAAAAATGTCTTGATAAACTTGGGAATAAATTTTTCCTTCGATGATAGCAATCCGTCCATGCCCTGACGCAGCAAAGCACCCCCAAACCATGATGCCCCTACCACGATACTTCAAAGTTGGGATGAGGTTTTGATGTTGATGTGCTGTGCCTCTTTTTCTCCACACATAGTGTTGTGTGTTTCTTCCAAACAATTCAACTTTGGTTTCATCTGTCCACAGAATATTTTGCCAGTACTGCTGTGGACCATTCAGGTGCTCTTGTGCAAACTGTAAACGTGCAGCAATGTTCTTTTTGGACAGCAGTGGCTTCCTCTGTGGTATCCTCCCATGAAATCCATTCTTGTTTAGTGTTTTACGTATCGTAGATTGGCTAACAGGGATGTTAGCATATGCCAGAGACTTTTGTAAGTCTTTAGCTGACACTCTAGGTTTCTTTTTCACCTCATTGAGCAGTCTGTGCTGTGCTCTTGCAGTCATCTTTACAGGACGACCACTCCTAGGGAGAGTAGCAGCAGTGTTGAACTTTCTCCATCTATAGACAATTTGTCTTACCGTGGACTGATAAACAGCAAGGCTTTTGGAGATACTTTTATAACCCTTTCTAGCTTTATGCAAGTCAACAATTCTTAATCGTAGGTCTTCTGAGAGCTCTTTTGTGCGAGGCATCATTCACATCAGGCAATGCTTCTTGGGAAAAGCAAACCCAGAACTGGTGTGTGTTTTTTATAGGGCAACACCTCCAATCTCATCTCATTGATTGGACTCCAGTTGGCTGACACCTCACTCCAATTAGCTCTTGGTGATGTCATTAGTCTAGGGGTTCACATACTTTTTCCACCTACACTGTGAATGTTTACATGGTGTGTTCAATAAAACATGGTAACATTTAATTCTTTGTGCGTTTTTAGTTTAAGCAGGCTATGATGGTCTATTGTTGTGACTTAGATAAAGATCAGATCACATTTTATGACCAATTTGTGCAGAAATGCATATCATTCCAAAGGGTTCACATACTTTTTCTTGCAACTATATACAAGTGGTCCATCCTGTACCCCATCTCTCCAAGGTAGACCAGAAATGTTCTACCAATCAAGATATCGGCATTGTAGAGGACTGGATTACTGTACGTTTTTCACGAATAAACAGTATATGATTTGATATGTCAAGTCCACAAAGATGAAGCACAGATACATTAGTTATGTGGGTTTATTTAAACGGCTGTTCGATGTCACTCCAGAACACATGGTGCCTTCCAAAAAGCCCACAAACTCCGTTCTGCTAGATGACAGTGTAGGTGCTCCCCTGTGCCTGTGCAACCCTGCCTGGTGAAGTCTGCTTGGGGTTTGTGTGACACTACTCCTCGTGTGTAGCCAAGCCTCAAAGCTAAAGGCTTATTCTGCAGCATGAGGCAATAGATGAACCAGGCTGCACGCTGGAGGCAGCCGCCGAGGACCACGCCAGTAGCTGGGGACCGTGACTCTTACTCGATTCCATAAGCCCGCATATTTAATTGATGATTTTTTGTATAAGATAAACTATATTAAAGAATATTCTAATTCAGTACTGACTAAGATATTTTAGCCTTCTCACATTGGCCTATAATTATTGGTTCATTACCGGCTTGCTTATTGCTTGTGGGCCAATGTGAGAAGGCTAAAATATCTTATTCAGTACTTAGAAAATATGTAGAATATAGTTCTATAATCATAATACGAATATTTGTTGTATTTTTTTTATCTCAAGCCATTACATTTACTAATGGGTTCAGATGAAAAAAAGAGGAATATTAGTTTTTACGAATATATATCAAATTATGTTCTACATATTCGCGACATCGAGCATCCCAGCCTAATAGGAAAGTTGCCTGCCTATGCCTATACCCACCCTTATTCGATTACCGCGCATATTACATACCCGATTTTTGCATAAAATAAAATAAATAAAAATAACGAGGAATATTCAAATTCAATACATACTACAGAATTGCAGCCTTGTTACATTGGCACACAATGACACAAGCAAGAAGCAGGCAGGTAATGGCTAGGTTCAGATGGAAAAAAAAGACGAATATTTGTTTTAACGAATATATATCAATATATTCTAAATATTCGTGTATTATCTAAGTGCCAATATTTGCGAGAAAAATTTGCTATTCGAATATTCGCGCTCAACACTACAGATCACCTCTAAATAATTTTAGGTCTCAGACAAGCCCTTTAAATATAAATGGATATTATTCATGAGGCCATAAACAAACCTCAAACAAATCTCATTGCATAATTGACTATATATAAATCAGTTTCTGTACACGTCCTCAGTCCATCTGTTACAGTGTGTATCTAGCACAATAATATTTACCAGATTCTTCAGGTTTCACTCCAGTGAGTTTAAGATAAACTTCTCCTTTATTTGTGTCTCTTGTTAGAGTTAGACGTCCCTGAAGAGACTGGGCATAAGCTTTGCCATCATTATAACATATTCTCCCCAACCAGTCCAGGCCTTTTCCTTCAGGTTGTCTGACCCATTCTACACAACGCATGTTAGTGCTGTCAGTGAGGGAGGCCCCGGTCATTTTACAGGTCATGTCCAGAGTCTCTGATGGCTTAACAGTCCCAGGACCAGACTCCACCATAGAGATTTGTGAAGTGACAACTGCAATAGAAAAACATATATCTTAAAACTTAAGAACTATATTATTATAATGACAAACGTAGACATTTTTAGTAAATGAGACCCACATTGCAGAGATAATACAGCACTAAGTAACCACAGGAGAGTCTTCATATCTGATATGAGGAATTATAGAAAAGTTTAGCTCAGGATCTATGTGTGCTGATACAGATCAGTGAACGTTTCCTGATCTGTTCTCTATTTAAAATTCAAAGTCATCTGAATATATTTACATATTTAATGTTATGAAAATTGAGGGAAATCTCTCCTTGTGTGACTAGTGAGTAGGTAAAAAAAAAATCAAGGTTCAATTGCTGATAGACATTGCTCTTCACATGGAGCATTCCATGAAACATAAAGGGGTTATCTAGGAATTTGATACTTATGGCCTATCCACAGGATAGGTCATAAATATCACATTGGTGAGGGTCCGAGTCCTAGCACCCATGCCAATTAGCTGTTTGAAGAGACCGTGGACCTCATTGGAGCTCCAGTGAGTGCTACGGTCTCTTCAAAGCTTACCAAGCACAGTGCCATGCATTGTGCAGTGGCTGTGCTTGGTATTGCAGATCAGCCTAAGTCAAGTTTGCTGATCGGTAGGGGTGCTTTCCTCCTCGGATCCACATTTTTGCGGATCACTTAAGGACCCATTCATTTGATTGTAGATTTTGTGGAATGTACACCGTGTGCATTTCGCTTTTTCTTTTCCGTTCCACAAATCCACAGATCTACAGACTTTAAATGAGTCTGTTGGACAATTCTAGTCAATATGTCTGCAAAAATGCGGAATGCTCATGGAATGTGTTTCATAGGTATTCCATTTATTGTGGATATGTATCCGCAATTTTCAAGACCCAGCCCACAAAAAAGTTATTTTGTTGTAAATTCAAACTTGGTATTGTCTAGACTGTCTAGGCTAATCTCCATTTTGAGAATTAAGTTGAAAGCACACATCATGGCATCCTTCTCAGTAGACGACATAATTGTGCTTATGCAGGAAAGACCTGAGCTTTGGGATACCCGTAGTGACCTCTACCATGACCATGTCCAAAAGGATAGGTCATGGGAGGAGGTCACGCTTGAGCTTATATCTCGCCAATGGGATGAAGTGGGAAGAACCAAAAGAAATATGGTAATTGCTTTTTTATCTTTTTTTGGCCGACTTAAAGTAGACATGAAGATATTGTTTTACCTATGCAAGTGCATCATGTGTAGTTATTATTTAGGCCAAATATTATGTACTAGACATTAAGCCCGTTACAATAACGGGCGCTAGAACAGTAGTGCATAAACATTAGTAGGAACAGTCTATATTAAATGGCAAGGGAACTTGACCACATTGTATGGCTGAGACTGCTGGCTGTGGCTGGTGGCTGTGGCTGGTGGCGCTGACTGATAGCTGAGATGGCTGGCACGGACTGCTGGCTGAGACTGCTGGCACTGTGACTGGTGGCTGTGGCTGAGACTGCTTGCACTGACTGGTGGCTGAGGCTGGTGGCCGAGACTGTTGGCTGTGGCTGAGACTGCTGGCACAGAATGCTGGCTTTGGCTGAGAGCGCTGGCACTGACTGGTGGCTAAGACTGCTGGCACTGACTGGTTGCTGAGACTGCTGGCACTGACTGGTGGCTGAGACTGCTGGCACTGTGACTGGTGGCTGTGGCTGGTGGCACTGACTAATGGCTGAGACAGCTGGCACTGACTGCTGGATGAGACTGCTGGCACTGTGACTGGGGGCTGTGGCTGGTGGCACTGACTGATGGCTGAGACGGCTGTCACTGACTGGTGGTGCTGAGACTGCTGGCAGCGACTGGCGGCTGAGACTTTTGTTAGCTGCTGCTGTCTGTGGCTGCGAGTGCTGGGACTGTGCAGTTGTTTGATGCAGGCACAGTAAAATCGGCGGTCCGACGTGGAGAGCACACCATAACCTGCGAGTGGCGGTGGTGATTGGCTAGCGCAGGTTGCGGGAGGCGTTTGGAGCGCCGTGTGATGATTGGTCAGTGCGCAGTGCGCACTGGTGTGGCCAGCACGGTTGCATGGTGGGCAGCGGTGATTGGGGCAGTGCAGGCGGCGTGTGGAGCGCCATATGTTGATTAGCCGGTGCGCTGCGAATGCCCAGTTCAATTGTCGGCACACACGCACAGACACCCAGCCCTGAGCACGCACACAGGGCTTCTATTATTATGGATGTGATGTGCATAGTGGAATGCATGTATGGTGTCATGTTAGCAGACTTCCACGTGTCATCTTCAAAGTGCTGGTTTTGAGTGGTTGTTTTTTTTGTTAATATACTTTTAAAGTTTAAAAAAGCATATATTTTATTTTTAACAGTCAAAACTGTCAAGACAAGATGGAATAGGTGTTGAGATTAGTATTGTTGCGAGAAATATTCCCAGAAGGGGAAAAGTGGGAGTGGTGGAAAAAAGAAACCCTAGTTGTATACACACCAATTACAATTTCTAAATCCAGTGTTAGAATTGCGCCCGTAAGTACTAGTATCTTTAAAATATATATATATATATATATATATATATATATATATAATAGAAAAACGAACTGCACTCCAAAAATAAATCAAAAGGAGTTCATTTATTGACCCGTGCGGTGCAACGTTTCGGCTCTGAACCTAGAGCCTTTCTTTGCTTGAGAAAGGCTCTAGGTTCAGAGTCGAAATGTTGCACCGCACGGGTCAATAAATGAACTCCTTTTGATTTATTTTTTGGAGTGCAGGTCGTTTTTCTATATTATTTGTTTGGGGCTTATGGTCAGTCCCCATTGAACATTGCACCCGCCTAAGTATTTTGTCCAGTGCCGCCATTTTTCTTATATATATATATATATATATATATATATATATTTGTGTCTATTTTTTTGAAAAGTTAAAAGTGTCACCTCCTCTCCAAACAGCAGATCATCAGGGGTGCCAGGAGTTGGACCCCACTGATCAGATATTGATGACCTGTCCTGAGGATAGGTAATAATAATATTCAGAGCAGCACTCAATACCGTAGAGACACAAACTGAAATGCATCAGCACATCACGACCTCAGATCCACTTTGGTCCTCCAATCAATAAAAGAAAGCAAATTGAGAAAAGCATCTCCAGAAGGAAGTTTATTCACTGTGGGTCCATGAAAAACATGTGCAAAAATCGCCAAAAAGTTGCAATATTTCGACTAACAAGTAGTTTTGATAAAGACTACTTGTTAGTCGAAACGTTGCACCTTTTTGGCGATTTTTGCACATGTTTTTCATGGACCCACTATGAATTAAGTTCACTTCTGGAGATGCTGCCGTCAATTTTCTTTCTGTTATCTATCCTCAGGATAGGTGATCAATATATACTGGGGACACAATCCCTTTAATGTTTCTTTTTGGCTCGTCAAAACTTGAAAAACATTACATTCAGACTGAATACCAGTTCTGGGCACAGCTCAGCCCCATTCATCTCAAGGCCACCTCGCTAATGAGAGTGCCGCAGTCTGCTCCAGAAGCTTATTGGCGAAATCCCGGGTGTCTGACCCCCACCGATCAGACACTAGTGACCTATCTAGACCCATCTATAGATCATCAGTAAATAAAAAGGTTTTGAACCTCTTTAATGATTCTGGTCAGACCACCTGTACAATGTGCCACTATTACAGAAGACCTCTCACCTCTTATGACCTCTAATTGCATATACCATGTAATAACAATCCAGGAGCATCCATTCTTATTACTTAATGTCTTTCTGTTCTTCTATTATTCCTACTAGAAGTTTATTAATGACTTGCCAGCAGTTTATAATGAAGGTCCAGCTGAGAGACCTTCATTACCAGTCAATGCTGCCAGGGTCAGACTGCGCATGGACACACTCCCAACTGGTAACGACTAGCTGGACCTTTATAGCGGACTGCTGGCAATTCATTAATAAAAGTAAAGTAGGAATAATAGAGGACTGACACACATGGAGTATTTCCTAAAACAGACACAGGAGAGGTGATAGGCCTTCTATAATGCATATTGCCAATGGCTTTAACCATTCTGATGATGCTGATGTGCAAACCAAAGCACAGTCTAACATTGACATTTACATTTAGTCCACTGTTGTGCAATGGATGGATTGATTGTGTTTAAGTCTCTTTTTTATTTCCTATCCTATAGATCTGTTGACAGTCTATTGGATGACATGAAGCCGGGTTTGTCACGTCCACAAACCCAAGAGCAGACCCCAACCCGAGAAGAAAGAACTCCACCAATGTCTCCTAGACCTGCTGTTTCACCTGCTCCCACAGTACCTATCCCACCGACTCCACCAGCTGAAGAATCGGGGGGCAAAATTAGAATAAGGCACCATGGAGACGTTCTCGGGCACAGCCGGTTTCCACTCGGCATCTGATAGATTCACACATTCTGGAGTACCTGGATCGCAACCGTAGTACTTTTCTGGAGGATACAGTAAAGTGTGACAAGGTTCCTTTTTTTTCAGAAGGGACCAGCAGAAAAAAGGAATACATGTGTCTCTAGTTTGCACGTTGTTCTTGATATATTTGCCCGGCACCCTAAACCCACGCATGTGCATCATTACTTGAAAGATGTGCGTAAGCGTCTCCATGATGAACCGTCTTCTTCTGCACAATTCCAAGCTGACACAAGGTCCCATCATAGTTCATCTTGGCCTGCACAGGGTAATTATCCCAATCCTCTACTGCGTCCCAATGGGAAGCTTTACACGGGAATTATTTGATTTGTGATCATTGTAATGTAGATACAGTTTTTATTAAGAATAAGAAAGTTGAAAAGTCTTTTCCCATTTTCAATATTGGAGCTATTTATTCTGTAGTGTTATCACTATGGGTCAGGGAAAACCACATCTTGTAATTTATCTTTACACGACAAGATTAAAGATTTTGATATTAATGTGTTTTCTCATCATAGCCAATGGGGTATTTTATATGAAAAATTTTTGGCATTGCAACTGAACATAAACAAGGCGATTTACTTGAACAGAATCAATGTTTAAAGCTGTTTTGGCCTTACATTTTTTAATTAAGAAATGAGTTAGTATCCAAAAATAATTTTAAATCAAACCAATCAAAAACATGACAACATTAAATTAATGAGGTATTAGTTGGTACTTTCCTGAAATTGTCAATGCTTTATTTAGATATTCCGCATATGTTTATGTGTTCTCCGGCAATGTATTTGGGTCAAATCCAGTTTGTTGATTCAATTTTAGATTATGCTCTTAATTAAACTTTATACAAAAAGAAATGAAAAAATGTCAGTCCTGTGTCCCAAAACACGGACAATTACTTGTGCTGCTGGTTCCGATGTAGTGTGGTGAGTGGGCACACTGAAAAGTCATATAGTGAAAGTTTGAAACCGCGCTGCTTAGGATATCGACATGTAGAACACACGTGAATGAATTAGGGTATTCGCCTCCGTCTTCCTCATTCAAAGGGTTCGATCCTCATCAGACCGCCTCCTCTGTGGGATTAAATGATCGGCATATAGTAAAGTACCCTCTTGGTGGTTATTAAAACGGTTTTATTCTACTCACAGACAAAGGTAGATAAAAGGCATATCACAAATGATAAAATCACTTCAGGTTCCTGCCCGACCCGGGTTTTGCTCTCTGGCTTCCTCAGGGGCGACAACTGCGCATGTCCATAATATGGCCCTTTAAATAGCTTGATTCCCCATTCCCAATCAATGGGAGCCACACCCAATCCAAACCTACTAAAACACATCAATAAATTACAATATTCTCAACAAACATCTAATCAAAGATTATCACTGTAAAAAGGATGGCAACATAAAATATTACATTTATCCACCATCCGCTCATCAAAAGTCAGTTTACATTTATCCACCACCCGCTCAACATAAAAATCAGTTTACACATATTCTCCGCTTACATATTACCGCAACCTGGCTATATGCATACTCTCATTCTTGTTTTGCGATCCCATTCATCTAAACCGCATTATCTCAGCCAACTTATCTCTTATATTCTCTGGAGTAACCTAGTTTCTCTCCGCCCACTATTGATCACGTGACTTAAAGGGTGACACACCAAGGTGGAGAACCCATATAAGTCCATTATTTTTAAGGAAAATAATTCTCTTGCGAGTCCCTACACTAAACTAAGCACAAAACCCAGATACAATTAGCGATTTGCATGAATTCTGTCCAACTGCCAAGATAATGCACCTTCAGAACTAATGAAGTAGTCCTGCAGTTCCAGATCTTGGAGCAAGATTTTGGTCTAAAACAAGACTTGAAGGTGATGAATGGACCACTTCAGGTTCAGCAGCTGCATCATGAGCCTTGGTGAAGTTGTGTAATATGCCTGGATCACCTGGGTGACATTTTCCGGACTCATTTGCAATGACGACATGAACACTCTCCTTTATTGAGAATATTCCAAAAGCACATTCAACATATCGTCTGGCATCGTGACAGACGATATTTAAAAATGCATTTACGAATGTCCAAATCGCAGTGGGAAAAGGGCTGCATTACATGGAGACAAAGCGTAGCCCTCGTCTGCCACAATTACAAAAAGGGCATCTGGAGCAGAAGAACCTGGAAATCATCTAGGCTCGGGCAAGGAGAGTTGGTTAGCACTAACCAACAAGATGCGGGCGTCTGCAGTGCTTCCATAGGCCCTGACTTCAACAATAATAAATCTGTAGTTACTGTCAACCAAAGCCAACAGAACTACCGAAAAAAATTGTTTAAAATTATAATATCGAGACCCTGAGTAAAGCAGCTATCTAACACGAATGTGCTTGCCTTCCAATGACCCTATGCAGTTTGGAAACTGTTGATTGATAAAAATCCCTCAGCGATTCGCAGCCAATCTTCCGCTTTGGGTTGGGGCATCACCGCATCACTGAGTCGCTGCCAGATAGGTTGACATGTGTGACAGATGATCCCAGATATGTTTGAAATTCCAAGCAGATACTCATAATGCAGAGACGCAAAGGAGTTTCCAGAAGCAAAGAACCTATGAAGAGACACAAATAAACAAAAACTCTTTTAAAAAATGGCAAAAATGGGTTTTACTCACTTCTGCAAAGTGCATTTTAATTATGCAAAAAGAAAATATAAGCTAATTCCAAATTTAACTTTATTCATACAGCTTTTTGTACTGAAATGATTATTTTGAAGACACTGCTTGCTGTGATGGTTACATCCAAGGCTGTAATCCATCATTGGTGTTTCTGCATGCGCAATTTATGTAGAAACCAAAAAAGGTCTCATAACCTTGTGTGATGATGTGAACAGTAAAGTGCGCGGTAGTCATATGGTGGGGGTGTGTATCTCACCTGGTGGTTCAGTTACACTGGTCAAGATAGCTGAAATCCAGAAAAGTGCTTCTTCAGTAAGGCATAGCTTGCTGGAGATTGTTTGGTTAAAGTTGTATGGGCTGGATTTCTTTGGACTTGGAGTCAGGTTGGTAGTGGGAGTCTCTCAGTCCACACCCCTAATCTATTACAGGTTCCCTGGCCCCAGGCGAGGCCAGCAGGGTTAATCAGGGAGGGATAAATTAACCAACCCTCTCTGTGTGTGTCAGGGGAAAGCGTGTGAAGGAGAGCCAGGGAGGCTCTGAGCGTGGTCTCAGCTGAGGAGGGCTGAGGGGCCACGGGGCTAGGTGCTAGCCACAACGTTTGGTTGGACATTGTTACAGCCAGGAGGCTGCTGGGCGAGTGGCTGAGAAAGTCGCACCCGGTTCCAGGTGTGAACGCAGCTATAGAGGTGAGATAGGGAATACCTCTGTTTAGTCAGAGCCCAGCCGGGCAGGTGTTTATTTTGTATTGTGTTATTTTATTTTTGTGTGATGTGCCACTAATAAATGCACAGTTGGGACATTAAAACCGTGGTCAGCGAGAATATTGTAAGAAAGACCCCCCAAAAGTACAGCGATCCCTTACAATTGGTGGAGGATGCGGGCAAGTTGTCCATGAGAGAAGGGCAACAGTCGGTTGCTACAGACAATGACGAGAGAACAGGTGCTGCTGGATCCTGCTGTGGTGAAGTTAAAGGGGCAGACGTTTTTTTTTGTCCAGTGGAGCAGGTGCTGCTCATAAGAGTATGGACTATTTTGTTGTTGAGCAAGTAAAACTGCAGCAAATTTAAAGGGCGAGAAGCATAGTAAAAGAAACTGACCTGTGAAAATGGCTGCAAGATGGTGGAGCCTGTGGGAAAAGTCCTGCGAGCTAGTGGTCGGAGGGGATCCCACTGGGGGTTGTAGACTCCCGCCAGCAGGTGTCTCGGGTGATGCCTGAAGTACTGGACTTTTTAGAGAGGGGGCCAGAGACAGATGCCACCATGTCTCTGACCTTTGTAACAGGATATGGCTCTGTGCAATGGGAGCTCTTAAAATGTGAGAGCCTGGAAGTGAATTTTGTGCTTGGCAAGGACTTTCTGTTGTTTGGGCAGTTGTGGAGCGGAGTTGCAGATGAACAGCAGAAGTATGCTGTTGCCAAGGGCAACCATCGCTGACCCTGTTGTGCCTGGGGTCAGAAGGTCGCGGCAGGTGGCTACGCGCTTGGTTTCTCAAGAGATCGCTCCATGACCTAATGATGAGAATGGATTCTGGTCCAGGTTTTCCTGCTTAGGTTTGCGATTCTTTTTGTCCCATTTAGGAATCTGTAGCTTTTCCTTTCAGCTGTTCTTTGTCAGCCACTCCCAGCTACTATACATTCTCCCTTTCTGCTTCCCTTGTTGCCAGATATAGACCTTCCTTCTAGATATTCTATTCTGACCTCAGGTGGACAACTCTTGCTGTGGAGCTGTTGGAACTGGAGCTGTTGAATCTCCGGTTCTCTACAGTTTGTTGTCTTCCTTCAGGAATTGTTTGTGATATTTGGGTTGTTTGTCCTTTCCCTGTTGTTACCCTAGGTATCAGTGGTGAGTACTAGCGCTCCCACTGCCCTATTCACTCCATAGGATTTATGTAGTGATCGGTGATCGGTGTACGGGTTAGCAGCCCGTCTAGAGACGTCAGGGCAGCCAGGTGCCAGTGCTAGGTGAGCTAGTGGTCACCAATCCTCCCTATCCCTAGTGGAAGGGTACTCCTCTTCCCTGCCCTCTGCGCCACACATCTGTTACCTGCCATATCAGATGTGATACTCACTTCAGCAAATGGCATTTATCATGTAGACAAAGTTAATACAAGGCACTTACTAATGTATTGTGATTTTCCACATTGCTTCCTTTGCTGGCTTGATTATTTTTTCAGTCGATTTATACACTGCTTGTTTCCAAGGGTTACACCCACTAGAGATGAGCGAAGTTTTTAAAAGTTCAATTCAGCAGTTTTGCTGAAGTTCGGCAAGAAATTAATGAGAAAGGGTTTGTCTCACTTCAGCAAATACTGTAGCATTTGTTATGTAGAGGAAGTTAATACAAGGTACTTACTAATGTATTGTGATTGTACATATTGTCATCTTGGCTGGCTGGATTGATTTTTCCATCACATTATACACTGCTCGTTTACATGGTTATGACCCCATGCAATACATCAGTTGTGGTCATGCTTGCATACTATAGGAAAAAGAATCGGCCTCTCTGTGGGCCAAGACCATGGGACTGCATATAGGCTAGTGCTTTTGACTATAGTGTGCAAGCACAACCACTACTTCTGGATTGCAGGGTGGTTGTAACCATGGAAAAGAGCAGTATGTAATGTGATGGAAAAATGAATCCAGCCAGCAAAGGAGGCAATATGGACAATCACAATACATAAGTAAGTGGTTCATATTAACTTTATCTACATGATTAATGCTATTTGCTGAAGTAAGACAACCTATTTAAGTTGCTGCTTATGGAGCTGGTGCTGATCCTCATCCCCCCTTTGTGAGGACGGGCGATGGTGCTTGTAGGCAGCAACTAACCGGCTACACAGCATCTCTGTAGTAGTCCATTTTTGCATCCCCTCAGAAGGTTTTAAAAATACCCCCATTTTTGACCAGTAGCAAGGGTCTAACTATGTGGATAGCCAGCAGTCATCCCTCTGCCAAATCTTGATAATGCGGCTGTCTCTTCATAAACAAGAAAGAATGCACCTGAATATTTGAGCAAGGGACTCGGAGGGCCTCCCTGCCTCCATCTCCATTGCATACTGCCATGGTCTGTCGGGGTCATCTGTGTTGTCTTCATTGTTACCTTCCAGTTCTTCATGCTCCTCCTGCTTCTCTCCTGTCGCTTAAGCAGATAAACTACCTAGTTGTTTATAAAATCCCTGGATGTTTATGTCCTTCTCCTCACCTTCATCCTCATCTTCCTCAGGACTCAGTCAGATTTCTCAGCATCCCCTCCAGGGTATGAAGGAGTGGAATGACATAATTCATCCTGTAGTTCGGCCGACTGACAAATAAATTAGCCTCCTCAAAAGGCCTGAGAAAATGGCATGTGTCACACATGAGCAGAGGCTAGCTAAAGTGGAAGTTACACCGTGGAGTAAACCTATCCGCTCGCTGCATTAAGAAATGATTCACCGCCTTCCTTTGCATGTACAGATGGTTTAACATATGGCATGTGGAGTTCCAATGAGTGAGTGGAAACATTGCATATCAGATGATGTTGTGGAAGAGCATTTTGCCTTTGCAGCTCAAAGATGCCATGTTTTGCACGGTAAGAGTGGCTAAAGTGAATGCACTTTTTTTTGTACATATTTACATATTAACAGCGCTTGCAGCTCAGTGGAAGACATTAGGTACCTGGTGACAATGAGATTTCATAGAATTTAGAACCCTTGGCTGTAAAAAAAGAAAAATTTAAAATTTTACTGAAAAATGCCACTTTAGGCCCAAATTTTTAATTGTTACAAGGGGTAACAGGAGAAAATCACCACAAATTTGTTACCCATTTTCTCCTGAATACGAAAACACCCCATATGTGGTTTTCAACTGCTTCATGGGCGTATGGCAGAGCTTAGAACAGATGGAGCACAATATGGCCTTTGGAGGGCAGATTTCACTGGAATAATTTTAAGGCGCTGTGTTGCATTTGAAGGTACCCTGAGGTATCCCACAGTGGAAACCCCCAAAAAGTTACCCCATTTTAGAGACTATACCTCCCAGGGAATTTTTCAAGGGGTGTAGTGAGCACTTTGGCCCAATATGCTTTTCATAGAATTTAGAAACCCTTGTTTGTAAAAAAGAAAAATTTAAAATTTTACTGAAAAATGCCACTTTAGGCCCAAATTTTTAATAGTCACAAGGGGTAACAGGAGAAAATCACCACAAAATTTGTTATCCATTTTTAGAGATGAGCGAACACCTGGATGTTTGGGTTCGAGAAGTTCGGCCGAACTTCCCGAAAATGTTCGGGTTCGGGATCCGAACTCGACCCGAACTTTATCCCGAACCCCATTGAAGTCAATGGGGACCCGAACTTTTGGGCACTAAAAAGGCTGTAAAATAGTCCAGGAAAGGGCTAGAGGGCTACAAAAGGCAGCAAAATGTAGGTAAATGCCCTGCAAACAAATGTGGATAGGGAAATTAATTAAAATAAAATAAAATAAATAAAAATTAACCAATATTAATTGGAGAGAGGTCCCATAGCAGAGAATCATGCGTCATATCACCCACCACTGGAGAAGGCCACTTTCAGTTATTTAGGCCCCAGCACCCAGACAGAGGAGAGAGGTCCCACAGCAAGGAATCATGCGTCATATCACCCACCACTGGAGAAGGCCACTTTCAGTAATTTGGCCCCAGCACCCAGACAGAGGAGAGAGGTCCCACAGCAAGTAATAAGGCGTCATATCACCCACCACTGGAGAAGGCCACTTTCAGTTATTTAGGCCCCAGCTCCCAGACAGAGGAGAGAGGTCCCACAGCAAGGAATCATGCGTCATATCCCCCACCACTGGAGAAGGCCACTTTCAGTTATTTCTGCCCCAGCACCCAGACAGAAGAGAGAGGTCCCACAGCAAGAAATAAGGCGTCATATCACCCACCACTGGAGAAGGCCACTTTCAGTTATTTAGGCCCCAGCACCCAGACAGAGGAGAGATGTCCCACAGCAAGGAATAAGGCATCATATCACCCACCACTGGAGAAGGCCACTTTCAGTAATTTAGGCCCCAGCACCAAGACAGAGGAGAGAGGTCCCACAGCAAGGAATAAGGCGTCATATCACCCACCACTGGAGAAGGCCACTTTCAGTTATTTAGGCCCCAGCACCCAGACAGAGGAGAGAGGTCCCACAGCAAGGAATCATGCGTCATATCACCCACCACTGGAGAAGGCCAATTTCAGTTATTTCGGCCCCAGCACCCAGACAGAGGAGAGAGGTCCCACAGCAAGGAATCATGTGTCATATCACCCACCACTGGAGAAGGCCACTTTCAGTTATTTCGGCCCCAGCACCCAGACAGAGGAGAGAGGTCCCACAGCAAGGAATCATGCGTCATATCACCCACCACTGGAGAAGGCCACTTTTAGTTATTTCGGCCCCAGCACCCAGACAGAGGAGAGAGGTCCCACAGCAAGGAATAAGGCGTCATGTCGCCCACCACTAGAGAAGGCCACTTTCAGTTATTTAGGCCCCAGCACCCAGACAGAGGAGAGAGGTCCCACAGCAAGGAATCATGCGTCATATCACCCACCACTGGAGAAGGCCACTTTCAGTTATTTGGGCCCCAGCACCCAGACAGAGGAGAAAGGTCCCACAGCAAGGAATAAGGCGTCATATCACCCACCACTGGAGAAGGCCACTTCCAGATATTTAGCCCACGGCACACAGACAGAGGAGAGAGGTCGCATGGCAGAGGTTCAGGCTTCATGTCACCCACCATTGTAACAGGCCACTTTCAGTTATTTAGGCCCCGGCTCCAAGATTGAGTTGGGTTGCACTGCAAGATCATGGTAAAGTTAAAAAAATGAGGATTCAATAAAGAAGTGCAAGAATACATGGTTGAGGGGGAGGCAGTTATTAATGTCTATTCTGCACAAGGGAGGGACAGGTCTTGTGGGATCCATGCCTGGTTCATTTTTATGAACGTCAGCTTGTCCACGTTGGCTGTGGACAGGCGGCTGCGTTTGTCAGTAATGACGCCCCCTGCCGTGCTGAATACACGTTCAGACAAAACGCTGGCCGCCGGGCAGGCCAGCACCTCCAAGGCATAAAATGCTAACTCTGGCCACGTGGACAATTTGGAGTCACAGAATTTGAATGGGGCCAAACCATCAGTCAGTACGTGGAGGGGTGTGCAGACGTAGTGTTCAACCATGTTAGGGAAATGCTGCCTCCTGCTAACACATTCCGTATCAGGTGGAGGTGCAGTTAGCTGTGGAGTGGAGACAAAACTTTTCCACATTTCTGCCATGCTAACCCTGCCCTCAGAGAAGCTGGCTGTGACACAGCTGCGTTGGCGACCTCTTGCTCCTCCTCTGCCTTCGCCTTGGGCTTCCACCTGTTCCCCTGTGACATTTGGGAATGCTCTCAGGAGCGCCTCTACCAGCGTGCGCTTGTACTCGCGCATCTTCCTATCACGCTCCAGTGCAGGAAGTAAGGTGGGCACATTGTATTTGTACCGGGGATCCAGCAGGGTGGCACCCAAGTAGTCCGCACACGCTAAAATGTGGGCAACTCTGCTATCGTTGCGCAGGCACTGCAGCATGTAGTCGCTCATATGTGCCAGGCTCCCCAGAGGTAAGGACAAGCTATCCTCTGTGGGAGACGTATCGTCATCATCTTCCGTATCCCCTCAGCCACGCACCAGTGATGGGCCTGAGCTGTGTCGGGTGCCACCCTGCTGTGAACCTGCTTCATCCTCATCCTCCTCCACCTCCTTCTCATCCTCCTCGTCCTCCAGTAGTGGGCCCTGGCTGGCCACATTTGTACCTGGCCTCTGCTGTTGCAAAAAACCTCCCTCTGAGTGTCATCGCCACTGGCCATCTTGGTGGAGTACTCGAAACAGCGCAACAGGGCACACAGGTCTCGCATGGAGGCCCAATCATTGGTGGTGAAGTGGTGCTGTTCCGCAGTGCGACTGACGCGTGCGTGCTGCAGCTGAAACTCCACTATGGCCTGCTGCTGCTCGCACAGTCTCTCCAGCATGTGCAAGGTTGAGTTCCACCTGGTGGGCACATCGCATATGAGTCGGTGAGCGGGAAGGCCGAAGTTACACTGTAGCGCAGACAGGCGAGCAGCGGCAGGATGTGAACCCCGGAAGCGCGCACAGACGGCCCGCACTTTATGCAGCAGCTCTGACATGTCGGGGTAGTTGTGAATTAACTTCTGCACCACCAAATTCAGCACATGCGCCAGGCAAGGGATGTGCGTCAAACCGGCTAGTCCCAGAGCTGCGACGAGATTTGGCCCATTATCGCACACCACCAGGCCGGGCTTGAGGCCCACCGGCAGAAACCACTCGTTGGTCTGTTGTTGAATACCCCGCCACAACTCCTGCGAGGTGTGGGGCCTGTCCCCCAAACATATGAGTTTCAGAATGGCCTGCTTACGTTTACCCCGGGCTGTGCTGAAGTTGGTGGTGAAGGTGTGTGGCTGACTGGATGAGCTGGTGGAAGCAGAGGAGGAGGAAGCCGAGTAGGAGGAGGAGGCTACAGGAGGCAAAGAATGATGCCCTGCGATTCTTGGCGGCGGAAGGACATACGCCAAAGAACTCTCCGCCTGGGGCCCAGCCGCCACTACATTTACCCAGTGAGCAGTTAGGGAGATATAGCGTCCCTGGCCGTGCTTACTGATCCATGTGTCTGTGGTTAGGTGGACCTTGCCATAGATGGCGTTGCGCAGTGCACACTTGATTTTATCGGATACTTGGTTGTGCAGGGAAGGCACGGCTGTCTTGGAGAAGTAGTGGCGGCTGGGAACAACATACTGTGGGACAGCCATGGACATCAGCTGTTTGAAGCTGTCTGTGTCCACCAGCCTGAATGACAGCATTTCAAAGGCCAGGAGTTTAGAAATGCTGGCATTTAGGCCCAGGGCTCGAGGGTGTCTAGGTGGGAATTTACGCTTTCTCTCCAAGGTTTGTGAGATGGAGAGCTGAACGCTGCCGTGTGACATGGTGGAGATGCTTGGTGACGCAGGTGGTGTTGTCGGTTGCAGATCCTCTGTTAGGTGGGCGGCAGGTGCCAACATTCCTCCCGAGGCGGAGGAAGAGGCCGAGGCAGCAGCAGCAGAAGAGGGAGCAGGGGTAGCCAGAGTGAGTTGCTTGCTTTTAAGGTGTTTACTCCACTGCAGTTCATGCTTTGCATGTAGATGCCTGGTTATGCAGGTTGTGCTAAGGTTCAGAACGCCTCGCTTCAGGCTCTGATGGCACAGCGTGCAAACCACTCAGGTCTTGTCATCATAACATTGTTTAAAGAAGTGCCATGCCAGGGAACTCCTTGAAGCTGCCTTTGGGGTGCTAAGTCCCTGGTGGCGGTGGCCAGTAGCAGGCGAACTCTCTTGGAGGCAGCTGTTCTGCTTTTGCCCCTGCTCCCTCTTTTGCTACGCTGTTGGCTCGGTCTCACCACTGCCTCTTCCTCTGAACTATGAAAGTCAGTGGCAAAACCTTCTTTCCATGTGGGATCTAGGACTTCATCGTCCCCTGCATCGTCTTCCACACAGTCTTCCTTCCTGACCTCCTGTTCGGTCTGCACACTGCAGAAAGACGCAGCAGTTGGCACCTGTGTTTCGTCATCATCATCAGAGACGTGCGGACTCCGATGAGGTGGTATTCCCATGTCCTCATCATCAGGAAACATCAGTGGTTGTGCATCAGTGCATTCTATGTCTTCCACCACTGGGGAAGGGCCAGGTGGATTCCCTTGGGAAACCCTGCCAGCAGAGTCTTCAAACAGCATAAGAGACTGCTGCATAACTTGAGGCTCTGACAGTTTCCCTGATATGCATGGGGGTGATGTGACAGACTGATGGGTTCGGTTTTCAGGCGCCACCTGTGCGCTTTCTGCAGAAGACTGGGTGGGAGATAATGTTGTGAACGTGCTGGATCCAACGTGCCACCCAATTGACTAGCGCCTGTACCTGCTCAGGCCTTACCATCCTTAGAACGGCATTGGGCCCCACCAAATATCGCTGTAAATTCTGGCGGGTACTGGAACCTGAGGTAGTTAATTCACTAGGACGTGTGGCTGTGGCAGAATGGCCACGTCCTCTCCCAGCACCAGAGGGTCCACTAACACCACCACGACCGCATCCGCATCCCTTACTAGATGTTTTCCTCATTGTTACCATTCACCAAGCACCACAATAAGAAAAAAAAGTATTTAGGCCCTGGATAAAAGGTATTCTTTTATGGACAGATTTACACTTGGCCTGCAACAGCTGGAACACCAGATTCAGGGTATTGCTATATTGGCAAGTGAATTTCACCCCAGAACAAAATATATGTTTTGGCGGACACTATTATACTTTGCCAGCCAGTGCTGGGACACCAGATTCAGGGTATTGCTATTTTGGCAATTGAATTTCACCCCAGAACAAAATATACCCTTTTACGGACAGATTTAAACTAGGCCTGCAACTGCTGGAACACCAGATTCAGGGTATTGCTATTTTGGCAATTGAATTTCACCCCAGAACAAAATATATGTTTTGGCGGACACTATTATACTTTGCCAGCCAGTGCTGGGACACCAGATTCAGGGTATTGCTATTTTGGCAAGTGAATTTCACCCTAGAACAAAATATATGTTTTGGCGGACACTATTTTACTTTGCCAGCCAGTGCTGGGACACCAGATTCAGGGTATTGCTATTTTGGCAATTGAATTTCAGCACAGAAAATAATCTATCCTTTGCCAGACAGCAGACAGTATTACACTTGGCTAGCCAAAGCTGGAACTCCAGATTTAGGGGATTGGTATTTTGGCAATTGTATTTAACCCCTTAATAAAATATATAAATTGCTATCCTGAGTTTCTAGGGGTGACAATAAGCACAGCCAAGCCCCTGATGTAGGAAATAGCAAAAAAAAAACTAGTATTGATGGATTGATGGACTTGGTAGCAGCTTGTTCTTGTGCACCACAAGTCACAAAATGGTTGCCGATCACCCCAGAAAAAAGTGACAGAAAAACGCTCTGTGCAGCCTAAAAACCAGTGAGCAATTAACTAGCAGAAGTTAAATCATTCACAGCTGTAGATCAATCAGTTCATTAGGTTCTGTTGCTGACTTTTCCCTGCCTAATATCGCCCTCACAGAAGCTGCGGCCTCTCCCTACAGTAATCAGAGCAGTGTGACGTGCGGTGCTACGTGACTCCAGCTTAAATAGAGGCTGGGTCACATGCTGCACTTGGCCAATCACAGCCATGCCATTAGTAGGCATGGCTGTGATGGCTTCTTAGGGCAAGAAGTAAAACGGTAGCTGATTGGCTGCTGTGCAGCCCTTCAGAAAGCGAGAAGAAATCGCCGAACAACGGACCCGAACCCGAACTTTTATGAAAAGGTCTGGGTCCGTGTCCCGAACACCCCAAAATTCGGTACGAACCCGAACTATGCTCGAACTGTTAGCCCAACACTACTCACAATTAATGAAGGAAATCATTGACCAAAACACTGGCATGTGAATGAGGCATAACTCACATCTGTGAGTCGGCACCTCATCTGCCCAGAGAGCAGGCTCCCTGATCTCCCTCCACAATAACTAAAACACACTGGCAGAAGAAGAATCATGAAGCCCAAGGTCAGAAAGCTCTGTTAGTTTAACCTTTATAACATTAAGTTATGTCTGCTTACCAAGGCAGGGACACAAACTGACACCAAAGTCAAGTTAAATGGGTTGTCCAAGACCAAAAAAGCAAAGTGGTTCACCTAGTCAGTGTCCCATTTCCAGAACCGGGGCTTACCTCCTGTACCTCTGGTCCCGGCCAGACCGGCAGTGTAAAATGCTATCTACAGGCATGACACTGCTGCAGGCCTCAGCGGTTACATGTGCAGGACCAGCAAGTGATTGCTGTCACATGTCATTCCTGACCAGGTGAGTGGTGTTTTTTATGTTTAAACAATGCTTCTAAATTATTTTTAGGTTTCAGAAAACCCCCATTAACCCTTTTGCTACCAACCCAGTACATGTACGGCGCTGGAGTAATGTGTAAACATGGCTCCCGCTCATGAGTGCAGCAGGTGGGCCCACGGCTAATGACCGCGACCGGCAATAATGCCGATTGCAGTCATTACAGCCTTCAGATGCCGTGATCAAGTGTGATCATGCCCTCTAAAGAGCGCACATATTTTTCCAATACGGCAAATTGTGCAACAGGAAAAAATTCTCAAAATAGCCAATTTGCCATTTTTTCCTCGCTTCTTTTAGGGTACGTTCACACAACGACATTTTTCGCGCGACAATTTTTATAATGGGAGTCTATGGTGTCGCATTGCGACATGCGACATGCTGTGAATGCGACGCGTCAGTCGCAGAAAAATCCGTTCAAGATGGATTTTTCTGCAACTGTCGCTTCGCAGTCGCAGCATGTCGCATGTCCCACTGCGACACCATAGACTCCCATTATAAAAATTGACGCTCGACATTGGTGCGACAAAATGTCGCAGTGAAGTTGTGCCCTATTTGACGCATGACAAATATCGTCGTGTGAACATACCCTTACCCCCAAAAATTGATTCAAATGTGATCAAAAATAACACACTCCAAAATGGTATCAATAAAAACCACAGATCATCTCTCAAAAAATGAGCCCTCACACAGCTCAGTAGATATAACTATAAAAACGTTATGTGGGTCAGAATATGGTGATGTAAAAAGTTGTTTTTTCAAAGTTTTAATTTATTTTTACAGTATTTAGAAATAACCTATACACAAGTGGTGTGGTATCATTGTAATCGTACTTCCCCAGAGAATTAAGGGCACAGGTCAGTTTTGCCAGAAAGGGAATGCCGTAGGGACGAAACACGTAAAATTGTGGAGGAATTGCATTTTTGTTTTGTGTGTTTTTTTTTCAATTCCACCCCATTTGGATATTTTTTCCAACTGCATTGTATGCCATATTAAATGGTGGCATTAGTAAATGCAACTTGTTCCATAAAAAAAACAAGCCCTTATATGGATATGTGAACTGGAAAAAAAATAAAAAAGTTATGGCTCCAGGAAGACAGGGAAGAGAAATGAAAGCGCAAAAATGAAAAAAAAAAATCTCTGGTGTTAATGTAAACACGGATCTTAGGACAGAAGCACATATTACACAATTTTACTACTTTTTATAAATCAGTTTCTGTACATGTCCTCAGTCCATCTGTTACACTGTGTGTCTAGCACAATAATATTTCCCAGATTCTTCAGGTTTTACTCCAGTGAGTTTAAGATAAACTTCTCCTTTATTTGTGTCTCTTGTTAGAGTTGAACGTCCCTGGAGAGACTGGGCATAATATTTGCTATTCTCATAACATATTGCTCCTAACCACTCCAGTCCTTTCCCTTCCGGTTGTCTGACCCAGTTTACACAGTGCATGTTAGTGCTGTCAGTGAGGGAGGCCCCGGTCACTTTACAGGTCATGTCCAGAGTCTCTGATGGCTTCACAATCCCAGGACCAGACTCCACCATAGATATTTGTGATGTGACAACTGTAAATATACAGAAATAAAAGTTAAATCTCAAAATCTTCAGAAAGATATTGTCCTACTGATACTAGAATGAGACCCACATTGTAGTGACAATAAAGCGCTGAGTAACCACAGTAGGGTCTTCATGTCTGGTGAGGCGTTACAGAGGATCTCTTCTCAGGATATGTGTGTGCTGATTCTGCTCAGTGGACTTCCTACTCTTTATTTAAATGCAAAGTCAATGAGGCTAATTTACATATTTAGAATTTTGCCAAATAAGACCCTCCACTTGTTATAAGTGAATTGTGAGTGATTGCTCAGAGGAACCTAAAGAGATATGACAATCAACACCAGCTTTTCTTATGGCCAAAATCGCTTTTGTTCCTTGTGATTTTCCATTTTGTGTTTTCATTTTTTACTTCCTGCCTTCCAGGATCCATAACTTTTTTATTTTTCCGTTTACATAGTCATATGGGGCTTTTTTTGCCGGACAAGTTATTCTTTTTAATTGCTCCATTTTCTATTGCATACAATGTAGTGGGAAGCTAGAAAAAAAATTCCAAATGGGGTGGAATTGAAAAAACAATGCAATTGCGCCACAGTGTTATGGGTTTTGTTTTTAAATTATTCTCTATGCGGTAACAGTGACCTGTGCCCTTTATTCTCTTGGTTAGTACATTTAAATAGTTTTTTCTTGTATTTTAATACTGAAAAAATAAAAATAAACTTTCAAAAAAAAAATTTTCATCAACATATTCTAACCCCCATAAACTTTGTCTAAATGAGGGCTCATTTTCTGTGGGATAAAAAGTTTTTATTGATATCGTTTTGGAGTGTGCATGACTTTGTGATCACCTTTTCAACCTTTTTTGGGGCAAGGGGAAGTGATGAAAGACTGCTGAACCACCATATTGCTTTTTTGTTTCCACTACGACATCTGCCTTCTGGGATAACAACATGTGTATTGTAATAGCACAGGCACTTTCTGATGTAGCAATGCCCATGATGTTTGTTTATTTATTTTTTCATTTGAAGAAATTTTTATATTAAATATTTATATTAAAAAAACTTTTAAAAATTATTTTTTCCCCTTTTTTTAAGCCACCCTAGGTGAGTAGAATATGCAATTAGATTACCATTTGTATTCTGTATTGGACATCTATCCATTACAGAATACAGGATTAAGTATATTACAACGCAGTGCTGCCACCTAAGGGCCAGCATTGGTATATATTATTAATTAACCTGGCCTATTACCAGTATGGAACGTATTCCCTGATCTCAGCCAAGTTAAGGCATCCCAAGACAATTTCCAGTTTTATTGCTCTAAGAAACCATGGTCAATGTTCTTAATCACAGCAGCATGATGATTAATATCACTTCTGCTGGAAATGCAGAAGCATTCATATGGAAGTTTGAATCCACGTTAATGTTGTTGCAAATAAAGGATTGATGATTTTATATATAATGCTTGCATCTATTGTGTTAGTGCATTATTATTTGTTTTCTATGATTTTTTTTTTCAGACCTGGATGTAAGCAAGAATTATCGATATTAAACTATCAGACATCAGTGCTAATAGTTTAATAATGCTTCTTACTAGCTACATGCATGTGCTGTTACCAACCTGTATAAAATCAATAAACCAAAAATACGGTACATATAGAACATCTCTGCAATCAAAATAACATGCAGAGCAAAGTTAACTCATTTATACCACATGGTACGTGGTGTTAAAAAAAATCTCAGAATTTCCATTTTTCCCATATCGCCCACCCACCCCAATAAGTCTAAAATTATTCAATAAATTGCATGTTTCCCAAAATGTTATAAAAAAATAAAGCTACAACTTATCCCACTAAAAGCAAGCGCTTATACAGCTACGTGAAAGAAACAAATAAATGATATACAGTTCTAGGAATGTAGCAGCCTAAAAATGTTTTCTGTTTTTATTTAAAACCTGCTTTAACTGTTCAAAAGTAAACAACAAAAATATTTAAAGTTGATATCACCACAAGGATAGGTTATCAATATCTGGCCAGCAGGGATCTGACACCCGGCACCCCAGACGATCAGCTGTTTAAAGAGCAGGTGTAGCGCACAAAAGCAATGCTTCTTCCTCAAGATTACACTGCACATTGTCTAGCTTGCATAGGTGGTACAGTGTAATAACAAGTGCTCGTCTTATTCAAGTGAATGGAACAAACACCTGTAATTACACTGTGACTTTAAGACGATGCACAGTGTAATCCTGAAGAGGAAGTAGTACTTTTGAGTGCCACTTCCTCTGCAAACAGCTGATCGGTGGGGTTCCAGGAGTTGTACCCCACCGATCAGATATTGATCACCCATCCTGAGGATAGATCATCAATCTGTACTGGCTGCGCAATGTCTGCAAGGTTACAGAGCGCTAAAGAGAGTGAAAGTTATACTCAGTGAAGAGTCAAAAATCTACATGGGCCAAGGAGATGATGCTGGAAGTTTTTGCCTAATTCAGTTCCACCTGAAGATAACAAATACAATTTGCGCAATTTGCTGCAATTTGCGGTCCCTAATGCACGGGCAATGTCCCTAATGCAACGGTCAACTTGAATGGGTCTGTGATCCGTCCGCACTGAAAAAAAATTAGAACAAGTTAAATTTTTTTGCCGTGTGGAGGCACGTACAGAAACACCATGGAAGCACTCTGTAGTGCTTCCGTGGAGTCCCGATCCTTCCGTTCCGCATCTCCGTGATTGCAGACCCATTCAAGTGAATGGGTCTGCATGCGTGATGCGGGATGCACACAGACGGTGCCCTGTGTATTGCGGACCCGCCATATGCAGGCCGCAATACAGCCATGGGCGCACAACGTCATGAGGCCTTATCCTTCGACCTAACACTTTTGTGTAGAAAAGCTCCTCCAGTTTTCCTACTCCACCCTCCTCCTAGGGTGACAGTTCAACTTTTTTGACACTATTTTTGTGACTTTTTGATGACAGAATTCTGGAGTGAAGTTATGATAAATTAGGGCCTTAGTATTATATTTAGACCAGCAACTTGGCCAGATGCACGTTTAGCTTCTGCACCATTGGATGAGTGCATGCATAATATAATCTTTTTTGCAAATGCTCAGTGCTTGTTTGCTGTTGAAACAAGTGACTAGAGGAGGAGCATCAGGCGCAATAGACAACATTGATGTTGATGGGAAGGAACTACAGCTTCCTTCTGCTGATGTTGACGAGCCCTGACTGCTGGAGAGAGGGTGTGGGCCAATGGGAGATGCAGCGGTTGCTGCATCAGGCTATAACACTAAGTGACTGGCAAGTGCAGTGGCCGTGTTTGGGGTGGCCCCAGTGCTATGCTGGGTCCTCTTAGGCACTGTAACTGTATCATTTACAGAACAGATTTACTATGAATGTGAGTGCACTAAAACGTGATGTACACAGCAATATATTATTGCTGCCTTTAATACTAAGGCACACTAACTGTATCACTAAAATAATGGATTAACTCTGAATTTAGGCGCACTAGAATGCTATGCACACAGCGATATATTACATCTGCCTTTAATACTGAGGCACACTAAATGTATCACTAAAACGGATTAACTCTGTATGTCGGTGTACTAGAACGTGATGGAAACAGTGATATATTACACCTGCCTTTAATACTGAGGCACAGTAACTGTATAGCTAGCAAAATGGATTAACAATGAATGTGAGTGCACTAGAACGTGATGTACACAGCGATATATTATTCCTGCATTTAATACAAAGGCATACTAGCTGTATCACTAAAATAACGGATTAACTCTGAATTTAGGTGCACTAAAATGTGATGCACACAGTGATATATTACATCTGCCTTTAATGCTGAGGCACACTAACTGTATCACTAAAATAACGGATTAACTCTGCACATAGCAATACACTCTCACTGCAGTCTTCCTGGACCCTCCTTCTCCTATATTCTTTTTAAAAAAAATTGCAGCAACACTGTCCCTAGCGCATGAGCGCTTGCCACTTCTCTCCCTATGCTCAGCTTACAGGACAATGGCAGAGACCACAGGATGAGGGTTTTTTAGGGCTGTGATATCACAAGGGATAGCTACCTGCGGATTGGCTGGCTGCATAGCATTATGGGTGATGTTGCGTTCCCGGGCTTCTTTATAACACGTGCAGCCACCATTTTAGTAAAAACTGATTAGTTACCACGAAGCGCAAGGAAATTCATATAGAAAGTTTTACTAAACTTCGGATCGAATTCCGCTTTAAATGCTTGGCTTCGTTCACCACTAAATATCTTTACAGTCAATTCACATAGCAATTATGGACACATTTCTTATTAAATGAATAGTAAATACGTGATGGCAATTTCATTTTCAGCAATTTTCTTGGCAGAATGGAGGAAGAGGAGCCAGTGCAGAAAATCAAATCTGTAGGGAGCAGGTAAGTATGAATCTTCCAATAGGCAATGCAGGTTACAGGGCATAAGCATTTAAACAGTGTATATTGTTCTAACTAAACTGCACATGAGAAAAAAGCTCTAGAGCTACCAATAAACATTCTAGCAAATGTGACCACTCCCCAAAATCATGCTAGAAACAGCACGCCATGTGTTCATGTGAAGATTCACACAGCAAAAAGAGCCAACAGTTGAGAATTGAAACTCATAAAGTTACAAGATACTTTTAAGTCATATTTGTATAATTTCAGTTAAAATCATTTTTACAACATCAACTATTTCCTTCAGGATGGGGCTACACTAGTGTCATAGTTTTGGCCACTTGCCAGACACCATGCAACCTCAATTACCTTATGTTATAAGTCTACAGTGCTACATAACATTGTTTGGTTGTGTGACCATCATTAGAGAGGTGTAGAAGACAGTTGCCTAAGTTGACTTCTTTAGTGACATGTAATAGTGAAATAAAGCCATGTTCAGTAGCTCTTTGATGCAGATTTCCTGTTGCGATTGCGCCAGAATTCTTGCTCACACTGAGCATTAAGAATTCTGGTGCTCTTGCTTACACCACATTTAAAAGGGTTTAAGGCTTTTATACACTTTGCCTGCCACCTTTGTCAAGAGAATATTGGTTAAAAGAGAGTAGGTATGGCTTAGGGGGAGATAGGCATGACTTCTATGAGACAATGTGCATCAACGTTGTGATTAAATTTTGTTGAAATATTCTGATGTAAACTAAGGCAAGAAACTAAAACTCAGTTCTGTCCATTTGATTGGGTCTTGTAGAAATCCATGTTCATGCCTCCAAAACAGCATCATACATGAATGTAACTGATTTTCAGTTACAGAAATTTCGATAACAAAATCTGTCACTTATAGATGGTATAACATAGATTAGACAGTCCAGAATCAGCCACTGTTAATATCTTAGTAGATCTGATATATTGTGTAAAATGTACAGAATATTTCCATTCATTTATCAGTTTAACTTTTTCAGAACCAAACAACTTTTCACTAGTGTTGAGCGAACAGTTCGCGCATCGTTCGGGTTCGTACCGAATTTTGGGGTGTCCGGGACCCGGACCCGAACCCGGACATTTTCAAAAAAGTTCGGGTTCGGGTTCGGTGTTCGTCGATTTCTTCCCGCTTTCTGAAGGGCTGCACAGCAGCCAATCAGCTAGCGTCTTACTTCTTGCCCTAAGAAGCCATCACAGCCATGCCTACTAATGGCATGGCTGTGATTGGCCAAGTGCAGCATGTGACCCAGCCTCTATTTAAGCTGGAGTCACGTAGCACCGCACGTCACACTGCTCTGACTAGTGTAGGGAGAGGATGCAGCTTCTGTGAGGGCGAGATAGGCAGGGAAAAGTCAGCAACAGCACCTAATGAACGGATCGATCTGCAGCTGAGAATCAGTGAACTTCTGCTATTTACTTGATTGCTGGTTTTTTGGCTGCACAGAGCGTTTTTCTGTCACTTATTTTCTGGGTTGATCGGCGGCCATTTTGTGACTTGTGGTGCTCCAGAACAAGCTGCCACACATCCATCAATGCTTCAATACTATTTTTTTTTTTGCTATATCCTCCATCAGGGGCTTGGCTGTGCTAATTGTCACCCCTAGAAACTCAGGATAGCAATTTCTATATTTTATTAAGGGGTTAAATACAATTGCCCAAATACCAATCCCCTAAATCTGGTGTTCCAGCTTTGGCTAGACAAGCATAATACTGTCTGCTGTCTGGCAAAGGATAGATTATTTTCTGGGGTGAAATTCAATTGGCAAAATAGCAAAACCATACATCAGTGGTTTCAGCAGTGGCTGGCAAAATATAATAGTGTCCGCCAAAACAGATATTTTGGTTTGGGGTTAAATTCAATTGCCAAAATAGCAATACCATACATCAGTGGTTTCAGCAGTGGCTGGCAAAATATATTAGTGTTTCCTCCAAAACATATATTTTGTTCTGGGGTGAAATTCACTTGCCAAAATAGCAACACCCTAAATCTGGTGTCACAGCTGTGCCTGGCAAACTATATTAGTATCCGCAAAAACATATATTTTCTTCTGGGGTGAAATTCACTTGCCAAAATAGCAACACCCTAAATCTGGTGTCACAGCTGAGCCTGGCAAACTATATTAGTATCCGCAAAAACATATATTTTGTTCTGGGGTGAAATTCACTTGCCAAAATAGCAACACCACTAAATCTGGTGTCACAGCTGAGCCTGGCAAACTATATTAGTATCCGCAAAAACATATATTTTGTTCTGGGGTGAAATTCACTTGCCAAAATAGCAATCACTCTAAATCTGGTGTCACAGCTGAGCCTGGCAAACTATATTAGTATCCGCAAAAACATATATTTTCTTCTGGGGTGAAATTCACTTGCCAAAATAGCAATCCACTAAATCTGGTGTCACAGCTGAGCCTGGCAAACTATATTAGTATCCGCAAAAACATATATTTTGTTCTGGGGTGAAATTCACTTGCCAAAATAGCAATCCACTAAATCTGGTGTCACAGCTGAGCCTGGCAAACTATATTATTATCCGCAAAAACATATATTTTGTTCTGGGGTGAAATTCACTTGCCAAAATAGCAATCCTCTAAATCTGGTGTCACAGCTGAGCCTGGCAAACTATATTAGTATCCGCAAAAACATATATTTTGTTCTGGGGTGAAATTCACTTGCCAAAATAGCAATCCACTAAATCTGGTGTCACAGCTGAGCCTGGCAAACTATATTATTATCCGCAAAAACATATATTTTGTTCTGGGGTGAAATTCACTTGCCAAAATAGCAATCCTCTAAATCTGGTGTCACAGCTGAGCCTGGCAAACTATATTAGTATCCGCAAAAACATATATTTTCTTCTGGGGTGAAATTCACTTGCCAAAATAGCAACACCCTAAATCTGGTGTCACAGCTGAGCCTGGCAAACTATATTAGTATCCGCAAAAACATATATTTTCTTCTGGGGTGAAATTCACTTGCCAAAATAGCAACACCCTAAATCTGGTGTCACAGCTGAGCCTGGCAAACTATATTAGTATCCGCAAAAACATATATTTTGTTCTGGGGTGAAATTCACTTGCCAAAATAGCAATCCTCTAAATCTGGTGTCACAGCTGAGCCTGGCAAACTATATTAGTATCCGCAAAAACATATATTTTGTTCTGGGGTGAAATTCACTTGCCAAAATAGCAATCCACTAAATCTGGTGTCACAGCTGAGCCTGGCAAACTATATTATTATCCGCAAAAACATATATTATGTTCTGGGGTGAAATTCACTTGCCAAAATAGCAATCCCCTAAATCTGGTGTCACAGCTGAGCCTGGCAAACTATATTAGTATCCGCAAAAACATATATTTTCTTCTGGGGTGAAATTCACTTGCCAAAATAGCAACACCACTAAATCTGGTGTCACAGCTGAGCCTGGCAAACTATATTAGTATCCGCAAAAACATATATTTTGTTCTGGGGTGAAATTCACTTGCCAAAATAGCAATCCTCTAAATCTGGTGTCACAGCTGAGCCTGGCAAACTATATTAGTATCCGCAAAAACATATATTTTCTTCTGGGGTGAAATTCACTTGCCAAAATAGCAACACCCTAAATCTGGTGTCACAGCTGAGCCTGGCAAACTATATTAGTATCCGCAAAAACATATATTTTCTTCTGGGGTGAAATTCACTTGCCAAAATAGCAATCCACTAAATCTGGTGTCACAGCTGAGTCTGGCAAACTATATTAGTATCCGCAAAAACATATATTTTGTTCTGGGGTGAAATTCACTTGCCAAAATAGCAATCCACTAAATCTGGTGTCACAGCTGAGCCTGGCAAACTATATTATTATCCGCAAAAACATATATTTTGTTCTGGGGTGAAATTCACTTGCCAAAATAGCAATCCACTAAATCTGGTGTCACAGCTGAGCCTGGCAAACTATATTATTATCCGCAAAAACATATATTTTGTTCTGGGGTGAAATTCACTTGCCAAAATAGCAATCCTCTAAATCTGGTGTCACAGCTGAGCCTGGCAAACTATATTAGTATCCGCAAAAACATATATTTTGTTCTGGGGTGAAATTCACTTGCCAAAATAGCAATCCACTAAATCTGGTGTCACAGCTGAGCCTGGCAAACTATATTATTATCCGCAAAAACATATATTTTGTTCTGGGGTGAAATTCACTTGCCAAAATAGCAATCCACTAAATCTGGTGTCACAGCTGAGCCTGGCAAACTATATTATTATCCGCAAAAACATATATTTTGTTCTGGGGTGAAATTCACTTGCCAAAATAGCAATCCTCTAAATCTGGTGTCACAGCTGAGCCTGGCAAACTATATTAGTATCCGCAAAAACATATATTTTCTTCTGGGGTGAAATTCACTTGCCAAAATAGCAATCCACTAAATCTGGTGTCACAGCTGAGCCTGGCAAACTATATTATTATCCGCAAAAACATATATTTTGTTCTGGGGTGAAATTCACTTGCCAAAATAGCAATCCTCTAAATCTGGTGTCACAGCTGAGCCTGGCAAACTATATTAGTATCCGCAAAAACATATATTTTCTTCTGGGGTGAAATTCACTTGCCAAAATAGCAATCACCCTAAATCTGGTGTCACAGCTGAGCCTGGCAAACTATATTAGTATCCGCAAAAACATATATTTTGTTCTGGGGTGAAATTCACTTGCCAAAATAGCAATCACTCTAAATCTGGTGTCACAGCTGAGCCTGGCAAACTATATTAGTATCCGCAAAAACATATATTTTCTTCTGGGGTGAAATTCACTTGCCAAAATAGCAATCCACTAAATCTGGTGTCACAGCTGAGCCTGGCAAACTATATTAGTATCCGCAAAAACATATATTTTGTTCTGGGGTGAAATTCACTTGCCAAAATAGCAATCCACTAAATCTGGTGTCACAGCTGAGCCTGGCAAACTATATTAGTATCCGCAAAAACATATATTTTCTTCTGGGGTGAAATTCACTTGCCAAAATAGCAACACCCTAAATCTGGTGTCACAGCTGAGCCTGGCAAACTATATTAGTATCCGCAAAAACATATATTTTCTTCTGGGGTGAAATTCACTTGCCAAAATAGCAACACCCTAAATCTGGTGTCACAGCTGAGCCTGGCAAACTATATTAGTATCCGCAAAAACATATATTTTGTTCTGGGGTGAAATTCACTTGCCAAAATAGCAATCCTCTAAATCTGGTGTCACAGCTGAGCCTGGCAAACTATATTAGTATCCGCAAAAACATATATTTTGTTCTGGGGTGAAATTCACTTGCCAAAATAGCAATCCACTAAATCTGGTGTCACAGCTGAGCCTGGCAAACTATATTATTATCCGCAAAAACATATATTTTGTTCTGGGGTGAAATTCACTTGCCAAAATAGCAACACCCTAAATCTGGTGTCACAGCTGAGCCTGGCAAACTATATTAGTATCCGCAAAAACATATATTTTCTTCTGGGGTGAAATTCACTTGCCAAAATAGCAACACCCTAAATCTGGTGTCACAGCTGAGCCTGGCAAACTATATTAGTATCCGCAAAAACATATATTTTGTTCTGGGGTGAAATTCACTTGCCAAAATAGCAACACCCTAAATCTGGTGTCACAGCTGTGCCTGGCAAACTATATTAGTATCCGCAAAAACATATATTTTCTTCTGGGGTGAAATTCACTTGCCAATATAGCAACCCCTAAATCTGGTGTCACAGCTGAGCCTGTCAAACTATAATAGTATCCGCAAAAACATATATTTTGTTCTGGGGTGAAATTCACTTGCCAAAATAGCAATCCACTAAATCTGGTGTCACAGCTGAGCCTGGCAAACTATATTAGTATCCGCAAAAACATATATTTTCTTCTGGGGTGAAATTCACTTGCCAAAATAGCAATACCCTAAATCTGGTGTCACAGCTGTTGCAGGCCCATTGTAAATCTGTCCATAAAAGGATACCTTTCATCCAGGGCCTAAATACTTGCCCTAAAAGAGATATTCCCTAAATCAGTGGTTACTGCTGTGCCTGGATTAGTGTAATAAGCTACATAAACAAATAGGCAGATAGTGGTAGGTGCCTGTAAAAAAGGCCTGAATTTGAAATCAATACATTGGGCCAAATATTTTTTTCCTTATTGTGGTGCTTGGTGAACGGTAACAATGAGGAAAACATCTAGTAAGGGACGCGGACGCGGTCGTGGTGGTGTTAGTGTACCCTCTGGTGCTGGGAGAGGACGTGGCCATTCTGCCACAGCCACACGTCCTAGTGAACCAACTACCTCAAGTTCCAGTACCCGCCAGAATTTACAGCGATATTTGGTGGGGCCCAATGCCGTTCTAAGGATGGTAAGGCCTGAGCAGGTACAGGCGCTAGTCAATTGGGTGGCCGACAGTGGATCCAGCACGTTCACAACATTATCTCCCACCCAGTCTTCTGCAGAAAGCGCACAGGTGGCACCTGAAAACCAAGCCCATCAGTCTGTCACATCACCCCCATGCATATCAGGGAAACTGTCTGAGCCTCAAGTTATGCAGCAGTCTCTTATGCTGTTTGAAGACTCTGCTGGCAGGGTTTCCCAAGGGAATCCACCTAGCCCTTCCCCTGTGGTGGAAGACATAGAATGCACTGATGCACAACCTCTGATGTTTACTGATGATGAGGACATGGGAATACCACCTCATCGGAGTCCGCACGTCTCTGATGATGACGAAACACAGGTGCCAACTGCTGCGTCTTTCTGCAGTGTGCAGACCGAACAGGAGGACAGGGAGGAAGACTGTGTGGAAGACGATGCAGGGGACGATGAGGTCCTAGACCCCACATGGAATGAAGGTCGTGCCACTGACTTTCATAGTTCAGAGGAAGAGGCAGTGGTGAGACCGAGCCAACAGCGTAGCAAAAGAGGGAGCAGGGGGCAAAAGCAGAACAGCCGCCGCCAAGAGAGTTCGCCTGATACAGGCCACCGCCACCAGGGACCGAGCACCCCAAAGGCAGCTTCAAGGAGTTCCCTGGCATGGCACTTCTTTAAACAATGTGCTGACGACAAGACCCGAGTGGTTTGCACGCTGTGCCATCAGATCCTGAAGCGAGGCATTAACGTTCTGAACCTTAGCACAACCTGCATGACCAGGCATCTACATGCAAAGCATGAACTGCAGTGGAGTAAACACCTTAAAAGCAAGGAACTCACTCAGGCTCCCCCTGCTCCCTCTTCTGCTGCTGCCTCGGCCTCTTCCTCCGCCTCGGGAGGAATGTTGGCACCTGCCGCCCACCAAACAGAGGATGTGCCAGCGACACCACCACCTGCGTCACCAAGCATCTCCACCATGTCACACGGCAGCGTTCAGCTCTCCATCTCACAAACCTTGGAGAGAAAGCGTAAATTCCCACCTAGCCACCCTCGAGCCCTGGGCCTGAATGCCAGCATTTCTAAACTACTGGCCTTTGAAATGCTGTCATTCAGGCTGGTGGACACAGACAGCTTCAAACAGCTGATGTCCATGGCTGTCCCACAGTATGTTGTCCCCAGCCGCCACTACTTCTCCAAGACAGCCGTGCATTCCCTGCACATGCAAGTGTCCGATAAAATCAAGTGTGCACTGCGCAACGCCATTTGTGGCAAGGTCCACCTAACCACAGATACGTGGACCAGTAAGCACGGCCAGGGACGCTATATCTCCCTAACTGCACACTGGGTAAATGTAGTGGCGGCTGGGCCCCAGGCGGAGAGTTCCTTGGCGCACGTCCTTCCGCCGCCAAGGATCACAGGGCATCATTGTTTGCCTCCTGTAGCCTCCTCCTCCTACTCGGCTTCCTCCTCCTCTGCTTCCACCAGCTCATCCAGTCAGCCACACACCTTCACCACCAACTTCAGCACAGCCCGGGTAAACGTCAGCAGGCCATTCTGAAACTCATATGTTTGGGGGACAGGCCCCACACCGCGCAGGAGTTGTGGCGGGGTATTGAACAACAGACCGACCAGTGGTTGCTGCCGGTGGGCCTCAAGCCCGGCCTGGTGGTGTGCGATAATGGGCGAAATCTCGTCGCAGCTCTGGGACTAGCCGGTTTGACGCACATCCCTTGCCTGGCGCATGTGCTGAATTTGGTGGTGCAGAAGTTCATTCACAACTACCCCAACATGTCAGAGCTGCTGCATAAAGTGAGGGCCGTCTGTGCGCGATTCCGGCGTTCACATCCTGCCGCTGCTCGCCTGTCTGCGCTACAGCGTAACTTCGGCCTTCCCGCTCACCGCCTCATATGCGACGTGCCCACCAGGTGGAACTCCACCTTGCACATGCTGGAGAGACTGTGCGAGCAGCAGCAGGCCATAGTGGAGTTTTAGCTGCAGCACGCACGCGTCAGTCGCACTGCGGAACAGCACCACTTCACCACCAATGATTGGGCCTCCATGCGAGACCTGTGTGCCCTGTTGCGCTGTTTCGAGTACTCCACCAACATGGCCAGTGGCGATGACACCGTTATCAGCGTTACAATACCACTTCTATGTCTCCTTGAGAAAACGCTTAGGGCGATGATGGAAGAGGAGGTGGCCCAGGAGGAGGAGGAGGAGGAGGAGGAGGATGAGGGGTCATTTTTAGCACTTTCAGGCCAGTCTGTTAGAAGTGGCTCAGAGGGAGGTTTTTGCAACAGCAGAGGCCAGGTACAAATGTGGCCAGCCAGGGCCCACTACTGGAGGACGAGGAGGATGAGGAGGAGGTGGAGGAGGATGAGGATGAAGCAGGTTCACAGCGGGGTGGCACCCGACACAGCTCAGGCCCATCACTGGTGCGTGGCTGGGGGATACGGAGGACGATGACGATACGCCTCCCACAGAGGACAGCTTGTCCTTACCTCTGGGGAGCCTGGCACACATGAGCGACTACATGCTGCAGTGCCTGCGCAACGACAGCAGAGTTGCCCACATTTTAACGTGTGCGGACTACTGGGTTGCCACCCTGCTGGATCCCCGATACAAAGACAATGTGCCCACCTTACTTCCTGCACTGGAGCGTGATAGGAAGATGCGCGAGTTCAAGCGCACGCTGGTAGAGGCGCTCCTGAGAGCATTCCCAAATGTCACAGGGGAACAGGTGGAAGCCCAAGGCGAAGGCAGAAGAGGAGCAAGAGGTCGCCAACGCAGCAGTGTCACGGCCAGCTCTTCTGAGGGCAGGGTTAGCATGGCAGAAATGTGGAAAAGTTTTGTCTCCACGCCACAGCTAACTGCACAACCACCTGATACGGAACGTGTTAGCAGGAGGCAGCATTTCACTAACATGGTTGAACAGTACGTCTGCACACCCCTCCACGTACTGACTGATGGTTCGGCCCCATTCAACTTCTGGGTCTCCAAATTGTCCACGTGGCCAGAGTTAGCATTTTATGCCTTGGAGGTGCTGGCCTGCCCGGCGGCCAGCGTTTTGTCTGAACGTGTATTCAGCACGGCAGGGGGCGTCATTACTGACAAACGCAGCCGCCTGTCCACAGCCAACGTGGACAAGCTGACGTTCATAAAAATTAACCAGGCATGGATCCCACAGGACCTGTGCCTCCCTTGTGCAGAATAGACATTTCCCTCCCCATCAACCATGTATTCTTGTTCTCTGGGGCACTTCTTTATTGAATCCTCATTTTTTTTACTTTACCATGATCTTGCGGTGCAACCCAAAGTTGAATGAACCTCTCCTCTGTCTGGGTGCTGGTCCAAAATACATGAGAGTGACATTCTCCGTTGGTGGTTGATATGACGCATGATTCCTTGCTGTGGGACCTCTCTCCTCTGTCTGGGTGCTGGTCCAAAATACATGAGAGTGACATTCTCCGTTGGTGGTTGATATGACGCATGATTCCTTGCTGTGGGACCTCTCTCCTCTGTCTGTGTGCTGGGCCTAAATAAATGAGAGTGACATTCTCCGGTGGTGGGTGATATGACGCATGATTCCATGCTGTGGGACCTGTATCCTCTGTCTGGGTGCTGGTCCAAAATACATGAGAGTGGCCTTCTCCGGTGGTGGGTGATATGACGCATGATTCCATGCTGTGGGACCTGTATCCTCTGTCTGGGTGCTGGTCCAAAATACATGAGAGTGGCCTTCTCCGGTGGTGGGTGATATGACGCATGATTCCATGCTGTGGGACCTGTATCCTCTGTCTGGGTGCTGGTCCAAAATACATGAGAGTGACATTCTCCGGTGCAGGGTGATATGACGCATGATTCCTTGCTGTGGGACCTGTATCCTCTGTCTGGGTGCTGGTCCAAAATACATGAGAGTGACATTCTCCGTTGGTGGTTGATATGACGCATGATTCCTTGCTGTGGGACCTCTCTCCTCTGTCTGGGTGCTGGTCCAAAATACATGAGAGTGACATTCTCCGTTGGTGGTTGATATGACGCATGATTCCTTGCTGTGGGACCTCTCTCCTCTGTCTGTGTGCTGGGCCTAAATAAATGAGAGTGACATTCTCCGGTGGTGGGTGATATGACGCATGATTCCATGCTGTGGGACCTGTATCCTCTGTCTGGGTGCTGGTCCAAAATACATGAGAGTGGCCTTCTCCGGTGGTGGGTGATATGACGCATGATTCCATGCTGTGGGACCTGTATCCTCTGTCTGGGTGCTGGTCCAAAATACATGAGAGTGGCCTTCTCCGGTGGTGGGTGATATGACGCATGATTCCATGCTGTGGGACCTGTATCCTCTGTCTGGGTGCTGGTCCAAAATACATGAGAGTGACATTCTCCGGTGCAGGGTGATATGACGCATGATTCCTTGCTGTGGGACCTGTATCCTCTGTCTGGGTGCTGGTCCAAAATACATGAGAGTGACATTCTCTGGTGCAGGGTGATATGACGCATGATTCCTTGCTGTGGGACCTCTCTTCAATTGATATTGGTTAATTTTTATTTATTTTATTTAATTTTAATTCATTTCCCTATCCACATTTGTTTGCAGGGGATTTTTCTACACTTTGCTGCCTTTGGCAGCCCTCTAGCCCTTTCCTGGACTATTTTACAGCCTTTTTTGTGCCTAAAAGTTCGGGTCCCCATTGACTTCAATGGGGTTCGGGTTCGGGATAAAGTTCGGATCGAGTTCGAATCCCGAACCCGAACATTTCCGGGAAGTTCGGCCGAACTTCTCGAACCCGAACATCCAGGTGTTCGCTCATCTCTACTTTTCACCCTAAGGACCGAGCTGAATTTTTCAAATCTTATTTATATCACACTATGTGGCAATAACTTTACTTTTATTTTTCCAAGCAATATTGAGATTGTGTTCTCATAACACATTGTACTTCATATTACTTGTAAATTTGAGTTTGTATGTTTTATCCTTATTTTTTTTTTAATCCAAATTGTAAGAAAATTTTGAAAAAAAATAGCAATTTTCAAAAATGTAATTTCTCTGTTTTTAAGACACTGATACCTCATAAAATAGTTAATTAACCCATCCACCTGCCTCTGATTGAGAGGTTTTTTTCAACTGAATCAGCAGCAGGTGGGCAGGGAAAGCCATGATCTCGCAAATATTTAGGACTCATCTTTATGTACTTGGGATGTTAGCTACAAGATTTTGGCAAAATTAAAGTACGTGTCCCAGAATTTTGCTAAGAGGAACTGTCGCCTATTTATTTTGCCTTTAGTTAAAGCACCATAATTCTGACAGATTACCTTTTAACTGGGAGATCATATTTTTGGTGACACATTTCCTTTAACCGCTTCAGCCCCCCTAGCTTAAACACCCTTAATGACCAGGCCACTTTTTACAATTCTGCACTACACTACTTTCACCGTTTATTGCTCCGTCATACAAATTACCACCCAAATGAATTTTACCTCCTTTTCTTCTCACTAATTGAGCTTTCATTTGGTGGTATTTCATTGTTGCTGACATTTTGTGAATTTCGGCATTTTGAAGCAGCTCTGACTTTCTGAGCGCCTGTCATGTTTCTTCAGGTGCTAGAATGTCAGGATAGTATAAATACCCCCCAAATGACACCATTTTAGATAGAAGACACCCCAAAGTATTCACGGAGGGGCATGGTGAGTTCATGTATCATTTCATTTTTTTTCACAAGTTAGTGGAAAATGACACTTTCTGTGAAAAAAATAAATAAAAAATTTCAATTTCTGATAACTTCTGGCAAAAAAAATAAAAAATCTCAGACGGACTCACTATGCCCCTCAGTGAATACCTTGGGGTGTCTACTTTCCGAAATGGGGTCATTTGTGAGGTGTGTTTACTGTTCTGGCATTTTGGGCGGGGCTAAATTGTGAGCCGCCAGGTAAAACCTAAAGGTACTCGTTGGAATTTGGGCCCTTTAGCATCCAGGCTGCAAAAAGTGTCACTTATGTGGTATCGCCGTACTCAGGAGAAGTAGGGCAATGTGTTTTAGGGTGTATTTTTACATATACCCATGTTGGGTGAGAGAAATATCTCTGTAAATTGTCAACTTTGTATAAAAATTTTTAAAAGTTGTCGTTTACAGAGATATTTTCACACAAAGTATGAGTATATATAAAAATACACCCCAAAACACATTGCCCTACTTCTCCTGAGTACGGCGATACCACATGTGTGCCACTTTTTGCAGCCTGGGTGCGCAAAGGCCCTAAAACTAATGAGTACCTTTAGGATTTCACACAGCATTTTTACGCATTTGGATTCCAGACTTCTTCTCACGCTTTAGGGCCCCTAAAATGCCAGGACAGTATAAATACCCACATGTGACCCCATTTTGGAAGAAGACACCCCAAGGTATTCCGTGAGGGGTATGGTGAGTTCATGTAAAATTTTATTTTTGTCACAAGTTAGTGGAATATAAGACTTTGTAAAAAACAAAATAAAAAAAAAATATATCAATTTCCGCTAACTTGTGCCAAAAAATAAAAATTCTGTGGACTCGCCATGCCCCTCACGGAATACCTTGGGGTGTTTTCTTTCCAAAATGGGGTCACATGTGGGGTATTTATACTCACCTGGCATTTTAGGGGCCCCTAAAGCGTGAGAATCCAAATGCATAAAAATGGCCTGTGAAATCCAAAAGGTACTCATTAGTTTTAGGGCCCCTTTGCGCACCCAGGCTGCAAAAAAGTGTCACTCATGTGGTATCCCCATACTCAGGAGAAGTAGGGCAATGTGTTTTGGGGTGTATTTTTACATATACCCATGCTGTGTGTGAGAAATATCGCTGTAAACGACAACTTTTTAAATTTTTTTATTCAAAGTTGTCAATTTACAGAGATATTTCTCTCACCCAGCATAGGTATATGTAAAAATACACCCCAAAACACATTTCCCTACTTCTCCTGAGTACGGCGATACCACATGAGTGACACTTTTTTGCAGCCAAGATGCGCAAAGGGGCCCAAATTCCAATGAGTACCTTTTAGGAGGGCATTTTTCTTCTCACGCTTTAGGGCCCCTAAAATGCCAGGGCAGTATAAATACCCCACATGTGACCCCATTTTGGAAAGAAGACACCCCAAGATATTCCATGAGGGGCATGGTGAGTTCATAGAAGATTTTTTTTTTGGCACAAGTTAGTGGAAATTGATTTTTTATTGTTTTTTCTCACAAAGTCTCCCTTTCCGCTAACTTTTGACAAAAAGTTTAATTTTTCATGGACTCATTATGCCCCTCAGCGAGTACCTTGGGGTGTCTTCTTTCCAAAATGGGGTCACATGTGGGGTATTTATACTGCCCTGGCATTTTAGGGGCCCTAAAGCGTGAGAAGAAATATGCGTAAAAATGCCCTCCTAAAAGGTACTCATTAGAATTTGGGCCCCTTGGCGCATCTGCAAAAAAGTGTCACTCATGTGGTATCGCCGTACTCAGGAGAAGTGGGGCAATGTGTTTTGGGGTGTATTTTTACATATACCCATGCTGGGTGAGGGAAATATCTCTGTAAATTGACAACTTTGAATAAAAAAAATTAAAAAGTTGTCGTTTACAGCGATATTTCTCACACACAGTATTCAGTATTGGTATATGTAAAAATACACCCCGAAACTCATTGCCCTACCTCTCCTGAGTACGGCAATACCACATGTGTGACACTTTTTTGCAGCCAAGATGCGCAAAGGGGCCCTAAAACCAATGAGTACCTTTAGGATTTCACAGGCCATTTTTACGCATTTGGATTCTCACGCTTTAGGACCCCTAAAATGCCAGGACAGTATAAATACCCCACATGTGACCCCATTGTGGAAAGAAAACACCCCAAGGTATTCCGTGAGGGTTATGGCGAGTTCACAGAAAAAAAAAAATTGGCACAAGTTAGCGGAAATTGTTTTTTTTTTTTTTTTTTTACAGTCTCATATTCCACTAACTTGTGACAAAAAATAAAATTTTGCATTAACTCGCCATACCCCTCACGGAATACCTTGGGGTGTCTTCTTTCTAAAATGGGGTCACATGTGGGGTATTTATACTGTCCTGGCATTTGAGGGTCTCCGCAATAATTACACATATGGCCAGCATTAGGAGTATCTGTGATTCTCCTTATATTGAGCATACGGGTAATGAGATTTTTTTTTTCCGTTCAGCCTCTGCGCTGAAAAAAAAAAAAATGAACGGCACAGATTTTTTCATTCGCATCGATCAATGTGGATGAAAAAATCTGTGCCAAAATCAGTGAATGCGTTGCGGTGGGCTGGGCGCTAGCTACCTAACAAGTAGCTAACTAACTGGCGGTGATAAGGGACCCTTATGCCCCATTCACACGTCCGAAATTCTGTTTGCGGAACGGAATTGCGGACCCATTCATTTCTATGGGGACAGACTTTGTCCCGCTCGGATCCGGAATTACGGATCCGCGCTTCGAGTCTGCACTTCCGTTCCGCAAAAATATAGAACATGTCCTATTCTTGTCCGCAGTGCGGACAAGAAAAAGCATTTTCTATATAGTTCTGGCAATGTGAGGATCTGCAAAATGCGGAAAGCACATTGCCGGTGTCCGTGTTTTGAGGATCTGCGGATCGGATCCGCGGATCGGATCCGCGGATCGGATCCGCGGATCGGATCCGCGGATCCGTGAATCCACGGATCCGCAAAACACCTATGGACGTCTGAATGGAGCCTTACAAGGGGTGTGATCAATGACAGGGGGTGATCAGGGGTCTAGATGGGGTGATCAAGGGGTTAATAGGTGAGGGGGTGGGGGGTTAGTGTAGTGTTTCGTGCAACTTTACAGTGTTACCTGGTCCTCTGGTGGTCGATCCCAGCAAATGGGACCACCAGAGGACCAGGTAGCAGCTATATCAGACGCTGTTCACAAAACAGCGTCTGATATAGCTGTTTGATGCGATTTTATTCGCATCTACAGCCTGCCAGCGATGGATCATCGCTGGCAGGCTGTAGCCTAACTGCCGAGACGCGCTTCCCTGTGAACGCGCACGCGCGCGCGTTCACAGGAAGTCTCGGCTCTCACGAGATGACGTGCCGACGCGTCATCTCAGAGCTACAGGACCACCCGCAGGACGCATCCCTGCGTTAGGCGGTCCTGTACTGGTTAAATCACGTTTACTAAAATCTGTTTCTGTACATGTCCTCAGTCCATCTGTCACACTGTGTCTCTCTAGCGCAATAATATTTCCCAGATTCTTCAGGTTTCACTCCAGTGAGTTTAAAATAAACTTCTCCTTTATTTGTGTCTCTTGTTAGAGTTAAACGTCCCTGGACAGATTGGCCATAATCTATGTGATTATTGTAACATATTCTTCCCAACCAGTCCAGTTCTTTCCGTTCAGAATGTCTGACCCAATGTACACAAGCCATGTTAGTGCTGTCAGTGAGGGAGGCCCCGCTCACTTTACAGGTCATGTCGAGAGTCTCTGATGGTTTCACAGTCCCAGGACCAGACTCCACCATAGAGATTTGTGATGTGACAACTGCAATAGAAAAACATACGGTATGTCTTAGCATTTGAGAAATATATTATCATAGTGACAAACTTAGACAATTTCAGTAAATGAAACCTACATTGCAGAGATATTACAGCACTGAGTAACCACAGGAGAGCCTTCATGTCTAATCCGAGGAATTATAGAAAAGTTTAGCTCAGGATCTATGTGTGCTGATACAGATCAGTGAACGTTTCCTGATCTGTTCTCTATTTAAAGTTCAAAGTCATCTGAATATATTTACATATTTAATGTCATGAAAATTGAGGGAAATCTCTCCTTGTGTGACTAGTGACTATATTACTATCACTGGAGCAAGAAAACTCTCTAAAACTTTAAAGGAACCTGTCACCTGTACTATGCTACCCTCACTGAGCATTTCTAAATGTTTATTGTGTTGCCCTAAACATATAAATTACACTTTTAATTTCATCTGCAGCCAAATTAAATAAGTATGTTGCATTTTGTACTTCCCACCTTATATGCAAATTAACATAAAAGAGTCATATCTTACTTGTGTGACCAGCGAAGAGTCATATTTTCTCTGAGTCAAGCTCCACAGCTCTGCCTTAGAAACGCCCCTATAGATAAAATCTAGCAGATTCATTGTCAATCAAAGTCTAGGGGGAGGGAAATAGGCTCTGATGGTGTGAGGGGAAGGAATTATTTATGCAAATGAGCATAACAACGGGAACAGGGGTGTAATGATCGCGGTCGCAGAGTGTGCGACCGCGAACGGGCCTGGTGGGGGGGAGTGGGCCCGCTCTCACAGGGCCCGGCATGAAGTACAGTGACCATGCCGGTGTTTTGCTGAAAGTCTATAGTTTGCCGAAAGTCTATAGCGGAAGTCACGTGGTGCGCTGCACAAGCGCACAAGCGTGCTTCCGCGAATCATTCCTGCAGCCTTCATTAGTTTGCAGTAGTTTGCGCACTGTGCATGCGCACACTTAAAGGTACAGAGACTTCTTAAAGTGACGGTCATCTCCATTAAAATACAGCTCCCCCCCAGGCTCATTAATCTACATTAATTTGTACCCTCGCGGGCTCGCTTCACTCGGCGCGCATTGGGCTCGGCCTAGCTGCGCTCGGCATTTAGTAAAACTAACTCTATGCCGCCATTGATAGTAAAGAAGGAAATGGATGGTAAAGAAAGAGATGGATAGTTTTTCTATTGCAGTTGTCACATCACAAATCTCTTGCGAGCGAACCGAGCCCGATGCGTGGCGAGTGAAGCGAGCCCGCGAGGGTACAAATTAATGTAGATGCTGTCACTTTAAGACGTCTCCATACACATAATTCTGCGCACATGCGGTGCGAGAAGTACTTCAATGGAGGCTGCAGGGATGATTCGTGGAATTGCGCTTGTGAGCTTGCGCAGCGCTCCACGTGACTTCCGCTATAGACTTTCGGCAATCTATAGAGATCTGGCAGAACACCGGGCCTCGTCAGAGGGTGGGGCGCATACTCACCCGGCAGTTATCACTGCTGGACTGTCTTCTCCAGGGTGAAGCAAGGATCTCTCTCTCCGCTCCCTGAGAGCTTAGAGCTCCGGCTCTCCCCCTGCTGGCTGCACAATGAGCTGCTGGCTGTGGGAGGAACCTCCAGCACAGCCAGCCTGCAGGATGTCAGTGTGGGTGCGTGACATCAGGGAAGGTAAGTATGTGTTTTTTTTTGTTTGTTTTTCCCACCCATAAAGCTGCAGACTAAAGTCAAGGGGGGGGGGGGTCACAACAAGCATGAGGGGGCACAAAAGTGGGCATTTTTACTGAGGGGGCACATTTATGAGCATAACTACTGTGAGGTGGCAGTGGGCACATAATCTGGTATAACCACTGTGAGGGGGCACATAATCTGGTATAACCACTGTGAGGGGGCACATAATCTGGACATAACTACTGTGAGGGGGCACATAATCTGGCATCACTACTGTGAAGGGGCACATAACCTGGACATAACTACTGTGAGGGGGCACGTTATCTGGCATAACCACTGTGAGGGGGCACATATCTGGCCAAAACCACTGTGAGGGGGCATATATCTGGACATAACTACTGTGAAGGGGCACATATCTGGGCATAACTACTGTGAGGGGGCAGATATCTGGGCATTACTACTGTGAGGGGGCACATAATATGGCATAACTACTGTGAGGGGGCACATAATCTGGCATACCTACTGTGACAGGGACAAAGGTGGGCATAACTACAGAGATGGACAACAAGAAGGACATAACTATTGTGGAGGGACCACAAGGTGGGCTTCATTACTGTGAGGGGCCACAATGTGGGCATTAGTACTGTGCAGTAGTACTTAGGGGAAATGTTCTAGATTACCCTGCTATACATTGGCATGGCTCGGTCTTACAGACCAGCACAGCGCCCCCTGCTAGTGATTTCACAGGGGCAGTCAACCATCCCTTTCTTATGTGATTATTCTTTTTTTCTCCCCACAGGGACCTTGTTCTGGATCCAGCAGACATCACGCCAATGCCAGTGACACCCTGGATCAGGTAGGACCAGATTTTATAAGTTAGATTTGGTGAGTGTAGCCATGCATTGGGTTTAGTGTAGAAAAAATTTGCCGCCTCTTTGTATAAATTGGGGGGGGGGGGGGGCAATCCAAAGTTTGCACCGGGGCCCATAACACTAGTTATGCCACTGAGCAGGAAAGCTTTAGAGGGTGATATAATAGGACATGTTAGTCCTGAGAAGGTTATGGATAGATCGCTAGGAACTATAAAGGTAGACAAGCTTGAAGGTACATTCAGTTTTGTATGTGAAAAAATGGCGACAGGTTCCCTTTAACTTTTAATAATTAAATCATGAAAAAATACTAAAGACCACCCATCCAAAATGATCACATATTCAGTAGCCATATCAACACCTGTACGTTTTGGCATCTGTGATAACATAATAAGATTATATCTGGTCTGTCTTTGTGCATATGATAAGCCTGTAATGGTTCTTCTTACTCAGGATTAAGTTGTACAGAGTGTGGACCAGGGCTTACCAAGTGGGTTGGGACCAGGAGAAGGATCTATCCCTAAATTGCTCTTACGGTTACCCCGGCTACAAGTGGAGCACCCTTCCCGAAGGGGGTGACTCCACTTATTGATGGCTAAACCCTGCGCTGTCACCTGTAAGGCCTTAAAAATAAGAGCTTCATCTACTTCACATAAACTGTCCCAACGCGTTTCCACAATTTTCTGATAATGTTGGTTCCTCAGGGGACCAAAGTATGATGAAAGATGTAGATAATGGCATCCTGATAGTTCTAGGTGTACCGGATATCTTTAGGCGCTGCTATACATACTTACTATGTAGTCATGGTGCACCAAACGAAAATTGTGCTACATGTAGCATCAAATCCGGTGATGCAAGAAGGTTTTTTGTTGTAGGTAACCATGTGGCCAATTCTATGCAAACGTCACTTCTGGCCACTGGAACGGTATGGACATCTGCTATAATACCGGAAGTGACGTTTCACATCTTCTAAGATAAGATACCACAAGATCGCCACTATACCCTCTATAAATATAGGGAGTGTCTTCTTAGCACTTTTTCAAACTGGAACGCAAATGTATGCACCACCTCCATAGGAGTTAACGAAAGGATATTGACACTGCTTGATGAAAGGTGTGTCAGAGGGCAGGTTAACAATATATAACCTAATCTAAAGATCTAAAGCATACTTTGAGTGTGTTACACCCTGGGCCGGAAGACACCAACATATGGTACATGGTATATATGTTGCAAAGATAGGAAGAATCAATTCCTCAGGTAACAGTACTTCACTATACATGAATGAATACATAGATTATCTCAAGCAGAACTAAGATGTTTTTTCATGGGGACAATTCTGACAGATATAGAGTGGAACTTGCCATATTAGGCTCCATTCAGACGTCCGTATGTGTTTTGCGGATCCGCGGATCCGCAAAACACGGACACCGGCAATGTGCTTTCCACATTTTGCGGATCCGCACATTGCCAGAACTATATAGAAAATGCCTTTTCTTGTCCGCATTTGTGGACAAGAATAGGACATGTTCTATATTTTTGCGGAACGGAAGTGTGGACCCGGAAATGCGGATCCGCAATTCCGGATCCGAGCGGGACAAAGTCTGTCCCCATAAAAATGAATGGGTCTGCAATTCCATTCCACAAAATGCGGAACAGAATTGCGGATGTGTGAATGGGGCCTTAAAGACCGGACGTAAAAATGGTTATTATCCCGCAAAACCATATGATAATGGTAAAAATGGAGACCCATGGATAAATGAAAAAAGAACCAATTGTGGTTCAATAACTTGCAGGTAACCTGTTCACATATTATGGAAGAGTACCATTAATGATAAAATGAAAGAAATGGGGTAAAATGAAGCTCAAAAACCTGAAGTTCAAACCAATATTTCAAGAGTGATTAGAGAAAAGAAAAACTAATTTTGTTTGTTTAGTCCCTGTGGACTCACCATTCTAAGATGATGAATCCACTGGGCCTCTTTACACAGGATTTTTTTGTCCCAGTGGAAATTAAGGGACTGGCGCACTACTTCTTTTACTTGAAATCTCAGAGCTCTTTAATCACAGTTATGAGCCTCAAGGACATGGCGTGCTATAGGTTTGCCCCTCTGGTTATTTATATCCACAATATGATCTCCTACCCTACGTCTCAGTTCACGACTTGATTTTCCTACATAATTGAGTGAGCATTAACATGTACATAAATAAACCACACCTTCAGTTTTACAATTTGCAAAATCACTCATAAAGTATGATTTTCTGGTAGAGACGCTTACAAAACTCTTAGACTTGAGAAAAAGGGGACAACATATTCCTCATAACTTTTTTTTATCATTTTTATATTGGGGAGTAGATGTAAGTAGGCAATACCTCAGAAGGGTAACTCCTGGAATCTATTACGCATGTCCCTAGCTTGGGATATGAATAATTCGAATGATGAACAGTTTCTTCTAATGCAGGATACCCTTCTTGAGACTCATGGGGTGATGGCCGCAATAAACTGTTAGTAGCAGTTAGTTTGTGGTAGGTTTCTATATGTAGTTCACCATGCTTCTTAGTGATGCAAATATCAAGAAATGGGATGCTGTAATTACTGATTTCAAAAGTAAATCTTAAACCTATTTTGTTTTTGTTTAGTTGTTGAACAAAAAGTCTAAAAGATTCTTCAGACCCATCCCATAAAACAAGAATAAAATTCTGGGGGTCCATTCATCATGTTCTTCCCAAAAAAATGATAGTATCCTACAACCAGCCGAGGAACAAGTTTGTATAAATGGAGGCATAGGGGTTACCCATAGCAGTTCCCCTGAGCTGGTGGAAGAAGCGTGTTTCAACCATAAAATAGTTGTGCGACAGAATTAATTCAAGGGCCTCTAAAATAAAGTTGTTATGTGCTTGGTACTGTATATACCTTGTTTTAAGAAAATGTTTATCAGCAATTAGGCTCCAATTGAGTGGTATGCTAGTATATAAAGCCTCCACATCAATTGAGGCCAACTGGACGCTATCATCCACTGAGATATTCTCAATTTTCATCATGAGATTGGTGGTATCTCGAATATATGATGGCAAAGAGGACACAAACAGACGTAAGATCTCGTCAATATAAGTGCTAATATTGTGGGTGATAGAGTCAACACCCAAAAATATTGGATGACCTTTTAACGTTGGATAACCCTTGTGTATTTTTGGGAGAGCATAAAAAGTAGCTATCTGAGACTATTTAGATATCATAAACCTCATCTCATCCCTGGAGATTAATTTATTCTCGAAGGCATTGATAAGAATAGATTCTAAATTGGTTGAGAATTCCTCTGTGGGATTAGTCATAATGGTATGCAAACAGTTTTTAACATTAAAAAGATTCAGGCACATCAAGGTTATAACATTACCCCCTTTATCAGATGGTTTGCATATGATAGAATCTGATTCTAGATTTTTTTTTAAGCTCCAATTTCTTTTTTATCTAAATTCCTTGTTGTTCCAGGATTAATTGACTATGTTACAAAAAAAAAATAAACATTCTATGGTAGATTGCTGAAAGACATTGCTCTTCACTTGGAGAGGTCTATGAAGCTTATAAAAATAATTAGTAAAGTTATTGTTTAAAGGGGTTATCCAGAAAATGTATATTGATGGCTTATCCACCGGATAGGCCATAATTATCCGATTGGTCAGGGCCCGCGCAATCCCTCCAATCAGCTGTTTGAAGATCATTGCAACTCTGTTGAGCGCAGTAGTCTCTACAAAGCTTGCAAAAAAAAATTGCCATACATTGTGTAGTTGCTGTGCTTGGTATTGCAGCTCAGCCCCATTCACCTGAATGGGACTGAGCTGCGCCTAGATTATGTGACTGATGTATGCAATGGTGGATTAAAATATTGGTGTTTGGGTAGGCAACCCTGGGCCTTACTTTTTTGCAGTGCCCATCACAGCCCAGAACACCCATTTTAATGAAGGAGCACTGGTATTCTCGTAGGAGAAAGGACCTTTGATGACATCATCACCATGTGACCAATAACATATCGATACTGTTCCTGCAGGAGAAGTTTGCCATAATTTCATGGAGTTTTTTTTTTTTTTTTGAAGAATACATCAGGAAAAGGTGCCAGAGGCTGTAATGTTACATCCTTAAAGGTGGTACGATGTTTCATCCTTAAAAAGGGCACCTGGGGCAGTACCGGGTTTCCTCAGATTGCAGGTGTGCATGTCACCCTGGATGTACATCCATGACAAGTCCTTGTGGCCGTTGGTTAACCTGTCTGACGACACATTAGTCCAAAATGTCTCTACAGTGTCATTGAGGATCCCTGGAATTGACTCCACCGCATCCTTTGCTCTGATGAGCTTGTGGGTAGTCTTTGGTTTCCACAAGTCAAGCATGAGACCCTCCAGTTGATGTTCCCTCGCAAACTTGACGACCTTACTGTAGTACCATGGAGCATGGAGCTCCAGAGGGGCCGGAGGAAGAAGAGAGACATAGCCTTGCCCGCAGAGCCATTTGCCGTTCTCAGAATCCGACGAACGTTGTCACAAACAAAGGCGATCCGCAGTAAAGTGCCCATTCTGCCCTTGCCAGGCTCATTGTACATGATAGCTCGCTTCACTCTGTCCATCTTGGATCCCAAAATGAAGAGAAACACTGTCCTGATGGCCCTGGAGATGGTGACAAGAGGGGCCATGCCTGTGCGGTGTACTGTAGCACAAGCAGAACTTCGTTACGCAGAATGAGTTCTTTGCCCTCAATAGTGAGGCTTCACAGTCCCATTCTTTGGTTGACTTTGGCCAAGCATTCTTCCCAAGACTTGAGGGCCTGAGCCTTCCTTCCCCAACCAGACTCCCAGGATCTTGATGAAGTCCAGTTTGATAATAAATGGGAAGGGGGCAGAAGAAGCCAGTTGCCAGTCCCCGAAGAGCATGGCTTCTGACTTCCCGCAGTTGACTTTGGCCCCTGAAGCTTGTCCGAACTCTTCGCAGGTCTGGACGAGTGCAGTCACCGAACGCCAATCAGCGCAGAAGACGGTCACATTGTCCATGTACAGCGAGCAATTGACCTCGTAGTGTCCTGGTGTGGTGATCCCTCTAAACTCTCCATTCTGCTGGATAGACTCCGCAAAGAGTTCTATAGCACAAACAAAAAGGAGAGGTGAAAGAGGGCAGCCTTGTCTGACCACAGAGAGAACCGGAAAGGGATCAGTCTTCCAGCCGTTCACCAGCACCGTGCTGCAAATGTCAAGGTACATCAGGTTAACAAACGAACAGAACCTCCTGCCTAGACCCAGCTGGTGCAAAGCCCTGCCCATTAATTCATTAAAGACTCGGTCAAAGGCCTTCTCCTGGTCAAGACTGACCAGGGCCACATATGCACGGTGGTCTCTGATGTATTGTACCATGTCTCTCACGAGAGCGAGACTGTCTGAGATCCTGTGGCCAGGGATGCCGCAGGTCTGATCTGGGTGGACGATTCTGCCAATGACAACCTTCAGCTGGATCTTGTAGTCCAGGAGAGTGATGGGACGCCAATTTCTCAGGTCACATCTCTCTCCCTTCCGCCTATACAAGATAGTGATCATTTTTTCCATCCTGTCGCCAGGAATACCGCAGGTCTGATCTGGGTGGACGATTCTGCCGATGACAACCTTCAGCTGGATCTTGTAGTCCACGTTCAGGAGAGTAATGGGACGCCAATTTCTCAGGTCACATCTCTCTCCCTTCCGCCTATACAAGATAGTGATCATTCTTTCCCTCAACGATGGGGGCATTCTACCCTCCACCACTATCTCCTCAGAGTTTCAGCAGGTCCAGACAGATCAGGTCCCCCAGCTCTATATAGAGCTCCGCTGGAAGGCCGTCACTGCCCGGGGTCTTGCCGGAATTAAAGGATCTAGCGGCAGAGAGCACCTTCCCCCCCGTCAGAGGGTCATCTATTGCCTCTGAACCTGCAGAGTCAAGGTGGTTAGTGATACCTGACAGGAATTTATCGGCGGCTTTCGGGTCGGTGTTCTTCAGGGAGTAGAGGTCGCTGTAGTAGTCTGTGATAGAAACATAGAAACATAGAATTTGTCGGCAGATAAGAACCATTTGGCCCATCTAGTCTGCCCAATATACTGAATACTATGAATAGCCCCTGGCTCTATCTTATATGAAGGATGGCCTTATGCCTATCCCATGCATGCTTAAACTCCTTCACTGTATTTGCAGCTACCACTTCTGCAGGAAGGCTATTCCATGCGTCCACTACTCTCTCAGTAAAGTAATTCTTCCTGATGTTACTTTTAAACCTTTGCCCCTCTAATTTAAAACTATGTCCTCTTGTAGCAGTTTTTCTTCTTTTAAATATTCTCTCCTCTTTTACCGTGATGCTTCCCTTTATGTATTTAAAAGTTTCTATCATATCCCCTCTGTCTCTTCTTACTTCCAAGCTATACATGTTAAGGTCCTTTAACCTTTCCTGGTAAGTTTTGTCCTGCAATCCATGTACTAGTTTAGTAGTTCTTCTCTGAACTCTCTCCAAAGTTTCAATATCCTTCTGCAGATATGGTCTCCAGTACTGCACACAATACTCCAAATGAGGTCTCACTAGTGCTCTGTAGAGCGGCACGAGCACCTCCCTCTTTCTACTGTTAATGCCTCTCCCTATACACCCAAGCATTCTGCTGGCATTACCTGCTGCTCTATGACATTGTCTGCCCACCTTTAGGTCGTCTGATATAATGACCCCTAAATCCCTTTCCTCAGATACTGAGGTTAGTACTGTATCACTGATTTTATGTTCTGCTCTTGGGTTTTTACGCCCCAGGTGCATTATCTTGCACTTATCAACATTAAATTTTAGTTGCCAGATTTTTGACCATTCCTCTAGTTTTCCCAAATCCTTTTCCATTTGGTGTATCCCTCCAGGAACATCAACCCTGTTACAAATCTTTGTGTCATCAGCAAAAAGACACACCTTACCATTGAGGCCTTCTGCAATTTCGCTGATAAAGATATTAAACAATATGGGTCCCAGAACAGATCCCTGAGGTATCCCACTGGTAACAATACCATGGTCTGAATATACCTAATTGACTACAACCCTCTGTTTTCTGTCCTTCAGCCACTGCCTAATCCATTCAACAATATGTGAGCCCAAGCTCAAAGACTGCAGTTTATTGATAAGCCTTCTATGTGGGACAGTATCAAAAGCCTTACTAAAGTCCAGATAGGCAATGTCTACTGCACCTCCGCCATCTATTATTTTAGTCACCCAATCAAAAAAGTCAATAAGATTAGTTTGACATGATCTCCTGAAGTAAACCCATGCTGTTTTTATCAATCAACCCATGGGTTTTTAGATGTTCCACAATCCTCTCCTTGAGTATGGTTTCCATTAATTTCCCACTATTGATGTCAGGCTTACCGGCCTATAGTTGCCCGATTCCTCTCTACTACCTTTCTTGTGAATTGGCACAACGTTTGCTAATTTCCAATCTTCTGGGATGACACCTGTTACCAGTAATTGGTTAAATAAATCTGTTAATGGTTCTGCTAGTACACTTCTAAGCTCTTTTAATAGCTTTGGGTGTATCCCATCAGGCCCCTGTGATTTATTTGTATTAATTTTAGACAGCCGACTTAGAACCTCTTTCTCTGTAAAGACACATGCATCGAAGGATTCATTAGTCTTCCTCCCTAACTGAGGTCCTTCTCCTTCATTTTCCTTTGTAAAAACTGAACAGAAGTATTCATTGAGGCAGTCAGCTAGTTCTTTATCCTCTTCCATATACCTTCCTTCTTTTGTTTTTAATTTGGTAATTCCTTGTTTTAATTTCCTTTTTCATTTATGTATCTGAAGAATGTCTTATCACCTTTTTTCACTGACTGAGCTAATTTCTCTTCTGCCTGAGCTTTAGAAGCTCTTATAACTTGCTTGGCCTCTCTCTGCCTCATCTTATAGATTTCCCGGTCATCCTCGTTTTGGGTGTTTTTATACTTACTAAATGCCATCTTTTTGTTTTTAATAATTTTGGCCACTTCTGCTGAGTACCACAGTGGTCTCTTCCTTTTTTTGCTTTTACTGACGATTCTAATGCACTTTTCTGTTGCCTTCAATAGTGCCACTTTTAAGTAGTTCCATTTCTCTTGGACTCCATTGAAATTGTTCCAGTCTGATAGGGACTCGTATACCACTGATCTCATTTTAGAAAAGTCTGTTTTCCGAAAATCTAAAACTTTTGTTTTTGTGTGGAGTGACTCAGTCACTGTACTTATAGTAAACCACACTGACTGGTGATCACTGGATCCTAAGCTTTCCCCTACAGTAATATCAGATACCAAATTGCCATTTGTGAATACCAAATCTAAAATGGCCTCCTTTCGGGTTGGTTCCTCAACTACTTGCTGTAGAGATAATCCCAGTAGGGAATTTAGAATGTCTGTACTCCTGGCAGAACTAGCTATTTTGGTTTTCCAGTTTATATCAGGAAGACTAAAGTCTCCCAATATGACAACTTCCCCTTTCAATGTCATTTTAGCCATTTCCTCAACTAGTAGATCATCCAATTTTTTGACTTGGCTTGGTGGTCTGTATATGACACCTACACGAGTTACCGAGACTCCCATCACTTCCTCCTTCCTTGATCGCATGTCGCCTTCCTTGTCTTGGAGTTTGTTCAGGGGCGTGTGGCCGACGTAGAGTTTTCTGAAAAAGAACGAGTTACATTTCTCACAGGTTCTCCACTTTGGAGCAGAAGATGATTCACTTGGATTCCTCCTCAAAGTGCCTTTTCAGGCTCCTTTTGGTCTCCTCCATCTACTCTCTCTAATGCTCCAGCAGCACCGATGAAGGCCCTCTTCTTCTCACACGCCTGTTGTTGTTGCTTGGCCTGGCCTGAAAGTAACAAGGAAACTGGAATTTAACATACTCCCACCAGTCACTAGTCCGTTTAAATCAGCATTTGTCATTCCACCAAGCTATGTAGACCTCTCTAAGCTCTGCAAGCACATCCTCACTATTCAACAGAGCGCAGTTCAGTTTCCAGGATCCGAGAGAGGGGGAGAGGGGGATTGTGGAACCCATTAAAGAGGACACACTTGACCTAAATGGCACTGTGGTTAGAGAAGCAGGGGATCATAGAGTTCAAGTGTATATGGATAGCCTTAGTGGTGGTGATGAAGGGGCAGGAGGAGGGAGGATGGGCGGGGAGGGTGTCTGCTTACCCTCCTTCTTCTTGGAATCCTTCACTTTAGGTCTTGTTGCTGCCAGAGTTGTGGCTGGGAAGGGGTTCCCACTGCTGCTCTGTTGCTTTGGAGGGGTGGTTGTGGAGGCTGAAGCATCCTGGTGGGTTTCTTCTGTGGCCTTCATCTGTTCTGAAGCATTCTTCTTGGTCTTGATAGACTTGAAGGTTGAGGCCATGGCTTCTTCCTTCTCGCCTTTCTCCCCCTGAAGGTGCTTTGCAAAGCTTTCCTTTGCCACAGGGGGCGGGGCTATGCAGATTCCTTCTTGCTGGGCAGATCTTCTTCTGGGGAAGGTTTTCTTTTCTTCTTCAGGCCGAAGTCTTCAGTCCTCGTCGTCAGGGTTACTCGTCGAGTCTTCGCAAAGTCTTTTCCTTGATCGCAGTCGGATAAAATCTTCTAATAATCGTCTTTGGCTGTCGAGATCCAAATGAGCACTTTCTAACGTTGTACACCAAGACTATTAAGCCACAGGCCAAGAGTATTGAAGGGTTGAAGACCAGAACACTCTTGTTCCCTTGGGAATAGCCCTACACCCAATAGCAGCAGTGAGCTGAAGCTGAATTTAATCAACGATGCTCAAGGCAGAGTGTAGGGGGTACCCACAAGGACCTGGGCTGGCAAGTCAAGGCAGACTGATAAGAACAGATACTACACTTGATCTTAGCCAAAAGGCCAAGAAGCAATCAAATTAGACATGCAAATTACCAGAATCTGTTTTACAGCTGAAACACTATTTGCATGTCTTTCCCATATGCCCTTGTTTATGCAAATGAGTTTACATGACAAAACAGTATAGAATGGTTATTGAATATAATGTTAGGACAATTAGAAAACTAAACATTTTTGTGCAGCCCTCGACAGTAAGAGAAGAGTTAGCTAGCATCCCAAACATTTTTTTACAATTTTTGTCACCATAATCATAATGGTCTAGGTGTTCAGGTCCCCCAAGCTATTAAACTCAGATCAGGCAACTTTGAGGCTTACTAGCTCTCAGTCAGATGAGAGATAGGCTTGAATGTCTCATTGCACACAAGACTGCCATTGTAAATAATATCTGTCTTATGGATAGATTGTTGGCTTGTACATACCCAGCTTTTGGCATACAGCCTTTCTGTGATTATATGTTGTCTATTGTATGTTAGGTAGTGATATAGCAACTATAAAAAGAAATGACTATAGGTAGGTAAAATAATACTTATGATAAGTTTACTAAAGATGGGTAAAATAAAAACTATAAAAAAAGGCACAGAAGATAGATAGCATAATAAGATTATCACTTTTAACACTAATAGCTATGGCATTACAGAATTTCCCGCATGTTTATTAGCTGCATAGCAGCTAACAAAAGTGGGGGCGGGGGGTCGCGCACACGCTGTGTTCGGCTGAACACAGGGATGTGCCGAGCATTGCGATGCTCGAGCCGAACTGGTGTTCGGCCGAGCATGCTCGCTCAACACTAGCAGCCACCCTTTTTTGCCTCAGCCTCCATTTCAGTGCATTGGCCCTATAGAATTGGTGGGAGATAATTGTGGCTGTTCCACTATTTGTCAGTTCAATCCAACTACATAATGTCATTTTGATGACGGTTTTTCTACTTCTGAAAGGCTTCGAATACACAGCAGGGGGCTAATGCAATCCAGAGGTGATGTCATTAGCAGGTCCACTCCCATACATCTGCTGGCTTGTTAGTCAGACCAAAAGGCACCACATAGATCAGGGATAGGAAAACTGTGGCTCTCCAGCTGTTGCAAAGCTACAACTCCCAGCATGCAAAGACTGCTTACAGCTATCAGCCTACAGCGAGGCATGCTGGGAATTGTAGTTTTACAACAGCTGGAGAGCTGCAGTTTGCCCATCCCTGGCATAGGTGATTCAAGTTGCTGTGGAAGTCAGACAGCTATAGGAAACACACATTAAACAATAGCTCATGTCTCTGACTCCCTCCAAAAGATGGACAAAGAAACAGTACCCAAATTAAGAACAATCCACCCTACAAGTGGTCAGGTGTTATTGTCAGCGAGCATGATATTGTCATAGAAACCACCCATACTGTTTCAGAAAGTACACCCCTCAAGTTATTCAAACTAATTCTACAAACTGTGTTAACCCTTTAGGTGTTCCACAAGAATTAAAAGAAAATGAAGATGTTATTTCAAAATTTCACTTTTTTGGCACATTTTCCATTTTAATCCATGTTTCTCCTGTAACACATCAAGGGTTAACAGCTAAAGAAAACTCAATATCTATTACCCTGTTTCTTACAAAAACACCCCACTTGTGGCCGTAAACTGCTGTATTGGCGCATAACAGGGCTCCAAAGGAATGGAACACCATATGGTTTTTGGAGGGCAGATTTTGCTGGACTGGTTTTTAGGCACCAAGTTAGATTTGAAGATGCCCTGATGCACCCTACAGTAGAAACTACCAAAACGTGACCTCATTTTTGAAACTACGGGATACAACAGTTTTGTTGGTACTATTTTGGAGTACATATGATTTTTGATTGCTCTATATTATGCTTTTTATGAGGCAAAGTAACCAAAAAATAGATGCTCTGCCACAGTTAAATTTTTTTTTTTTTACAATGACGGTAATATTATGTGCTAATCTTATAGAGAAAGTTGTTACGGATATGATGATTTCAAATATGTCTACTATATATATTTTTTTCATTTCAGTTTTACATAATGAGGCATTTTTGAAAAAAAAAATCATGTTTTTGTGTCTCCATTTTCTGAAAGCCATAATTTTTTTCTGCCAATCGCCTTGTGTAGGGGCTTGTTTTTCGCAGGAAGAGTTGATGTTTTAATTGGTACCATTTTTAGGTACATATGATTTTTTTGATCATTCAAGGTTACACTTTATGGAGCAAGATGAACAAAAATGTTTTTTTGGCACTGTTTTTTTTTTAATCTACAATGTTCACCTTGGGGGGACGTTCATGTGATAGGGGCTCTTTTTTGCGGGATGAAGTGATGGTTTGATACTATTTTGGTGTACATACAAATTTGTGTCTTATCTGATTTATATGTGCATTAAAATACTAAGAATCAGAAAAAAATGCTAAAGAATGTATGGAATATTTACTACAGGTACGTCTGTGGCATTTACTGCGCTCACTTGTTATAATTAACTGACTAGCTGCACCCACCCCCCAAATAACTTTGGTAATGGAAAACCGTCTGATACAGCATCAGGTGTAACTATCTACTTTTATTCTTGCTGCCGCAAACTACGGTTATTGCTTGGCCACAACTGACTGCAATTTCCTCCTGCCTCGTGGTGACAGAACACTATTAATTGCTTATGCGCGCTCACTTATGCGGACTGGTCCTGCACCCACCCCCCAAATAAAGGTGAAACTTTGGTAATGAAAAAACAAACAAAAACTGGTCGGATACAACAAGGTGTATCTTTTTTTGTTGCCGCTGCAGTTAGTGCTTGGTAGCAAGTGCAACTGACTGTAATTTTCTCCTGCCTGGTGGTGACAGAACACCATCGATTGCTTATGTGCACTCACTTATAATAAACTGTGGCTACTATAGGATGCACTGCAAGGGCCAGCCAGCCCCAGCTCTTCACTGCCCAGCTAGGCAGCTCTTGTGCCTAAGTTATCCTAACTTTCCCTCCCTGCTAAAATACCCACTATCCAATTCTTCTCCTTACTGTACTAATACTAGCCCTAATCTCTAACATAACCATAGCAAAGGCAGGTGCACTCTGCGGCAATACTAAACCCTCACACTGATGTTAAAATTGAGAGGTTAGTTCGACACATCCTACTAGGAGGACATGTCTTAAGCTCGGACACCACGCCAAGGTCTCTCAAGTAGCCCAAGACCCTACCACTCAACCTACCTGTGCCGTATGGGGATACCAGGGGCCGTTGGGCATTACGGGAGCGTAAGGCCTGACTCACAAACAGCTCACCAGTGACCTCCAGCATGTAACCATGCTTGCAATGGGAGGTGGGAGGTGCCTGTGAGCCCCACCTGAGACCGGCTGATATGGCCCAGAGCCTCCCAGGTGCACCTGAATGTAGCCTGTAGATGAAAAGGAGGCACATTTAAATTAAAGTTTATACACCTCCAAACATATTATACAAACCATTAGAAAACGTGGTGTGGTTAAACACCACACCATGTTTTCTAATGTTTAACCCTAATCTCTCCCTAATATATCTCCTAGCACTATATAATGGCTCCAAAAATGATTGTTACTTGCCCTCCTGCACAGATGGTCTTCTCTGGTCAAAGTCTAAGCACAGGCACCCTTCTTTAGTCAACACTGATTGGTTCATAGAGTCTGCCTGCCAGCCTCTGAGCCAATCAGGGCGAGGGGCCCCCCCCCCCCCCCAGTTCCTCTCTGAGTCATGTGACAGGGTTCATTTTTCCTCCCTGGTGCTTTTGCACACTGTCAAAACCTCAGTAAAATGGCGCTTGGTGCCATTTTATAGGATTTGTCCGAATCAAAACAAACAAACGATCGTAACAAATCTCCGAATCTGTGAATAGATTCACTCATCTCTAATAATAATAATGATCCTTATTCATACAGTGCCCCCATGTTCTGTAGTGCTTTACAATTCAGAAGGTGCATGCACAAATCAAAATAGACATCACAGAATTAAAGGCTAATGTACAAATTAAAACACTATGAGTAAGGGCCATGCTCATAATAGCTGATAGTGATGAGCGGGAGGTGCCATATTCGATTTTGCGATAGTTTGCGAAAATTCGATTGAATATTTGTCATATATTCGTCGAAATCGAATATTCGTCATTATTCTATTTATCGCGAACAATATGCAATTTAATTATTTGCGTATTGAACTTTGAATGGGGTATAAAGGCAACTTTACTATTGGTTGGCTTGCTAGAATTAACGAATATAGAGAATATAGTGCTATATTCATTATCTTCGCTAATTCTAGCAAGCCAATAGGAAAGTTGCCTATACACAGCTCTAAGTTGGATGCGCAATGCGAAAATATAACTTTACCTATTTTTTGCAATAAATAGAATAATGACTCAGTATTTGATTTATTGCAAAAAAAAGCTAAAGTAATATTTTCGCATTGCGTATCCAAGTTAGAGCTGCCTATAGGCAACTTTCCTATTGGCTTGTTCGAATTAGCGAATATAGAGAATATAGCGCTATATTCGCATCCATCATATTCGCTAATTCTTCCAAGCTGTATCCGTACAAATCGACTATTATGCGAATAATCTTCATAGAAATATTCGTGTGCGTACGGATAGTATTATTCAACTTCTGCAATTACTTATTCGTATTCGAATGCGCACATATGGGCGTGGCTTCTTTCTGGGAACTTTTACAACAAGTTTTGTTGGTGGTGGATGCGATCCATGCGAATAAAAATGGTTGGAAGCAATTTCACCAAAGGTGAGGAAGATATCCTGATCACAGTAAGTTATTGAAAATTACATTAAAGGTATTAGTACACTTCACACGCTTGTAACATTCGAATGTATGTTTATGGAGATAAAACCTTAAATTTTTGCGATTGCGATTTGTATTTTCACAATACATATAAAATCGCATTTCACATAGTTTGCTTACTGCTTACATATAAATGATTTGTGGAAACAAGTATTGTTGGCATTCAAAAACAATACTTATTGCCCCAAATCATTAATATCTACTCATACAAGACAAAATGTGATTTTATATGTCTTGCTAAAAAAAATAAGATTAGGCGACTTTCAAATTAGCGGCAGTACGTCTGACTATTCAAGGAAGGTGAACAGCCTGCCAGATCCATACTACCGCTAGTTCACCTACGTCTCTAGAATGACGCTTCATCCCTATTGGTTATAATGGGGGCGCGGGTAGCATTCCAGCAGCAACAAGAGAGACAGTCTAACTAAAAGCTCTGAATGTCGTAGTTTAAGTCCGGGGAACCTATCGCCGTGCGCTGCCTTGCTGCTGCCGTAACTTAGCCATAGCCACCAACATTTATTCATCATCTCAACCACCAAACCAAAAATCATTAGTGTTTGAAGGTGAAATATTAGATTTAAGGTTATCGTCATAAAATCTGATTATATGCTTGTTTTTTTAATACTGCAATGCATGTTGGAGCAAGGATACGATGAGACCCACTCCCACGCAGAAAAAAAAAATAGCAGCAGACGTTCTGTTAAAAGGCACCAAATGTAACTCAACATGTTCATGACAGGCAGCAGCATCAACAGCAGGATTTCAGAAGTGGTCTATTATCAGGGCCACATGTAGCTTGGCCCAATTCAGCAGCACAGGCGGCAGCAGCAGACGTTATGTTAAAAGGTACCAAATGTAACTAAACATGATCATGAAAGGCAGCACCTCAGACTGCAGCAGACTGTAACTTTGCAGCAGGAATGTGAATTCATGAGTGGACCCCCACGAGACCATGACCACAACAGAAAAAATAAAAAAACACAGGTTACAGTAGAGGTTTAATAGCGTAAAACAGTAATAGAGTAACATTTGTATTTGTGTCAATATTTTAATTTTTAAATTGTTTTCTTGAAAGCTATTTTAACTTTTGCACACACTCTTTCTATGAGTAACTGATAAACTATCGACTGCGCCAACACCATTCAGCTGTAATAGTCCATTAAAGGCACATCAACTCTGTAGCAGACCACTGCGTTAACGCAGCCTGCCCCACCATGTGCTGATTCCTCCTAGCCAAAGGCCAGTAGGACTGGCAGGGTTGAGCAGCGTTCCTGTTGTCCTCCGTTTGTCTGTGAGGAGGCATGTGTACCTCCGCTCGCACCAGCCATACACGATCGGCGCTGTACACACTCATGGCTAAGGACATGGGCACGACCTCGTCATGCGCTGATCAACAGAGCCCAGAAGGCAGTGAAGAAGTTGGTTGCCATGTGCCGGGGGTGTTAGTGTACCCGGCTCTGCTGCTGGGTTCAGTTCCTCACCTCCTGGGTCATGACTCTGTCATGGTCTCCGTCTACTGTTGGGGGTCATCGCTGGCTGCCTAGTTCAGCTATAGCCGGTCATGCAGTCGAATAAGCAGTTAGCTGCGAGGCTTGACTACTCACAGGGAGAATTAGCGAATATAGAGAATATTGTGCTATATGCGTATTCGTCATATTTGTTAATTCTACCCAGCCAAACAATAGTAAATAAGTTGCATATACCCCGCTCTAAGTTAGATGCGCAATGCGACTAAAATTACTTAATATTTGTGTAAATAGATCGGCACTCACAAATACATGGGTCATGCAGATAAAATTAATATTTTACATTTATTCGCACTGCTAAAATCACATAAACACAAAATGTTACACAATACGTATTGGCCAATACTCAATAAACTTAAAACAATTGTTTAAAGGAAAATATACAAAAAAGGTTCTGGATAAGCAGTTCCTCAGACAGCTTCCAAAATCAATAGAAACACGTGCAAAAACACAGGCTTGATCCAAAGTGTGCACGCTATATTGTGAATCTGAGGATTAGTTCTAATGTTGGATTATATATATCAGTTGATATCATTTCTTATATCCCTTTGAGCAAACAAAGTAACTGGGTGGTTTCCAGAAAATCGCAATACATTCGCTGTAAGGACTTGGTAAAACGAAAGTTCAATGAGAGCTTAGATAAAGTGGAAGTTCAGTATACGTTCTTACTAAGCTGCACTTATGGAAATTGTTCGCAGTTCATATAGAACTTTCGCACTTGTTTTACACTCTAAACTCGAGCGATATATTCATGCGAACTTTTTGCAGTAGAGGTTCAGTATAAGTGCTTAATGAAGCGACATTCATGGGGTACTCACGATTTTTTCAGCCTTAAAACTCAGGTTGTTATTCAAAGGCATCCGAGTTGCCACATGGTACTGGCGTGTGTTGTGCTCATTTCCCAAAGTCCCGTGGCATGTTAAAGTGAGATTACCTCCGTGTCTCAATTCCTTACTTTTGATCGTGCACCTGGCCAGATTTCCCTCTATAAAGTAGAGCCACCCTTATTTAGATACACATAATATTACTTAAAGGGCTTCTGTCACACCCAAGTGTGCAATTTTGAGTAGCAGACATTAGCTATTTGTTAATGTCAGCTGATTTCAAACATACCTTTCTTACCTTAATCTGAGCTTTATATTTCCTAAAAATCATACTTTTAAAACATGCTAATTCTCTTCGCTACCAGCAAGTTGGTCAGGTACTTGCTGGTAGCCGTCGCATCCTCAGGCTGTAGGACCGCCCCCTGTGCTGTTGATAGACAGCGCTAGCGCGCTCTCCTCCACCCGCTGGCCCTGTCTTCTCCTGAACTCCCGCACCTGCGCCGCACCGTTCCACAATCGGCGCAGGCGTACTGAGTGGAGGACGGGCACTTGCCACTGAGGACAGAGCTGGCAAGCGCCCATCCTCCACTCAGTATTGGTTGTTGACTTGCTAGAATTAACGAAAATAGAGAACATAGCGCTATATTCTCTGTCTTCGTTAACGGTATCTTATTCTTGGGTTCTGACTGAAAAAAAAACTGAATATATAGTACTATATTCTAAATATACGCTAATTAGCAAATTGTCAATATTCGTAAAAAACATTCGCTATTTGAATATTCGAGCTCAACACTAATAGCTGACAGTCTATGAGGAAAAGGGGGTGACACAAAATTGATTATTTTATAAAGTGGTTCAGCCACCTTTGTACTAAATACAGTAGTACAGGTGGAGCTGCTTGAGTGTTATATGACGTTCAATTCTGAAGAATGTCTATTTTTGGAATGTGATAGGGGGTAGGGTGGTAGACAGAAATTAGGAAGGATATGTAGGGCAGTGCAGCACTTTTGGAGAGCGCTGTGGGTGAACTTTATTTGGTTGTGGTTTGGTAACTAAAGATGAGCAAAATTCTCAAAACTGCTTCGCCGAATTTCACAAAGAAATTAGCTTCATGACGAAGGTATCCAGGGGCTAATCTGTTCAAAAACAACAACATTTGTTCATGAAGAATCCACTGTGGCCATCTTGATTGTCATCACAGTGGCCAGCATGGTGACATCTTACGTCACCGCACACGAGACTTCGCGCGGCATCTTTAATCATGATAGCTGTGGCAGACCCTTCTTACACGAATCGATGCCATTTTAGGGAAAATTGATTCATTACCACGAATCACGAGAAAATTCGCTTAATTCTATTGGTAATCAGTGAAGTTCTTAGCATAGGCTAGAGGCTTTGCTATAGTGGTTGGCTAAAAAGATGAGTCTTATAGGGGTTGTGTCACTTCAGCAATTAGCATTTATCATGTAGAGGAAGTAAATACAAGCCACTTACTAATACAGTATATTGTTATTATCCATATTACCTCCTTTGCTGGCTGGATTAATTTTTCCATGACATTATATAGTGCTAGTTTACATGGTTACAGACCACACTGCAATCCATCAGTGGTTGTCGTGCTTGTGCACTATAGGAAGAAGTGATGACCTCTCTGGTGGCAGGCACCATGGCAGCGCACATAGGCTAGTGCTTTTTCCTATAGTATACAGGTACGACCACTGCTGATGGATTGCAGGGTGGTCATAACCATGGAAATGAGAAGTGTATGAATGAGCCAGCAAAGGAAGGAATATGGAAAATAACAATACATTAGTAAGTGGCTTGTATTAACTTTTTCTACATAATAAATGCTATTGCTAAATTGAGACAACACCTTTAATTCTATATTTAGGATAGACTGGGGAGATTGTTTAATGAAGGGATGTTAAAAGTTAAGTGATACAGTATTAATTGGTATTGAATGTAAGGGTACCTTCAGACTAGCGTTTTTCTTTTCCGGCATAGAGTTCCGTCGTCGGGGGCTCTATGCCGGAAATAAACTGATCAGGATTATCCCCATGCATTCTGAATGGAGAGAAATCCGTTCAGTATGCATCAGGATGTTTTCCGTTTTTTGGACGTTGACAAAACGGCAGCATGCTGCGGTTTTATCTCCGTCCTGAAATGTCGAAACACATGACGGAATGCCGGATCCGGCATTAAGTCCCATTGACTTACATTAGTGCCGGATCCGGCATTAAGAAATGACTGAAGGACGGATCCGTCCTTCCGGTCAGCGCATGCGCAGACCTTCAAAACAGTGAAAAAAATATGGATCCATCTATCCGCATGGCAAACGCAGAGACAGATCCGCACTTGCAATACATTTGTAGACAGTTCCGCAAGCCAGATCTGTCTACAAATGCTTTCAGTTGTCATGCGGTATGCCGGATCCGGCGGGATGGAACTGCCTGCCGGATCCACATGCCGCAAGTGTGAAAGTACCTTAAAGGATTCATTACACACTGACATCATCTATATTAATACACAAGGGGGATGGATGTTCTATATGGATATGTCAGGACATAGATTTGAAGGTTTTGATACATGACAAAGTTGAAACACATACATATATAGATACAATTATATAATAATAGTGAAGCAGCTCTCACCCTTCACGTCCTCCATGAGCACGGACACCAGCTCCGGACCCAGCAGACAAGATAGGAAAAAATTGTAAAAACTCCAGCTCTGTGGAAAACGATGAAAAAACTTTATTGACCATAAATTAATAAAAAGTCATGCAGTGACATATCCCAGTGTCGTCTACGTGTTTCGGACCACCTATAATTCAGGGTCCTTACTCATGACAAGGGCATGTGCACTGATTTTGATTTAAATATTAGTTGGAGTAAACCAAGACAGGAGGGAGGGGAATACATCAATGTGAATTTAAAAACCACACATGTATAAAAGTTGAAAAAACACTTACCATGGGAAAACAACATAATTGTTTAGTAATGTAAAATGAGATCATGGCGTTTATTTAAACCATGAGGCTGGTATGTGTTCAACTGGAAAATCCAGTATGCCTCGCGGTTTAAACATTTTCTTCTGTGATCTCCCCCTCTGATGGGCGTATTCACCCTCTCTATACATTGCACCCGTAGATGTGAAGTATCCCCACCATGGGAGACCGCACAGTGAAGACTCACCGCTGAAACATTGCGGCTCTCATGGTGGGGTACATCGGAGATATGTTTGCGGACACGAGTTTTCACTGCATTTGTGGTACAGCCAACATACTGTAATTCACACAATCCACATGTTATAAGGTAAACTGCAAATTTTGTATTGCAGTTTATAAATGATTGAATTGGAAAATTCTTGTTGTTAGCAGTGGATTTAAAATTTTTAGCTGACATAACATGATCGCAGCAGATACATTTTCTGTGCCCACACTTATAAAAACCTTTTGCCGATAACCAAGTTGGAATCTTATTGAGGTGAACTCAAGGCTTTGGGGGGGCCTGAAACACAGAGATGATCTAGTAATACGCCAGGTTGATAAGGGGGGAGCGATTGTCGTCCTCGATAATACTATGTACTATGGAAGAAGATGACAAGACGCAGATGAGGCCTGAGAAGGGGATCTCTGCTCTTCATTAATGATGCTTACAGGGCATTCATATTCACATGGACAATAGACTTATCTAGTCAAGAAAAGAATGAATCAAGGCAAGAGTTTTGGACTTTTCCATCTTGAAAAAAGGGCAGGTTGTGGAGATGTTCTTGATGTGCAGACAACAACAGCGTGCCAGGTATTAAGTATGCAAAGCAAAAGAAGCATCTGAGTAAAATGTAACTTCTAGACGTCAGGCATGTTGCCGAGGAGTTATAATGGTATCACAGACTAAAATTGAAATATCAGGTGTGGCAATGTGAATAACAAGGGGTGTTGTTTGCATCAGGAGCGTGTCACCAAGGGGCCCGGCCTTGGTGAAGTAAAGGCCCTAGTCTAGAGATGGGTGGCCACTAAGTTAGTTGGTGGTCACCAAGATAACTAGCTTAGCTGGCTCCAGCTAGTCCAGGGCGGGCTTTTACTGGGAACAGGCAATGTGCTGGGTGGGTGCCTGTTCCCCATGCTCCAGTCCGGGGTTTTGACAACGCCCATGTCCAGGGATGCTATTTAATCCTCTTGTTGGACATGGGTGGGGTCCCACTCTGGAGAGAGTTTTGGAGACAGAGTTTGGCAGAGGCTCTGTGTGAGTGGTTTCAGCCAAGTTGGCTGAGGGGCCACGGGGCTAGGCGATAGCCTGAACTTTGGGGACGCAGTGACGCCTGCAGGTACAAGGGTCACAAGGCCAGAGTCGGGAAGACTACTGGGCCACACTCCCCAAAGGCACTGGACTTGCTACAGTCGGGAGGCTGCTGGACTGCACGGGTGAAAAAGCCGCATGTTGGTACCGTGTGTGAACGATGTTTGTTCAGTGAGGTAGGATTATCCCTGTTTAGTTAGAGCCCAGACGGGCAAGGTGTTTTATTTTGTGTTTTGTCATCTCTGCTATGCCGTGTTCCACAATAAAAGCAATGCTTGGCCCCTAAAGCTGCGGTGGACGACAATCTTTGTGCAAATAATCCCCGAGACCAGAGCAAACCCCCCACACAGGATTCGAAAGGTTAGTAGATGGGGGAAAGACAGGAAGTTCAGTTTCAGAGATACTGTAGAGAACATGATGTTAGACAATGACTAATGTTTTGTAGTACAGCTGTGATGATGTCACAGGATGAGGTATATAGTTGGGTGTCAACAGTATTGTGAGTATGTGTGTTCATTTTGCCGCCATTTCAGGCTTTGTGGAAAATCAAAATTTTCCTGAAGTTTGGATCAAAGTCAATTTTTTTTACTTCAATTCACTTAACACCAGCTGAAACCATACCAGGTGATTTCTAAATTAATTTTATTTCTCAGAAAACCCCTTTAAATGTAAACATGGATCTTAGGACAGAAGGTAATAAACAAACATTTAACTACTTTATAAAAATCAGTTTCTGTACATGTCCTCAGTCCATCTGTTACACTGTGCTAGTTGTCTAGCACAATAATATTTCCCAGATTCTTCAGGTTTCACTCCAATGAGTTTAAGATAGACTTCTCCTTTATTTGTGTCTCTTGTTAAAGTTGAACGTCCCTGGACAGACTGGCCATAGTATTTGCTATTCTCATAACATATTGCTCCTAACCAGTCCAGTCCTTTCCCTTCAGGTTGTCTGACCCAATGTACACAATGCATGTTAGTGCTGTCAGTGAGGGAGGCCCCGGTCACTTTACAGGTCATGTCCAGAGTCTCTGAAGGCTTTACAGTCCCAGGACCAGACTCCACCATAGAGATTTGTGATGTGACACCTGTAAATATACAGAAATAAAAGTTAAATCTCAAAATCTTCAGAAAGATATTGTCCTACTGATACTTGAATGAGACCCACATTGCAGTGACAATAAAGAGCTGAATAACCACAGGAGAGTCTTCATGTCTGGTCTGAGGAGTTTCAGAGGATCTCTTCTCAGGACCTGTTTGTGCTGATTCTGCTCATTGGACTCCCTACTCCTTATTTAAATTCAAAGTCCATGAAATACATTTACATATTTATCATTATAGCAAATAAGAACATCCCCTTGCAATGAGTGAATTCTGAGAGATTGCTCCCAGGAACCTATTGAGATCTGGCAACCAACACCAGCATTTCTTATGGCCCATATTATTTTTCAGAAATCTGTTATTTTATACTTTAGTATGGAAAATTACACCACTGGTTCATGGCCATTATGAATAGGTGTCAAATGGAAAATGTAGGTTGTTGTTTTTAAACATATTTTTGATAATTTATGAATATCATAGCAGATGGTTATCATTTTTTATTTATTTATTTACTAATTATAAAGTTTAGAACTAATCCACTTTAAGCATTCACTGGTTTTCTATTCTTCAAAGCAGTATTTTCTGATGTTGGAGAGGAAGTCAACCTGTGCTTCCCTATCTATACTAAAACACTTATTTTAAAATAATCTAATTCGTATGAAATTAACTCAGTATCCGATTCCAGATATATTTTCATTAAACCAAATTTAAAATAACATAAACAATACAAAACTCATCAAATTAGTTAAAAATCTGGCATTTTACGGTGCATAAAATCTGCAACAACATCCACATGGAATCATACTATTATGCGGGTGCTTATGGGTTTCTATCAGAAATTATCTTAATCATAGCATTATGAGGATTAAGAAAATTTCTGATCAAAACGCGTAAGCACCTGTATAGAAATTTGAATTCAAGATTCTATCCAATTTAAAGTTCCAGATTTTTCAAGCATTTCATTTACATGAGTTTTTTTCAGCATGTTTCCATGCAGCACTTTGGATCAACTAATACAGATTGGGTGAGCTGACCACTGTGTGAATGTGTATGAAAACTCAACTAATTTATTATTTTTTTTAATATATTATAACTCTACTTTTTATACACGAAAAACATGGAGGCAAAGCTTGACCTTCTTCTTCCAGACACAAAAGTTGTATTTGAACTAGATCATCCATCCAGCAGCTTGCACCAAAGCAGTGTCAGTGGATGGGATATTACACGATATGATAGTAACATCCATTGTTACGGTGAGTTCACACAAATTTTGATTTGTAGATAAGATTACTGCCCCAGAAGATAAGACTCATCTGAATTGGATTGTTTTGGCAGGAAGCACATACATTTCTACAATCCCCTTTCAAATAGAACTAGTTTTCAGTTGTGAACATTTCTGCAACTAATCGACTGCATGTGAAGGTCACTTTACATTATATAAACAATTATTCATTAGTACAGCGAGATACTAAAGCTGTAAAATCCATAATATGTCCTTACTCCTTTTATCTCCCATATATGGCTTATTTACGCCGGCACATTTTTGTCATTTTATTTTACCAAAAGGAAAAATTAACATCAATTGATTATATTAATATTAATGAGAATCTCAGTGGCATAACAATCGCAGTTGCCTGGGAAGCAACTGGACCCTAGAAGGGAAGCTCTGCCACTCTGCTCCCTGCGCCACCATTTACTCTGGTGAGCAAAAGGCTACTTTAGACTTGTTGCCTTCCAGAATATTTGAGGAAGGAAGATTACATCACTGCATTACACGGCCTTCGCTGAACCGAGGGTGAAAGTGACATTATTATTGTATGGTTGCATAAAAAGGGTACTACTTTATTTAGGCACCATGAGAGAATTACCATTGGATAGTATTGTAAAGTAAAATAACATTTAATAAAAAAAAATATATAAATCAACAAATAAATCCAAATTAAACTGGTAAATGTAAAATTGGTTAAAAAATACATATAGGATATCTGGGCATTTAAAATAACTTGCAGAAGTAAAGTTAACTTATTCTACTGTACATGACATATGGAATTAAAAAAGATGGCCAAATTAGCTGTTTCCCCTTTTGTCCCCACCAACAATGTCTACAATTATTTACTAAATGATGTTCCCTGAAAAGTAATCAATAAAATCTAAAACTTACCTCACGAAAAACAAATCCTTATAAAAAAAAAAATAATATATAAAATAAAAAATATACAGTTCTAGAAATGTAGCAACATAATTTATTTTTTCATAAAACTTGCTTTGTTCAAATGTTCTAAAGCAAAAATGTCAATATTATAATTAGTTTTACCACAAATATGGAGAAAAAAAAGTTTTGGCTCTTAGAATGCGGCAATAAAAAAATAATAACTTTGTCTTGGAAGCCAAACATAGGCTGGACTTTAAAGGGATTGTATGGCCCCAGAGTAGTGTTGATCACGAATTTTCGAATTGCGAATTTTAATCGCGAATATCGGCACTTCGAGAATTCGCGAATATTTAGAATATCGCAAAATATATTCGCAATTGTGAGATTGTGAAACAGCCATTTGTACATAATGTTTATACTGAAACTGTCATTTGGCATTCCGGGCACTAGAGGCCACTGTTCTTCAGCCACAGCCAGCACACTCTGGGATTTGAATATGCAAAACAGATACTGACTGAGACTGTGTGTGTGCCAGTCAGGGCAGGAAGTGATGATCTGATATGGTGGAAGGATTATGCTGTGAGGAACTGAATCCGATTCCATCCTGGATTGCAGATGGCCGGCAGTTAATGGACACTCAAAAGAAGGAGAGTAACTGTTATATCCTTATTGAATCCAGCTCTTTTGGAAGAGTGGTGGTCCCAGGAAGATCAGTTCAGTGTGTGTATAGAAGGCCTCACCATCAAGCTAGGCTGCACTGTTGCTGAGAGATCAGTGGCCATCCCTGGTAGGCTTCAGCCTCGGGCCCAGAACGGACACATGTCAGTGCACCCGGTTACGGATTGCAATATATTGTGTGGCGCCTGAAGTAACAGAGACTAGCCTAGGCCCTTGCATTAGTCAGTTAGTTAGTTAGGAATATATAGTTTTCCTAGGCTTTTCTGTACGGGACTGCAGCGCAGTTATTGACTTGCAGGCTCTGCTGCGTCTGCCACCGGCTAGGGGGTGTCTTCTGTAGCGGCACAGCACGACATGAAGGCTCTGCTGTGTCCGCCATCGGCTAGGCCTGTCCATAGGGCAGGGACATTGACTGTGGGTCTGGGATATAGTGTTTTTCTATGCATGTTTGCATTGTTCTGGTCATGTTTGTGATATTACTTTTTGCATAAGTAAAGTTTCTGTTCCTGCATATTAAGCTTGTGTCAGTGTCGCCTTTCTGGTCTGTGACTTCGCTGTATCCTGGGGAGCCCACCCTGGTACACGGCCTACACAATTGCGAATATTCGTTTTATGCGAATTTTTTATATGCAAATTTTCGCAAGCAAGAAAATAATGCCATTATTTTCTGATTGCGAAAATTCGCATAATTTTGCATTAAAGTTCGCATAAAAATTCGCATAAACTGGTATTTAAAAGGTATCTTAAATGCCAGTTTATGCGAATTTTTATGCACGTTATGCGATTTTTTTATGCAAATTTTCGCAATCAGAAAATAATGACTGGAGATTACGAATTTGCGAATTTTCAAATATATGGCGAAATATCGCCCAAATATTCGTAAGATATCGCAAATTCGAATTGCCCCTACCGCTCATCACTACCCCAGAGTTGACAACCTCTATGCTATGGGCATGTGTCCCTGAAAACATAAAAGAACACCTGTCTTTGGTCGTGCTGCTGCTCAATTCCTGGCTGTTGTGGCCAATCACAGGCTTCAGCGGTCACAGAGAATTAAACGAAATATCACTGCTGTGATGTAGAGTTCAAGCCACTGTGACCACTAAAAAGAGTTTAAAAGGAAGTAATTAAAAACCTATACAATTAAATACATTGAGAACATAACTCTATGGAAAGCTAGTAATCGGTTTTAAAGCCCCCAAAATGTCATCCTAAAATCAGAAAAAAAATATTTTAACCCCATAAAGACCACCAGTACACTTTTTTCTGAAAGTTATTAATGGACTTTATACTACATCATCGCCTTTTTACGACAGGCCACAATAAAAGCAGCATTGGTCACCCATGCAGAGGAGAACAGGAGGTAAGCTCTCATATGAAAGTCAGGCTCCTGCTCTAATGGCCAAGATCAGCATAAGCACTGATCTGGGCAATTTAACCTCTTATATACCAATTGTTTTCATGTTACACCCACAAACTTAAATGCATTTTATTAGGATTTTACATCATAGACCAACACAAAGCATGTGTGAAGTGAAAAGAAAATGATACATGTTCTTCAAAATGTTTAATAAATAATAATCTGAAAAGTGTGGTGTGCATTTGTATGTAGCTTCCTGTACTCTGATATACCTAAATAAAATTCAATGTGACCAACTGCCTTCACAGGTCACCTAATTAGTAAATACAGTCTGCCTATGCCTAATTTATTCTCAGCATAAATACAGCAGTTCTGTGAAGGCCTCAGAGGTTTTGTTAGTGAACATTAGTGATCAAACAGCATCATGGAAACCAAGGAACAGACCAGACTGGTCATGGATAAAGCTGTGGAGAAGTGTAAAGCAGGGTTAGGTTATAAAACAATATCACAAGCCCTGAACATTTCAGGAGCACTGTTCAATCCATCATACCAAAATGGAAAGAGTATGGCACAAACTGCAAACCTACCAAGACATGGCAATCTACCTAAACTGACAGCCCAGGCAAGGAGAGCACTAATTAGAGAAGCAGTCAATAGGCCCATGGTCACTCTAGAGGAGCTGCAGAGATCCACAGCTCAAATGGGAGAAACTGTCCACAGGACAACTATTACTCATGTACTCCACAAACCTGGCCATTATGGAAGAGTGGCAAGAAGAAAGCCAATTTTGAAAGCAAGCCATAAAAAGTTGCGTTTGCAGTTTGCCACAAGCCATATAGGGGACACAGACAACATGTGAAAGAAGGTGCTCTGGTCAGATAAGACCAAAGTTGAACTTTTTGGCCTAAATGCAAAACTTTGTGACAGCAAACTAATATTGCACATCACCCTGAACACACCATCCCACTGTGAAGCATGATGGCGGCAGCAGCATGCTGTGGGGATGCCTTTCTTCAGCAGGGACAGGGAAACTGGTTATTGTTGATAGGAAGATGGATGGAGCTAAATACAGGGCAATCACCTTCCAGCAGGACAACAACGTTAAACATGCAGCCAGAGCTACAAGGAAATGGTTTAGATCAAAGCATATTCATGTGTTAGAATGGCCCAGTCAAAGTCCAGACCCAAATCCCATTGAATATCTGTTGCAAAACTTGAAAATTGCTGTTCACAGACATTCTCCATCCAATCTGACTGAGCCTGACGTCTAGATGTGTAAAGACAACGCCCAAAAGACTTGCAGCTGTAATTACAGCATAAGGTAGTCTTATAAAGTATTGACTCAGGGGGGCTGAATACAAATGCACACCATACTTTCAGATTTTCATTTATTAAAAATTTTGAAAACCATGTATCATTTTCTTTTCACTAACACATACAGTTAGGTCTGTGTATCTTTGGACACTGACCATTTTTTTTTTTACCTGTTTACTAAAACATATTCAAGTTATAGTTTTATAATGGACATGAATATAAAGTCCAGACTTTTAGTTTTTTTTTTGAGGGTATCCACATTAAAATTGGATGAAGGGTTTAGGAGTTTCAGCTCCTTTACATGTGACACCCTGTTTTTAAAGGGACCAAAATTAATTGAACAATTGACTTCATGGCTGTTTAATGGGCAGGTGTGGGCAATTCCTTCATTATTTCATTCTCAATTAATCCCATAAAAGGCATGGAGTTGATTTGAGCTGTGGTGCTTTAATTTTGAATATTTTGCTGAGAAGTAAACATGTGGTCAAAGGAGCTCTCCATGCAGGTGAAACAAGCCATCCTTCATCTGCGAAAACACTATTAGGAGTGGCAAAATCTACAGTTTGGTACATCCTGTAAAAGAAAGATAGCACTGGTGACCTCAACAATGCAAAAAGACCTGGACGCTTACGGAAGACAACAGTGGTGGATGATTGTAGAATAATTACTATGGTGAAGATAAACCCCTTCACAACAGCCAACCAAGTGAAGAACATGCTCCAGGATATAGGCGTATCAATATCCAAATCTACCATGAAGAGAAGACTGCATGAAAGTAAATACAGAGGTTCACGGCCTGGTGCAAGCCACTCATAAGCCTCAATAATAATAATAATAAGGCTAGATTGGACTTTGCTAAAAAAAACATCTTAAAAAAACAAAAGTAGAATGGATGCAGGGGCACACAAATATCTGGTCAATGGATAATAACACATATATTTATTATATAATATAAAAAGGAAATAACATATAATATGCCCCAGAATACGTTAAATCCGCAATGCTCTAAAATACTAATCCAATAGGGATCTTATGTGGTACATATAATGGAATAAAAAATAAAATAAGATAAACCATCAACCACATGCGCTAGTGGTGGATGTTCTACTGATCTAAAATTCAAGTGTGAGTCTTGAACCTCTGTACGGGTCTTATTAAGGTGATCGTCCCTATTCAAATAGGTGAGGATGAGGATAATCTGTTGGCGATCCAAGTATAATGTCCATAAGACCGTGAGTAAAATAAAGAGTCCTCCGTGAGAGACGTACCTTATTAGATCCACAATGGGTAATGACTGACAAACATAGAGGGTTACTTTACCGTCCTCCGTCTCTCATCAGTAACCTTCTTTTGCTCCCTTGTACCGCAAAAGCAAAGTGTAGTGCCTTCTCCCTGCCAGGACCTGACGCGACGTCTCACGTGGTCGCTGTCGTCACTCTGTGGCGTCCCACGTGACGATGGCGGGCGCGTCCGATTGGCTGATCGTGTCTTGGACGCAGGAGGTAGATGGAACAGCCGTTGAGAAGATGTTCTTTATCGTCAATGTTGCGATTATTTGTATTGCGGTTTGTGAAGGGAAGGATATTGCTGGTTAGTCCTCCTTTCTGACGTGTGTCCTTAAAGTTGCTTGCCTTTTACCCAAACGCGTTTCGGGGCATACATCAACTGGCCCCTTCCTTAGTGGTTAATTGGCAAGACTTTCCTATTCCTTTTTATAGGTACTTCTCTCCCAAAGGATTGTGGGATATCTACGGCAATATCTAAACCATGGACATGGGACTTTTTCTACTGATGGTGATAGTCTCAGTTAATGACATTCATACATGTAAATCAAATAAAATAAAATAAAATTGTGCATATATAGCAAGTAATAGAGATGGTTTTAGAAAAACATGAGTAAATGGCTAGTTATAACCAATTATATCCAATATATCATAAGATCATATACTACAACTTTAAAATTGGTGGGGGACTTTGTCTTTTATGAGTCCTCCAATGATGGAAAACTGGATGATGATGAGCGTTGAACGCTAGCGCATGTGGTTGACAGTTTATCCTATTTTATTTTATTTTATTCCATTATATGTACCACATAAGATCCCTATTGGATTAGTATTTTAGAGCATTGCGGATTTAACGTATTCTGGGGCATATTATATGTTATTTCCTTTTTATATTATATAATAAATATATGTGTTATTATCCATTGACCAGATATTTGTGTGCCCCTGCATCCATTCTACTTTTAGTCATTTGTTTCGGTCAAGGGTGAACCGGCAGGTGTGCACCAATTCATATTTGGAAAGTGGGTGGAGCCACTGTTTATTATCTATAAATCTTAAAAAACCAGCACACTCCTGGAAGAACATTCTTTAGACAGATGAAACCAAGATCAAGCTCTACCAGAATGGTGGAAAGAAAAAAGTATGGCAAAGGCATGGTACAGCTCATGATCCAAAGCATACCACATCATCTGTAAAGCACGACGGTGGGAGTGTGATGGCTTGGGCATGCATGGCTGCCAGTGGCACTGGGTCCCTAGTGTTTATTGATGATGTGACACAGGACAGAAGTGGCTGGATTAATTCTGGGGTTTTCAGAGACATACTGTGTGCTCAAATGCAGCCAAACTGATTGGTTGGTGTTTCATAACACAGATGGACAATTACCCAAAACATAAAGCCAAAGCAAACCGAGAGTTTATTAAAGCACAGAAGTGGAATATTCTTGAATGGCCAAGTCAGTCACCTGATCTGAACCCAATAGAGCATGCATTTCACTTGTTACAGCCTAAACTTCAGACAGAAGGCCCACAAACAAACAGTAATGGAAAACCGCTGCAGTAAAGGCCTGGCAAAGTATTAAAAAGGAGGAAACACGGCGTCTGGTGAGGTCCATGAGTTCAAGACTTCAGGCAGTCATTTCCAACAAAGGGTTTTCAACCAATTATTAGAAATTAACATTTTATTTACAATTATTTAATTTGTCCAATTACTTTTGAGCCCCTGAAATGAAGGGATTGAGTTTAAAAAATGCTTTAGTGCCTCACATTTTTATGCAATCATTTTGTTCAACCAACTGAATTGAAGCTGAAAGTCTGAACTTTAACTGCATCTGAATTGTTTTGTTCAAAATCCATTGTGGTAATGTACAAAACAAAAATTAGAAAAATGTTGTCTCTGTCCGAATATATTCGGACCTAACTGTAATTGCTACTTTCTGTTGGACTATCACATAAAATCCCAATCAAATACATTTAAAGGCTATATAGTAAATCTTTGGGAGTAATTTTTTCTATTATAGCATTGTACTCATTTTGAGCTAAAATCATTTTTTAAGTGGGTCTTTATAACAAATATAAAACCCTTTTTTTCTGTACAGGGCTGAGATGCTCTAAGGGGATCTGAATTTTCTCTCTGCTCTGTCAGTCAGCTAATCTGACGGTCTCCTTTTTAGTGATGAGCAGCATATCGTTTTCGCGATATTTTGTGAATTTTTCGCATAATATTCTCAAAAAATTCTCTAATTCTACAATTCACGATCTCCAGTCATTAATGATGCACATTTTTTTGCGCAATACATGCAACTTCACATTTCATCAGGTCTGATCGCTAGTCATTTTATCACTGCTGTATCTATCAGAACTGCAAAAAAAACTGCAGAAAATGGCTGCTGGGGAGTTTCTTAAAGGGGTAGGAAACTTTCCTATTGGTTGCTAAGGATGTTGCTAAGCTCTGACAAAGATACTGCAGCCTTCTCATTGGTCGACAAGGAAGAAGCAGGGAGGGATCATGGGTTCAGATGAAAAAAAATCTAGAATATTGGCGATTACGAATATATAGCAATATATTCTAGATGTTCGCGAATTCTCGAAGTGCTGATATTCGCGATAAAAATTCGCGATTAGAATAATCGCGATCAAGACTACTCCTTATCTCTGCTCTCTGACATTAGACATAGTGTGGAGCGAATCAAAGCATCTGAATTCAAATTCGATCTAAAGTTGGGGTGCCCACCTTGCTTAATAGATAAGCAGATCTGTTATGCCTTGATTCTCAAATTCAGGTGAAAAAGCTGTATAATTTAACTGTTATTGGGGTATCCCCTTTGTTTTATAAATACGTAATTCCATTAGGCCTTGATTCTCAAATTGGGGTAATTAAGCTGTCTATTTTTACTGTTATTGGGGTGCCCACCTTGTTTCTTAGATAATCAATCCCATTAGGCCTTGATTCTCAAATTGGGGTCAATAAGCTGTGTAAGCATTCAATGGGTGAGGTCATAGATGACAGGTATGTATCACTGAGGCTGCTATCTCAGTGATATAAGTCCCGGAGGTAGGTTGTGACCAGTGATGCTAGATCACTGAATTTGTGGTAGCTGGAGTTTGTGTCCGGGATTTAGGAGTGACTGAAGAGCTTGGGTGGGAAGGTCACTCCCATATTCCATCCCTGGTGGTCCTACCTCAAACAGGTGGAAAACTAATTAAAAGACATGCTGGCGTATGTGTGCTGGTCTGAAAGAAAGACACATGGACAAGACCACTATGCAAAGTGGAATAACTAGGTGAAAACCTACAAGCTGGTGGGAAGCTTATATCACTGCATTTTTTGTTATTTCCATGAACTGTTATTTTGTTTGCTGAAGCAAGCCTGCATCGTTTTGTTGTGTATGCCCAATAAACCCTGGGAAAAGAGACTGTCTGAATGTTGCTGTCTCACAGCTGTCATATACTACTGTTATTGCGGTGTCCACATTGACATTGAATAACTTATTTTACATATACAATTAATGTTACTGTACAGGGTGTCCAACAGACAGGTGCCAGGGTCCTCTGAGGGAATGGGCAGTGGCAAAAATGATGCTGGAGCTGGCAGAAGTACTGTAGCAACAGAAGAAGGGGGTGGTATCAGCAGCTGCATTAAAATTCCAGAGCTGCCACTGTCATCCAGCAGTCGTGTTTTGACTACCAACCAGCTGTCATTGAATGGTTGACTCGGTCATCAACATCATCTCAACTGACATCAGACACCCACAGCCAGGAGTCAGTGCGTTCCTCTGACACCACACTTATTTGGCATGGACCAGGAACAAACTCTGTGCCCTCACCCATCTTGAACCTGCCTTTTTCTTTTTCAGCTCCTTCTGTCTGGGAAGTAGTGTATGCTGCCATCTCTGCTCCACTTTTCAGCAAGGACAAGCTTATTGAGGCTAGTCAGCAGCTACTGCCCAGCCCAGATTTGGAGGAGAGGTCCACTGCTTGCTCCTGTAGGTGGGCAAGTAACGAAAATGAGATATGTGCGGAAGCAAGTGTTGCGAGCGGTCAGGGACGCAGCCATGAAGCTGATAAGTTAGGACCAGACAGTATTGGATGATGATGTAACCAATCGCACATGGGAGCTGGGTGAAGAGGGGGCCTCATCATCATTATCAGGGGGTGAGGGTGGCAGCTTGCGAGTGAGACAACGGCAGGGTAGCAGCATGTGGCTGAGCCAGCAGGGTGCAAGCATGGCCATGAGTCAGCAGGATGGCAGCAGTGTGAGATATGGATCCAAACGTGCCTGGGGTAGACCGTCTGCTGTACAAGAGCCTACCTGTCTGGAAACAACTACGGGTTCATAGAGGCAGTGGCAGGCAGTCAGCAAGCAATGGTGAGGGTAAATCGCCATACTTGCTGGTGTGGTTCATCAAGTCGCAGGAGGACGTCAGCGTGGCCGTATGTAGGATCTGTGAGCAGAAGGTGAAGCGCGGCCAGGTAGCCAGTGTTGGCTAACATAGTGGTATAGCCTGATGCAGCACCTGGCCCACACCCCTTCTCTGGTAGTCAAGGCTCCACCACCTCCGCACAAGGGAACTGTGTTTCCTTCCCATCATCTACTGGTCCTGATGATTCTGCTCCTCCTCCTGCTACTCCTCATCACTCGTTTCATCAGCAATCAATCAGACAACAGTATGCGCGCACTCATCCAACAGCATAGAAGCTGAACGTGCTCCTGGCCATGTTGCTTGTACTACAATCCTTCCTTCTCCATGTTGTTGGCTTTGCACGTTTTAGATAACTAATGGCTTGTGCCGAACCAAGGGAAAGAGTCCCAAGCTGTCACTACTTCTCTAAAAAAGCTATACCAGCCCTGCACATGTACGTTGAGCAGAAGGTGGGCCAGTCCTTGAGCCTGTCGGTGTCTGGTACAGTTCACTTAGCTGTAACTATGGTCAAGGACAATATATGTCCTTTATGGCCCACTGGGTAAATGTAGTTCCTGCCCAGGCACACCAGCAATTTGGCCAGGTTATGGCATGACGCCTCCTCGTTCTCATGCGGTGATAACAACTCCAATGTTCTCTTCTGCCTCCTCATCCTCCACCTTGTTCTCAGCCTCCACTGTAGGCCCAGTTCTGAGCGGTCCTCTGGCATATGCAGGGCACGGCAGTGTCACACTGTTCTGCACCTGGCCAGTAGCCAATCCTACTCGGACATAACATATTGTAAAAAGATCTGCACCTGTTCTTTGTTTTTGAGCTGTAACTGACCAAATAAGTGACATGTGAACTGAATCTAATAGTGATGATTGATGAACACTGATGTGCTCATGCATACACTGTATGTGACCTGCCTGTCAGACAGATGCACAGTAAGTATTTCACTACCAGAATGGACTAGCTATGAATGTTGCTGCAATGTACAGTGATGTACACAAAAATACACTCTCCCTGCAGGCCGTGCTATAGCTGACTTTTTGTAAAAATTCAGCAATGCGTTCGAATCGATTTATTGAAAAGTTCGCTCATCTCTAGTAACAACCACTGTTACCTAATGTGCCTCATGTGCCTCAGACAATAACCATAATACATAACTGACCACATCTGTTATTATATCTCGTACCTCACATGTTAGTATCTTAACTTAAGAGATATAGTATATACAGCAGTGTACTGATATATGAGGTACGAGCTGTAATTTATACCTAATAGCTCATATATCAATACACTGCTCTATATACTGGCCAGGTATGGGTAATAGGAAGGTCTATGAGCGGGGCATGGGGGCCCAATTTAGATTCTTGCTATAGGGCCCACTGATTTCTATGTACGCCCCTGGCCAGGTCTATCTCAGAGACCTACCGTATTTTCCCATTGACTTCTATTGGTAAATGGGATGCTGCGGTTCCTAACTGCGCGATAACCACATCACGACTGCGCAGTGTGGCTACACCCTTAGGGTACATTTATAAGGGTTGTACTGTATCTAACTGTATGATTGAAGCACATAAAAAGCTGCCACAGAAATCCATGACTTTTTTTTTACATTTGGATGATTTTTTTTTGCTGATGCAGTCTTTAAATACATTTTATAAGAGAGAGTACTGAAAATGTATTTAGAAACCGCAGCAGCAAAAAAGTGCACCAAGAACAGCATCCAAATGTTAACTGCATGTGTTTTCTTATCGGGTGGTCAATAGTGACCAAGGTACTAAGGTAGGTAGAGTGACACACTTGTAGCAGCAGGCAAATAAATTGAGCATGAATAAATACTGTAAGCAGTAAAGCCTTTTAGTGTCATAAGGTGTAGATTTTGTTCAGGCTTTTCCTGCCTTTTGCATGCTGTGGGTTGTGCTGCACAGAAATATGTAGCTGTGTCCTCTTTCACCAGTGATCTTACTTCTAGATACACTTCATTTTTACTTGTGTCTCTTGACAAGGAAATTCTACTGCTTAGTGAAGGGTTGTAAGCTGAACCTTGAGCATAATTAAGGTGGGCCAGAAATTCCAGTATATGTCCAGAATTTTGTCTTATAAAGTTAACAGAGTGCATTTTACTTCCATCAGTAATTGGAACACCAGTCACTTTACAAATCAACTTCATTGTCTGTGAAGGTTTAACCAAGGAAGGTGCTGAGAGTGATAACGATATCTGAGATAGGACACCTAGGAAGACAGAAGATCGAGGTCAATAATAGGGTTTAGACCAAGTAGTCGGAAAGAAATCAACTTTACTTACATGGCAGAGCCGAGATCACACAAAATAACACAAGTCCAGAAGTCATTGTGCTGTAAAGAACCCAATGACGATACCTTTTATGACTAATATTCCGTGATTAATATAGGAAAGTGCAACAATCATTTGCATGTGTTTGCATATTTAATCATATTATCACGTGTGAAGTATTATAAGAAAATGACATCTGCAAAAAAAAAGGAAACAAGTGCGTAGTAAAAAAAGGTAATTGAACTTATATATTTGCCTCAAATTAATACTGTATTTTTTATTATTTTTTTAAAGCTCTTTTCTTCATGTTATAAGTCGGGTGAGAAGCCATAAGCTCATGAATATAGGGACTCCTCATTATGCGCTGGAGCGGTTCAAGATTTTTGGCAGAACACTGGGCCATTTTTCTGGCAGTACACTGGGTCAATAAAATAAAGTGACCCAACATTTTGCTAGGGCACCATAAAACAGGTGACACATTCCCTTTAACCTTTTAATGACCTGTACATTTTTACTACTTGAAGAGGACCTGTCAAACAGGGTTGTAAAAAGTAACTACCAGGGCCTATTATTACATTCAGCAGCTAGCACACAGTGTGCAGCTAATGCACATAGTTATGTCACAGTGAGCAGAGGAATAATTCATATAGTGATGTCTGAGGCAAAGAATATCCCCAGGCATTAGCGGGAAGAAGTCGCAGATTGGGGCAACGAATCATTGTGCCGCAATTTGTGCCTGAAATACGCATAATATAGGTGTATTTCAGCTCAATAAATGACCCCCTATATTTATTTGGTATTGCTCAAATCATACTGACTCAGATAATTAAGTTGTCATATTATTTATGCTACATTCACACGACCGTGAATGTGTCCGCATCCGTTTCGCAATTCTGTATGGGGCCAGACGAGGTGCGGAGAGCACACTATGTGCTCTCCGCTTCCGCATTTGCGGAGCGCGGACCTGAACTTCCGGTCCGCAGCTCCGCAAAAGATAGAACATGTCCTATTCTTGTCCAAGAATAGGCATTTCTATGGGGGGTGCGGCTGGGTGTATTGCGGATCCGTAATACACTACAGTCGTGTAAATGTAGCCTTATACTGAAAAATGAACGCTGAAAACTTTATATGACAATATATGTAACATAAAAATTCTGTGGTAATATTGCTGTTTTTCCCATCCCCCCCCCCCCCATTTAAAAGTACAACTTGTCCAGAAAAAAGCAAGCCCCACTGTATCAATAGAAAAATAAAAAAGTTATAGTATAGTATAGAAGGCAACAAACTGAACAAAATGAAAACAATTGCTTGGTCACTAAGGGGTTAAAGACCAGGCGGTTTAATGACTTTCCTGTATGCTGGTTTAATTTGTATTTACTTAAAGTAATGAAAACAGTGTTACGCTTTGTATTATACTCATCTTATTTTTAATATAACAAGTGCCATTTTTCGTGAAAGAAGTAAAGCAGTTTTGGTTGGCAGCCACATTTTAGAATTTTTTTTATACAGTGTATATTGCTTAAATAGTTAAACTTTTATTTTTATTTTTTTTACCTTTACAGCTTAAATATTTGTTGCAGGGATTTGGGAAATTAATAAAGTGTAAACATCTCCCAATTCTGTCAATAAAACCAATCTAAATATGTGCGCAGGAAGCTCCCCCTAGTGTCTTCAGGGAGCAGGCTCTACTTTAGGCTAGCCCTGCAGAGATTATTTTCTAGAATCCAAGTCTGAGCTTTTTATGGAGAATTTAGCTAACATGGTGGATATTCAACAACATTTATTCAACATTTTTTAAGCAATATTTGGAACAGGTCCTAGGAAAAGGAACTGTTAGTGAATATTTCTCTTTTCACATGTGCCCGAACCCCTTCTTACTTGTTTTTATGTAGATACTAGCTGAAGGACCCAGCTTCACCTGGGTATATTTAATCTATTTCATTTAATGTTTGAGTGTGTCAAAAGATATCGACAATATCCACTATAGCAGTGACATCTACAGCACCCCGCCCCTTAACAGTGACCTCCACAGCCCCCACCCCTTAACACTGACCCTACCCCCACAGTGCCCCGTCCCTTAAAATGGGACCTCCACAGCAGCCCACTCCCTTAACTTTGACCTTTACAGCAGCCTTCCCCTTTAACAGTGAGTTTCACAGCACACCACCCCCTTAACAGTGACCTCCACAGGGGCCCGTCCCCTTAACAGTGGCCTTTACAGCAATCTGCCCCTTAACACTGACCCCCATAGCGGGCCATTCCCTTAACTGTGACCTCCACAGCAGCCTACCCTTAGGGTGGCCAGAGGTCCAGTTTTAGGCCGGACAGTCCGGTTTTCTGACTCCCTGTCCTCCGTCTGGCGCAGAGCCTGGACGGACACAGGGATGTCCTTTTGAACAGCTCACTTTCAGACAGCAGTACTGTGCTGTCTGAGTGTGAGCTGCAGGGAGAAAGTCACCCCTAGAGCTGACAAAAGTTGACTTTTAACTTCTGTCGGCTGCGGAGGGGGAGGGGGCATCGCCTAACCAGTACAGGGTTGTGGCTTAGCAGGACCTAGAAGTTGATTTTTTATTTGATTTTTTCAATCCCTGTTGGCTGAGGAGTGGGAGGAGGCGTGGCCTAACCTGATAGGGAGTGTGGGCTTTTTATACAGCTCCCTTTAAGACAGCAGCACTGTCCTGTCTGAGTGTGAGCTGCAGAGAGAAAGTCACTGTCCCTCCCACCTCTGCAGATGAATGAAGTTGATTTTTAACTTCATTTTGTCAATCCCCGTCGGCTGCGGAGGGGGCATGGCCATACATATTCGGGGTGTGACTTAGCAGGACCTAGAAATGTATTTTTAACCTCTTTTTTTTCAATCCCTGTTGGCTGAATGGGAGGGGGCATGGCCTAACTGGAGCAGGGATGTGTCCTTTTAAACAGCTTACTCTAAGAGAGCAGCACTGTGCTGTCTGAGTGTGAGCTGCAGGGAGAAAGTCACAGTCCCTCCCATCTCTACAGCTGACAGAAGTTGATTTTTAACGTAATTTTTTGAATCCCTGTTGGCTGAGGAGTGGGGAAGGAGGGGAGGGGGGCGTGACCTAACCGGATTGGGGTTTGTGGCTTGGCAGACCTAGAAGTTGATTTTTAACCTAATTTTTTAAATCCCTGTTGGCTGAGTGGGAGAGGGCGTGACCTAACTGGATCAGGGGCATGTTTTTTTTAACAGCTCACTCTAATACAGCAGCACTGTCTAAATGTGAGCTGCAGGGATAAAGTCACCGTCCTTCCCACCTCTGCAGCTGACATAAGTTGATTTCTTCATTTTGTCAATCCCCGTCGGCTGTGGAGGGGGGCATAGCCTAACTGAATCGGAGGCCTGGCTTAGCGGGACCTGGGAGCGGGGTTTTAAGGGTGACTTGAATGGCCACCCTTCTTGCCCCCTGAACTGTAACCTCCACAGCACTCTGCTCCCTTAACAGTGTCATCCACAGCACCCCTTTAAAGCTGACCTGCAGCAGTGAAGAGAAATAGCCGAATTGTTATGGAAACCTCAGGAAATAAGGTACTAAGTGTTATTAGGCCACGGCTTTACTTTAATAGCGATTATCCTGGTGACAGATTTCATTTAAAACCCCTCTACAGCAGTGAAGAAACATGGCTGAGTTGTTATGGTTACCAGGAGTAAAACTTTGTGTGTGGACACGAACTGCCAGCTAGCTTCTATTGGCTGATAAGGGTCATGTGACCAGGCTTCTATTGGCTAATGCATTTTTTTGGAATATCTCAGGAATGGAACATCCCAGAGAGCTGAGACGCCGCTTCTGACTCCACATTCTCACGCCGTTGATCCTGCAACAATGTCTGCCTCTGCCTCCTCATCCACTCCTCAGCCTCCACTGCAGGGACAATTCACAGTGCCCCTCCAGCATACCACATGTTCAGGGCACTGCAGTGTCACGCTGTTCTGCACCTCATTTGCCTGGGCAAACAGAGTCACACAGGCAGGGCTGGCGCCACCCATAAGCAGAGTAGGCCACCACGTGGCTATGGCTCCGCTATGGCCTTATTAGCATTAGCTCCCCAGTGTTCCCTGATTTCCAATTAAGGTGCGCCACGCGCGTGTGCGCAGCCACGCTGCCGCGCATCAATTATTGTGCCCCAGCCCACCGCTTTCTAATGTCCGCTGACTAGTCCGCTGCTCAGCGCCGCCCACATGATGATGACATGTTCAGTGTGCGGCTCAGCAGGGCACCACCTCCGCTCCACATTGCCGCGCTTGCTGCCTCCTGCTCCTTCTAATTCTGACCGGAAGAGGAGAGGAGGAAGCAGGGCTCCACGGTTCTACGGGGATGCCGTAAATAGTAAACGAAATGGAAGTGGACAAGTTGCGGCCAGGTATGGAAAATTATAGGATAGTTTGAGTTGTGGGCAAGGGGAGCTATGGGGAGGTCAGCCTGGCCTCACACCGAGCAGAGGGAAAGCAGGTAATACGGGATAACGGGTCATGCTGTATCATGTATGTGCCATGCAATGTTACACAGCTGTGCAGCCTGTATCACTGGAAGTAATGTGTAATCCTATTCTACTGTTCTATATAGAATCTACACTATTTGTATACCCTCAGTGTGTGTGTATATATATATATATATATATATATATATATATATATATATATATATATATATATATATATTATATATTTATATATATATATATATATATATATAGTATATATATTTATATATACTGCAACATTGCCTCACTGCTACATTGCTGATGATATGAACTTACCAAACAGTAAAGGGCATGCTGGGAAATGTAGTTCTCATCAGCTAGAGATCCACAGGTTGGAGACCTCTGCAGTGTCATAGTATACTGTTCATTAAAGTTTGATCTCTGAGCAGGGGCTGTGCTTGCGGATCCATGGAGAGGATGTATCGTGTATAAGCATGTCTCCCATTGAATGTGTATGTGCAGTTCAGGCGCTGTTGGCCTAGGGTGGTAAAATCCTTGCACCAGCCCTGCACACAGTGGAGGAACTGCTCAGTGTCCGTCATCAAGAAATCGTATCCTGGCTTTCTCCACAACAACTCAAAATCGGAACCTTGGTGACCGACAATGGGAAGAACATGGTGTCGGTGCTGCACCAAGGAGGGCTGAGCCATGCACCCTGCATGGCACATGTGTTCAACCTAGTTGTCAAGAGTTTACTGAAGTCTTCCACCCATCTGCAAGACATCCTAAAAATGGCCAGGAAACTTTGCATGCACTTAAGCCACATGTACACGATAAAGCACACCCTCCTTGAGCTGCAGTGGCAGAACGGCATCCCCAACATAGGCCGATATGCCACGTTTTCACCCGTTGGAATTCCACCCTTCTACAGAGAAGGGCTATAAACGATTTCTTGATGATTCAAGCGGACAGGAGTACTCCCCTGTGTAACTTCCATATCAGCCAGTGGCAACTCATGTGTGACACCTGCCGTTTGCTCAGGCCCTTTGAGGACGTTATTTGTCAGTCACCAGGACTACGGGATGAACAACGTCATTCCACTGCTTCATTTCCTTGAACAGATGCTGGTAAGTCTGGCTGATCAGGGGACTGGAGACGGGGCGCCTAGATCTCACGGCCACATGAGCCCTGTGAGGGCTGAATTGGAGGAGGAGGACATTGGAGGGCAAGCAATGTGTAGCGAAATGGGTGGTTTTTCTACACAGGTGATAGGAGAAGAGGAGCAGGAACAGCTAGATGAGCTGCAGGGCGATGAGGAAGATGAAGCAGAGGACCCAGACAAACCGTGGAAGTATGCAGTGGAGATGGAGGCAGGGAATCCCTCTGAGTCACTTGCACAAATGGGCCGATGCATGCTCACTTGCTTGAGTAGTGACAACCGAATTGTCACCACTCGGCAGAGGGATGACTTCTGGCTTTCCACCTTGTTGGACCCTTGCTACCAGTCCAAAATGGGGGCCTTTTTTACACCCGCTGAGAGGGAGGACAAACTGAACTACTATAAAGGCATCCTATGTAGTCAGTTGGCCACTGCCTATCTGCGTCATCGTCCATCCTCTTGCAGGTCTGACTGGGGGGGCCTTCTCCGCTCACGTTCCTCTGCCATGGCTGCTGTGGCAGGGTGGGGCGTTTGAGCAGTGCCAGCTCCATCAGCAGCAAATTAAGTCTAGAGTCGCTGATTAGCAGCTTTTTTCCCCATCTAGTGAAGAAACAACTCACCAGCAGCAGCAGCTAGACCTGGAGCAGGACCTAAACCAGCAGGTAGTTAGCCTACTTGGACAGCATCCTGCAAGCCCACATTGAAGATCCTTTGGACTACTGGGCAGCCAAACTAGATTTGTAGCCGCAACTGGCCGAGTTTGCCCTCTGCTTTCCTGCCTGGTCAGTAGTGTGGCATCAGACTGGGTGTTTAGCAGGGGCCATAGTTAAGCCAAGAAGAACTCTCCTGCCCACCCAAAATGTGGAGAGACTGACCTTTGTCTAGATGAATCTGGCTTGAATCAGTCAGGATTTCCACCCACCCAATGCCTGATACATCAGACTAGATCATCCATAGTGCCACACCAACACTTCGACAAAAGAATCTATTCTGATGCTGCCAACCACCTGATGCCACACATCTGATGCCAAGTGCTCCTTCTTTCACCCACCATCTTCAGTTGGTACTGGTATTGCTAGCCACCTCCCCACTCTGTCACTGGGTCACTCTGTGGTCTCCTGATGCTGCTGCCACCTGCACACTATGTCACCTTGCCACTCTGTGGTCTCCTGATGCTGCTGCCACCTCCACACTATGTCACCTTGCCACTCTGGGGTCACCTGATGCTGCTGCCACCTCCACACTATGTCACCTTGCCACTCTGTAATCTCCTGATGCTGTTGCCACCTCCACACTGTCACCTTGCCACTCTGTGGTCTCCTGATGCTGCTGCCACCTCCATACTATGTCACCTTGCCACTCTGTGGTCTCTTGATGCTGCTGCTACCTCAACACTATGTCACCTGCTGCCACCACCTCCACACTGTCATTGTGACACCCTGTGGCCTCCTCCTGATGCTGCTGCCACCACCTCCACACTATGTCATTGTGCCACTCTGTGGCCTCCTGATGCTGGTGTTGCCACCTCAACATTGTCATTGTGCCACACTGTGGCTTCCTCCTAATGCTGCTGCCGCCACCTCCACACTCTGTCATTGTGCCACTCTGTGGCCTCCTGATGATGATGCTGCCACTTCCACACTCTGTCATTGTGCCACTCCGTGGCCTCTTCCTGGTGCTGCTGCTGCCATCTTCACACTGTCATTGTGGCACTCTGTGGTCTACTCATGCTGCTTACACCTCACCACTATGTCATTGTCAAGGATGGAGAACAGTTAGCAGGAACTGATAAATAACGACAGACTGGTTTGATCCAAAACTAAGGAGCATATAGGTGAGCCCTTTAAAAACCCTAAGAGCTCTCCTTGACTGTTATACATGCAAAGGCCTCAATGGTAGACGATTGCATGCCCACGTACCTAAGACTGTGTGACACCTGAAAACCCTATAGTAGTGAGGGGACACAGCCACCGGCTCCCTGCACTGAATACGGAGGGAGTCAGGGTCACCTAGAATCAAGCCAGCAAACAGAACACAAAGTATACGGAAAGCACTTATCTTAGCAAGGCAACTGAAGCCTTCAGCAGCACACACTACATCCAGGAAGTAATATAAACCGCAAGATGAGACAGCATGGGAGAGAATATAACAGAAGCCAATTAATCAAGATAAGAGACTGAGCTGAGGGAGAGAAAGGAACTGAGCAAAGTGAAACCAAAACAAAGAACGTCATACAGAAGACAGGGAGGAACCTCTGACCGACCGTCTCCCAGAACCGGCGGTGACAGGACAGGACCACTCTGTGGACTTCCCATGCTGTTCCCACCTTTTTTACTTCATGACAGGGCCACTATTTTGCCTTTTGGCCTGGCTGACATCATCATTTATTTGACCCTTCTTCTGATCTGTCAGAAGGAACGAAAAATGAGACCACAACGGATCCTGTCTATGTAACAGCTGTAAGGCCTGCATGACATGGTCTCTATTTTGCATTAGAATTGGCTTATGATTTAGTAGCCAAAGCAGGAGTTGGTACAAAGCGAAGAAGACATACAAATATTCCATTCACATGTCATCTCTGTTTTGGATCCACTCCTGTTTTTTTTGCCTTTAGCAATACTGATGGATTACTGAACAAATGCTGACCGAGCGAAGGCGGAGGCTCCACAGACAGGATCCGTTTTTTGTGGGTTATTGTTGTGATCGATCAGAGGAAGGGCAAAATAATCAGTGACATCAACACAAGCTTACTGCTGACACCCTCTCCACTCTGTCGGGGGTTCTCTACTTGTATAAGGGTTTAACAGAACAAGTTCTGTAGACATCTATGTGGAATCAGCTGACGACGGTGTAAAAGGAGTGCGCTTCTTCTTGACGCTGACATTGACCTGTAAGGCTGAGATCACACTTTTATTTGGTCTGTTTTGGCCCCATAACTGCCCAAATAAGTAAAGTGTGCAGTGATTCTAAGAGTGACGCCTGTCATCTGCATGTCATACTGACTCACAGCATTGTTTCACTACCACAACAGACTCCCTATGCGTGTCACTGCAAGGCACAGTGTTCTACACCACTCTAAAGGCTGTCTGCAGCCAGGAAATAGCCATTTTTAACTCGATTCGCCAAGAATAAATTTGAATCGAACCTAATTTTTTCCAAAAATTCGGCGAATCGGCCGAATCGATTTTTGAGAAATTCGCTCATCTCTAAGAGTTGCATCGCTAACACTCTTTGCACCAGAAATTAAAGACTACAACAGCCAGGAGTTTGCATAGATTTGACCTATAACTTACGTTAGCTTCTGGCACGTTATAGTAAATCTGGGGGGTGGAGGGAAGCTCCGCCCCTCCTGCTAAACCAGACCCCTTTTCTCACCACCTCACAAAAGAGGCACAAGGCTTATAAAAAATTCGAAAATTATATTGCAAATGTAGTGTTCACCATAATCTGTAACTGCAACAATAGTTGCCTAAAGGCTTCAATAATTGTCTTGTATTATCTCCAGTGCAAAATACTGATAAAATAATGATACCCCAAAAGCTTGGTTTTACAACATTTCCTATTTTCTCATGTAAATCTTTGTGCCTTACAAAGGAATTCAGAGCTTTGTATAAGAAAAATAAAGATCTGGCTGTCAAAAAGATAAGAACCAAAAACAGTACAGAATTTAGAATTATTTACATTTCAGACAGTGGTGTAACTAGAACTGACTAGGCCTCACTGGGCATCTAGTCAAGATAGCTCTCTCAGAGCAGGCCAGGCAGCTGCTCTGTCCACTTCCTACACATATATACAGTATGTCATTGTATAATACTGTTAATAATCCTGACAATAAAATCTTTCTGTTTTCCTCCCGAGTGGGCTGGTTTTGACTGCAGGGCCCCATAGCTGCTGCTTCCACTGAAGCTATGCCCCTGATTTCAGAAATAAACTTGCATGGAAAGGTGGACGTCCATTTAGAGTAACATCTATACATCAGTTTCTGTACATGTCCTCAGTCCATCTGTAACACTGTGCTTGGAGTCTAGCACAATAATATTTCCCAGATTCTTCAGGTTTCACTCCAGTGAGTTTGAAATAAACTTCTCTTTTATTTGTGTCTCTAGATAGTGTAAGCCGATCTTGAACAGATGGATTAAACTTTTTGTACTGATCATAATCCATTCTTGCCAGCCACTCCAGGCCTTTCCCTTCAGGTTGCCAGATCCACACTACACCATACATGTTAGTGCTGTCAGTGAGGGAGGCCCCGGTCACTTTACAGGTCATGTCCAGAGTCTCTGAAGGCTTCACAGTCCCAGGACCAGACTCCACCATAGAGATTTGTGAAGAGACATCTAGAAGTGAAGCAAGTTAAACATTTAATTTCTCAAAGCCATTGTCTCTGCTTCTAACTACAAAGCAAATGTTACTCACATTGTAGAATGGATATAACCCAGAGTAACCACAGGAGATTTCTCATGTCTGATCTCAGGAACTAGAAAAGAACTCTGCTCAGGATCTGAGTTGGTGATTCTGCTCAGTGGACATTTTCTGGTGACTGTTCTCTAATTAAACCAGAACAATTTGAATATATTTACATACAGAAAAGCTGCTTTTATAAGATGATTTTGCCACTGTTTAAGGATACACTTTATTCACATTTCCATTATTTTAGAAACTGTTAAATCATATGTAACATAAATCCCCAAGCCAAGTTTGAAGGCAATTTTTAATTTTTTTTTATCAACATCTTCCAAAGGCCATAAGTTTTTAATTTTTACATGCATATAGCCATATGAGGGTAGCTTTCTGTGGGGTGTTATAATTTTACTGGAACCATTTACAATTCTACATAATGTATTGAAAAAATAATTATTTGTGAAATGGCATAATAAAAAAAAAACGTAATTCTGCCATAGTTTTTTTTTGCATTTCAACCTTATAGTACTCACTGTGCAAAAATTATATTTTAAAAGGGTTGTCTCACAGCAAATGGCATTTATGATGCAGAGAAAGTTAATACAAGACACTTACTAATGTATTGTGATAGTCCATATTGCCTCCTTTGCTGGCTTGATTCATTTTTCCATCATGTTATACAGTTTTCGTTTCCAGGGGTTACAATAACCGCTGCAGCGCAGATACAAGATTGATAGGATGGAAACTGCTGCTGCTGGATTTTAGGGTGGTCATAACCACTGGATACGAGCCCTCTGTAATGTGAAGGAAAAATCAACCCAGCAAAGGAAGCAATATGGACAATCACAATACATTAGTAAGTGCCTTTTAAGTTTATTCTGTAGGTCAATTCAATTATGGCATTACATTACATTTATATATTGTTTATGTTCTACTAGTCATTTTAAGAAATGAAAAACTTAAAAAAATTTGCTTTGTGTTGCCACATCCTGACACCCATAATTGATCTGTGTGAGGCTTTTTTCACAGTGAGCAGTAGTTTGCGGAACTTTAGTTTTTTATTGCAATAATGTTTTAATCATTTTATTTCACTTTTTGTGGGTGGTAAAGTAACCAAAAATTGCAATTCTGACACTGGGAATTTTTTTCTTTGCAATGGTCATGGTGTGGGATAAAAAGCACATTTTAATAGTTTGGGCTTTTTCAGATGCAGCTTTGTTTCACATTTTTAGTAACTTACATGGGAAAAAAGTTTTTCTTTATTATATAAATATTTAAAAGACAATTTAAAGTGATACTCCAGTGAAATATTTTCTTCACATAGTAACATAGTAACATAGTAAATAAGGCCGAAAAAAGACATTTGTCCATCCAGTTCGGCCTGTTATCCTGCAAGCTTATCCAGAGGAAGGCAAAAAAAAAAACTGTGAGGTAGACGCCAATTTTCCCCACTTAACCACTACCCGACCCCCTAACGAAGGGATGCGTCCTGCGGGCGGCCGGGTTGTTCCTCCATGACGCATCGACGTGTCATCTCGCGAGACGCGAGATTTCCTGTGAACGCGTGCGCGCATGCATGCGCATTCACAGCGGCGTGTGGCTGTGAAGTTATACTACAGCCTGCCAGCAATGATCATTCGCTGGCAGGCTGTAGATGTAAAATAAAAAGCATCAAATAGGTATATCAGATGCTGTTTTGTTAACAGTGTCTGATATACCTGCTACCTGGTCCTCTGGTGGTCCCATTTACTTGGATCGACCACCAGAGGACACAGGCAGCTCTGTAGGTAGCACCAAGCACCACACTACACTACCCCCCCCCCCCCGTCACTTATTAACCCCTTATTAACCCCTGATCACCCCATATAGACTCCCTGATCACCCCCCTGTCATTGATCACCCCCCTGTATGGCTCCATTCAGACGTCCATATGTGTTTTGCGGATCCGCAAAACACGGACACCGGCAATGTGCTTTCCGCATTTTGGGGATCCGCACATTGTCAAAACTATATAGAAAATGCCTTTTCTTGTCTGCAATTGCAGACTTTTGTGAAACGGAATTGCGGACCCGGAAGTGCGGATCCGCAATTCCGGATCCCAGCGGGACAAAATGAATGGGTCCACAATTCAGTTCCGCAAAATGCGGAACAGAATTGCAGACGTGTGAATGGGGCCTAAGGGTCCCTTATCACCACCAGTTAGTTAGCTACTTGTTAGGTAGTTAGCGCCCACCGCACCGCAGTCACTGATTAGTCGCTGATTAGCGTCATCGCTATCGCTAATCAGCACTAGTACTATATAGTATCTGTAAGTGATTAAGACTGATCGCAATCAGATCTATATCAGTACATTACTGTCACCATAGGCTCTACAAAAAACGCAGTGTTCGCCCAATCAGGCCTGATCTTGTGCGCACATTTGTGTTCAGTCCGCCCCACCGCAGTGTCAGAATTTTTTTTTCTCATCACTGCAAAAACACTGTAAAATCGCTGCGGTCCTATAAAGATCACTTTTGAAATTTTTGGATTTTTATTAGCGATCGCAGCTTTACTTCACAAGCACTCCTATGACCTTTCCCCTCTTTTTTTTTTTTGCACATTTTTTGGCAGAGATTTTGTCATCCGCATTGATCGATGCGAATAAAGAAATCTGTGCCGTTCATTTTTTTTTTCAGCCCAGAGGCTGAACGGAAAAAAAAAATCTCATTACCCGTATGCTCAATATAAGGAGAATCGCAGAAACTCCTAATGCTGGCCATATGTGTAATGATTACGGAGACCCTCAAATGCCAGGGCAGTACAAACACCCCACATGTGACCCCATTTTAGAAAGAAGACACCCCAAGGTATTCCGTGAGGGGCATGGCGAGTTCATAGAAGATTTTTTTTTTTTGGGCACAAGTTAGCAGAAATTGTTTTTTTTGTTTTTGTTTGTTTTTTCTTACAAAGTCTCATATTCCACTAACTTGTGACAAAAAATAAAATTTTACATGAACTCACCATACCCCTCACAGAATACCTTGGGATGTCTTCTTTCTAAAATGGGGTCACTTGTGGGGTATTTATACTGCCCTGGCATTTTAGGGGCCCCTAAAACATGAGAAGTAGTTTGGAATCCAAATGCATAAAGATGCCCTGTGAAATCCTAAAGGTACTCATTGGAATTAGGGCCCCTTTGCGCATCTTGGCTGCAAAAAAGTGTCACCTATGTGGTATCTCCGTACTCAGGAGAAGTAGGGCAATGTGTTTTGGGGTGTATTTTTACATACACCCATGCTGGGTGTGAGAAATATCTCTGTAAATGACAACTTTTTACATTTTTTTATACAAAGTTGTCAATTTACAGAGATATTTCTCTCACCCAGCATGGGTATATGTAAAAATACACCCCTAAACACATTGCCTTATTTCTCCTGAGTATTGAGATACCACATGTGTTACAGTTTTTTTTCAGCCTAGCTGCGTAAAGGGGCCGAAAGTCCAACGAGTACCTTTAGGCTTTACAGGGTTGCTCACAATTTAGCACTGCCCAAAATGCCAGAACAGTAAACACACCCCACAAATGACCCCATTTTGGAAAGAAGACACCCCAAGGTATTCGCTGAGGGGCATATTGAGTCCATGAAAGATTGAGCTTTTTGTCACAAGTTAGCGGAAAGGGAGACTTTGTGAGAAAAAAGAAAATAAAAGTAAATTTACGCTAACTTGTGCCAAAAAAAAAAATCTTCTATGAACTCGCCATGCCCCTCACGGAATACCTTGGGGTGTCTTCTTTCCAAAATCGGGTCACATGTGGGGTATTTATACTGCCCTGGCATTTTAGGGGCCCTAAAGCGTGAGAAGAAGTCTGGAATCCAAATGCCTAAAAATGCCCTCCTAAAAGGTACTCATTGGAATTTGGGCCCCTTTGCGCAGCTAGGCTGCAAAAAAGTGTCCCCCATGTGGTATCGCCGTACTCCGGAGAAGTAGGACAATGTGTTTTGCAGTGTATTTTTACATATACCCATGCTGGGTGAGAGAAATATCAACTTTGTATAAAAAAATGGAAAAAGTTGTCATTTACAGAGATATTTCTCACACACAGTATGGGTATATGTAAAATACACCCCAAAACACATTGCCCTGCTTCTCCTGAGTACGGCAATACCACATAGGTGACACTTTTTTGCAGCAAAGATGCGCAAAAGGGGCCCTAATTCCAATGAGTACCTTTAGGATTTCACAGGGCATTTTTACGCATTTGGATTCCAAACTACTTCTCACGCTTTAGGGGGCCCCTAAAATGCCAGGGCAGTATAAATACCCCACAAGTGACCCCATTGTAGAAAGAAGACACCCCAAGGTATTCCGTGAGGGGCATGGCGTGTTCATAGAAGATTTGTTTTTTGGCACAAGTTAGCGGAAATGGATTATTTTTATTTATTTTTTCTTACAAAGTCTCATATTCCACTAACTTGCGATAAAAAAAGAAATTTTACATGAACTCCTTTTGGGGGCCCACCATACAGATACATTCAAATATATTTAATAATCTTTTTTTAATCTTATATCAACATAGGCTGGTTGAGGTGCTGTAAATTAAATATATGTATGTAGTGCAGTAAATCTACTGTGTTCTGTGCCACTTGTGTAGGGGGTGGGAGACTAGGGGCCCACCTTGCACAGGGGCCCACCGGGGGATCTCCCTGTAGCCCTGTGGGCCAGTCCGAGCCTGCATCCAGGCCCCTCTAAAACTCTTTTAGTGAACTCACCATCACCACCTCCACAGGCAGAGAGTTCTATAGTCTCACTGCTCTTACTGTAAAGAATCATCTTCTATGTTTGTGTACAAACCTTCTTTGATCCAGACGCAGAGGATGTCCCCTCGTCACAGTCCTGGGGATAAATAGATGATGGGAGAGATCTCTGTACTGACCCCTGATATATTTATACATAGTTATTAGATCTCCCCTCAGTCGTCATTTTTTCTAAAGTGAATAACCCTAATTTTGATAATCTTTCAGGTTATTGTAGTTCCCTCATTCCTCTGAACCCTCTCCAGCTCTGTTATGTCTGCCTTTTTTACAGGAGACCAGAACTGTACACAGTACTCCATGTATATTCAGCGCTAATGGAGTAAACTGAATAAAATTACATTATTACAAAAAATCATATTAAAATGGGATATAGATGGGGTGGATACCCCAAAACACACGGAAGCCTCTTCCTATGTTCCAGGTCCTTGCCTCCGCGCCCCAAAAGATAGAATATGTCCTATCTTCTGCTGCATGTTGCAGATGACAGAACCATTGAAGTCAATGGGCTCGCACCACCATGTGGAATCAGTTTGTGATCCACAACATGAGCATGACAGTACCATGGTTGTGTCAAGGGGCCTAAATGGAATTATTTGAATTGTTTTTGTGGTAAACATTTTTTTAGAACTCCATTTTCAATGTCACTATTTATATTTTAAAATAATCCTAAAATTGTTAAGGTTTTACACTGACCACTAGGCCTAAAATATGTCAAGGCTTCCTGTTCTTTGAGACAGACCCAGGGGTCATAGGCACAATGGATAGGAGAGGACCTCACTGACTTTTATGGGAGATTTTTCTAGGCATGCTCTTTGACCTTTGTTGAGGTCAGGAAGGAGCTAGTGATATCAGCTATTGGGAATGGTGGATCCTGTCTTATTTATATAGAGGTGTTACTCATCATTGTAATTCTGCCTGTGGTGATAGGGAGAAGGCTACTAAAAAGTCACTTGTACAAAACAGGAAATCGTGACCAAATTTTAGATCTAGTGACCAGTGCAAAAACTGAACAAGAAACAAAAATCTTCAAAAATTCTAAAAAAAAAAAAGAATAAAAACGTGATTTAAGCAATTGGTTATTTTACTGATGACACATTCCTTTAAAATCAAGCTTTTTTAAGTTAAGCATATTTTTTAGAATTTTTTTTTACATTTTTTAAAATATATATTTAAAATATGATCTAAAATCATACAGTTCAATCTTCCAGGTCACTATCTATATTAAAAACAAATCCTAAAATCATGCAGTTTCCACAAAGACCACTAGGCTTAAAACATGTCAATACTTTTAGTACTTTTAGAGAGAAGCCTCTGGAGGGAGCTGATAAGTAATGTTGAGAGCAAATATTGGAATAGCAAATATTTTTTACGAATATTGACACTTCGCTAATTCGCAAATATTTAGAATATAGTGCTATATATTCGTAAAAACTAATATTTGTTTTAATTTATTTTTTTTCTAGCAAGAGTTAAGTTAATTCTATCTATCTATCACTTTTCATTGCATTCTTACCTGTGATGATAATGAGATGACTGCTGAAAACTTAACATAACAGGAAGTTCCAACATATTATTCGGCACAGAGATCAGTGTGAAAATGGCAGGATTTTAGGAATGTATTTTAAATATAGAAATCAACATAGAAAAGTAAAAGCAAAAAATAGAAAAAATGCATCTTAATGAACGTACATTCCGTTTCCTAAAACCTACCTTAGAAAACTTTTCCTGATCTAAAAGCAAAGGATCTGGTTATGTTAGTCAAACTAAATATATGTACTGTATGGTTCATGTGCAGACCCATACTGTAGCCATGTCCAGAATCAGAAAGAAGTTTTAAGATTGGGACCAAACATCTTTGGGTTGTCTAACCCTCTGCTTACTGCAGATTCTGTATCCAGCTCCAATGCAACTCAATCTTCTGTAAGCTCCTTTGCTCCCCCTAGTGGAGACTTAATTTGATCTCCATAAACTACAGTAACTCTATGTGAAGGGAAGCACAGGATTTGGAAATCTGTAACAGAAAAATAAAGCTCCATCCCCTATAAAAATCTGACATAAATTTAGAACAAAATTTTGAAAAAGAAAATGACTGCTAAAATGTAGTATTTAAGTAAATGTAGTAAATGAAGTATTTCTCAGTTTTTATTTGTATATTTTGCTAATTACTGTATATTACTTAAAAGAAACAATTAACAGAAATATTTCTCGGTGTCCAACCTGAACAATTTTAGTTTGCTCTGAAGGCCCATCCACATGGATCAACTGAGCAGGTAATTCTTCGAAACAAACTGATTGTTCCTGAAAATTGCCTGATCATGATTTACATGCAGCAATCACCTCTCCGCTGTATGGGGACAAGAGATTCCTGCAGTGATTGCTCACCCCCATATAGATCCATTGGTTCTGGACAACAAGTCCTTGTTTACAAAGCACAATCTGCTGCCCAGTAATATATTAGGTGTCTGCATCATCAGCGATGCTTTCACCCGATGAACAAGCACATACTCATTTATCTGGTCATCAGAAATGAGGGTTTGCAAGAATGCTTGTTCCAGATAATTGACCTGATGATCTCCTGTGTTAAGGGAACTTTACTGAAGCAACGAGTATTTCTGTTTTCAGATATGATAGTATGTGCATGAAAAAAGTGATTCACTCAGCCAAGCATATGTATGCAAAATGTGATTCAAGTAATCTTGCCCAGCACCAGGATGGTTCATAAAATCAAGTCTTTATTATTAGAAAGACAGAGCTATAGTGAAGAAGATATGCAACGTTCAATAAGGACAGCATATCTGTTCAAGGCACCGCCCTCCCTTAAATCCATATTAAGAACTAGGAATAATGGCTTAAGACTGAGCTGTCAGAGCAGCTCACTTATAGAGTTCACCAAGGAGAAGCAACTTAGTGCAGATACAATGAATATGAAGGCTGTAGAGGAAAATCCATAGAAAATGTGTGATAAAGACTAATTGAAAAAATATATATTTTTAGCCCAGAATAAGAAGAATGCAATAATCATAAAAGAAATTCTTCCAATGGAGCCCATAGCTTTAGCACCAAGTGTTATTTAACAAATCAAGGGAACACTTAGAGGGAAGGGGATTCTAGTTGCCCCGAAAACCTCCTGATTGCCTGGAAAGGTTGGTTGTATTACAGGTGCTTCCCTGCTCCTCTCCAACGTAGTGATCCTAGACTGGAGAGGAACGGCGTGTCACCCGTACACAAGCATCACTAAGAATTTGGAGAGGGGTGAAAGGATTCTGAGTCAGGGGTGGGGAGGCAGTTTCGAGTACTGCCCCTCCACGCCCTGACTATGTTCTCTCCCTTCTCCAACCTGCTGGCTATGCTTCTGTACAGGTGTCTAACAGATGGGTATAGGTGATAAATTTGGCAAGAGCTCTCCATGTCACATGTATGCATGGTGAATGCTGCACCCCCTTACTACAGATCAGAAGATTGCTCATATTTTGCATTCCTCCTTACAGAGGTATGAAGCATCTGACTCTTATTTTCTGTGGCATTACTGAGGTGCGGACTGTTATAAGGGGGGTGGGGGGTATGAATGGCCATAGCAATGGGCAGATATTGTTGTCAACTATGCAACTTGTTGGACTACTGCTTTATTCCTTATAGGCCAATCATCTGGAAGAAGATTGATTCCAAATATTGCTGCTGCTTGCCCCCTCCAGATATAGCAGAGTTGAATTTTTCATTTGGCATTGCTCTGAGATACCATATCGATTCTTTGGCATTGTTCTGAGATACCATATCGATTCTTTGGCATTGTTCTGAGATACCATATTGATTCTTTGGCATTGTTCTGAGATACCATATTGATTTTTTGTCAGTTTTATTCCCAACCCAAAGAGAAGTCCAATGTGTATGATAACATTGCATTCCACCTCAGGACAGAAATTTTGAAAATGTGGGTGTAAACCACAAGCAGTCATTATCTTTCATCTTTCTAGATGATACAGCAATGTAGAATATACAGATGTGTGATCTGTGTGATATGAGAATTGTATACTGCTGCACAGGGCAGATAATGGGCAAGATCCCAAGTAAAGGAACAGGATGCCATTTTCTTGTGATGTGCCATAGTGCAAGAGCCACTCTTGATTTCACTGACTGGCCCTCTGCCTCTCTTTTGTTTTGACTTGATAGGGAGCGCTGCTTAACCACTTGCCGCCACGCTAACGCCGATGGGCGTCAGCGCGGCGGCTCTCTCAGGTCTCACTGCCGCCTATCGGCGTCATCTCGTGAGACCCGAGATTTCACATGAACGCGCGCGCGTCGTGCGTGCGCGTTCATGTGATCGGAGCCGGGACAACTGAAACTACAGCCTGCCAGCGCTGATCATGCGCTGGCAGGCTGTAGATGCGGAAAAAACCGCATTTAAATCGCATATCAGACGCTGTTTTTTAAACAGCGTCTGATATGCCTGTTGCTCTGCCTGCCTGGTGGTCCCTTTGTTTGGGACCACCAGAGGAAACATAGGAAAAGTGCACCAATCACTACACACACCCCCCACCCCCATCACTGATTAACCCCTGATCACCCATGTCACCCCCTGATCACCCCCTGTCACCCCCTGTCACTAATCACCCCCTACAGGCTCATTCAGACGTCCGTATGTGTTTTGCGGATCCATGGATCTGCGGATCCATGGATCTGCGGATCCATGGATCTGCGGATCCGCAAAATACGGACACCGGCAATGCGCTTTCCGCATTTTGCAGATCCAAGACAGAACTATATAGAAAATGCTTTTTCTTGTCCGCAATTGCGGACAAGAATAGGACATGTTCTATATTTTTGCGGAACGGAAGTGCAGACTCGGAAGCGCGGATCCGTAATTCCGATCCGAGCGGGACAAAGTCTGTCCCCATAGAAATGAATGGGTCCGCAATTCCGCTCCGCAAACAGAATTTCGGACGTGTGAATGGGGCATAAGGGTCCCGTTATCACCGCCAGTTAGTTAGCTACTTGTTAGTTAGCTAGCGCCCACCGCACCGCAATCACTGATTTGGCAGAGATTTTTCATCCACATTGACCGATGCGAATGAAAAATCTGTGCCGTTCATTTTTTTTTTTTTCACGCAGCGGCTGAACGGAAAAAATCTCATTACCCGTATGCTCAATATAAGGAGAATCGCAGAAACTCCTAATGCTGGCCATACGTGTAATGATTGCGGAGACCCTCAAATGCCAGGGCAGTACAAAAACCCCACATGTGACCCCATTTTAGAGAGAAGACACCCCAAGGTATTCCGTGAGGGGTATGGTGAGTTCATGTAAAATTTTATTTTTGTCACAAGTTAGTGGAATATGAGACTTTGTAAAAAATATATATATATATCAATTTCCGCTAACTTGTGTCAAAATTTTTTTTTCTGTGAACTCGCCATACCCCTCACAGAATACCTTGGGGTGTCTTCTTTCCACAATGGGGTCACATGTGGGGTATTTATACTGCCCTGGCATTTTAGGGTGCTAAAGCGTGAGAATCCAAATGCGTAAAAATGCCCTGTGAAATCCTAAAGGTACTCATTGGTTTTAGGGCCCTTTAGCATCTTGGCTGCAAAAAGTGTCACTCATGTGGTATCGCCGTACTCAGGAGAAGTAGGCAATGTTTGGGGTGTATTTTACATATACCCATGCTGGGTGTGAGAAATATCTCTGTAAATGACAATTTTTAAATTTTTTATACAAAGTTGTCAGTTTACAGAGATATTTCTCTCACCCAACATAGGTATATGTAAAAATACACCCTAAAACACATTGCCCTACTTCTCCTGAGTACGGCGATACCACATGAGTGACACTTTTTGCAGCCTGGATGCGCAAAGGGGCCCAAATTCCCATGAGTACCTTTTAGGAGGGCATTTTTACGCATTTTTCTTCTCACGCTTTAGGGCCCCTAAAATGCCAGGGCAGTATAAATACCCCACATGTGACCCCATTTTGGAAAGAAGACACCCCAAGGTATTCGCTGAGGGGCATAGTGAGTCCATGAAAAATTAAACTTTTGTCAAAAGTTAGCGGAAAGGGAGACTTTGTGAGAAAAACAATAAAAATCAATTTCCACTAACTTGTGCCAAAAATTTTTTTCTATGAACTCGCCATGCCCCTCATGGAATATCTTGGGGTGTCTTCTTTCAAAATGGGGTCACATGTGGGTATTTATACTGCCCTGGCATTTTAGGGGCCCTAAAGCATGAGAAGAAAAATGCGTAAAAATGCCCTTCCTAAAAGGTACTCATGGATTTGGCCTTTGCATCTTGGCTGCAAAAGTGTCATCATGGGTATCGCCGCATCAGGAGAAGTAGGGCAATGTGTTTAGGGTGTATTTTACATATACCATGCTGGGTGAGAGAAATATCTCTGTAAACTGACAACTTTGTATAAAAAAATTTAAAAAGTTGTCGCTTACAGCGATATTTCTCACACTCCAGCATGGGTATATGTAAAAATACACCCTAAAACACATTGCCCTACTTCTCCTGAGTACGGCGATACCACATGAGTGACACTTTTTGCAGCCAAGATGCGCAAAGGGGCCCTAAAACCAATGAGTACCTTTAGGATTTCACAGGGCATTTTTACGCATTTGGATTCTCACGCTTTAGGTTCCCTAAAATGCCAGGTGAGTATAAATACCCCACATGTGACCCCATTTTGGAAAGAAGACACCCCAAGGTATTCCGTGAGGGGCATGGCGAGTTCACAGAATTTTTTTTTGGCACAAGTTAGCGGAAATTGATATATTTTTATTTTTTTATTTTGTTTTTTACAAAGTCTCATATTCCACTAACTTGTGACAAAAATAAAATTTTACATGAACTCACCATACCCCTCACGGAATACCTTGGGGTGTCTTCTTCTAAAATGGGGTCACATGTGAGGTATTTATACTGTCCTGGCATTTTAGGGGCCCCTAAAGCGTGAGAAGAAGTCTGAAATCCAAATGCGTAAAAATGCCCTGTGAAATTCTAAAGGTACTCATTGGTTTAGGCCTTTGCGCATCCAGGCTGCAAAAGTGTCACACATGGGTATCGCTGCACTCAGGAGAAGTGGGGCAATGTGTTTGGGGTGTATTTTTATATATACCTCTGTTGGGTGTGAGAAATATCTCTGTAAATGACAATTTTTAAATTTTTTTATACAAAGTTGTCAGTTTACAGAGATATTTCTCTCACCCAACATAGGTATATGTAAAAATACACCCCAAAACACATTGCCCTACTTCTCCTGAGTACGGCGATACCACATGAGTGACACTTTTTGCAGTCTGGGTGCGCAAAGGGCCCTAAAACCAATGAGTACCTTTAGCTTTTACATGGCGGCTCACAATTTAGCCCCGCCCAAAATGCCAGAACAGTACAAACACCCCACAAATGACCCCATTTCGGAAAGTAGACACCCCAAGGTATTCACTGAGGGGCATAATGAGCCCGTATGAGATTTTTTTTTTTTTGCCAGAAGTTAGCAGAAATGGAAACTTTATTATTATTTTTTTCCTCAGAAAGTGTCATTTTCCGCTAACTTGTGAAAAAAATGAAATGATACATGAACTCACCAAGCCCCTCCGCGAATACTTTGGGGTGTCTTCTTTCTAAAATGGTGTGATTTGGGGGTATTTATACTTTCCTGACATTCTAGCACCTGAAGAAACACGACAGGCGCTCAGAAAGTCAGAGCTGCTTCAAAATGCCGAAATTCACTTTTTTGCACCATAGTTTGTAAACGCTATAACTTTTACCCAAACCAATAAATATACACTTATTGGACTTTTTTTTTATCAAAGACATGTAGAACAATACATTTAGAGAAAAATTTATATAGAAATGTAGTTTTTTAAAAAAATTTACAACAGAAAGTGAAAAATGTCATTTTTTTGCAAAAATGTCGTTAAATTTTTATTAATAGCAAAAAAAGTAAAAATGTCAGCAACAATGAAATACCACCAAATGAAAGCTCTATTAGTGAGAAGAAAAGCAGGTAAAATTCATTTGGGTGGTAAGTTGCATGACGGAGCAATAAACGGTGAAAGTAGTGTAGTGCGGAATTGTAAAAAAGGGCCTGGTCACTAGGGGGTATAAACCTGTGGTCTTCAAGTGGTTAAATAAATTCATCCTACTAAGGACAATTCTTTTTCTCTCCACATTCCTACTATACCAATTGGGTATTATATTATAAATTCCATTGTGGTCTACACATAAAAAAGGCAGAAAAAAATTGCACTTCTACAGCAATTGCAGCAACTTTTTTCAATGCCATGAATATGTTTTCCCTCAGATTGGATGGGCTGGGCTGCATGTTCATAAAAAATCCCCCAATATTATCAGATGTAGATGTATTTGCCAACAAGCCATTTTGATCTGTATGCGCTGTAGACCTAATAACCTTAGTCAACAGTCTTGCCAATATACTAGTATACACAATAATCATAGGGAATATTCTATAGAATTAATAACATTCTATACATGCCAAGTATACCTAGAGAGACGCAACGCTGTAAATGAACGGTGCCAAGCATGACTCAGTTAAATGGTTAGTGTTTGGAAACATCTTCTTTTTAAGTCCTATGTTTGCCCCGGAATATAAGGAACATTGCTTATTTTACACTTAGTTCAGTAACTTAGTTCAGTAACTTTTTTTCTCTTGTGGTTTACCATTTCCATTTACAGACACAGCTGGATTTTGTATGATCTCCTCATTACTTTATATCCATGTGTCTGTCTTGCACAATAATATGTTCCAGAGTCTGCAGCCTCCATGTTATTGATCTGGAGATATACCTGCTTCTTGGAGTTGTCTTTTCTGATGGTCGTTCTGCTTTTCAGTAAATCAGAATAAGCAGTACCACCGCTAGTCCATACTGCTCCAATCCATTCCAGTCCTTTCCCAGGAGCCTGTCTGATCCAGTGTACATGATAGCTGGTTAACTCAAACCCAGACACTGTACAGGTCAGATCGAGTTTCTGTGAAGGTTTCACAAGTCCTGGACCGGACTCCTGGAGTGTCTGACAGAGGACACCTGTAATACAGAGAACGGAATAAGACAAATATGGTTTATAATTGATTAAAAGTAATGTTAGTAGTTCATTACAAATAAATTCTAGATCGTACTTATTGGGGAAAAAAACAAGAAAAATAACAAAACATCCATTTTCGTTATGATAGTGTAGAGATGAACTGTCCAAACCTTTATATGCTGGAGTCTTGTATATTTGCATAGTAGCCTCCACCTCCAGTTCTAGTGCTAAATAGAGGAGGATATATATCAGTAATGTCATTACATGTTGTTGTTTTTTATCTTAAAGGGGTATTAAATAGGTGCATGTCTGGTTACAATATAGTTATCAGAGATGTGTCTCTTAAAGAGGTTATCCAGCGGGGGGAAAAAACTTTGGCAAATGGCACAGAGAGAGTTTAAAAAACAAAAGCAATGATATCTCACATATTCCTTGTTCCCTTCGTTCCCACTGATACTCGCTTGTCTCCACTTTCCATTTCTATTCAAACAAAATGGCTGCTCAGTCAATTATTGTCCTCAGCAATGACCTACCACAGCCAGTGGTACAAAAAAAATGTGCCAAAGATTCCCTTTCCGTTTTGACTGGCTGTGGAAGGGGTGTCACATAGCATCATTAACTCCCCTTTCTGTGTGAATGGGAGTTGGGTCATTCTAAGGCAACTTTCACATACGCAGTGCAGCCTTTCGGCAGGCTGTTTCGTCCCACAATACTGGGAATCGGCTTGACAAAAAAACGATGTGTGCATTTTTTTTCCCAGGCCGAATCCTGGTAAATTTTCCTGATAGCAGCCAGATCTCCACTGGACGCTATTACAGTTAATGGGGCCGGCTGGCATTCCCTTACCTTCTGGCAATGTCAGATCGAGAAAGCTCTGTTGGACTGTTCTCTGCTGGAACAGCCTGTCAGATCTCTTACCGCATATTTGAAACTAGCCTAATATCAATGCAACTTACTTTGAGTTAAGTGTCCAGCACTTTATTAAATGTTGACATAGTATCTGCCATTACTATCTCTCTGGGTAGGACATTCAATAATTTGACTACCTGTAGTGTTGAGTGAATTAAAGTATCAAAAAAGGACTTTGTTAAGAATTTAAGAAAAAATTAGATTCATCACAAAGCTGAATTTCCTTGCGCTTCGTGGTAACTAATCAATTTGTCTTAAAATAGTGGCTGAAACTAAAAAAATTATACTTGCCTCATCCACTTGATCGCAGAGAGACCGTCTGCTCCCATCTCGATTAAAGGAAACCCGACAGAAGAACCTGCTGCCAGCGTGAAGATGTCACCCCGTGATCACGCTGGCTGTGCAAGGTGACGTCATCACCTATGACTTGTGTGGCCAGTGTAATCACGTGGTGATGTCATCGCGATCGCCTCAGGTCCTTTGATGGGCTTTTGTCTGGTTTATTTGCCATTTTTTGGTCACCTTATAACCTTAGAAAATGGATTATCAGTGATAAAAAAAGCCAATAAGAACTGCAGTTTGTCCCACAAAAAACAAGCCCTATAAAACGCTGTAAAAATATAACATAAATGGAAAGTTTTAATATTAAGATTTATGTCAAGCTGAAAGCTCAAGGGGAGCGTCTTTTGTGCTGCAGCTAAGAGGCATGTCTTTTCTCTCCCTATCACAGTTTAGGAGGCAGTTGAAGGATGAAACTGAGCATGTGCGGCCTTCTCAGTGAGCAGGTCAAAGAAGAAAGAAAAAAACAAACTGCAGGTGGCGCTGTACAGATACATTTTATTGAATAACTCAATGCTAAATTTTTTATTACATGCAATTGTAAAAGTATTCAGATCCAGCTGCTGGTTTGAAAACTGTAGAATATTTTTCATTTAACAACCTTTTTAAGCCACATACTACCATTTAACTAAAACACTGGAAAATTTGGTGTGTCACCTAGCTTGTGTATAAACAAAGATAAGCCTGAGCCCGAGACACGGGGAGCATTTGTGAAAAATGTTTTGTCTGAATTTTCATATTCTTGTAAAGAGATATGGGAATGAAAATCTGTAAAATTACAGATGTAGCAGGGTTAGCACTCCCGCTGTTAACTCAAATTTCTTAACTCAGATAGATAAAATTGTAGATAAAATTTATGAAAGAAATTATTTGAATCTGGTTTATGTAGTATGCTTAAAAAGCATATTGTCTTGTGGGCAGAATTATTTTCATTAAAATTGTAAATTTTCCTAAATTGTTTTAGCTTTTAGGTACCCCCCTTAACCTGTTAATGACACAGGGCGTACAGGTACGCCCTGTGTAGTTCCGGTCATCGCGCTGCGGGGTGATCGGAACAGAGTGGGTCCTGTAACCCCCCCCCCGTATCGGTGATCGGAGCAAACCACAGGTCAATTCAGACCTGCGGTTTGCTGCATTTACAGGTTATTCGGGTCTCTGGTGACCCGATAACCCGGAATAGGATGGTGATCAGGGGTGTGATAACACACCACCAATCACCATCCTTTGATCCTGTGAGGTGATGGTGACATCACTTCACAGGATCGCTTCCTATTGGTTGCACGGGCGGGCGGGGGTTAAACTCCCCCTGCGCTCCCCTCCTCCTCCATTCTGTGTCCTGAGCAAGGAGAGAGAGCAGACTCTATCTTCTGTGCCCAGCACCCAGCAGCCCACAGCCCAGACCCCCTCCTATGACCCTCTAAAGTGCCATCTGGCACTAGCAGGTAGGTTAGGAAAAGCTTAGGGAAAGGTTTAGGTCAGGCAGGGAGACTTTAGGGAGAGTTAGAGTTAATTATTATTTTTTTTAGCTGTTGCTTCACCCTTTGGGTGTCTGGGATCCACAGCACAGCTGTGTGACCCTAGACCCCCCAGCCTGTGATTCCTGATTTTGCTGGTCAGCCAGGAATCCAGATTCCCACAGTGGGCTTCACTGAATATGACTATTTTAGTCATTTTTTCAGTGACCACTTTGTGAATCTGATGGTGGAGCAAACGAATCAGTACGCCCAACACTTCGTTGCACAACACCCGGGCTCTGTTTTGGCTAGGCCCAGTGGCTGGACGCCGGTCAGTGCAGCCGAGATGAGGACGTTTTGGGGCCTCGTGCTGCACATGGGCCTAGTCAAAAAAAACAGTGTCAGGCATTACTGGAGTGGAGACGTCCTCTACCAGACCCCACTTTACAGTACGGTCATGACACGCTCACGGTTTGAGGCCATGCGGAAATGCCTGCATTATGCAGATAATGCAGCATGTCCCCCCCCCCCCCGAGGTGATCCTGCCTATGACCGCCTGTAAAAAATCAGGCCGATCATCGATCACTTCAGTGCCAAATTTTTAGAGGCCTGTGTACCTGGAAGGGAGGTCGCGGTTGGTGAGTCTCTCATTGCTTTCAAGGGGCGACTCATTTTCCGCCAGTATGTTCCCTCAAAGCGGGCGAGGTATGGCCTGAAGCTGTACAAACTTTGTGAGAGTACCTCAGGGTGCCCTTACAAGTTTCAGGTTTACTAGGGGCAAAATTCCCGTATTGAACCCCCATAATGTCCCCCCACTCTGGGTGTTAGCGGGAAACTTGTGTGGAACCTTATGCACCCACTGCTAGATAAGGGTTACCACCTGTACGTGGATAACTTTTATACTAGTATCCCCTTGTTCCAGTCCCTCGTCACCAGATCCACGCCTGCTTGTGGGACTGTGCGGAGAAATCAACGAGGCCTTCCTACCTACCCCCTCCAGGTACCTATCCCCTGGGGTGAGACCTGTGCCCTTACCAGTGGAAACCTATTGCTGGTCAGATATAAGGACAAAAGGGATGTCCATGAACTGACCACAATTCACGGTAACGGCATCTCTCCTGTTCCTGTGCGAGGTACTGCGGCAACGGTCCTCAAGCCCGATTGTATCGTCGACTACAATCGGTAAATAGGAGGAGTTGATCTCTCTGATCAAGTCCTCAAGCCATATAACGCCATGCACAAAACCCGGGCATGGTACAAAAAAGTTGCGGTCTACTTGGTGCAGGTTGCCATGTACAACTCTTTTGTACTGTTCCAGTGCGCTGGCAACACAGGGAAATTCCTTCAGTTTAATGAGGCAGTCCTCTGATCTTTTCTGACCGGGAAAGAGCAGGCCGGAGTACTTCGGGAACTGGAGGCGCCCGGATTTTCCCTAGCCAACACTTTCCAGGTGTGGTCCCCCATACTTGAAAGAAGGGACGGTTCCAAAAAAATGCAGAGTGTGTAACAGGAGGGGGATACGGAAGGACACCACCACTCAGTGTGACACGTGCCCCGATCATCCGGGCCTCTGCATTGACGGTTGCTTCAGGGAGTACCACACTTCCATGGAGTACTAAATTTATAATCCCCTTTCCCAATTTAGCCACTGACTATCAAAAAAAAAAAAAACTATGGTTTTCAGACTTGAGACACCAAACAAAAAAATGTTTTTCCAAAAATGATATTTAGTAAAACTAAAATAAATAAAAAAAAGTAGATATATTAGGTATCGCCGTGTCGGTATTAATCTCCTCTGTAAAAATACCCCAAGACCCAACCCCCCAGAACACCGTAAAAAAATAAATAAAAAAAGTGCAAAAAAATATATTTTTTTGTCACCTTACATAAAAAAATGTAATAGCAAGCGATCAAAAAGTCATATAGCCCCCAAAATAGTGCCATTAAAACCGTCCCCTCATCCCACAAAAAATGAGCCCCTACCTAATACAATTGGATACAAAATTTTTAAAAAAAGGCTCTTAGGCTATAGACATACAAATAATTTCTTTTTTATATCAAAAAGATAATATAGTCTAAAATCAAAAAAATTGCAAAAAAGTAGACTTGTTAGGTATTGCCGCGTCCATATTAATCGCCTCTGTAAAAATACCCCATGACCTAACCGCCTAGATTAACACGGTCCAAAAAAAAATATTTAAAAACTGTGCCAAAACAGCTATTTTTGCCATTTTTCCATTTTAATCCGTCTTTTCCGGAAAAAAAGCAAGGGTTAACAGCCAAACAAAACTTCAATATTTATTCCCTGATACTGCAGTTTACAAAAACGCTACATTTGTGGTCATAAACTGCTGTATCACTAAAAGGCAGGGCGCAAAAGTAAAGGACTGACATGGTTTCTGGAAGGCCGATTTTGATGGCCTTTTTTATTGACACCATGTCCCTTTTGAAGCCCTCCTGATGCACCTCTAGAGTAGAAACTCCCTAAAAGTAACTCCATCTAAGAAACTACACCCCTTAAGGTATTCAAAACTGATCTTACAAACGTTGTTAACCCTTTAGGTGCTCCACAAGAGTTAATGGCAAATGGAGATGAAATTTCAGAATTTCAATTTTTGGTAACCTTACAACCAAAAATCATATGTACCCTAAAAATAGTCCCAAAACAACCGCCACCTTATCCCATAGTTTCCAAAATGGGGTCACTTTTAGGGAGTTTCTACTGTAGGGGTGCATCAGGGGGGCTTGAAATAGGACACGGTGTAAATAAACCGGTCCATAAAAATCAGCCTTCCAAAAACTACACGGCGCTCCTTTCCCTCTTCGCCCCACCGTGTCCTGTAAGTAGTGTACAACCACATATGAGGTGTTTCTGTAAACGGCAGAGTCAGGGCAATAAAGATACTGTCTTTTTTGGCTGTTAACCCTTGCTTTGTTAGTGGAAAAAATGGGTTAAAATGGAAAAATTGGCAAAATAAATGAAATTCTGAAATTTCATCTCCATTTGCCAATAACTCTTGTGGAGCACCTAAAGGGTTAACAACGTTTGTAAAATCAGTTTTGAATACCTTGAAGGGTGTAGTTTCTAAAATGGGGTCATATTTGGGTGGTTTCTATTATGTAACCCTCACAAAGTGACTTCAAACCTGAACTGGTACCTAAAAAAAATGGGTTTTTGAAAATTTCTGAACATTTCCAAGATTTGCTTCTAAACTTCTAAGCCTTGTAACGTCCCCCAAAAATAAAATGGCATTACCAAAATGATCCAGACATGAAGTAGACATATGGGGTATGTAAATTAATAACTATTTTTGGAGGTATTACTATGTATTTTAGAAGTAGTGAAATTGAAAGTAGGAAATTAGCAAATTTATATACAGATTTTTTTTTTACTCTATTTTACTACTGTCATGAAGTACAATATGTGATGAAAAAATCAATCTCAGAATGGCCTGGATAAGTAAAAGCGTTTTAAAGGTATTCGCACATAAAGTGACACTGGTCAGATTTCCAAAAAATGGCCTGGTCCTAAGGCCCTATTCACATGTCCGCAATTCTGTTCCGCATTTTGCGGAACAGAATTGCGGACCCATTCATTCCTATGGGGACACTCTATGTCCTGCCTGGATCTGGAATTGCGGATCCGCACTTCCGGGTCTGCACTTCCGTTCCGCAAAAAAGGGCATTTTCTATATAGTGCCGGCGATGTGCGTGTTTTGCGGATCCGCTGTGTCATTAAGGGGTTAAAGTGTAACTGTCGAGTTTTCATTTAAAAAATATCAGTTGTAGCATATGTTACTGCTGCTGCTGCTGCAGCATTATGCATAAAGCAATCTTGAGTTTCTTCACATACCACTGTATGATCTTTTCCCGTAGTTATGGCTGTTTTAACCTCTACAATATGAGGATCTTTTCAAGATGGCTTCTCTGAAAGTTCTCTGAGGCCAAACTGCCTTCCCTCACTTCCAATACACAGTTGCTGTAGGCAGCAGCTTCCTGTCAGCCAATCAGATTGGATTACTGAAAGACACGCCTCCTCACTCTGAAGCCTAATGCAGGCATGCAGTGTGAAGGACCACCCCTCTGTCTTCTGTTTACAATTAGTCGGAGACAGATAACCCATAGCAACTGTCTTTTAAGGGACCAGTGGAAAGGGACAAAGGACATTAATGAAAACTGTTATTAGAAGGTAATTACTGATGTTTTGACAATCATTGACAGATTAACTCAGGTATACATGCCTAGCTCTAGTAAACTAGCACATAAACAAATATGTCATTTAGGCTACTTTCACACTTGCGTTATTCTTTTCCGGCATAGAGTTCTGTCAAAAGGGCTCTATGCCGAATAAGAACTGATCGGGCATATCCCCATGCAATCTGAATGGATAGAAATCCGTTCAGGATGCATCAGTATGCCTTCCGTTCAGTCACTGTCAGGCGTTTTCGGGGGACATAATACCGCAGCATGCTGCGGTATTATGTCAGTCCAAAATGCCTGATCAGTCGCCGGAATACCGGATCCGGCATTAATTCCCATACATTGACTTAAATTATTGCGAAACAACTGAAGGACGGATCCGTCCTTCCGGTCTGTGCATGCGCAGACCGGGAAAACTGTGAAAAAGACTGCAAGACGGATCCGTCCAGCCGCATGACAAGCGGAGAGACGGATCAGTTCTTGCAATGCATCTTGCATCCGACTATGGAACTGCCTGCCGGATCACACGAACGCAAGTGTGATGCCTCATTCACACGGCAGTGTTCTGTCAGTGATTTCCATCAGTGATTTGTGAGCCAAAACCAGGATTGGAGCCGACACAGACATAAGATATTAGGAAAGATCTGCACCTGTTCTGTGTTTAGAGCCGCACCTGATTTTGGATCAAAAATCACTGATGGAAATCACTGACAGAACACTGCCGTGTGAATGAGGCATGAAAGTAGCCTTACACTTACAGAATACTGGATAAAGTCTTTAGAGCAATACATTTTTAGATTTGTTTGGAAAAAAAGCAACAATTTAAATGGAAGCAATAATATTGAATAATAAAGGAGAAAATCTGTGAATGGCCAAATTTATTAAATTATAAAGGGGTTGTCCGGGTTCAGAGCTAATATCTCCTTTTTCTCCCACTCAGCCCCTCTGACATGAGAATAGGAGCATTTCATGCCCCGATGCTCTCTCGTGTCCTGCGGTGAATCGCGCAGGGCAAGGGCTTTTTCTGGAAATCCGGTAACATACCGGGCTCTCCATAGGGACTGCTAGGTGGAGGCTTCCACCTGGCAGTGAGCGCAGTGACATCACCGGCACTAAAGGCCAGGCTTTCAATCAAGATGGCGGCGGCCAGCCCATCATGAGCAAATGGAGGAGATAAGTATGATATTTTTTTACACTATTTAAGGGTACATCGATTCGCTACCACAAAGCACAAGGAAAATCGGCTTCACAGCGAATCAAATTTATCCTGAAATTCAGATTAAGTTCCACTTTGATGGATTCGATTCGCTCATCGCTAGTTAGCTGATTTGATTGTTCTTCTTTGGAGGTATTTGAAGCTTTCTTCCTCAGTATTTGGAGTTATTAACTTCAATATTCAGCGAGTGTTATCAGATTATAATTCCACTTTGCTCTATTTGTATATTAGCAGATATCATGTCCCTTAAGGTTCTAAAATGCATATCTAGTGCCATGGAGAGCCCAGATGCAAATTCTTAAGATTGTGGTGGAAAATATATGTAACTATTATGTTTTTATGTACTATGAGTATATATGAAATACAAAAAAAAATCTTCTGTAGGCTCTTAAGCTCCCCCTTGTGGAAACTGCAGATGTATTTCTGCAAACCAAGGCTGGCTGTGTGAAGGGAAGCAGGAGATTTGAAGCATCAGAGGTGAAGATAATTAACATGCATTAGTGTATTATATTGTTCACGTACTTAATGTGTAACTGTCATTTCATGTATTTTTAATGTAGGAGCAGTGATTTAAAGTGTTTTTGTAATCGACTTTATCAGGAAATTATGTACATTTTTTTATCTTCTAAAGTCCCTTAGTGATCCTTTAATTGATCATCTCTATAGAAATTTAATTTTCTAATATAATTCCCTAGTAAGGTATAAAAACACTTTATATGACTCAAAAATTAAATGACAATGACATTTATTTTAGGGTGCTGTTACTAAAGCAGCAAGTCTTCCCCATCTCTAGATATGTTAAAGAGGTTTTCCAAGACTTAAAAAATTATATTGGTGGCTGGGAATGGGCTGAAATAAAATAAATGTACTACTCACCCTGTCAGTCTGTTGGCCCCAGCTCTGTGCCTCGGGCCTCCAGTGTTTCTGTGGGGATTTTTTGCAATTGCTACATCCCAGTCCCAGCCTATCACATATCTAATCATCATGACCCCTTTGACAATCGGTAGGTGAAATATCACAGTGCAACCTCAGAATCTTCATGTCACAAGGCACATGTCGCCTAAATGTAAAGCTTATTTACACTGTATATACAGGCTGTTAGGCCTCATTCACACAGTCACAGTGTTCGGTCAGTGATTTTCATCAGTGATTGTGAGCCAAAAGCAGGTGCGGCTCTAAGCACAGAACAGGTGCAGATCTTTCCCTTAGGGCCCTTGCACATGACCGTATGCCCTCCGAGATCTTATGAGTGTGGGGCGGCCCGACGTGTATAGCATCGTTGTAATCTATGCTGCTGTGCGCTCCCGTGCGCATGATCTATGCTTCTCCGGGACATATGGCCTGCTCACGGACAGTATGTCTTGGAGGGCATACGGTCGTTTAAGGGCCCATATACGTTATATCTAAGGAGGCTCCTATCCTGATTTTGGCTCACAATCACTGATGGAAAGCACTGACCGAACACTGATGAGTGAATGAGGCATTACTTTGATGAAGCAAGAAACAATTTACTACTACAGTATATATATATTTTTTAAATGATGGCATAATCTTCCTCCAACACCATTTTCTGTGGATCTGATCTGCTCCTCCTGCCACTGCTTATTTACAGACTACAGCACTGATGTGCAGATGTGTAGGCATAGGCGGACTGGGAAATTCAAGGATATGGACACCTTTGTAAAAAAAAAATTAACACTAATTAATTTATTTTGTGGAGAAAATCATTACTCCAATTGGTTCTACATATCTATCTTTTTTCGTTTTTGTTCTACAGCCTGCTGTGCTTCCTATGCACAGCAGGCTGCTCCCAGTGAGTTTACAGAGAATCCGTCATCTGACGGATTTTCTTTAATTCCTACTGTGCAAATGGGAGCACGCATTGCCTCTCTCTCCTTCCCCCACCCCCCCCCCTTCAGGATAGCAGAGAGGCAGCTGAAACTCTGCTTGAAATAACTGTTTAACCCCTCCCATGCTGAGGTCCTTAGGGACCGCTGTCTGGAAGGGGCTAACAATTGGGCTGCTGCTCTGCCCTGGCAGCGGCCCAATACCTGAAGGGTTAATGCCCCCCCCCCCAGTTCAGAGCGCACACAACACCGCCGCCCCCCCCTTTAAGGATGGCAGAGCGGCAGCGGGGCAGAGTGTTAGCTGTAATGTACTGCTCTGTTTGAAACGGTCGACATCGGTGCTGTCCAACATCCCGATAGTTACCATGGCAACCGGATGCCTTCACAGGCATCTGGCTTGCCGCGGTATATCTAAGCCTGATCAGGCTTAGTGTGAGTTCAATACACTGCAGTACACTATAGAGTGTACTGCAGTGTATTGTAAACCATCAGACCCACTGGATCTTCAAGAACTAAGTGGGTATGGGTCCAAAAACGTAAGAGAAAAAGTAAAAAAAAAAAAAAAACTTCTTCCTATATCCACACATAACTGGTTAAAAATATTAAAAATAAAAAACACTACACATGTTTGGTATTGCTGCATCCTTAAGAACCTGATCTACAAAAGGATTATGTTACTTTTACTGCACAGTGAACACCATAAAAAAAAAAGAAAAACTATGATTGAATTGCAATTTACTCATCACACTTCCCAAAAATACCTTATCCCGCAAAAAATGAGCCCCTAAATAAGCCAATCATCCAAAAAATTTAAAAAATATGGCTTTCAGAAAATGGAGACACAAAAAGATGATTTTTTTTTCAAACCTGCTTTTGCTTTCATTGTTTAAAATAAAGTTAAAAAAAATGCACATATTAGGTATTGTCATGTCCATAATGACCTGCTCTATAAAAATAGCATGCGATCCAAACCAAAATAAAAAATGCGATCCAAACCAAAATAAAAAAATAAAAAATGTACCAAAAAAATAATTTTTTTAAATCACCTTTCATCACAAAAAGTGTAATACCAAGCGATTAGGGTTGAGCGAACCCGAACTCTAACGTTCGGGTTCGTACCGAACATTATGTTTTTTGCACCCGGACCCGAACCCGAACATTTCCGTAAAAGTTCGAGTTAGTTGTTTGGCGATTTCTTCAGGGGGCAGCCAATCAACAAGCGTTTCACTACTTTGCCCTAAGAAGCCATCACAGCCATGCCTACTAATGTGACCCAGCCTCTATTTAAGCTGGAATCATGTAGCGCCGCATGTCACTCTGCTCTTCTCATTGTAGGGATAGGATGCTGCTTCTGTGAGGGAGAGATTAGGGAAGAAATCTGTTGAACTTGGTGGTGTTATATCTTTAAGCTACAGCAATTATTGAGGGTACTATTCTACATTTTTGTACCAAGCCCTGAGCCCAGTGATACTGCCAAATACTTTTTAATCCATCTGTTAGTGAGGTGGGGGTCGGCGGCCATTTTAGCAATTGCAGTGTCCTTTTTTAGTAGCTCAGAGGAGGAAAAAATCATTTTTTTCTGGCAGGTCAGGTCCCCCTACATTACCTGTTTTAGGGGTGACATAGTGGTAATTTAGGGGTGACATAGTGCATTTATGTAGTTAGGGGGGAAGGGGGGGGGCAAAAACCTGCATTGTGGTGCCATAGAGCACTGTTGCATACAACGCTGAAAATCCTGTTTTAAAATTTAGGGGCGACATACTGCATTTGTGTATTTGGGGGAAATAAACCCGTATTGTTGTTCCACAGAGCAGTTTTGCATACAACGCACAAAAACCTATTTTAAAATTTAGCAGTGACATACTGCATTTGTGTATTTTTGGGAAATAAACCTGTATTGTAGTTCCACAGAGCAGTTTTGCATACAATGCACAAAACCGTATTTTAAAATTTAGTAGTGACATACAGCATTTGTGTATTTGGGGAAAATAAACCCATATTTTTGTTCCACAGAGCAGTTTTGCATAGAACGCTGAAAAACATATTTTAAAATTTAGCAGTGACATACAGCATTTGTGTAGTTGGGGGAAATAAACCCGTATTTTTGTTCCACAGAGCAGTTTTGCATACAACGCACAAAAGCGTATTTTAAAATTTAGCAGTGACATACTGCATTTATGTATTTGGGGGAAATAAACCCGTATTGTTGTTCCACAGAGCACTTTTGCATAGAACGCTGAAAAACATATTTTAAAATTTAGCAGTGACATACTGCTGTCCTGTATTTGGGGGAAATAAACCCGTATTGTTGATCCACAGAGCAGTTTTGCATACAACGCACAAAAACCTATTTTAAAAGTTAGCAGTGACATACAGCATTCCTGTATTTGGGGGAAATAAACCCGTATTATTGTTCCACAGAGCATTTTGGCATACAACGCACAGAAACCTATTTTAAAATTTTGCAGTGACATACAGCATTTCTGTAGTTTGTTGCAATAAACACAGTTTTTTTGCTACATAGCAGATCTGAAAACTCACATTTTTGGTGATAGTGAAGTAATGGTATTGAATTGCTCCGTTACACTGTTGTGTGACCTAAAGAAATTTATTCTGTTTATGACACGGGCACCGCCTTACTGTTAGTGAACTTAATTGTTGACTAGTGGCAGTTAAATTGACACCGGAGATAAACCATCTGTTAGTTTGGTGGGTGAACACAAACAATGAGGAGAACATCAAATAAGGGACATGGGCATGGTCGTGGTGGTGGTCGTGGAGCTCCTGTTGCTGGGAGAGGACGTGGCTGTTCAGCGCCAACTACAGGTCCAAGTGAAACACCTTCCTCCGGTGTGAGTAGGCGACAGAACCTGCAGCGTTATTTGGAAGGCCCAAATGCCGCTTTATGAATGGTGAGGCCAGAACAAGTACAGGCGCTAGTAGATTGGGTGGCTGACAGTGCCTCCAGTTCCTTTACATTGTCTCCCACCTCGTGCCTGCTGAAAGCTCAGAGTTGGCACCTGCAGCCCATGCCCATCAGTCTTTCACCTCACCCCCTTGCAAATCAGCCAAGCAATCTGAGCCCCAAGTCATGCAGCAGTCTCTTAAGCTTTTTGATGACTGCTGGCAGGGTTTCCCAGGGCCATAACCATAGCCCTGCCCCAGAAGTGGAAGAGATTGAGTGCACGGATGCCCGACCACTTAGGTTTGAGGATCAGGACATGGGAAGACCACCGCAGCACGTCTTTCTGCTGTGTGCAGACTGACAAAGAGGGCAGGGGTGAAGACTAGGTGGAAGATGATGTTGAAAACGATGAGGTCCTACACCCCAAAATATACCACTTAAATCCATGTTATTCATGGGTGGTGAAAAAAAATCATATTTTTTAAGGCCAGGAATTACCTTTGCGGCCTGCGCTGCATATGTGCCGGGGACAATAATATAGTTAATCCATCTGGGAGTTCAGGGGTTGACATATTCCAATTTTTTGCTGTCAATTAACCCTTCACTGCATAGGTGACAGGGACCGAAAATTTGAAAAATCTTCTTTTAAATTGTTGGGTGAAATATTATCATTTTTGCCGGGTACAAACCCTTGCTCTGCATAGGTGACAGGGACCGAAAATTAGAAAAATCTTCTTTTAAATTGTTGGGTGCAATATTACCATTTTTGCCGTGAATTAACCCCTCCTCTGCCTGGGTGCCAGGGGCCTACATTTCTAAAAATCGCCTGTTCTATTGGTGGGTGACATGTACCCCGTTTTGCAGTGAATAAACCCCTCCTCTGCCTGGTAGCTAGGGGCCTACATTTTTAAAAATTGTCTGTTCCATTAATGGCTGACATTAACTTTGTTTTGCCGTGAATAAACCCCTGCTCTGCATAGGTAACAGGGACATAAATTTCTAAAAATCGCCTGTTCCATTGTTTGGTGACATTAACCCTGTTTTGCCGTGAATTAACCCCTCCTCTGATGGGGTGCCAGGGGCCTACATTTTTTAAAATCGTCTGTTCCATTGGTGGGTGACATCATCCCAGTTTTGCAGGTGGAAAACACCTGCTCTGCCTGGATGTCAGGGGCCTACATTTTTAAAAATCATCTGTTCCATTGGTGGGTGACATTAACCCCGTTTTGCCGTGAATTAACCCCTCCTCTGCCTGTGTGACAGGGGCCTACATTTTTAAAAATCGTCTGTTCCATTGGTGGGTGACATGAACCCCATTTTGCCGTGAATAAACCCCTCCTGCCTGGGTGCCAGGGGCCTACATTTTTAAAAATCATCTGTTCCATTGGTGGGTGATATGAATCCCATTTTGCCGGTGAAAAACCCCTGCTGTGCATTGCTGACAGGGAATCAAATTTGGTAAAAACATCTGTTAATGATCGAAAGATGCGTGACTACAAATGCACGCTGGTAGACGCGCTGCTGATGGCATTCCCACCTGACGCCTTCTCAACCTCCTACTCAAGATTTAGATTTTTCATTTTTATTCATTTTATTTTATTTTAAGTCATTTCCCTATCCACATTTGTTTGCAGGGCACTTACACATATGTTGCTGCCTTTTGCAACCCTCTAGCCCTTTTCATGACTTTTTTACAGCCATTTTAGTGCCCAAAAGTTTGGGTCCTTATTGACTTCAATGGGGTTTGGGTTCGGGGTCAAGTTCAGGTTAAATTCGGATCCCGAACCCAAACTTTTTTGTGAAGTTCGGCCGAACCCGTCGAACCCGAACTTCCAAGTGTCCGCTCAACTCTACAAGCGATCAAAAAGTCATATATACCCCAAAATGGTATCAATCAAACCACCATCTCATCCAGAAAAAAATGAGACCCTACAAAAGACAATCGTCCAAAAAATAAAAAAAAATATGGATTTCAGAAAAGGGAGACACATAAACATGATTTTTTTTTCAAAAATGCTTTTATTGTGTAAAATAAAATAAGAAAATGCACATATTAAGCATCGCTGTGTCCATAACAACCTGCTCTTTAAAAATAGCATGTGATCTAACCCGTCTGGTGAACGCCATAAAAAAAAATGTGCCAAAAAAGCCATTTTTTATCACCTTACATCAAAAAATGTATAATACCAAGGGATCAAAAATTCATGTGTCCCAAAATGGTACCAATCAAACCATCATCTCATCCCACAATCACCCACAAAATGGCTTTTAGAAAATGGAATCACAAAAACATGATTTTTTTTTCAAAAAAATTCTTATTGTGTAACTCCAAAATAAAAAAATAGACATATTAGGTATTGTCACGTCGTTACGACGTGCTCTATAAAAATATCACATTATCTCCTCTGTCAGGTGAACATTGTAAAAAAACAAAAACTGTGCCAGAACAGCCATTTTCTGGTTACCTTGCCTCATAAAAAGAGTAAAATATATATATATGCAGGAATAGCCTAATAGCCTAATATAAGCCTAATATATAACAATGGCAGCACATGAGGCCAAATATAAATATGGAGGTGCAGTCCAATGGATCCAGCAACAAATCCAGGACAATATAAGAATTTTAAAAAATGACAGCACTCTCACAAAAAAATAAATTGAAAATAAAAACACTTTATTCACCCCTCTGGTCGCAACTAGGGATGAGCGAACTTGTGTTTCAAGTTTGGTGTACAAGGTTCAGGTTCGGGTTATGTAAGAATTCTGTTATGGATTCTGCTACAACAGACCATAACTAAGGGTCTATTCACACGTCCGCATAATGGGTCTGCATCAGTTCCGAAATTTTGCGGAAGGGATGAGGACCTATTCATTTTCAATGGAGCAGCAAAAGATGAGGACAGCACCACCATGTGCTGTCCACATCCGCACTTCCGCTCCACGACCCGCAAAAAAATAGAGCATGTCCTAATCTTGTCCGCAGCCACGGATCTGCAATTTGTGGATCGCAAAACAATTGCAGACTTGTGACTGGACCCTTATGGTCCGTGGTAGCGGAATCCATAACGGAATTCTTAGATAAACTGAGCCTTGTACGCCGAACTTGAAACACAAGTTCACTCAACACTAATCGCAACGTTTTAGCTCATAGGTTGAAAAAAGGCTCTGTGAATGAGCTGAAAACATTTGTGACCACAGGAGTAAATAAAGTGTTTGAGAGTGCTGTGATTTTTTTTTCTTTATATATATATTAGCAGAAGGACCCAGCTTTGTATGGGTATATTTCATCTATTTTATTTAATGTTTGTGCGTGTCGTTAAAAGATATCGACAGTATCCCCAATAACAGTGACCTCTACAGCACGCCCGCCCCTTTAACAGTGAACGCCACAGTCCCCCACGCCTTAACACTGACCCCCCTACAGTTCCCCACCATTTTAAAATGAGACCTCCACAGCAGCGCATCCCCTTAACTTTGACCTTCACAGCAGCCCGCCCCTTTAACAGTGAGTTTCACAGCACCCCACTCCCTTGACAGCGATCTCCTCAGGGGTCCGCCCCCTTAACAGTGACCTCCACAGTACCCCGCTCCCTTAACAGTGACCTCACAGTACCCCGCTCCCTTAACAGTGACCTCACAGTACCCCGCTCCCTTAACAGTGACCTCACAGTACCCTGCTGCCTTAACAGTGACCTGCACAGCAGTTGCCCCTTTAATAGTGGCCTCTGCCCCTTAACAGTGACCTCCACAGTGTCTGCCTATTTACCAGTGACCTTCACAGCGGCTTGCCCCCTTAACAGTAACATCCACAGTGAACGTCTCTTTAACAGTGAACTTCACAGCGCCCGCCCCTTTAACAGTGACCTCCACAGCGCCCTACCTCTTTAATGCTAGGGCTACATGACGGCATGTGTCGCACGACATTTTATCTCAACAAGTTTTATAATGATAGGCTATGGTGTCGCACTGTGACATGTGACATGTTGCAACTGAGACACAACAGTTGTAAAAAATCCATGCAGTCACAGAATGTCACATGTCGCAGTGCAACACCATAGACTAAGAATATCATTATAAAAATTGTCACGCGACATTGGTGCGACATCAATGTCGCGCGACACATGTAGCAGTGTAGTTGTGCCCTATGTGTCGTTATTGTCACATGACACATGTCGTCGTGTAGCCCTAGCCCAGGGGTAGGCAACCTTTGGCTCCCAGCTGTTATGAAACTACAACTTCCAGCATGCATACTTGCTCTGCTCTTCTAAGAACTTACATAGAAATGAATGGAGCATGCTGGGAATTGTAGTTTCACAACAGCTGGGAGCCAAAGGTTGCTGATGCCTGCCCTAGCCTAAAGCTGACCTACAGTAATGAAGAAAAATGGCTGGGTAGTTATGGAAACCTGGAGTACAAGCGCCTGCAAGATTCTATTGGCTGATAAGGGACATGCGACCATGTGTATGGCAGTTGGGATATGAAGAGAAAGACTTTCAGGCTTGTATTGGCTAATGCAGGTAATTTTTTGGGAATATCTCAGGAACAGTATGTCCTAGAGAGCTGTGACCCCTACAAGATTTCTTTCCAGGTAGCAAGGGATGTGTATACCAAGTTTTGTTGAAATCAATGGTTGCGTTTTTGAGTGATCGCAAAACATACACACATATATGCGTCCTTCTTAATATATATATATATATATATATATATATAGTCATTTATCAAACTGGTGTAAAGTAGAACTGGCTTAGGCTACTTTCACACTTGCGTTTTAGTTTTCCAGTATTAAGATTTGTCATAGGAAATACAGGAAAAAAATTATTCAGTTTTGTCCCTATTCATTGTCAATGGGGACAAAACTGAACTGAACAGAACGGAATGCTCCAAAATGCATTCCATTCCATCTAGTTGCGTTACCATACTGGAGAGCAAACCACAACATGTTGTAGTTGGCTTTCCGTCCTGGGATGTGGAGCAAGATGGATGTGGAGCAAGATGGCATGACTCGCAATGCAAGTCAATGGGGACGGATCAGTTTTCTCTGCCACAATCTGCCACAATAGAAAACTTCTATTGTATTATCTTTTCAATGTTATAGATAATACAACCGGATCCGTTCATAACGGATGCAGGCAGTTGTATTATCAGTAACGGAAGCGTTTTTGCTGAACCCTGCCGGATTTAGTAAAAATGCTAGTGTGAAAGTAGCCTTAGTTGCCCATAGCAACCAATCAGATTCCACCTTTCATTTTTCACAGCTCCATTGGAAAATTAAAGGAGGAATATGATTGGTTGCTATGGGTAACTAAGCCAGTTTTCCTCTGCACTAGTTTTGATAAATCTCCCCCACTATGCATATATATCATTGTGTATCATCAGACTATACTAATCTGTGTGGGAAAAGTGACCGCTCACTGTGCGAACTGCACACAATACTGTGTTCAGAAGAGAGTGCAGGTAGTGAGAGCTGTTAGTAATTAGATCTATATCCTGCTTATAACGCCATGGTTCGGACTGTAGATCGCTGCACTAACGTTATCAGCAGAAATATCAATTGTATCTACAAATAATGAACTTTCAATAAAATGGAAACTGAGAAATAGATCTGATTGTAGGTTGTAGCATACTGTAAGACTCAACATGTTGTGGATTGGAATAAAATCTTACTACCAATTTACTTGCAGGTTCCAGCAGCCTATATGTAAGTGGCTGCTAGCTGTGCTATGTAACAGGATGTGGGGGCGGGGCAGCAGAGCATGTGCTGTGTAACAGGATGTGGGGGCGGGGCAGAGGAGCTTGTGCTATGTAACAGGATATGGGGGTGGGGCAGCAGAGCTTGTGCTGTGTAACATGATGTGGGGGCAGGGCAGCAGAGTTTGTGCTGCATAACAGGATGTGGGGGCAGGGCAGCAAAGCTTGTGCTGGTGCATGTGAAATTCACAGGAACGCCCATAAAGCCTTACAGGAGATGGCAATGCTGAGCAAAAATCATATCAGAGCGTTTCTGAGAGCATGTGAAGCAAAGCTGATACCAGTAAACAAACAAGTGCAATTTTATTATGTGCTGCTTTACGGTAAGATATGGGGTTTTTGATTTTTAGTGCACAAAGGTGTCCATAGCCTTTAAAGTGGCCCTGGAAAAAAAAATCTAAAAGTGGCCCCGTGTTGTAGGTGGGTCCAAATTGACAGAAGGCAGGGCTACAGAGGTAGATATTGCCAGCAATACCTTAGTGGAGCACAAAATACCACCCCTTAAGAATGAAATACCACATTCCACTGTATCGCTGTTCTGAGAATGGCAATATGGTTGAATTCAGGAGGGTACCTATGGCCACCAGCCAGGGGCATAGGTACCTGATGTTTCTAGAATTAATTAATGTTGAGAGCATCAGATCTGCTGCCATGAGGAGATCTTGGGTGGCCCCCTGGGCAGTGGTCCACCGGGAAATTTCCCTGTAGGGTCTATGGCCAGTCCACCCCTGTCTGCAGGTATATGGCATGTGACTGCAGCAGCCAATCACTGTCCTCAGCACCGTTCTCTGCATCCAGTCCTCCTGCTGCTGCTTGTTTACATAATGCAGCAGTAATGTTATACTACCGAGGACAGAGATTGGCTCCAGTGGTCACGAGCCTGCAGTCTGAACAAGCAGTGGCAGGAGAACCAGTGGGGTCATTTATCAAATTGGTGTAAAGTAGAACTGGCTTAGTTGCCCATGGCAACCAATCAGATTCCACCCTTTATTTTTCACAGCTTCTTTGGATAATGAAAGGTGGAATCTGCTTGGTTGCTATAGGCAACTAAGCCAGTTCTACTTTACACCAGTTTCATAAATCTCCCCCCCAGATCTTTATTTTTTATTCACAAAAAAAATAATTTATTAATTTACTGCAAGTGCAAAACATGTATATATAACAAAATATTTCTCACAAATAACACTATTGCTACATAAAGTAATATTTTGATAAACTAGATTTTCTTAACTCATACTATTCATCAAATTTCCTTAATTGTGATATTTAACCAGTTCTACATAAGGGACATTATTATTTTTTTTTTCTACTTCTCGTTTAGTTCAGTGACTTTCTTTCTCTTGTGGTTTTCCATTTGCAGTCAGACACAGCTGGATTTTGTATGATCTCCTCATTACTTTATATCTATGTGTCTCTCTTGCACAATAATATATTCCGGAGTCTGCAGCCTCCATGTTATTCATCTGGAGATAGACCTGCTTCTTTGAGTTGTCTTTTCTGATGGTCGTTCTGCTTTTCAGTGAATCAGCATAAGCAGTACCACCACCAGTCCATATTACTCCAATCCATTCCAGACCTTTCCCAGGAGCCTGTCTGATCCAGCTTACAGCATAGCTGGTTAACTCAAACCCAGACACTGTACAGGTCAGATCAAGTTTCTGTGAAGGTTTTACAAGTCCTGGTCCTGACTCCTGGAGTGTCTGACAGAGGACACCTGTAATACAGAGAACGTAATAAGACAAATATGGTTTATAATTGATTACAACGAATCTTAGTAATGTAATAAAGGCTGATTTTAGATCTTACTTATTGGGGAAAAAACCAAGAAAAATAACACAACGTCCATTTTCATTGGGATAATTAACATAATGTAGAGGTGAATTGTCTAAACCTTTATATGCTGGAGTCTTGTATATTTGCATAGTAGCCTCCACCTCTGGTTCTCATGCGTGAGGATATATCATAAATAAGTGAGAATATATCATATATCATAAATGTCATAACATTTTATTTTTAACCTTAAAGGGATATTACATAGAAGCAATGCTGGTTACAGTATAGTTATCAGAGATGAGTCTTTAAATCAAATAAAGAGGACGGATTAATATCTACTGGGTGCAAACAGAGAGCCAATGATATAGAAAGCAGATAGTGAAATGTTTTATTACAAGAAGAATAACGTCTGTTTGAGGAAAATAAAAATATTCCTTTAGGAGATTATCCAATTCATATTTCACTATTGTGCCAGCACTAGTATTTTCTGCTCTGCTGGCAGCATGATAGCAGTGCCAACAAAAGGGATCTCTTTAGGATTTCCCCATGTCATGTACAGTAAATATAGATCAGGTTTCTACAATGATATCACAATTTGTTGTCTACATTTTACAAAATAAAAAATGAATAAAACTGCAGACCACATAGCATGTAATATGTGGCTGACACTGGTAGATCTGGGCTCTGTCCACGTTGCATTTGTGATGTGCATTTACAGACATACATTCTAAACCAATGGTTTTGTTTGCAGTCTATCGAGGCTTTTGCTAGAATTTTGAGCTAATGTATTGTATTGATTTAATAAAACATGATTGGAGTTCTTAAACAAACTGGAGGAAAAGTAAAAGTGGACGTATCTGTAGGAGAAACACCTCATGAAACTGTCCCAAAATCATGTTCTCTCTTTGAAAAGTTGGTGTTACTGAAGCAGTTGTAGATCTGCTCTGCTGCTGAACAGATGAGACTTGGGGTTACTACTAAGGCCATTATCTATGTGGCTCCCTGGTATTAACCCTTATATTGCAATACAGTGATCTGGAGTCGGCTGTAGGGGACCCAACTGGCTATTAACTATTGGAGTAATCTCTGTTCAATGGCTGCTGACTGACGTGGCTATAGACACACTGGTGTGAAACTCCAAAAATGGTGCGGGACAAGCTGAGGTGAGGGGCAGGCAGGATTTGTGGAATTCAGTAACAAACCAATGGTCAGAACATGCTGCTTAGTTTTTAATATGAGAAACAAGGAAAAGTCAGGTCAGGCAGCAGAGGGTCAATATTCAGTAATCGAGCTGAGGTGAAACACAGGTAGTAGGACAGAATAACCACACCTGCACAGAGTCAAGTGGATTAGGAAACCTGTTGCTCAGACAACCTCTCACAGGGAAAGGCGCTTGACTATGCTACGTTGTCAGCCATTGGCTTTAGAAGATTGAGGTGAACACACACTGGCCTTTCAAGAACCAGAGACGGTGCAAGTGTGCACACTATTGGCTGTGAGAGGCAGAGCCAGTACGCAGCAGAACTCATCCTGTGTAGAGTGGACAAAGCCACACTGCTACAATGGGAGGCAACAGCGAGACCCTGACGGGCATGGAAAGACAAAAAAGGAGAAAAGAAGAGCACTCTGGCGATCATGCCTGCCAGGAGGACAAAGTTGTCTCTGGGCATTGACTGCCAATATAACAGCTGGTTATCTCATCAAACACGTATTGGGACATCTCCAGCCAAGAGAAATGGTAAGGAAGGACACATCAGTAGGAGACATATCCCACTGTATGCCTTTTGTTGTAGGTATATACTTGGAGTACTCTTCACATAAATGTTACACAGAAGGCTGAAAATGTGGTTGAACAGAGTTTTAACTAGTTCTCCTTTAATTCAGGAAATCCATGGTTGCTAATTGTTAAGACTTTCCAGGTGTGGTATAAAGCATTTTCACTTTGTTCCTGCACGTCTGAGTTTTACATCTATTTGTTTGTTTGTTTCAATTATTGTCACACATAAATATACCAAAGGCAATTTCAGGTAATATTAATTAAAAATATAATGCAGAACATATGTATTGACAAAAAATTAATGTAGGGATGTGGAACGTCTCAAATAATTGCTTTAAAATGTTACTTGCACAGCAGTTTTAGATTTGCAGTTTTTTCCATTTTACAAATGCTACAATGCTATAGTTCTTCACTCTGGCTGGTCTGTATCTGACTGAGCTACACACCCAAGTCCTGCACACACTTGGGGTATCTGCAGTGTTTGGTTTGTAGCAGCATGTTATGTTTTGCCATGCTATGGAATGTTCGCATTGTACAACAGCAGGTGAGGATGGTGGGCAATAGGGATGGGACTAACCAGCCCATTTCTCCTTTATTGGTGTCAGTGGTCTGTCCGACATTCTGTCAAGGGGAGGAAAGAACGAGTCTAGATCATGAGGAATGAGGGAGTATGACCATCAGCTCCATAGGGTCTCAGCGACTAGAGATTCAGCTCTATCTGTGAGGAACACTACTCCAGATAGAATGCTTCCTTAAACCTCTATTTCACTGCATCGACCCCCAGGGAGTGACAGCCTGAGGGAGTACACCATGTCACATCATCTCATTAGGCCCACTGCCACTCTCATCCTATGCATCGGCTCCTCAGGGGCTTTGTGCACTTGCACACCCTGGAGCAGTTTTTCCTGCCCACTTGCTGTGCTGGCTGAATCTCCATCTTTGTACATGCTAAGGACTGGCACCCTACACTGGAGTTATATGTTATAGCAGTGTTTCTATATGTTAGACTTCCACAGTCCATATCCTGGTGTATAGAAGTCGGTGAATAGCCATATTTATACATTTTCCCAAAACATATTTTGGGAAAAGATGTTTTGATCGAACAGGAAGTGATTTGGTTATATGATTAGCAATAAATTTATGGTTAATATGCAGACCCATAAAGCAACTATGTAATGAAGAAGAGCCAATAAAGAAGTAGAAGTCTCCAAGTTGGGACAAAGGAAGAAGAAGGAAGTTACTGCTTTATTGAAGTTTACTGATTTATTTACATTCCTGAACATTGAAACTGCAACACCAAGAAGGAAACTTCATAGAATTAAGGAAATCACAGGATCGATACATATGTTAATGATAATCAAATAATAAAAAATTGAAACAAAATATTCAAAACATTCATGATCTTTATACAGTATGAGGGTAACACACAGAAATTCAAGCACTCAAATTTCAAGTTTACTATCCATGCAGTCAATGGATCAGTCATCAATATCTAAGTCCTGAAAAACCCCTAATTTATACATTCGTTTTTAGAGTTTCATGACTTTTAAAAGAAACAGTTGCAGATTGTTCTTACTGAAACAAGTCTTCCTATTTCCAGTTGTAACAAATGTGGTAAAATATAAAAACTGGAATCAGCTGTGTGTAGTGTATGCGTTTTTGGAACAAAGAATAACAAGAGGATTCAACAAGATTTGTATAAAAATAATAATGCCATTTATTTTCACTTTTCATAAAAGCTTATTATAGGAATTATATAGAAAAGTTTTTTAGAGCCTATTGTGCATGTGTGATTATCAATATCCTGAAAATATCATGCTGGAGGAGGGTGGAGACCACCTTCTCAGGCTTCTATCTCTGTCTTATCATCCTCATCCAGCAGCAACGCCCAAAAGAGAAAGAGAGCATCACCCCACATGTCAGTCATACATAGCATGGATGGATATACAGTATATATACATATATATATATATACACTGTATGTTATATACGTTCTTCTAGGTTTCATATATAAAAACCTTCAAATATAGGCCTTGATGTACCGATACAGAGCTTACATCCCCCTTGTGCATTAATATAGATGATGCCAAAATAGGGTTCAATGAATCTTTTAGATCAGGGATGCTCAACCTGTGGCCCTCCAGCTGTTGTAAAACTACAACTCCTACCATGCCCTTCTGTAGGCTGATAGCTGTAGGCTGTCTGGGAATGATGGGAGTTCTAGTTTTGCAACAGCTGGAGGGCCGCAGGTTGAGCATGCCTGCTTTAGATTAAATACTAGTAATACTTTATCACATAATATTTAACAGCAGATATGTTAAGAGGCTTGTCAACATGCCATTTGGGCATTTTATTCCTGTTCACTGATCCTTTTATCTATATTATATAAAACATCATATTCATGTTTGTATATTTTGGGAGATATTTGTAAGTAAAAAAACAGGAGTGAAACAAGTGAATGAGTTTAATGGAAAGCTTTTAACTCCATCGCTAATTTCAACTAACAAATAGTAATACAAATTCTGAAGAAAATGATTAAAGGCTACTGATACTTGGTGCAATTTGTTTATTATTACATTCTACTAATTTTAGGCTTATATACAGGTGAAACTCGAAAAATTAGAATATAGTGCAAAAGTCCATTTATTTCAGTATGGCAAATTAAAAGGAATTGCATTAATGCAGCTTAAAATTTGAATTTTGTGAAAAGGTTCAATATTCTAGGCTCAAAGTGTCACACTCTAGTCAGCTAATTAATCCATACCCCCTGAGCAAAGGGTACCTGAGATTGTGACTTTGGGGTTTTCATAAACTGTAAGCCATAATCATCTTAATTATAACAAATAAAGGCTTGAAATATCTCGTTTTGCATATAATGAGTCTATCTCATATATTAGTTTCACCTTTTAAGTTGCATTACTGAAATAAATGAACTTTGCACGATATTCTAATTTTTCGAGTTTCACCTGTAAATACTAGCTGAAGGACCAAGATTTATTTATATTTATATTTAATCTATTTCATTTAATGTTTGTGTGTGTCGTTAAAAGATATCGACAGTATCCCCCATAACAGCATCCCGCCCCTTAAAGGTGACCTCCACTGCCCTCCACCCCTTAACACTGACCCCCAACAGTGCCCCGTCCCTTAAAATGGGACCTCCACAGCTGCCCACCCCTTATTTTGACTTTTACAGCAGTCTTCCCCTTTAACAGTGAGTTTCACAGCACACCACCCCCTTGACAGTGACCTCCACAGGGCCCCCCTTTAACCACTTAAGCCCCCCTAGCTTAAACACCCTTAATGACCAGGCCACTTTTTACAATTCCGCACTACACTACTTTCACCGTTTATTGCTCCGTCATACAACTTACCACCCAAATGAATTTTACCTCCTTTTCTTCTCACTAATAGAGCTTTCATTTGGTGCTATTTCATTGTTGCTGACATTTTTACTTTTTTTGCTATTAATACAAATTTAACGAAATTTTTGCAAAAAATGACATTTTTCACTTTCTGTTGTAAAATTTTTTAAAAACTACATTTCTATATAAATTTTTTCTAAATTTATTGTTCTACATGTCTTTGATAAAAAAGTCCAATAAGTGTATATTTATTGGTTTGGGTAAAAGTTATAGCGTTTACAAACTATGGTGCAAAAAGTGAATTTCGGCATTTTGAAGCAGCTCTGACTTTCTGAGCACCTGTCATGTTTCTTCAGGTGCTAGAATGTCAGGATAGTATAAATACCCCCCAAATCAAACCATTTTAGAAAGAAGACACCCCAAAGTATTCGCGGAGGGGCATGGTGAGTTCATGTATCATTTCATTTTTTTTCACAAGTTAGCGGAAAATGACACTTTCTGAGAAAAAAAAAAAAAAAGTTTCACTTCTGCTAACTTCTGGCAAAAAAAGAAATCTCAGACGGACTCACTATGCCCCCAGTGAATACCTTGGGGTGTCTACTTTCCAAAATGGGGTCATTTGTGGGGTGTTTGTACTGTTCTGGCATTTTGGGCGGGCTAAATTGTGAGTCGCCATGTAAAACCTAAAGGTACTCGTTGGATTGGGTTCTTTGTTACTTCAGGCTGCAAAAAAGTGTCACTTATATGGTATTGCCGTACTCAGAGAAGTAGGGCAATGTGTTTGAAGTGTATTTTTACATATACCCATGTTGGGTGAGAGAAATATCTCTGTAAACTGACAACTTTGTATATAAATTTTTTAAAAGTTGTCGCTTACAGAGATATTTTTCACACACAGTATAGGTATATATATAAAAATACACCCCAAAGCACATTGCCCTACTTCTCCTGAGTACGGCGATACCACATGTGTGCCACTTTTTGCAGCCTGGGTGCAAAGGGGCCCTAAACCAATGAGTACCTTTAGGATTTCACAGGGCATTTTTACGCATTTGGATTCCAGACTTCTTCACGCTTTAGGGGCCCCTAAAATGCCAGGACAGTATAAATACCCCACATGTGACCCCATTTTGAAAGAAGACACCCTGCAAGGTAGTCGTGAGGGCATGGCGAAGTTCATGTAAATTTTTATTTTGTCACAGTTAGTGGAATATGAGACTTTGTAAAAACAAAATAAAAAAATATATCACTTTCCGCTAACTTGTGCCAAAAATGTAATCTGTGAACTCGCCATGCCCCTCACGGAATACCTTGGGCCTGTTCTTTCCAAATGGGAACACGTGCGGGTATTTATACGACCTGGCAGTTTAGTTTCCTAAAGCGTGAGAATCCAAATGCGCAAAAATGGCTCAGAAATTTCTAGCGTAATATTTGCACTTTGCATTTGGCTGTAAAGCACACATGCGTATCGCCGCACTCAGGAAGTGCAAGGGGTGTATTTTACATAATACTGCTGCGTGTGAGATATATTGCTGTAAACGCATAACTTTTACATTTTTTTATTCAAAGTTGTCAATTTACAGAGATATTTCACAACAAAGTATGGGTATATGTAAAATACACCCCAAAACACATTGCCCGACTTCTCCTGAGTACGGCGATACCACATGTGTGCCACTTTTTGCAGCCAAGATGCGCAAAGGGCCCTAAAACCAATGAGTACCTTTAGATTCAGAGGGCATTTTTACGCATTTGATTCCAGACTTCTTCACGCTTTAGGGCCCCTAAATGCCAGGGCAGTATAAATACCCCACATGTGACCCCATTTTGGAAAGAAGACACCCCAAGGTATTCCGTGAGGGCATGGCGAGTTCATGTAAAATTTTATTTTTGTCACAAGTTAGTGGAATATGAGACTTTGTAAAAACAAAATAAAAAAAATATATCAATTTCGCTAACTTGTGCCAAAAATAAAATTCTGTGAACTCGCCATGCCCCTCACGGAATACCTTGGGGTGTCTTCTTCCAAAATGGGGTCACATGTGGGGTATTTATACTGACCTGGCATTTAGGGGCCTCTAAAGCGTGAGAGTCCAAATGCGCAAAAATGGCCTGTGAAATTCTAAGGTACTCATTGGTTTAGGGCTTTGCGCTTGGCTGCAAAGTGCCACATGTGGTATCGCCGTACTCAGGAGAAGTGGCAATGTGCTTGGGGTGCATTTTTACATATACCATGCTGCGTGTGAGATATATTGCTGTAAACGACAACTTTTACATTTTTTATTCAAAGTTGTCAATTTACAGAGATATTTCTCACACAAAGTATGGGTATATGTAAAATACACCCCAAAACACATTGCCCTACTTCTCCTGAGTACGGGCGATACCACATGTGTGCCACTTTTTGCAGCCAAGATGCGCAAGGGGCCCTAAAACCAATGAGTACCTTTTAGGAGGGCATTTTTACGCATTTTCTTCTCACGCTTTAGGGCCCCTAAAATGCCAGGGCAGTATAAATACCCACATGTGACCCCATTTTGGAAAGAAGACACCCTAAGGTATTCTGTGAGGGGCATGGCGAGTTCATAGAAGATTTTTTTTTGGCACAAGTTAGCGGAAATTGATTTTTATTGTTTTTTCTCATAAAGTCTACCTTTCTGCTAACTTTTGACAAAAAGTTAAATTTTTCATGGACTCACTATGCCCCTCAGCGAATACCTTGGGGTGTCTTCTTTCCAAAATGGGGTCATTTGTGGGGTGTTTGTACTGTTCTGGCATTTTGGGTGGGGCTAAATTGTGAGCAGCCATATAAAACCTAAAGGTACTCGTTGGAATTTGGGCCCGTTTGCATCTCGGCTGCAAAAAGTCACTCATGTGGTATCGCCGTACTCAGAGAAGTAGGGCATGTGCTTAGGGTGTATTTTACATATACCATATTTGTGTGAGAAATATCTCTGTAAATTGACAACTTTGAATAAAAAATGTAAAAAGTTGTCGTTTACAGTGATATTTCTCACACGCAGTATGGGTATATGTAAAAATACACCCCAAAACACATTGCCCTACTTCTCCTGAGTACGGCGATACCACATGAGTGACACTGTTTTGCAGCCAAGATGCGCAAAGGGGCCCTAAAACCAATGAGTACCTTTAGGATTTCACAGGCCATTTTTACGCATTTGGATTCTCACGCTTTAGGACCCCTAAAATGCCAGGGCAGTATAAATACCCCACATGTGACCCCATTGTTGAAAGAAGACACCCTAAGGTATTCTGTGAGGGGCATGGCGAGTTCACAGAAAAAAAAATTTGGCACAAGTTAGCGGAAATTGATTTTTTTTTTTTTTTACAGTCTCATATTTCACTAACTTGTGACAAAAATAAAATTTTACATGAACTCACCATACCCCTCACGGAATACCTTGGGGTGTCTTCTTTCTAAAATGGGGTCACATGTGAGGTGTTTGTACTGCCCTGGCATTTTAGGGTCTCCGCAATCATTACACGTATGGCCAGCATTAGGAGTTTCTGCGATTCTCCGTATATTGAGCATACGGGTAATGAGATTTTTTCCGCTCAGTCTCTGCGCTGAAAAGAAAAAAATGAACGGCACAGATTTCCTCATTCGCATCAATCAATGTGGATGAAAAATCTCTGCCAAAAATGTGCAAAAACAAAACGGCACAGATTTCCTCATTCGCATCGATCAATGTGGATGAATAAATCTCTGCCAAAAATGTGCAAAAAAGTAGTAAGGCCCCATTCACACGTCCAGCAAAATGTCCGCATCTATTCCGCAATTCTGCGGTGTGTGTGTTTGGTGCACTTATAAAGTTTCTTTGGTGGTCCCAAGCAAAAGGGACCACCAAAGGAACGATCAGCAAGCATATCAGACGCTGTTAACAAAACAGCGCCTGATATGCCATTTTTATCTTCTACAGCCTGCCAGCGCACGATCAGCGCTGGCAGGCTGTAGCTCACCTTGTCCTCGACGTGATCCTGTGAACAGCCAGCGCGCGCGCTGCTCACAGGAAATCTCGCCTCTTGCGAGATGACGCGCGGGCGCGTCAAGGAGGAACAGACCGACCGCCCGCAGGACGCAATCCTGCGTGAGGCGGTCGGCAAGAGGTTAACAGTGGCCTTTATAGCAATCTACCCCTTAACACTGACCTTCATAGCAGACCATTCTCTTAACTATGACCTCCACAGCAGCCTGCCCCTAGGGTGGCCAGAGGTCCAGTTTTAGGCCGGACAGTCCGGCTTTCAGACTCCATGTTCTCCGTCTGGTGCAGGGCCTGGACCGACACAGGGATGTCCTTCTGAACAGCTCACTCTCAGACAGCAGGACTGTGCTGTCTGAGCATGAGTTGCAATGAGAAAGTCACCCTCACCCCCATACTCATCAGCTGCGGAGGGGGCGTGGTCTAATTGGGTCAGGGGTTGTGGCTTAGCGGGACCTAGAAGTTCATTTTTAACTTCATTTTTTCAATCCCTGTTGGCTGAGGAGAGGGAGGGGGCATGGCCTAACTGGATTGTGGGCACGTACTTTTGGACAGCTCACCCAAAGACAGCAGCACTGTGCTGTCTGAGTGTGAGCTGCAGGGTGAAAGTCACCATCCCTCCCAAACCTGCAGCTAACAGAAGTAGATTTTTAACTTCATTTTTTTAATCCCTGTCAGCTGAGTGGGAGGGGGTGTTGCCTAACCGGATTGGGGTGTGGCTTAGCAGGACCTAGAAGTTGATTTTTAACTAATTTTTTTCAATCCCTGTTGGCTAAATGGGAAAGGGCATGGCCTAACCGGATCGGGGGGTGTCCTTTTGAACACCTCACTCTAAGACAGTCTGAATGTGAGCTGCAGGGAGAAAGTCACAGTCCCTCCCATCCATGCAGCTGACAGAAGTAGATTTTTAACTTCATTTTTTAAATCCCTGTTGGCTAAGGAGTGGGAGTGAGCATGGCCTAACCGGATCGGAGGCGTGACTTAGCAGGACCTGTGGGCGTGGTTTTAAGCATGTAAGTATTCCTATCAATAAGGAGAAGATAAATAACATAATAGTCCAACCATCATGGTTTAAGTCCACATTCAGATTCTGCCTTTTGTGTTAGCTGCAATAACACAGAGGCACTTTTACCCCCACACCAATACAAGACTGTAGGGTGGCAGTATAGATCAGTATGTGTAGCTGCACCAGTATGTCAAATACTAAAACACAATAGATCAATTTATATCATTGCAGCAGCGTAAGCATATTTACTTTCATTTCCGTTGGGATGTCCAATTCTCCTTGTTATTCCCAAGATAGGACATAAGAACTCTTATGCTTCCTGCATCAAAATATTGTCTGGACGCACTTGTGTTGTAGTATACAAAGTTGTACAAAGTTGAGTGCTTACCACTCTTCACCACTCTCTCGCTGCGTTGCTGGCCGACAACCTCCCTTACGCGGTGTCCCACGTGGTGCGCTATGCTCCGGCATGGCGTCCCACATAACTCGGATGTTAGGCAACAGAAAGAAGCGGAGGTGCCGTCAGTGAAGTGGATATGTGCGGTCCTGAATTCAGGACTTGATTCAGCGCTGGACTGACGAGCAAACGAATGTCAAAATGGGCAATAGATAATCTTGGCCATATTGGTTCCTCTTTAATGTCCTCAATATGCTGCAGCAATGGAACGCTCACTCCTTTCACGCCAGATGCGTTTCGGGGTGCTGTACCCCTCCCTCAGGGGTAAAATACATGAATGGCATATAACCCTTCCTGCAATTTGGCAGATACCAGTTCTTTTAGGGGACAAACCTGTGCTAATGACATACAGTAGTGTGCATACACTTATAATATGATGATATAGTACACATATACATATACAGTAAGCTTTGACTTACTAGTTATATTAGTCTGCACACAACATATATCGCTACTAGTTATACCAGTCTACACAGAGGAGACTGACCTCTCCACAGCACTTGTAATTCCACCACAATAAACCGAAAGGGCTTTATGCCATTCATCTAATTTGGCAGGTTGCCTTTTTTGTAGTGGACAATTCTGTGCAGTGTGGGGAGTCGCTCTGGTAGACAGCGGTGCGGGTGCAGTTTAGAGGCAAAACAAGGAGTCCAGATTGTGCAACAAACAGTGTTTTATTCACACTTGCACACCATAAATGAAAAACAGTCTCTTTGGTGACAGTTCACACACAACGGAAATAACGTGGCAAAACAAAAACAGGCCAACACAGGTTCAGTCACCTGGGAGGTGTAGGTGCAGGTTCGCACCACGTTGTCGGCCCAGCCGCAGGAGAATCCAGCTTCAGGTAGCCAGGAACAAAACACCTCCTTGCTGAGCTCTTTCCTCCAGGACAGAGAACTCCTCAGCCCTGTTAGCAGCTCCAGGATAATCACCACCTCCAGCTGCTGAGCTGGCTGAGCTTTTAAACCCAGCCCAAAACCAGGACTGGGTCGTGGGGAGCAGCCACCCACCCTACACTTTAGCTGCTCCCGGTAAGAGCCGGCCCGGATCGGCTTTGCAGCCATGCTATTTAAACTCTGTCAGTAGCACTAGCTGCTGCTGACATCAACAAAAAACGGGCTCTTACCTCACCGAGGCTATGAACCTCGGTGACACATACCTGCCATCCACGACGGCACCCTGCACCTTACCACAGCAGTTATCAATATAATATAATGCACATATCTACAGTATATATATGTGGGAATGTCTCAAGTTCGGCCATTCATATAATTTCATAGATAGTCGTTTTCGTGGTGAACAATCATGTATCTTGTATAGTGGTTATCTGCTCACTACAGTACTATTTTATGGTAGTAATAACATAGATTTTTGTGCTTTTATGCATGGTATATTATCTTATATATACAATATTTATATTGCATATATTCGCATATATACAAAAGGTTAAACACGGTACTTTCTTGTTTAATGTGTTTTGTCCATAGTAATAGTGCCAACATACGGTACAATAAAAGATGGATACTTTACTTTCCGCGATCCCAAGATATGTATGTGGTTGTATAGGGTTCTCCCTCCCCCTACACTGCAGCATTGGAGCCCCCAGCATGGCATGTGCACACCTGCTTGTTATAGCAATATTTTATTGATTACAAAAATCGATGTATAAAAATTAATCATTAATTAATAAAAATAAAAATATTAAAGAGTGAATATATACTGTATGTACAAAAATATGTACTAATCAATAACTTTTGCCCCCCTACACTAGACACTTTCTTACCATATGTAGCATTTTCTTTCATGACATGGGCGCAACTTCCTCTGTTAATCATTGCCGCAGCACACATACAACCGCTCAGTGCGATCCTGCTATGTAGTTAGGATTGCACTTTCTGGCAGCATTACCATCTAGAGTCCTCATCGAAATCTCTTCCCCACCTGAACCCACCATAGCATCATCTCCCAAGATCCAGAGTCCCAATGTTAACTCCTTCTTAGCTGAATTGACTATTAAATAAAGTAACAGTTTATTAATATTATTATAGACACACAGCGGGACTGCGTTCCTCCAGCTGCAACATCGCGCTTGTCACCGGTAGTGTTAAGCGCGAATATTCAATTTTTTATCGCGAATATCGCTACATCGAGAATTCGCGAATATTTCGAATATAGTGATATATATTCGTAAAAACTAATATTCTTTTTTTTTTCCATCTGAACCCATTACCTAGTATACCTACCTCCTTCTTGCTTGTGGGCTAATGTGAGGAGGCTGCAATATTGTAGTCTGTAGTGAATTAAAATATTCTTCATTATTATTATTTTTTTCTCTTATGCAAAAAATTGGCAATGTAATATTTGCGTAATGCGACTATTCTAACACCCGAATATATAGCACTATAGAAAATAGTGCTATATATTAGTTTTTTAGAATATTCATTATTTTTTCCCATCTGAAGTCATGATTCCTCCCTACTTAAGTTACTTTTGGGCCAATGACTGTCCACATTAAATTGGAAAAAATGATGAAAATTCTAAAAAATGAATATATAGCACTATATTCTATATATAATAATTTCTTATATAATTGAAATAAAGACAAGTTAAATATTTTCGTTACCTATACATGACTATGTACATATAGTACACCTTCTCTCTGCAGATTTAGTGTAGATATCCCCGCATCTCTGTGCCAGCAGCAGGGTGGCGGAGAAGGGTTAGCCATGTAGTTCCATGCGCCATCTGGTGTTTACCTAAATTGCACCCTGAATTTTCGCACTCTATTTACGTGCTTCCTTTGTTAATGAAATTGGAATTGACAGCGCTTATGCCCGACAGCTGGCTGGCTTCTCAGAACAGCCAGCTGTCAGTCACAGCGAAGGGGGCGGTAAGGGAGCGTGGTTACCGCGACTTGAAGCAAGAAGGCCGCTGCCCCCTTGACTTCAAGCCTGGGCAGAGAATTGTGCCAGCCGTGGATTAAACATCAATTTTCTTTCTACTGCCGCACCGGAATTTAGTAAGATATACTTGATCAGAATCCCACTGCTGTACTCTTGAAGGTCCTGCCGGCGGTTTAGGACCGCTGTTTGAGGTGACATGTTCCCTTTAACTCAGTGATCAACACTAGTAGTGTTGATCACGTTTATTCGAATTGCGAATTTTAATCGCGAATATCGGCAGTTTCAGAATTCGGGAATATTTAGAATATTGCGAAATATACTAGTAATTGCGAATATTAGTTTTTTGAAAAAATACCAGTTATTGCGAATTTTAATGTGAATTGTTATTGCGAACTTTCGCAATCAAGAAAATAATGACTGGAGATCAGGAATTCGAGAAAAATAGTCGTTAAAATGTAACTTTTAATACATATTCTAAAATAGTGGGATATCTCCACTGTTTCTAAACAACCATACACAAATGTAAATGGTCCCAAGCTCGGTGATACAGGGTATGTGTGTCTGTAACAACACCAACCACACACTGGGACCTAATTAATGCTCCAGGGCAGTGTGAGGCAATGTGAGTGGTGGAGTAATGGCCTGTATAGCTATTCCACCTAGCCTCCCACACTATCCCTACACTCCTGTCCTGTAATTAGTATGGCTACTTTTGATGTCCCTACATACCAGGCTGTCCCCTTACACTCTTAGGGTGACTAGCCCATGAGCTCGATGCGTTTCTGTGACTTATGGAACAGTCAATTCATCAGGAGCTATTAGGACAAACACACATATAATGTGCTGCACCCCAACACAGCATGCACGCACATAGCCTGCGGCACTGGGACGGCCGTAGTGCGGCCACCCAGCATCGCTGCTTAAAAGGAAAATGCCCCACCTCCTGGGCCGGCTGCAGCACAGCGGGAACCAATGAAAGAGCGGCGCAGCCAACAGGCAGACACACCCCCTGACCCGCCTCTGTCCATAGCTAGCAGCAGCCCACAGATTAACTCTTAAGAAGTGACATAACGGCGATCTCCCAATCATCCAGTCACTATCAATACTCTTGTACATGCTCGGCCGGATAAACACAACAGAGGGGATGTGTAGATCAGGATAGGATACCGTGATGATGCAGAAGCCTGCATTTAACCGCATTGAGGCAGTAAAAACGCATGTAATGTGAACAGGATCCAAAGCAGAGAAAAAAATATAAGAATTTTTATCTTTTCCTTTTTCTCTCCCTCCCTCCCTGTGTGGATCCTGACATTCTGCCAGCGCCAGCATTTAATGGCGAAGGGATCCTTTTACCAATGACCTCATCAGTATGTGGAATGACAAATAGGTTGTGTGGAGACTCTGATGCAGGGGGCGGACACGGACCGCTATTTTACTATAAAGCGGCCAACACACTGGGGCTCATATAATACAGCGGTTATCAGATAAAGCTGGTGAATGAAATAAAATCGTTCAAACCAAGGGGCTTAACTGTTTGCAGAGTAAATATCCAGTGAGCTTCTTTACTGAGGAGGAGATTGTCTATATCGCCTCCTCGTGTGGACATTCTAATATGTTCAATCCCTTGAAAGCTCACACAGTCAGTTGCCCCTGGGTGGTGTAGCTGTACATGCTGGGCAATAGAAGTGTCTCCCTCATTTGCAATGTCTCACAGATGTTCACCTATGCAGCGCCTAAACTCACGTTTGATTTTGCCAACATATTGCAATTTACAGACACATGTTGCCACATACACCACTCCCACTGTTCTGCAATTAATAAAGGAGCGAATGTACTAGGTCTTATTCGTAATGTTGCTCACTACTATTCTCCCCTTGTGGATGGCTTTACACGCAACGCAGCCACTACATTTGAAGGTGCCAGGCGGTCTGTTAGGTGGCCATGTTTCCAGTGTTGGTGTGTAGAAGGCACTGTGTACCAGTTTGTCCTTAATATTACCACCTCTCCGATATATGATCAATGGGTAGTCACCCACCAACTGTCCCACTACCGGATCCGATTGCAACAGGCCCCAATTTTTTTCCAAGACTGCATCAAACGTGCCGATAATTCTGGTTTTACCATCACCGGCACTAGCAGTTTTGTGATGTAACAGACTGTCTCTGTCACACTCGGCCGCCTGATGATAGGCCCTTTTAAGTGATTCCGCTGGATAACCCCTCTCATCAAATCTAGTCCACAGATTTTTGGCAGCAATTTTGAAATTAGCCCATTGGGATCAGTTTAGTCTAGCCCGTAGATATATGACCTTTCGGAATTCCATGCTTAAGTGGGAGAGGGTGACCACTCTCCCACCTAAGCAGAGTGTTAGTGGCTGTGGACTTCCTATACATATTGGTGACAAGCGATCTATCTACCCCAATTGTAATGGAAAGATCCAGAAAGGTCAGCTTCTTGTCATCGATGTCACTGGTAAAGTATAGGCTCAAGTTATTCCGATTAAGCACAATAGATGAGGTCCACCGACTCATGTCTTCCCCAAAAACAAAGTTCCTCTCCCACCAGCCCAGGTAGAGATTAGAGAATGTCGGGGCACAGGGGCTCCCCATTGCCACTCCCCTGAGCTGGTGGAAGACCTGTCTATCAAACAGTAAGACGTTGTTATCAAGGATAAATGTCAGCAATGTGATAATAAAATTATTATGTGCTATAAGGTGTGCTCCTCTTTCTACCAAGAAGGTCTTTACAGCTTCACACCCCTTTTTGTGTGGGATGGAGCTGTAGAGTGCCTCCACATCAAGGCTGGCAAGATGTACGCCACTATCACACACAACATCATTGAGGCGTCTCAGCACATCCATGGAGTCCCTTACGTATGAGGGCAAACTCAGTACGAAGTATGTGTTGGAGGTGTGGCGACCTCCTTTTCAGTCGTGCACACCTGACTAGTTTTTCTGCCCTAGATGCTGGTTTTCAATCAGAGTGAGTATAAAGCTGAATGTGTACTCACATTGCCTGCTAGTAGCCATCTGGCTCCAGGAGGAGTGCACAGTGGGCTCGGCATGCATGTTGGTACCTGCATCCCTGGATCTAATGGAGGCTGTTACAGCACCAGAAGGGGTTAATAAGTACGGTCTATCCTAGCATGCATGCTGGGCCCACACTCCCTGGATTTTATGTGGCTGTCGTGGCCCATAACAGGTAGGACTTAGCGTTAGGAGGATTTTATGTGGCTGTCATGGCCCATAGCAGGTCAGATTTAGCGTTAGTACCCACTCTAGGAGACAACCGTGTCGGGGTGAGTGGGCTTACTACCTTTTGATCAAAATGTAAACTAATGTCTCCACTGTTTGCATGCGATATCACTAATGTCCTCTTATAGCTCCCATCTTGGGCAGAGCTCTTGTTGCAGAGTGCTGTGCATTTCTGTGTTTGTATGTAAACTCAGTACGAAGGGACGTAAAATCACATCAACGTATTCGCTGACCTTCTCCGTGAGACTCCCAATACCCGACACTATGGGCCTGCCTTTTAGGGGATCCACCCCTTTATGTACTTTAGGTAGGGCATAAAAGACAGGTGTAATGGGGTGTTCTGGCAATAGATATTTCAACTCAGTGAGGCTAATGAGCCCCCTTATTCTAGCCTCACCTAGGATCTCTGCCAGTTCATTCCTGAGGGTATCTGTGGGATTCGAACGCAATTTGCCATAGCATGGATAGAGAGGCACATTTTTTTTATACTTTTCTCTTCCTAAGATCACCACATTGCCCCCCTTATCTGAGGGCTTAATGACGATCGCCTTGTCATTTTGGAGTGTATTCAAAGCTATAGACTCTGCAGGGGTAAGATTACTCCCAAACTGTTCATACGTCTGCAGAGACCTAAGCTGTTCAGTGACTTTTAAGAGGAAAGCATCCAAGGGAGAGTAATCATTCACCGGTGGATGTCTCCTAGATGGGGACCGCAAATCAGTAAAGGGACGAGTGCCTATAGGCCTTTGTCTCTCTTCCCATAGATCCGCGAGAAGACGCACATCCGCTAGGTCTGCCTCCTCTATATTCAACTGGTGACATTGACTACAGTCATGGGTGAGGAAGAATTTTTTCCATTTCAGTTTTCTGATATAGAGATTGATGTCCTCGACCCAGTTGAATGGATTGTATTTACACACTGGGACAAAGGACAATCCCTTCCGCAGGAGTTCCATTTCAGATACTGTCAAGGAGCGATCTGCTAGATTTATAATTTGCAGCTCATAAGTATGCCTTATTGTGGCTACTGGTTTCTCAGGGGGTACTCTGTGCCCATCCCTAAAAAACCTCCTCTCTCACCCCCCTGTGTCCTCTTTCAGATCTTCCTCTGCCTCGATTCCTGTTAGATCTCCAGCCGCGTCCTCTACCACTCCTCAAATTTGTGTATGATCCTGAGATATTGCTATTGTCAGTTTCACCCTCAGATGATGATGGATCTGTCTCACTTTCTACACAGGGTTGGTTTATCCTCCCTGTGTAGTTAAAGACAGTTCCCTCTTTAAAGTCACGGGTGTCACGGACAAACAAATTATGCTATCACTCCCTAATGTATCCAGTGAATTTTTCCACTGACTGCTGAAGATTTGTTTCCCTCTTTTGAAAGTCCGGGGATTGAGAAACTCTCTTTGCTGCCTCTATTTGAGCTTGTAAATCAGTAGTGGTTTTTGCTAGGATATTTTTCTCCTCCTCCAATAAAAACTTCATGAGTCGGAGGGAGGATTCAATGGATTCCTTCTCCCACCTTCTCATGAGATCCTCTGACTTCACTCTCGCATTAGGTAATAGGTAATACAGGGTTCAGGGTTGCGCAGACCCCTTGGAACAATCTTGTTTTTCAAATATGTCTCAAGGGTCTGCACCTCCCACCATGAAAGCACATGGTCTTTATAGAGTTTAGTCAGATTTTTAAAAGCTAAGGATATGCTAGCAGACTGTGAGGAAATTGGCAATTCCTGCTCTGAGAACACCTCTCGTGGATTACCCAGCCAATTATCAGCGTTAATATCGCTGGACAAGAAACCTGCCATCACTCATACAAATAAACTGAGAATCAGATAAGTGTTCACTAAGTACTTATTATCAGATAGGCGACCAACCACAATAATGTTTAACTAAAGATAAAAATATCGCGAATTCGAATATTGTCCCTGCCACTCATCACTACTTACTAGCAGGGGCAAATTGGCCATAGACCTTACAGGGAAATTTCCCGGTGGGCCAATGCCGAGGGGGCTGCCTAGGCCTGTCTCACCTCCGGCCAGTGGAAGTTTTTGGTGATGTATTTTGTGCTACTGGCGGTAGTATTTTGTGATGGACTGTGGTATTTGGCTCTGTTGGGGTGCTATAATGTGCCACAATATGGTATTGCTGGCCATGCCTTCCATCAATTTGGATCAGACTACAAAACAGGGGCTACTTTTAGTATTTTTTTCAGGACCACTTTAAGTTCCCAGTCCGCCCCTGCTTACTAGTAACAACAATCTCCAATCCAACTCAGTAATAAAAATATGGCAGGCAACACTGTGCACTGACTGCCAGGAAATACTTGTCCTGATGTGCATTTCAGTAGGTGTCTGGTCCTAATACAGTCGTGATCATTCATGATCTGGAAACATCTGTACAAATGAAACTTTTTTTCTGGATGCTGAAGATATATCCGATTGTGGTCTGGGCCTGGATCTGAACAAGAGGTCTGTATATCTTTCGGGTTAAAGTCTGGAGGTTTCCTTTGATATGGGTGTTATATTTGGGCCATGGTTTTAATGATAATGATTCATAGGAAGTGCATTGTTTTTTACCTTTGTGAATTGTATTATCTTTATGCTGATTTCCTACTCTTTGAAAAATGGACTTAAAGGGGTTATCCAAAGAATAAAAACATGCCCCCGAATGCCTGGGCCCCTCATATAGATGCTAGGGAGGCTCGTCCCCATTGCAGCTGCTCCATCACCGGATGTTTTCATGCCAGGGAGCAGGTAAGTATAATCTATATGAGGGGCCCGGGCATTGGGAGGGCATGTTTTTTACTTTAGATAACCCCTATAAAGCATGCCTAACCTCTCAACAAACTTTGCATTGTGTACATGAGAAATAACACTATTTCTGGCCATTATATGGCTTGTATCACACATCAAACCTTGGGTTGTGTCTTCTTAATGAGGACCGGAGCGGCATGAGGCCTAATTATAATGAATATACAGTTTACTGCCTGGATGCTAGACTGGAAGTGGCTATTGTCATGTAAATGATGATCCCACAACTTCCAGCACTGACGTTACTGATCCAAATGCATGCGCACTGACACGGCACTGACATCAGCGATTGCGCAGTCTTCATTCCCTGTGCTGGCAGCAGACTGCGCGAGCGCTGATGTGCCATGTCAGCGCGCACACGCGGGATTACGCCGATTTGGATCAGTGACGTTAGCGCTGGAAAGAGTGAAAATTTGTATGTGGGGCGGTGCTGGCCTCCAGGAGAAGGGCCTCGGCTGGTCTCCAACGGCAATAGGGACAGCCCCTTGGGCTCCTTATCAAGGTAATTTGCTTATCAATAAAAGTTATTTTTTTTAGATAAACTAAAGCATAGATGGCAATAAGACTGGTATATTTAAAACGTAATCAAGGAGAATAAAGTGCATATTGGAGCATCTCTGGAGGCAAAATCCTGGTGACAGAATCCCTTTAAGGCTACGTTCACACGACGACAATTGTCGCGCGACAAAAAGTCGCGCAACAATTTGGTAACCACTACACTGCAACATTTGTAGCGCAACATTGATGTCACATTAAGGTCGCGTGACAATTTTTATAATGGGAGTCTATGGTGGTGTCGCACGTGCAACATGCAACATGTTGCGACTGCGACACAACAGTCGCAAAAAATCCATTTCGGATGGATTTTTGCCGACTGTCGCGTCGCAGTCGCAGCATGTCGCATGTCGCGCTGCGACACCATAGACTCCCATTATAAAAATTGTCGCGCGACAATAGTGCGACTTTTTGTCGCGCGACAATTGTCGTCGTCTGAACATACCCTAAGATCTGAAGTCCTCTTATTTTTATATAGTACAACTATATGCATTTAATTTACAAATGATTTATTTTTAGTGGTGGGTGTTACCACTGGTGGGTGTTACCCCTTCGGGGGTGTCTAATTATGTAATACCATATGCACTTTCACATTGCTTGATAAAAACATCAAAACACTAGAAATATCGCTATGTTTGATGCCTGTTGATAAATGAATCACCTCTGCTTAACTAGAAGAGTGCTGCATTTACCTTCATTACATTTCAATACAAAGTGATTTTATAAAAGGAGGGAGGGGGAGAAACAGCTGATAACTACAGATCTTTTAATATATATATTGCATTTTTTTCTTATGGTCTTTTGTACTATTGATTCATGCAAAGTTAGGTGAAAAGTTAGCAACCATTTAAAGGAAATGTGTCACCAAAACTGTTATCTGCCAGTTAAAACCAGATGGTAGCACATATCCTGTTTTTCTAATCTGTTTTTTTTTTCTGATGAAAGATTTTAGTATTCTGTTATCTGGTTACTATTTTGTCTAAACTGTTCTTAACATTCTTAACAGCATTTAGAAGTAATTAATAAATCGTTTTACGGTAGCCCCATGGGCCATAGACACAATGAACATTGACTTCTATAGGAGAGTTTTCTAGGCATGGTCTGTGAACTGTGCAGAGGTCATTGTACAATTAAAGAATAGATAAGATCTGACAATTCCCTATTGTGAATGGTGGATCCTGTCTTATCTATACACAGAGGTGATATTATTACAGGCAGGATCAGAATGACAGATAAGCAGGTAACTGCAGTAAAGTGATCTGTATAGAACAAGAAGTGGCGCCTTAGTGGCCAGTGCAAAAACTGCAGAATTTTATGGTTTTTCTTTAAATATAGATATTTCCACGGAAAATTAAAAATAACATTATACAATGTATAACATACATATAGCAAAAAAATTATTTAAAAATGTATTAAACATAAAAAATCTATTTGATTTAAACAATGCACCATTTTCTGATGACATTTCCTTTAATGTTTGCCTGCTCCATTTTACATATTGTTTACACATAGGTGCCATTATTTTACTAGTTCATGAGAAATATATTGTTTTTGCTTTTTCTCTCCATTCTTCACTCAGTTGAGTAACTTTCTTTCCTTTGTGGTTCTCCATTTGCAGTCAGACACAGCTGGATTTTGTATGATCTCCTCATTACTTTATATCTATGTGTATCTTGCACAATAATATGTTCCAGAGTCTGCAGCCTCCATGTTATTGATCTGGAGATAGAACTGCTGCTTGGAGTTGTCTTTTCTGATGGTCGTTCTGCTTTTCAGTGAATCAGAATAATTAGGACTACCGCTAGTCCATACTGCTCCAATCCATTCCAGTCCTTTCCCAGGAGCCTGTCTGATCCAGCTTACAGAATAGCTGGTTAACTCAAACCCAGACACTGTACAGGTCAGATCGAGTTTCTGTGAAGGTTTTACAAGTCCTGGTCCTGACTCCTGGAGTGTCTGACAGAGGACACCTGTAATACAGAGAACGGAATAAGACAAATATGGTTTATAATCGGTTACAATTAATATTAGCAATTCATTACTATTTATAGATCTTACTTATTGGGGAAAACACAAAGAAAAATAACATGAAATCCATTTTCATTGAATAAAGTTCATTTAGAGATGGTTTGTCCAATCTGTTATATGCTGGAGTCTTGTATATTTGCATAGTAGCCTCCACCTAGTGCTGATTACAGGAGGATATATACAGTATCACTAATGCCATTACATTTTATTTCTCATCTTGAAGGAGTATTACATAGGAGCACCGCTGGTTACAGTACAGTAATCAAAGATGTGTCTTCTAATGAGTCTTTCACCCTTGTGTCACATGAAGAGGGCAGATTTATAATCACTGGATACAAACAATTAAGGGTCTAGTTGAGTGACTGCAAAGATCTTTAAAACTGTGAGGAACTGATACAGAAAAAACACTTTAGAATATGCGCTTTAAAGAAAATAATATTTAAATACCCTTTCAAGAATCCATCTAAGCCAGAGTCACTATTTTGCTGCCACTACCAGTAATATCTCTGCTCTGTCGGCAGCGTGATAACAATGCCAATGTCAAATCCTGTGTGTGTGATATACGTTTACAATGTATGCCAGGAAACCTCCTGAAATACGTTCCAAATCTGTCCTTAGGGTTACAATGTGTCGACAGAGACCATTAGAGCTAAGTTTTGGCATTTGGCTGGCAAGTATAAACTCTTTTGCATAGAGATTTATGTAAAACACAGAGCAACCACCATGAGCAGCAAAATCGCACCAAAATATGCAAACCTTTTCATGGCAATACTGGAAAGCAATTTCTTGTTAACCTCTCCCCTGTCACGACTGTGACTGATCCAGACAGGTCTGGGAGGAGAACGTCGCAGCGACTTGCTACTCGCGATAGCTTGTGAGTTTGCTCCGTGGTTCAGGGTATGTCATCCAGGTTTTGCCTTGTGAACCTTTTTGTCCTGACTGGGAGTTTGTAGGCATCCTTTCTCAGGTGAGTCCTGTCTGCCACTCCCAGCTACTATATTAGTTTCAGTTTCACTTGCAGTCATTGCCAGATATAGTCCTTACTTCCAGTGCTATGCTGACCTTTGAAGGAGATCGTTTGACGGTATTGCTGTGGAGCTCTTGTCTGGCGTGGACTGTCGTTATTGGGATCATCTTCTCTGCTCGTGACTGGATAAGTCTATCTCTGCTGGAGATTGTTTGTTTGTTGCTGTCTTCCCCTGTTGTTCTCCTAGACATGAGTGATGGTGACTAGTGCTCCCATCTGCCTTTCCCCAGTCTAGTCTTCTTAGGGTGACTCAGGGTTTAGGCATCCTGCTCACCGCACGGGTTCACACCCCGTCTAGGGTATCAGGGCAGACAGGTGCCAGCTTAGGTTTTGTCAGGGGTGGCCGTTCTATTTCCCATCCGTAGATAAGGGTCCCCCTTCCCCTCCGTCTGGTGCGACACGACTGCTGCTGGGATAGCGGTCGTGACAACCCCCCATTAAACCATTGGCTTACTTCAGATTCACTGATAATATCCTAATAATCTGTATTGATTCTGAACTAATCCACTCGTCCAAGAACGATTCAATAATTTTCACCCTACCGTAAACCTGGCTATTAACTATTCGAATAGAAAAATCCCTGAAGACATTCCTGTATTGAAAACTTATAGATCGGCCTTCATATCTCAAATGGGACAACTTATACCCCAAACACATTAAAAAGTTATGCATCTACAGTCAGACCATTAGGTATAATTTCATCTGTACCAGCCCATTAGATGGGGATGAACATTTACACGGAAACTAAAAGGAACATTTTTACATCAAATCACAAGAGCCACCATGATACCCAGAGTTTAAAGGCTATGTACACCTTTGGGGGCAATTTTTTATTATTGCATTTTACACATTTTGGGCTAAATTCATTTTTTCAATTGTTATCTATTAAAAATATTGAGTCGTTCTGTCACCATGGGTTAACTGTTTTTCTAGCTGTCTGAATCGAACTTTTGACTTTTTCTTTGTGCTGGTCATCTAATAAACGTCTTTAAATTATACTAAATCACTAAAGGTCATAAACACTTATTTAAGTGAGATAAGAATTGAGCTATGATATGTATTCATAAGGTCAGAGATCAGAGATAAGGAGCCATCAGCTGAGCTTCCTGACTGAACAGAATAAATTCAGATCCTGATACTAGAGAAACTGAAGGCTGCACAGAGACGGGTGTTTAAATACTGACCCATTGAAAATATTATTCTTCGCTCAAAATGAGTACAATGCTGTAATAAAAGAAAATTTGCCCCCAAAGGTGTCTATATCCTTTATCTTCTCCAATACAAGAAAAAATAAGAGAACCATCATGTACCTCTGATAGTGACCTCCAACCCGAAACTAGAGATAATAATTATAATTATATAATTTCCAGGATGATCAGCTAAAAATAATTTTGCCACACCCACCCTTGCTACGTAACCGACAACCTCCAAATCTTAGAACTGTTCTGATAATTGACTTATACTACACAGGAAGGAACCCATCCCTTCTCCAGCTTTTTCTCAGCCGCAGGACATCACTTTCATCCGCCACATGGCCTAGGTGTAGCGCATCCTCATTGAAGAGAATGGGTGTTGGGCTGCGATACCAAGCACAACTGCTATACAATGTGCTTGGTAAGCAGAAAGAAGGCTGTGGTGTTATTGCAAGTGCCAGTGCCTTCTGAAACAGATGATCATGGGGGTCCGGGTGTCGGACCCCCACCGATCAGATACTGATGACCTAGCCAAAGGGAAATTAAGAAAGTTGCTTCAGAGGGGACATGTGACCACCCTTTGGAATGGGAAAATGGTGTATAGAAAGTAAAAACTGAATTTTCCTTGAAAAGCATATTAATGTATAGTGTAAATGGTGTGGTAATCAGCCAACCTGTAAAACACCTATAATCAGCTTCCCTGGCTGACCTGACTATTGATCTGGCACTCTACACTGGAGGTATCAGGGTCTCTGTGTATTAAAATTCCACAGCCCATATCCTGGTATATAGAAGCTAGTAAATGTCCATGCAATATTTATACATTTTCCCAAAACTTTCTTTGAGAAAAGCATTTCTGATGTACAACAGAAGGGGAACGATTTGTGTTATTGGCACTAAATTTATGGTTTATGTGCAAACCTATAATACTAAGGGTACTTTCACACTTGCGTTGGTGCGGATCCGTCTGTTTATTTGCACAGACGGATCCGCACCTATAATGCAAACGTTTGTATCCGTTCAGAACGGATCCGTTTGCATTAGGTTTAAAGAAAAATGACAAAGTCCAAAATGGATCAGTTTTGAAATACATTGAAAGTCAATGGGGAATGGATCCGTTTTCAAATGCACCATATTGTGTCGTTGGAAACTGATCCGTCCCCATTGACTTACATTGTAATTCAAAACTGATCCGTTAGGCTCCGCCTCTTTAGACAGACACCAAAATACAGCAAGCTGTGTTTTGGTGTCCACCTTCAGAACGGAATAGAAGCTGAACGGAGCCTAACTGATGCATTCTGAACGGATCCTTATCCATTCAGAATGCATTGGGGCTGAACTGATCCATTTTGGACTGTTTGTGAGAGCCCTGAAATGGATCTCACAAACGGAATCCAAAACGCTAGTGTGAAAGTACCCTAATAAAGATGTAAAATTTTCTAGGTTGAGACAATTCAAGAAGAAAGGAATCATGACTTGTCCAAACCGGATTGATTCACATTATACAGGGACCTGATGTGTTTAGGATTTTCCCAGTGTGTGTGTATATATATATATATATATATATATATATATATATAAGGACCGCAATGAGCGGTTGAAACGTCGCGGATGGGAAAATAAAGAGGGTTCACTATTCACCATAAACCGGAGTGCTGCCTTATTTTTGGATCTATGGACTTGTGACTGCCTAGCCAGCGGTCGTATGGTATTTGCAACCAATCCTATTGCTGTGCTGCTATTTTCTCTTTTGTGTTATATATATATATATATATAAGCAAATTACGAGCGGCACTGCAGAACAGCTGTATATAGTGGTATAGTGGTTCGCCAGTGGCTGCAGAGATGATCCAGCATCCAAACAAGGAGAAAAAAAACCTCCATGGCACTTCCAAAAGTAGTGTTCTTTAATCACGCACGCGACATTTCAGTCCTCTTACTGGGACTTTTCTCAATCAGTACAAAGTATTAATGGTACAAAGTGCATATACTGTATATAGCCCCACATACTGTAACTGACATTAATGCATAATTAATATGATTTTTTACAAAAATCCATTCCCATAATTTAAATAAAAAAAAAAACTTAAAATATTGTTGTGCATAATTGTATGTTGTAGTGAATATATGAAAGGCTGTGACAATGTTATCAATAGTGTGCAATTCATATATTGCACATCCATCATTAATTATTAGTGATTGCGCACATTAAAAACAGGGTAAGGCTACTTTCACATCTGTGCTTTCCCTTTCCGCTATTGAGATCCGTCAAAGGAGTTCAATATCGTAGGAAAACGCTTCCGTTTAGTCCCCATTCATTGTCAATGGGGACAATACTGAACCGAAGGGAACGGAGTGAACCAGAATGCATTTCATTCCGTTTCATTGCGTTCCCATGACACACACAAAATCGCAACAAACATTATTTTTAAAATGTGTCCTGAGATGCGGAGCAAGAAGGATCCGTCATGACTCACAATGTAAGTCAAAGGAGATGGATCGTTTTCTCTGACACAATAGAAAACGGATCCGTCCCCCATTGACTTGCAATGGTTTTAGTGCCGGACCAGTCTTGGCTATTTTAGAGATAATACAACCAGATCCGTTTATAATGGATGCAGACGGTTGTATTATCATGACGGAAGCATTTTTGCTGATCCATGACAGATGTAGCAAAAACGCTGGTGTGAAAGTAGCCTAAGTCGTTGCCACGCAGTCAATTTTACCTTGCAAAACGGATAGTGAGCAACACTGAATAACTAGACCGCACACTGCAGAAAATGGTTCATCATTTAGAGAGAGAGGGTTTTCAGAGTCAGTTCGTGAAACACATTTACGCTGGGTTCAGACCTGAGCGTTTCTGAGACGCGCGTTTTCCGCGTGTTTTATGTGCGTTTTTGTGCGTGTTTTTGGCAATAGTAAACGCGCATTTTACGCGTTTGTGTGATTGACTGCAGTGTTGTCCAATGACCAAATATCCCTGTCTATATAAAGTTTGGCCTTTCCAGCATGTTGCAAATTCATAAACGCGCGTTCGAATGCGCGTTTTCAGTGTCAAAAACTCGCAAAATACAAGCGCTGCGCGTTCCCATTGAAGTCTATGGGCCAAAACGCGCGACAAACGCCCGAAAAAGCTCAAGTACTTGTTTATGCGTCGGGCGTTTTTCAGCGCATTCGAACGCGCTGTAAATGCGAAAATGTGAACCAGTCCCATAGGGAAGCATTGGTTTGCATCGGTTAATGGTTTTACAGCACATTCGAACAAGTGTGAACTGAGGGTTAGAGAAGATAAAAGATGTGGACCGGTTGTCTTCACTGAGGAGCAAAAAGGGAATCAGACAGCTTAACAGAGTCCCTTTGGTCACAAAATATACAAAGGATAGTTATGACATCAGATGGATTATTAATAAACATTGGCGCATATTAAAAAATGGGCATGACAAGATCGTGGAATTTAACTCCTTTTAATGTCATACCTTGGGCTCTGAAATTTGAGTGATGAACCTGCAAAATCAGGCATTGGCCCTTAAAAGAAATCTATCCAGAGTTTTTTGTTACCCCAGAAACTAGGATGGTGTCCTTGTTTAAATTGCATAAACTGCAGGTATCTACAAACGGATAATGCCTTTGTATATCCTGGCACTGTGCAGAAATACAACATTAAGTTTCATTTGACCTGTGACTCTACACATATTATTTATGTCCTTTGGTGCCCCTGCCATTTAGTGTATGTCGGTGAGACCCCATTAGATCTTAAAACATGTCTGAATCAGCACCGATACACGATACCTAAAAATAACATGGATCTACCGGTCCAGATGGACCTACGGGTCTCGAAACATTTTACAGACCTGGGACATAAGGAACATGAGCTAAAATGTATGATTATTGATCATTTCCTCATATCTCATAAAGGGGACAATCATGCTTTATCTTTAAAAAAAAAAAAGGGAAATTGAGTGGATCACTAGGCTCAACTCTTTAAAACCCAGAGGTTTGAACTTGTATCCTAAACCTTGGTTTCTGATGTACTGTAGGTAATAGGATATGAATAATTGGCATTTTCTCTGACTGGTACCAGTAGTGTCCTGCTTCATCTTGTTTGGTATATGGTGCTTAAAGAAATATTTACTGCAGACCTCCCGAGTGTCCCTCTTTTGGAGGGACAGTCCCTATTTTGGTTTCAAGTCCCTCTTTTCTCCTTAATTGTCCCTTTTTTTTAATCTGAGGTATAGATTTTCATTTTTACATTTACAATATTGATCTAGAAAGTTTTTTGTTTATATCTGTATATTTCATTATTTGATGTAATTTGGATTTTAGAATTTTCTATATTCAGATACTTTTTCTACTTTTAAAGAGTAGAGATATGCAGGAAAAATGGACTTTCACACAATTAACCATAGGTGTCCCTCTATGACTGTCCAAAAATTTGAGAGGTATGTAACTGATCTATATAGTAATTCATTAGTGATGAGCGAGCATGCTCGGTCGAGTACCGGTTCGGCTCGAGCATCGCATGTGGCGGTACTCGGCTAAATACCACGTGTACTTGTTCGTTTGTCGCCTCCTAAGCAGCCAATCAACATTTAGACTAGTAATACCCTTCAGTGTAATGCTGTAGTCATGCTAGTAGCCTTACACTGATTGGCTGCCCGGAACATGTGATACCAGTTTATATATGAGCCGATGTCCCTCGCTCGGATCATTCAGCGTCAGGGAGAGCAGACAGTAGGCAGGGACAGATAGCGTTTTGCTGGAAATTCACAGATTTAACTCCCAAAAAACTAATAAAAGACCAAACAGTCCTCTTAAGGACTACAGTGTGTGTTTGACGGCAGTGCAGCATAATTTTTTTTTTTTTTACCAGGGTTAAATTCAGCAGTATCAGAGACAGGCGTCTTTAGGAAGGGACAGTGAAGGGCTGGAAAATTGATTTTTTAAGTATCCGAAAGCTTTTAAAGACTGAAAGATTTGATATTAGTGAGATCTACAGTACGCCATCAGAAAGCAGTGTGTTTAGCAGAAATTATAAAAAGGGGCTTATTCACTAGAGTGTGCCAACAGTGAGATATACAGTACGCCATCAGAAAGCAGTGTGTTTAGCAGAAATTATAAAAAGGGGCTTATTCACTAGAGTGTGCCAACAAGTGAAATCTACAGTACGCCATCAGAAAGCGGTGTGTTTAGCAGAAATTATAAAAAGGGGCTTATTCACTAGAGTGTGTCTGCTAGTGAGATCTACAGTAAGCCATCAGAAAGCAGTGTGTTTAGCAGACATTATAAAAAGAGGCTAATTTACTAGAGTGTGTCTGCAAGTGAGATCTACAGAAAATCGCTTTTTTAAATCCTCAAAAGCTTTTAAAAGACAGAAAGATTTGATATTAGTGATATCTACAGTACTCCATCAGAAATCAGTGTGTTTAGCAGACATTATAAAAAGGGGCTTATTCACTAGAGTGTGCCTGCTTGTGAGATATACACCGCGACATCAGATAGATGTTTTTTTCTGGGGAAATTAACCTAACTTGTGCCACATCTGTGTGTGCGTTCAATCCGCAACCGTTATATTCATTACTCCAGCAGAGAATTATTTATATTTTGGGCAAATTTAACTAGTTTAGGGCACATTTGTGTGTGCGTTTAGGCCGCAACCGTATATACAGTACTCCAGCAGAGAATACATTTTATTTGGGACTAATTTAACTAGTTTTAGGCACATCTGTGTGTGCGTTTAGGCCTCAACCATATATACAGTATTCCAGCAGAGAATTTTCGGTATTTGGGACAAAACTAACTGGTTCTCTGTTTCAAATGCAGTACCACATGTGAAAACAGTGCATTTTGGGGAAAAGAAAAATATTTGTGCCACATCTACTGTGTGTGCACATATCACTAACATATACTGTACTTCATCCGCAGACGGTGTATGGTAGTCTGTGACATTATCAGAGCTACATCCCCTGTGTAAAGTGTGCGCATCCAAAATACCTGTTTTAATTTATTGTCACGTACACGTACATATTCTACGATACTGTACGTGTGACATACTTTTAAGCATATATAACATTTAATATTAATAAGGCGGCCAGTACAGGACATGGAAGTGGCCGTGATGCTGATGGTGCACGCAGAGGCTGTGGCCCTGGGCTCAATGAAACAGAGTAAAATAATGTAGCTGAGTGGCCTGCAGGTGCGCTAACCCTTTAAAACTGTGAAGGCGATGGCAAACCTTTTAGAGACTGATTTCCCAAACTTCAACCACAAACACACTTATTTATCGCAAAGTGCCCACATGATCATTTACCCTGAATACTACAGTCCAATATAGTATATCTCCCATGTTCCTTATTATTTAGCTATAATAACCTGATTACAGTCAATGTGCTGCCTGTGACATTCGTGGTGTACCCGACGCTGATGAATGGCAGGAAAAGTGTAAGGCATATTGGTTCACCATAGACTTTTTCAAGGGTAAGGGTGCCCACAGAGAGGGCTCTGAGTGTTGCCTCTGGCACCTGTGCAAGAGTTTCGCTGACACTATAAAACATTATAAGTGATGGCAGCCTAAAAATCATGTTGATATGATGGAGGAGATGGAGGAGAAGGATGAGAAAATGAAGATTGAACCATATAACCTTTTTTTGGTGGCAGAGGTGTATGTGAATACAGTGTATTCAGTACATTACAAACAACACATTTGAAGCGCCTTTATGTTCAGCCGCTTTTATCTGGTGGAGTTAGTAGAGAAGTCAGGGGCAATCCAGGCCCCGTTCATTTTTATAATAGTCAACCTGTCAGCATTTTCAGTTGACAGGCGCATGCGCTTATCTGTTATTATGGCCCCAGCAGCACTAAATATCCGCTGTGACAAAACGCTTGCGGCAGGGCAGGCCAGCACCTCTGAGGCGTGAAGAAGACAAACTGAGGGTGGTCTGGCTATCACCCTGTGTACTATGTTTGACTTTTTTTGTTTGGTTTGAGTTAGAACTTATGATTAGTCTTTAATATATGTTATTATTATTATTTATTTTGTTATTGAGGAGTTATTCAACAGGCCATGCCATTGTTTTACCACCACTGTTGTATGTTATGTTTTTATTTTATAGTAATGTGTAAGTTTTGGATAAGGTTTTAGTGAATACAGTGTACAGGCCAGCCCCTCAAAGGCATAGAGTGCAAGTATGTGCCACGTGTGAATCTCGGACACCCAATAGTTGTAAGGCACAGGGTGATCACTGAGGACGCTGACACGGTCTGCTAAGTACTCCTTCACCATTTTCCAAAATGTTTCCCTCCTTGTGACACTAGGTCGCGCATCAGGGTGAGGATACTGGCGGGGTGTCTGGAAATTGTCCCAGGCCTTGGAGAGTGTTGTCCTGCCTCTGTTGGAACTGCGATGTGTCCCCCTCATCTCCCATCCTGGGTTGCCCAAGGAACTACTTGCCTCCAGTGTTGTCATATGAAAATTTTCTAAGCAATTTTTAACCCCTTAAGGATCGGAAGTTTTTTTTTTTTTAGTTTTCGTTTTGCGCTCCCTGCCTTCCCAGAGCCATAACTTTTTTTTATTTTTCGGTTTACATAGCCATATGAGGGCTTGTTTTTGCGGGACAAGTCTTACTTTCCAATGACACCATTTAATATTGCATATGATGTAGTGGGAAGCGAGAATAAAAATCCAAATGGGGTGAAATTGCAAAAAAAAAGCAATTCCACCACAGTTTTGCGGGTTTTTAAATTCCGATGTTCGATGTGCGATAAAACTGACTGGTTACATTTACTCTACAGGTCAGTACAAAAATTCAAAAGTGGGAAAAAATCAGTTTTACTTTTTTGTCACCATGTTTTGACCCCTATAACTTTTTTGTAATTATATGTACAGAGCTGCATGGGGGCTCATTTTTTGTGTCATAATCTTATCTTTTTATTAATACCATTCTGGGGAGTGTATGACTTTTTGATCACCTTTTATGTAATTTTTTGTGGAAAATAAAGCGACCAAAAATGGCGAATCCGCCATTTGGACGCTTTTTTTAGTTTTGCTGTTTGACATATGGGGAATATTTTTTTATATTTTTATAGTATGGGCGTTTTCGCACATTGCGACACCCATGATGTGTATTTTTTTTTATTTTTTTGTTTTTTTATTTTAATTTAGCAAAAGAGGGGTGATTTGAACTTTTATGTTTTTTTAATTTATTTTTTTTTAAACTTTTTTTTTTCCCATAGGGAACTATAACTTACAGTCATTTGATTGCGATTATCATACATTCCAATGCAATAGCATTGGAATGTATGAAAAAATCGCATATTTCCTATGAAGCCTATTACAGGCAAGGCTCCATAGGAAATACTACAGAGCAGCCTGGGTTTCATTCGTAGAGAACCAGGCTACTACAGACACGCTCTGGCTCCTCCGATCGCTCAGGATCGACCACGGCATCTGAGGGGTTAAATGTCCGCGATCGGCATCGCTGCCAATCGCGGACATTAACCGCGGGTGTCTACTAAGAGAACCATGCGGACACCCGTGGCTAAGGCACCCGCATGAAGCAGGAGCGGGCGCCATCTTTAAAGACCGGACACAGGACGTACGGGTACGTCCTGTGTCCTTAAGAGGTTAAACAAGGAAATTCTGTTATTGCATTGTTTTGCTTGTCCTCTCCACTACAGCAATGAGAGATGAGAAGTTCTCTTGTAGGGGTGGGGGGTTCGATAAGGGTGAAGAACCAGTAATTTTGTTGTTCAGGGGTTATGTTACAGGAGTCGGGACACAATTGCTGGTGTAATGCGGGGATGGCACACCGAGAAAAATAGTGGCGGCTGTGGACTGAGTAACGAAGGACGGCAGCCGCCATGAGGCTGAGCAAAGCCTCAGTGTCCACAGGCCTAAATGCCAACATTTCCATGGCTCCAAATTTTGAAAGGTGCGCATTTAGTGATATGGCCTGTGGGTGGGTGGTGGGGTATTGGCGCTTCCATCCAAAGGCCTGGGGACATCTGTATGCTGTGCTTGGACACAGAAGTGGGTGTGCTAGCTGATGCTGCTTGGGAAGGCCCAGCTGCAGGGCAGGAGTCATCCAGGCCTGCGTCTAGGACAGAGGATTGGCCAGCACATAACACAGGGGAGGAAATGGAGGCAGTGGTGTGACCCACAGACACTGATTGTGGACCCAGGGGTTCGGCCCACTTATTAGGGTGCTGTGATGCCATGTTGCGGATCATGCTGGTGGTGTTGAGGTTGCTAGTGTTCCCACACCTACTCAATTAACCTCCAGTGTACAGTCTTCCCCCATTATGTTCCCGTGTTTGAGGTTTTATTGTTATGGTTTGAGTTCGTTTATTAACCTCTTTAGGACACAGGGTGTACATGTACGCCCTTGTGTCCTGGTACTTAAGGACCAGGGGCGTACATGTACACCCTGCGAAGTTCCGATTACTGCTGCGCACGTGACGGTGATCGGAACACAGTGCCTGCTAAAATCATTTAGCAGGCACCCTAGCACAAATCCGAGGGGGGTCATGTGACCCCCCCATATCGGCGATCGCTGCAAACCGTTGCAGCGATTTCTGACATTTCTGATCACCACGGTCTGTGACCGCAGGGATCAGACAGTTAGTGGTCCGTTTTATTTTTTCATTTTTAACCCCCCCCCTGCAGCCCTCTCACTGATTGGTCAGTGGGCTGTGCAGGGGGGTTGCGGGCGGCTCTGATGCGGCGGGAGGCGGTGCGGGAGACAGGTGGTGCGGCGGGTGGGATCGCGATCCCCGCCCGCCTCCTCTGTAGCATCGTTGGTGGCTAGTGGTTCTATCAGAGCACATTGCTGACACTCTGATAGAAACGGCGGGCATATGTGCTTGTTCAGATGCCAGCCGTTTAACCCCTTCCATTACGCGGTCTGTACGGACCGCAGTATGGAAGGGGTTAACAGGGAGGGAGCTCCCTCTCCCATCGGGGGCTGCTGTGCCTTTGCAGCCCCCCAACAGGATGGGATCACAGAGGGAGGGAGCTCCCTTCCCTCCCCATCACCCGCTGCTCATTTCTGGCAGCGGGGGATGGTTACCATGGCAGAAGGACGCTTTCAGAGGCGTCCTGCTTGCCATGGTAATGTAACTTTGATCAGACTTTTGCTAAAGGCAGAATAGTATCAATCAAACCTCCATCTCATCCCTCAAAAAATTAGCCCCTACATAGGACAATCGCCCAAAAAAATAAAAAAATATGGCTCTCAGACTATGCAGACAATAAAACATGATTTTTTTTCTAAAATGCTTTTATTGTGTTAAAGTAAAATAAATAAAAAGTATACATATTAAGTATTGCTGCGTCCGTAAGAATCTGCTCTATAAAAATATCACATGAACTAACCCCTCAGGTGATCACAGGTAAAAAAAAATATATATAAATACGGTGTCAAAGGCTATTTTTATCACCTTACATCACAAAAAGTGTAATAGCAAGCAACCAAAATGTCATATGCACCCAAATATAGTGCCAATCAAACCGCCATCACATCCCGCAAAAAATGAGCCACTACATAAGACTGTCGCCCAAAAAATAAAAATAAATATGGCTTTCAGAATGGGGAGACACTAAAAAATCATTTTTTTCACAAATGCTTTATTATGAAAAACTGAAACAAAAATTCCCAAAAAGAAGTCATATTTGGTATTGTCATGTCCGTAACAACCTGCACTATAGAAATAGCACACGATCTAACCTGTCAGATCAACTATGTAAATAACAAAAAATGAAAACGGTCCCAAAGCAGCTATTTTTTTTCTAATTTTCCATTGTAATCCATTTTTCCAGTAACAAAGCAAGGGTTAACAGCCAAATAAAACTCAATATTTATTGCGCTGATTCTGTAGTTTGCAGAAACACCCCATATGTGGTTCTTAACTGCTGTATAGACAAACGGCAGGGTGCAGAAGGAAGGGAACGCCATATGGTTTTTGGAAGGTGGATTTTGCTGGACTGGTTTTTTGACACCATGTCCCATTTGAAGCCCCCCCGATGCACCCCATGAGTAGAAACTCCATAAAAGTGACTCCATCTAGGAAAGTACACCCCTCAAGGTACTCAAAACTCATTTTACAATCTTTGTTAACCCTTTAGGTGTTCCACAAGAGTTATTGGCAAATGGAGGTGATATTTCAGAATTTCTATTTTTTGTTACCTTGCCTCAAGAAAAGTGTAATATAGAGGAACCAAAAATCATATTTACCCTAAAATAGTACCAACAAAACTGCCACCTTATCCAGTAGTTTCCAAAATGGGGTCACTTTTTTGGAGTTTCTATTCTAGGGTATCATCAGGGGGGCTTCAAATCGGACATGGTGTCTAAAAACCAGTCCAGTAAAATCTGCCTTCCAAAAACCATATGGCGTTCCTTTCTTTCTGAGCACTGCCGTTTGGCCATACAGTAGTTTACGACCACATATGGGGTGTTTCTGCAAACTACAGAAGCATAGCAATAAATATTGAGTTTTGTTTGGCTGTTAACCCTTGCTACTGTAAACCCTTGTTACTGGTAAAAATGGATTAAAATGGAAAATTTGCCAAAAATCGAAAATCTGAAATTTTATCTCCATTTGCCATCAACTCTTCTGGAACACCTAAAGGGTTAGCAAAGTTTGTAAAATCAGTTTTGAATACCTTGAGGGGTGTAGTTTCTTAGATGGAGTCAGTTTTTGGAGTTTCTACTCTAGGGGTACATTAGGGGGGCTTCAAACGGGACATAGTGTCTAAAAACCAGTCCGGCAAAATCTGCCTTTCAAAAACCACATGGCGCTCCTTTACCTCTACACCATGCCGTGTACCCATACAGCAGTTTACGACCACACATGGGGTGTTTATATAAACTACAGAATCAGGGCAATAAATATTGAGTTCTGCTAACCCTTGTCTGGTGACTTGAAAAAATGGATTAAAATGGAAAATTTTCAAAAAAATTGAAATTCTGAAATTTTGTCTCAATTTACATTAACTCTTATGGAACACCTTAAGGGTTTCTAGAATGGGGTCATTTTTGGGTGGTTTCTATTATGTAAGCCTCACAAACTGATTTCAAACCTGAAATGGTCCCTAAAAAGTGGGTTTTTGAAAACTTCAGAAAATTTTCAAGATTTGCTTCTAAAGCCTTGTAACCTCCCCAAAATTTTTTATGGCATTCCCAAAATGATCCATACATGAAGTAGACATATGGGGAATGTAAATTATTACCTTTTTTTGGCAGTATTTCTATGTATTATAGAAATATAGAAATTGAAACTTGGAAAATTGCAAATTTTTCAAATTTTTGGTAAATTTTGTATTTTTTTATAAATAAAAATACATCTTTTGACTCCATTTTACCAGTGTCATGAAGTACAATATGTGACGAAAAAACTATCTCAGAATGGCCAGGATAAGTAAAAGGGTTTTAAAGTGACACTGGTCAGATTTTCAAAAAATGGCCTGGTCCTTAAGGTGAAATAGGGCCGTGTCCTTAAGGGGTTAATAGGATGTAAAATATGTTATGGTTATTTGTCAATTTATGAAATGTTGAGGTCTTATTTTGGTGTGGCACAGTTTGCTAATTAAAAATCTTTTTTCGTCCGCACTTTCCTCAAAAAAGCCCCAGACTGCAGAACACCTACCCCTTGGCAAGGGAGATTTGCTTCAAGGGGGAACAGTTGCGGGCCTGTTTGTTGTGGCCTGCCTTCTCCTTTTCAACACCCCACAGCCTCTTCCAGCCTGTTGCGGTGCTGTGGATTCCCCCCCCCCCCTTCTGTCCTGCTGTCCTCGCTTGGCTTTCCACCTTCCCAGGTTGGGTCAGTGATGTCATTGTCCCCCATCTCCAAATCCACTTGCTCACTCTGGTCATCCTCCTGACTTGTGTTGACCTAACAAGACCCTACTTATTGACAACTGTGTCTCATCCCCATCATCTACCAAGTGAAACACTAATTGCTATTCCCCCGTCATCTTCTTCTGACTTTGGAGGCTGAAGAGTTTGGTGATCAGTGCATAAGATATCCCTCATGTCCCTCTTCAGGGAGGGTCAGCTCACCTGCAGGCCGTCACCTACAATTTTTGGGGGGTGTTTCAGACCTGGAAGAAAATATAATTTACTTTCCTTTGGTGGTGAATCTTTCACGCATGTGTTTTTGGCAGGATTCGGGTTTTTAATTAGCTGCACTGGGGTAAATATTTTAAACTATTTTACTAGCCGGTGCTGAACGACATTCCCTGCGCTCAATCTGCAGAGTAACGTTAGCTCATGCAAAATATAGCTGTGAAATGCAATGTAATTTTTTCGGAGCCGGTGCTGACCGCCATTCACTGCGCTAACTCTGCTATGTGACGTTAAGGTTATCTCTAACCCCCCAAAAATAATTTGAAATTAAAATTGGTCATTATTTCGTGGTAGCCTGTGCTGACCGGGTCACTTAGCTTCTTAGATGGTCAGATCAGCAGGCCCTTGCTCTGAATGTTTTGGAGGGTCACCTGCAAGCCATCAAGGATAATTTTTCAATGGTGTGTATGATGCCCTCCTTTATGTGTAAGAAAGGGTGTATTGGAGTTCCAATGCCTTTTAATATTTGGCAGCCCTTTCACAGTGCATAGGCGTAGGAGTCCCACTACCTGAACTATTGTACCACAATGTGAATGAAGCCCTCCTTTATGTGAAATACAGGCTGTTTTGGAGTGCTTCTTCCTTGTAATTTTTGGCAGCACTTGCACTGTATATACAATTGAATATACTGGAAAAAATGTTTCCTAACAATTTTTCTAGTAAAATAGATTTTTTGGGGGGAGGTTTTGTGCGTATTTTTAAAGTGGCATACAACTCTGACAACATGGTTCCCAGCAGCAACATTGAAGTCCAAGGCGGCGCGATGACGTCATCACAACATGGTCCCCCTGCTGTTCCTGATCGATTTCAGAGGTGTTTCCATCACTTTCAGACCTTTTGCTACGAACCAGGCACCCTCCCCTCATCGGAGCAGGGGGTGCCTGGTTTTCTACCATTGACTTCCATTATACTTGGGTGCTCGGCCGAGTGCAGGAATATCGCTATGTGTTCGGACCGAGTACCCGAACACCCGAACACTTTGGTGCTCGCTCATCACTATAATTTATCATAACATTTTTTCTCTCTCTTGCAGAAAGGATGATACTGAACACATCGATTATGAAAACCAGCATTGATCCCCGGATTCATAGATGGATTGTTTACAGTTTTTTAAGACTGAGCTACTCTCCATTCCCATCCCCTCTTTTTCTGTTGTCTCTAATAAATATCAATTTTTTGATTTAGTATGAAAACCCTTGATGCTCGACTCAGAGGTATACAGTATGTTAGATATAACATTTGATTGACAAGCGTTCTACTACTTCTATCCATGGGACAGTCTGTGGTGTTGCTGCATCTGGTGCGTGTGAATCACATACCGGGTGACAGCCAGACAACCGGTTGTGTGACAGAGTGACATTAATTTGTCTCCTGACCAGTGGCGTACACGCAATCCATGGGGATGGGCATTTCTCGGGAGGGGCATTTCCCCAGGCAATAGGAGATTACGGGGCCCCTGTGTCCCCGCCCACCCTCAAACCACACCCACACACAGCCCCACCCATAAATCGCGCCCGTACCTCTTACATCCAGTGGTGACGTCTCTTTCGATGTAGATATTCTCTGTCCTCGCCTTCTCCTTTTAGACCAGACACGATTTTGTCTCCATTTTCCTTCTCTGCATTTTGACAAACAAAAATCTTAGTTTACTACTTTTCCATCATCCTCCTATCTTCTGGACAAAACATCCTACTACCCCCAATACTGTGCCGCTGTGCTCCCCAATAATGTGCCAGTATCAAGTGCCTCTCTCCTCTCTCCCCCCCATGTGCCAGTATCAAGTGCAAAAACCCCCATGTGCCAGTATCAAGTGCCAACCCCATGTGCCAGTAACAAGTGCCAAACCCCCTCCATGTTGCCAGTATGAAGTGCCAACCCCCCATGTGCCAGTATCAAGTGCCAAACTCCCCATGTGCCAGTATCAAGTGCCAAACCCCCTCCATGTGCCAGTAACAAGTGCCAACCCCCCATGTGCCAGTATCAAGTGCCAACCCCTCCATGTGCCAGTATCAAGTGCCAACCCCGCCCCATTTGCCAGTAAGAAGTGCCAAAACCCCCCCTCATTTGCCAGAAAGTGCCAACCACCCTCATTTGCCAGTAAGAAGTGCCAACACCCCCCCTCATTTGCCAGTATGAAGTGCCAAACACTCCCCCCCCTCATTTGCCAGTATGAAGTGCCAACCCCCCCATTTGCCAGTATGAAGTGCCAAACACCCCCGCTGATTTGCCAGTATGAAGTGCCAAACACTCCCTACCCCATCATTTGCCAGTATGAAGTGCCAACCCCCTCCCCCTCTCATTTGCTAGTAAGAAGTGCCAAACAGTTCTCCCCCTCCTCCCCCCTTTGCCAGTATGAAGTGCCTCCTGCTCCCCTCATGTCCGGTATTTAAAAAAATAAAAACACTTATACTTACCTCCTTGGCAGCGATGCGATGCAGGCCTCTTCCGGCCTGTGTCCCGTGCTGTACGGCTAAGGCGGCACGATGACGTCATCACAACGCCTGCACCGCTCATAGGCTGCATGCACAAGGCCAGCAGCCTATCAGAGGAACAGGGAAGGGAGACGCCTCCCTCCCCTGCCCGGCAACAGCACTGCCATCTGTATCGCTGTCCTGAGGATGGCGATACAGATCACTATGGAGATAAACGCTTCCACAATGGAAGCGTTCATCTCCCTGTCACCTGCCGCCACCGCCGCCGCGGGCCCACACATGAGTCTAAGCTGCACTACTGCAGGGACCAGGGGTCCACAGGTGGCCGAACCCCCTAGAGTGCTGGGCCCGGTCGCAACGGCGAGCTCTGCGAACCCTGTATGTACACCACCGCTCCTGAAACACCCCGATCCTGTATATGGATATATTATTCTACATATTCACAAGCTTTATGCCTGTTGGTCTATTCTTTACTTTGGATGAATTGGAGTATATGAATTGGAGTATATTTTTGCATTTGGTGTCTGTGGCCCAGATACCGAGCAATCATTGGGTCCATCGAGCATCTCCTGAACACATATAACAATGTGGTGGGATGTCCTCGAACCTCCCTTCAACCCATTTACAATAACTAACACTTTTGGGACTGAGTATCTGATTGATTCCTCATTACTTATTCCCAGAAAGCCTCCTATAATGATATGTGACAGAATGTAGTCATGTGATCATGACATAACCATTATATGAGTGTTTTAACCCCTTAAGCCACCTTAATGTACTATAATCTGAATATGATTATGGAGGTGGCTATTTTACCTGCGCTGTTATAAGGCATTAAAAATTGCTTTATGGCAGCCCCATGGGCCATAGACACAATGGTCAGGAGGGGACCCTATTGACTTCTATGGGAGAGTTTTCTAGGCATGCTCTATGACCTGTGCAAAGGTCAATGTACAAGGTAGTAATAGATAAGATTTCATAACCACCTATTGTGAATGGTGGAACCTGTCTTGTCTATACACAGAGGTGATATCATTACAGGTAGGATTAAAATGACAGATAAGCAGGTAACTGCAGTAAAGTGATCGGTACAGACCAATAAGTGGCATCCATTATTAGACTTAGTGGCCAGTGCGAAAACTGCAGGATTTTATGGTTTCTCTTTAGATATAGATATTGCCATTAAAAATAACATTATACTATGTATAACATACATATAACAATAACATTATTTAAATATGTATTAAACATTAAAAACAATATAAACAATACATCATTTTCTGATGACATTTCCTTTAATGTTTGCCTTCTCCATTTTTCATATTGTTTACACATAGGTGTCATTATTTTACTAGTTCATGATGAGAAATATATTGTGTTTGCTTTTTCTCTCCATTCTTCACTCAGTTGAGTAACTTTCTTTCCTTGTGGTTCTCCATTTGCAGTCAGACACAGCTGGATTTTCTATGATCTCCTCATTACTTTATATCTATGTGTCTCTCTTGCACAATAATATATTCCGGAGTCTGCAGCCTCCATGTTATTCATCTGGAGATAGACCTGCTTCTTGGAGTTGTCTTTTCTGATGGTCGTTCTGCTCTTCAGTGATTCAGAATAATCAGGACTACTGCTAGTCCATGCAACCCCAATCCATTCCAGTCCTTTCCCAGGAGCCTGTCTGATCCAGCTTACAGCATAGCTGGTTAACTCAAACCCAGACACTGTACAGGTCAGATCAAGTTTCTGTGAAGGTTTCACAAGTCCTGGTCCGGACTCCTGGAGTGTCTGACAGAGGACACCTGTAATACAGAGAACGGAATAAGACAAATACGGTTTATAATCGGTTACAATTAATATTAGCAATTTATTACTAATTATAGATCTTACTTATCGGGAAAAACGCCAAGTAAAATAACATGAAATCCATTTTCATTGAATAAAGTTCATTTAGAGATGGATTGTCCAATCTGTTATATGCTGGAGTCTTGTATATTTGCATAGTAGTCTCCACCTAGTGCTGATTACAGGAGGATATATACAGTATCACTAATGCCATTACATTTTATTTCTCATCTTAAAGGAGTATTACATAGGAGCACCGCTGGTTACAGCACAGTAATCAGAGATGTGTCTTCTAATGAGTCTTTCACCCTTGTGTCACATGAAGAGGGCAGATTTATAATTACTATGGAAGTTTTGGCATTTGGCTGGCTGCTATAAACTCTTTTGGCAAAGAGATTTATGTAATACACAGAGCAACCACCATGGACAGCAAAATGGCACCACAGTATGAAAACCTTTTCATGGCAATACTGGAAAGCAATTACTTGTTAACCCCTCCCCCCATTAAACCATTGGCCTACTTCCATTTCACTGATAATATCCTAATAATCTGTATTGATTCTGAACTGATCCACTCGTCCAAGAACGATTCAATAATTTTCACCACACGGTAAACCCAGCTATTAACTATTCTAATAGAAAAATGTGATACTAGAGAAACTCAAGGCCGCACAGAGACAAGTGTTTAAATTCTGACCCATTGAAAAACTTATTTTTAGCTCAAAATGAGTACAATGCTTTACTAAAAGAAAACTTGCCCCCAAAGGTGTATATATTCTTTACCTTTACCTCTAGTAGTGACCTACAACCCGAAACTAGAGGTACTCAGGAAAATTGCTAAATAATTATATAATTTCTCTAATGATCAGCTAAAAATAATTTTGCCACATCCACCCTTGCTACGTTACCGACAACCTCCAAATCTTAGAACTGTTCTGATCGGGAGTTCATTGCCTTATACTACAGGAAGGAACCCATCCCTTCTCCATCTTTTTCTCAGCCGCAGGATGTCACTTTCATCCGCCACATGGACTAGGTGTAGCGCATCCTCATTGAAGAGAATGGTCTATGAGCATACCTATAATACTGCCATGAGCACGAGCAAATAAAGATATCGAATTTTCGATGTGTTTAGGATTCTCCCAGTGTGTGTGTATATATATATATATATATATATATATATACAGAATACATCTATATATATATAGGCAAATTACGAGCGGCATTGCAGAAAATCTGTATATAGTGGTTATAGTGGTTCGCCAGCAGCTGCGGAGATGATCCAGCATCCAAACAAGGAGAAAAAGAAACTTCATGGCACTTCCAAAAGTAGTGTTTTTTAAGGACTCATGAAGTACCGGTACGTCTGATCTGACTTCAGGCGGGATCGCGATCTCCAGCCCGCCTCCTCTGTAATATTCCATAGTGGTCTAGTGGGTATAGCAGAGTGTCAGCACATTGCTGACACTCTGCTATAAACGGCTGACATCTGTGCTTTGATGTCAACCGTTTAACCCCTTCCATGCTGCGGTCCGTATGGACTGCTGTATGGAAGGGGTTAACAGGGAGGGAGCTCCCTTCCTCTCCCGTCGGGGGCTGCTGTGCCCTTGCAGCCCCCGATTCTTGATGGGAGCACAGAGGGAGGGAGCTCCCCTCCCTCCCCATCACCCGCTGCTCTGTTCTGCAAGCGGGTGATTGTTACCATGGCAGCAGGGCGCTTTCAGAGGCGTCCTGCTTGCCATGGTAATGTAAGTCTGATCTGACTTCTGCTAAAGGCAGAAGTCTGATCAGACTATGTAAAGTAAAAAAAAATACAGTACAGTACACTATATAGTGTACTGTCCTGTATTATATAGACATCAGACCCACTGGATCTTCAAGAGTTAAGTGAAAAGAATGTAAAACTAAAAAAACACATATCACTGAATAAAAAAAATAAATATAATACACTACACATATTATGTATCGCCACGTCCGTAAAAAACGGATCTATAAAAATATCACATGACCTAACCCCTCAAGTAAATTCCGTAAAAAAACAACAAAAAAATGTAAAAGTGTAAGAAAAGCCATTTTTTGTCACCTTACATCACAAAAAGTGTAATACCAAGTGATCCAATAGGCTTATGCCTCCCAAAATAGTACCAATCAAACTGCCATCTCATCCCGCAAAAAATTAACCCCTACAAAGGACAATCACCCCAAAAAATTAAAAAATATGGCTCTCAGACTATGGAGACACTAAAACATTTTATTTTTCTAAAATGCTGTTATTGTGTTAAGTAAAATAAATAAAAAAAACATATACATATTAGGTATCGCCACGTCCATAAAAACCTGCTCTATAAAAATATCACATGATCTAACCCTAACCTCAGGTAAATACTGTAAAGAAAAATTAAATAAAAATACTGTAAAAAAAAACATTTTTGTCACCTCACATTACAAAAACTGTAATAGCAAGTGATCAAAAAGTTATATGCACTCAAAAATAGTGCCAATCAAACCGTCATCTCATCCTGCAAAAAATGATTGCCCACATAGGACAATCGCCCAAAAAAATAAAAAAAATATGGCTGTTAAACTATGGAGACATTAAAACATGTTTTTTTTTTGTTTAAAAAATGATATTATTGTGTAAAACTTAAATAAATAAAAAGTATACATATTAGGTATCACCGCATCTGTAACAACCTGCTCTATAAAACTAACATATGACCTAACCCCTCAGGTGAACATAGCAAAAAAAAAAATATATATATATATACTGTATCAAAAGCCATTTTTGTCACCATACATCACAAAAAGTGTAATAGCAAGCGACCAAAATGTCATATGCACCCCCAAGATAGTGCTAATAAAACCTTCATCTCATCCTATCAAAAAATGAGCCCTTATATAAGACAGTCGCTCAAAAAATAAATATGGCTTTCAGACACTAAAAAAAAAATCATTTTTTCAAAAATGCTTTGTTATGAAAAACTGAAACAAAAACCCCAAAAAGTAGTCATATTTGGTATTTTCGCGTCCGTAACAACCTGCTCTATAGAAATAGCACTCGACCTTACCTGTCAGATCAACTATGTAAATAATAAAAAATAAAAACTGTCCCAAAACAGCAGTTTTTTTTTACAAATTTTCCATTTTAATACATTTTTCCAGTAACAAAGCAAGGGTTAACAGCCAAACAAAACTCAATATTTATTGCCCTGATTCTGTAGTTTGCAGAAACACCCCATATGTGGTCGTAAACTGCTTTATGGCCAAACGGAAGGGCACAGAATGAAGGGAACGCCATATGGTTTTTGGAAGGCAGATTTTGCTTGACTGGTTTTTTGACACTATGTGCCATTTGATGCCCCCCGATGCACCCCTAGAGTTTAACCTCCAAAAAAGTGACTCCATCTAAGAAACTACTGATTTTACAAACTTTGTTAACCCTTTAGGTGTTCCACAAGAGTTATAGGCAAATGGAGATGAAATTTCAGAATTTCTATATTTTGTGACCTTGACTCAAAAATAGGGTAATATAGAGCAACCAAAAATCATAATTACCCTAAAATAGTACCAACAAAACTGCCACCTTATTCCGTAGTTTCCGAAATGGGTTCACTTTTTTGGAGTTTCTACTGTAGGGGTGCATCAGGGGGCCTTCAAATGGGACATGGTGTCTAAAAACCAGTCCAGTAAAATCTGCCTTCCAAAAACCATATGGTGTTCCTTTCCTTCTACGCCCTGCCGTTTGGCCATACAGCAGTTTACGACCACATATGGGGTGTTTATGCAAACTACAGAATCAGGGTAATAAATATTGACTTTTATTTGGCTGTTAACCCTTGCCTGGTTACTTGAAAAAATGGTTCAAATTGGAAATTTTTCCCAAAATCTAAATTCTGAAATTTTATCTCCATTTGCCATTAACTCTTGTGGAACACCTAAAGGGTTAACAACGTTTGTAAAATCAGTTTTGAATACCTTGAGGGGTGGTTTCTATTATGTAAGCCTCAAAAAGTAATTTCAGACCTTAACTGGTCCCTAAAAAGTGGGTTTTTGAAAATTTCTGAACATTTTCAAGATTTGCTTCTAAACTTCTAAGCATCTAATGTCCCCCAAAAAATTAAATAGCATTACCAAAATGATCCAAACATGAAGTAGACATATGGGGAATGTAAATTAATAACTTTTTGGGCAGTATTACTATGTATTATAGAAGTAGAGAAATTGAAACTTGGAAATTTGCAAATGTTTTCAAATTTTTGGTAAATTTAGTATTTTTTTTATAAATAACATAGATTTTTTTTACTCCATTTTACCAGTGTCATCTCAGAATGGCCTGGATAAGTAAAAGCATTTTAAAGTTATCACCACATAAAGTGACACTGGTCAGATTTGCAAAAAATGGCCTGGTCCTTAAGGTGAAATAGGGCCGTGTCTTCAAGGGGTTAATCACTCACGCAACGTTTCAGTCCTCTTACTGGGACTTTTCTCAATCAGTACAAAGTATTAATTCTACAAAGTGCATATACTGTATATAGCCCCACATAAGGTAACTGACATTAATGCATAATTAACAAAAACATAATTTTTGATAATAATACATTCCCATTATTTAAATAAAAAAACATAAAATATTGTTGTGCATAATTATCTGTTGTAGTGAATATATGAAAGGCTGTGACAATGTTATCAATAGTGTGCAATTCATATATTGCCTATCCATCATTAATTAATAGTGATTGCTACTTTCACATCTGTGCTTTCCCTTTCCGCTATTGAGATCTGTCATAGGATCTCAATATCAGAGGAAAACGCTTCCGTTTTGTACCCATTCATTGTCAATGGGGACAATACTGAACTGAAGGGAACGGAGTGAACCAGAATGCAGTCCGTGCCATTTCATTGTGTTCCCACGACGCACACAAAAGTGCAATAAACAGTGTTTTTGAGTGTGTCCTGGGATGCGGAGCAAGACGGATCCGTCATGACTCACAATTTAAGTCAATGGAGACGGATGGTTTTCTCTGACACAATAGAAAATGGATCCGTCCCCCATTGACTTGTAATGGTTTTAGTGCCAGATCCGTCCTAAATATTTTAGAGATAATACAACCAGATCCGTTCATAATGGATGCAGACGGTTGTATTATCATGATAGAAGCATTTTTGTTGATCCATGACAGATGTAGCAAAAACGCTGGTGTGAAAAGAAGCCTAAGTCATTGCCACGCAGTCAATTTTACCTTGCAAAATGGATAGTAAGCAACACTGAATAACTAGACCGCACACTGCAGAAAATGGTTCATCATTTAGAGAGAGAGGGTTTTCACAGTCAGTTCTTGACACACATTTAGAGAAGATAAAAGATGTGGACCGGTTGTCTTTACTGAGGAGCAAAAGGGAATCAGACAGCTTAACAGAGTCCCTTTGGTCACAACATATACAGAGGATAGTTATGACATCAGACGGATTATTAATAAACATTGGCCCATTTTAAAAAATGAGCATGACAAGATCGTGGAATTTAACTCCTTTTAATGTCATACCGAGGGATAAACTTGTCAAATCAGACATTGGCCCTCAAAAGAAATCTATCCAGAGTTTTTTGTTACCCCAGAAACTTGGGTGGTGTCCTTGTTTAAATTGCATAAACTGCAGGTATCTACAAACGGATAATGCCTTTGTATATCCTGGCACTGTGCAGAAATACAACATTAAGTTTCATTTGACCTGTGACTCTACACATATTATTTATGTCCTTTGGTGCCCCTGCCATTTAGTGTATGTCGGTGAGACCCCATTAGATCTTAAAACATGTCTGAATCAGCACCGATACACGATACCTAAAAAAAACATGGATCTACCGGTCCAGAAACATTTTACAGACCTGGGACATAAGGAACATGAGCTAAAATGTATGATTATTGATCATTTCCTCATATCTCATAAAGGGGACAATCGTGCTTTATCTTTAACTCCTTAAGGACACATGACGTATGGGTACGTCATGTGTCCAGTCCCTGAAGATGGCGCCCGCTCCTGGCCGCTGCGGGCACCATCGCTGCGGGGGTCCGGCTGATTCCTGTAGCTGACCCCCGCAGCTGATGATCGCGGATCGGCAGCGCTGCCGACCGCGATCATTTAACCTCGCAGATGCCGTGATCAATCCTGATCACGGCTTCTGCATCGCTAAACCGAGTAAAACTTTCAGCAGCTCCGGCTCCCTAGTGGTGATCGGAGAATCGGAGCGCTGAGGGATAGCCTTAAGCCTTTCATTCAGCTTAAGGCTATCGCACTATTTCCTATGGAGCCCTTGTTAGCAATAGGGCTTCATAGGAGAAAGTAGTAAATGCTCATAAACTCCAATACAAGTGTATTGGCGTTTATGATAGAAGCAATCAGGTAACTGATTTATATAGGTCCCTATGGGATCTATATAAAAGTGTAAAAAAAAAAAAATAAATAAATAAAAAAAATAAAATAAAAAAACCTAAAAATTTAAATCACCCCCCTTTCCCCAAAATTAAAATAAAATAATAAAAGAAATAAAAAAAATACACATCATGGGTGTCGCAATGTGTGAAAACGCCCATAGTATAAAAATATAAAAATATATTTCCCATACGGTAAACAGGAAAACGGAAAAAAGCGCCCAAATGGCCGATTTGCCGTTTTGGACGCTTCATTTCCTCAAAAAAAATTAAACAAAAAGCGATCAAAAAGTCCTAAACACCCCATAATGGTATCAACTAAAAGTTAAGATCGCCCCGCAAAAAATAAGCCCCCATACAACGCCATACACTTATTTACAAATACGTTATAGCGGTCAAAACATGGCGACAAAAAAAAAAAAAGCTATTACATATTGGGTATCGCGGATTCGTACTGACCTGTAGAATAAAACTAAATGGTCAGTTTTATCGCAAATCAAACGTCGTAATTTAGAAACCCGTAAAACTGTGGTGAAATTGCTTTTTTGCAATTTCACCCCATTTGGAATTTTTTTCCCGCTTCCCACTACACCGTATGCATTATTAAATGATGGCATTGGAAAGTACAACTTGTCCCGCAAAAAATAAGCCCTCATATGGCCATGTGAACGGAAAAATAAAAAAGTTATGGCTCTTGGAAGGCATAGAGCGCAAAACGAAAACGCAAAAATGAAAAAACCCTGTGTCCTTAAGGGGTTAAAAAAAATGAGTAGATCACTAGGCTCAACTCTTTAAAACCCAGAGGTTTGAACTTGTATCCTAAATCTTGTTTCTGATGTACTGTAGGTAATAGGATATGAATAATTGGCATTTTCTCTGACTGGTACCAGTAGTGTCCTGCTTCATCTTGTTTGGAATATGGTGCTAAAAGAAATATTTACTGCAGACCTCCCAAGTGTCCCTCTTTTGGAGGGACAGTCCCTATTATGGACTCAAGTCCCTCTCCCCCTCTTTCTCCTTAAATGTCCCTCTTTTTGATCTGAAGTATAGATTTGCATTTTTACATTTACAATATTGATGAAGAAAGTGTTTAGTTCATGTTTGTATATTTCACCGCACTTTGCATATTATTTCATTTTTTGATGCAATTTGGATTTTAGAGTTTTCTATATTTAGCTACTTTTTCTACTATAAAAGAGTAAAGATATACAGGAAAAATGGACTTTCACGCAATGAACCATAGGTGTCCCTCTTTGACTGTCCAAAAAGTTGGGAGGTATGTAACTGATCTATATAGTAATTATCATAACATTTTTCTCTCTCTTGCAGAACGGATGATACTGAACACATCGATTATAAAAACCAGCATTGATCCCAGGATTCATAGATGAATTGTTTACAGTTTTTCAAGACTGAGCTACTATTTTTGTCTTTTTTCATTTTTCCATTCCTATCCCCTCTTTTTCTGTTGTCTCTAATTAATATCCATTTTTTTTTAATTTAGTATGAAAACCCTGGATGCTTGACTCAAAGGTATATGTTAAATATAACATTTGATTGACAAGTGTTCTACTACTACTCCTTCTATCCATGGGACAGTCTGTGGTGTTGCTTCATCTGGTGCGTGTGAATCACATACCGGGTGACAGCCAGACAAATGGTTGTGTGACAGAGTGACATTAATTTGCCTCCTGTCACACCCCGATCCTGTATATGGATATATTATTTTACATATTCACAAGTTTTATGCCTGTCGGTCTATTCTTTACTTTGGATGAATTAGGGTATATGGGCTCCCCTCATTGCATTTGGTGTCTGTGGCCCAGATACCAAGCAATCAGTGGGTCCATCGAGCATCTCCTGAACACATATAACAATGAGGTGGGATGTTCTCGAACCTCCCTTCAACCCATTTACAATAACTAACACTTTTGGGCCTGAGCATCTGATTGATTCATCATTACTTATTCCCAGAAAGCCTCCTATAATGATATGTGACAGGATGTAGTCATGTGATCATGACATCACCATTACATGAGCGTTTTAACCCCTTAATCCACCGTAACATACTGTGATCTGTTTTTATTTTCTAATTACAGATTTTAGTATTCTGTTATCTGAATATGATTATAGAGGTGGCTATAATGCCTGTGCTCTTCTTAACAGCATTTAGAAGGCATTAAAAATTGCTTTATGGCAGCCTCATGGGCCATAGACACAATGGTCTGGACGACCCTATTGACTTCTATGGTAGAGTTATCTAGGCATCTCTGACCTGTGCAGAGGTCAATGTACAAGGAAGGAATAGATAAGATTGTGAATGGTGGATTCTCTCTTATCTATACACAGAGGTGATATAATCGTAGGTAGGATTAGAATGACAGATAAGCAAGTAACTGCAGTAAAGTGATCGGTAGAGACCAATAAGTGGCACTAATTATTAGACTTAGTGACCAGTGCGAAAACTGCAGGATTTAATGTTTTTTCTTTAAATATAGATATTGCCATGGGAAAATAAATATAACATTATACAATGCATAACATAAATATAACAATAAAATTGATTGTAATGTCGCACTAGAGTGGAAAAACACCTGATAAGGTGCACCCAACCAGTAGATTCACCACGGATCTACAGAGAGGCTGAATAAGAAGAAGTGATAGAGGATGGGGCACTCTTACACAAGGGATAGCAGGGATAAAATGTAAAACACAATTTAATACATAGTAGAGATAAAAAGATACATATAGTGTCAAAGATACAAATAATAAAGTGCACGTGCAGTAGTATCGAGATGAAGCAAGGGAGCCTAATTGGTGAATAGGGTCCAATCAAATTTCTGATAGAAAAAACTCTCCGAGAGTATACAGTAGCAGAAGGAGACTGAGAATGTGCCAGTATTAGTAGATATCGCCTACAGAATTAATAGCTGTTCATCATCTCTAGTAGGTAGCTGTCCAAAATAGTCATTAAAAACTCGGACTGTGTCCCGTTCTTCAAATATATAAATTGTGCGGCGTCCCGCTAAAAATGGTATTAAGAATCGCGATTCAAAAGTGTAGTTATCCACTGGGTGGATCTTACCGGTGGTGTACAGTCTATCGTTCCATGTGATATTCCGATCTCACCAGCGTGCAGCTTGGGGAGTAGTATCCCCCGTACCTCACTTGGCGTTGCACGTGCGGGGCTCACGTGTGGAAGGGCTCCCGATTATGCCAACGTCATCTGGTGGGTTCAGGGGTCACAATGGATAGTTGTTGCTCGTCTCCCGGTAAGTTGGAAAGCTGGAAAAATCCTTAGTATTGGATTCAAAATCTCATGGGATAAAACCAAAACCCATGAGATTTGAATCCAATACTAAGGATTTTCCAGCTCCAACTTACCGGGAGACAGCAACAACTATCCATTGTGACCCTGAACCCACCAGATGACGTTGGCATATCGGAGCCTCACGTGAGCCCCGCGTGCAACACCAAGTGGTACGGGGATACTACTCCATGCTGCACGCTGGTGAGATCAGAATATCACATGGAGCGATAGACTGTACACCACCGTAAGATCCACCCAGTGGATAACTACACTTTGAATCGCGATTCTAATACCACTTTTAGCGGACGCCGCACAATTTATATATTTGAAGAACGGGACACAGTCCGGAGCTTTAATGACTATTTTGGACGGCACCTACTAGAGATGATGAACAGCTATTAATTCTGTAGGCGTATCTACTATCTGGCACATTCTCAGTCTCCTCTGCTACCGTATACTCGGAGAGTTTTTTCTATCAGAAATCTGATTGGACCCTATTCACCAATTAGGCTCCCTTGCTTCATCTCGATACTACTGCACGTGCACTTTATTATTTGTATCTTTGACACTATATGTATCTTTTTATCTCTACTATGTATTAAATTGTGTTTTACATTTTATCCCTGCTATCCCTTGTGTAAGAGTGCCCCATCCTCTATCACTTCTTCATAAATATAACAATAAAATTATTTCAATTTGTATTAAACATAAAAAAGTAAATTTTATATAAGTGATACATCGTTTTCTGATGCCATTTCTTTTAATGTTTGCCTGCTCAATTTTTCACATTGCTTATGCATAGGTGCTATTATTTTACTAGTTTATGAGAAATATATTGTTTTTGCTTTTTCTCTCCATTCTTCACTCAGTTCAGCAACTTTCTTTCCCTTGTGGTTTTCCATTTCCAGTCAGACACAGCTGGATTTTGTATGACCTCCTCATTACTTTATATCTATGTGTCTCTTGCACAATAATATGTTCCGGAGTCTGCAGCCTCCATGTTATTGATCTGGAGATAGACCTGCTTCTTGGAGTTGTCTTTTCTGATGGTCGTTCTGCTCTTGAGTGAATCAGCATAATAGATGTTGCCATTGCTCCATGCTGCTCCAATCCATTCCAGTCCTTTCCCAGGAGCCTGTCTGATCCAGCTTACAGCATAGGTGGATAACTCAAACCCAGACACTGTACAGGTCAGATCAAGTTTCTGTGAAGGTTTCACAAGTCCTGGTCCTGACTCCTGGAGTGTCTGACAGAGGACACCTGTAATACAGAGAAAGTAATAAGACAAATATGGTTTATAATTGGTTATAATTAATATTAGTAATGTAATACAGACTGATTCTAGATCTTACTTATTGGGGAAAAAAACAAGAAAAATAACATAAAATCCATTTTCATTGAAGTAAGATAATTTAGAAATGGATTTTCCAATCTTTTATATGCACTTGTTGAGTCTTGTATATTTGCATAGTAGCCTCCACCTCTGGTTCTAGTGCTGATTACAGGAGGATATATACAGTATCACTAATGCCATTACATTTTATTTTTCATCTTAAAGGAGTATTACATAGGAGCACCGCTGGTTACAGCACAGTAATCAAAGATGTGTCTTCTAATGAGTCTTTCACCCTTGTGTCACATGAAGAGGGCAGATTTATAATTACTGGATACAAACAATTAAGGGTCTTGTAATGTTGAGCGACTCCAGAGATCTTTAAAAAATATTGTATCGGCTGATACAGAAAAAATATTGTAAAATGTGAAATAAAGAAAATAATATTTAAATATCCTTTCAAGAATCCATCTAAGCCAAAGTCACTATTATGCTGCCACTACCAGTAATATTTTCTGCTCTGTTAGCAGCGTGATAACAATGTCAATTATGATTTCGTTTCCTGGCCATATACATAGAGAACAATTGTGCCATATTATAGCTTGTATTATGCGCCTGGTACCGACAGGGTTAGGCCCTACTGTGTGTGATATCCTGTGTGTGATATGATATTATCCTGTGTGTGATATACGTTTAGCATGTATGCCAGGAAACCTCCTGACATATATTCCGAATCTGTTCTTAGGGTTAAAATATGTTGACAGAGACCACTAGAGCATAGTTTTGGCATTTGGCTGGCTGCTATAAACTCTTTTGGTAAAGAGATTTATCCAAAACACACAGGAACCACCATGGAGACCAAAATAGCACCACAATATTGAAACCTTTTGCAATATGGCAATACTGACAAGCAATTTCTTGTTAACCCCCCCCCCCCATTAAACCTTTGGCCTTCTTCTGTTTCATTGATAATATCCTAATCATTTGGGCTGATTCTGAATATGCGGCCACACTAGCACCGATACTCTGCATTTGAGTCTCTCCTCGTGCCACTCCACGCCGGCCCTCTGAACGGAGGTGCTTGGCGTTAATCTCCTTGTACTTGCTCGTGATGAATTGTGTAAAACAAGCACATAGAAACACGTCGAGGGAGGGATATTATTGATATTAGGAGGAGACATCTATAGGGCATCTACGTAGGAATCTGCAGTGATGCTCTTTGTTTAGCCAGACAGATCATCTATTGGAGTTGGCAGCATATTAGCTAGCTGGTGACCTGTAATGGCTGCAACACAACGCTGCAATATAATATAGAGTGTCATCACAGATTACTTATTGCAGTACACACCCCGTTGTGGTTACTGTAATCTATTGGCAATTAACTGATGACCGGTACACTGGTGGGGTACACTCCTGAATGGGACCCCAATATCTGTCAGTACAGCCAATGACACTGTGTATACAGCTGAGCCAGTTTGGTGCTTTGGCATCACATTGCTAAATACGCTATAGTTGCCCTGCACATATCTAAGTGCAGGACATTTATACATGTGATTACCAATTGATATAGCAATAAGCTCACTTTTGTTTGACTACCCCACATGTTTTAACGTAATAACGAACAATAAAGATTTTTTTTTGTTTTCAACGTCCTCTTTACACCTTATTTGCTTTTTTAACATTATAGTAGACGTATACTATTTCACAGTTTTGACACTAATGATTCTGAACATGAACTAATAAAATAACCGTTCAATAATTTTTATTCCACCGTAAACCTGACCATTAACAATTCAAATAAAAAAATGATCTTTGTGAACACCACAAAAAAAATTAAAAACAGCTTAATACAGACATCCCTGTATCAGAAACCTATCGATTGGCTTTCATAACTTAAATGGGACAGCTTCCACCCCAAACACATTAAAAATTCATGCATCTACAGTCAGACCATCAGGCATAATTGAATCTCTGCCAGCCCATTAGACAGGGATGAGCATTTACACCAACTAAAAGGGCCATTTTTACATCAGATCACAAAAACCTCCATTATACGCAGCATTTAAAGGCTATGTACACCTTTTCGGGGCAAAATCATTTTTTTTATTGTTATCTATTAAAAAAATTGAATCATTCTGTCACAAAAGTTTAACTGTTTTTCTAGCTGTCTGAATCAAACTTTTGACTTTCACTTTGTGCTGGTCATCTAATAAACGTCTTTAAATTATACTAAATTACTAAAGGCCGTAAACCCTTATTTAAGTAAGATAAGAATTGAGCTATGCTTTTAAAAATGAGGCAGATGAATTATTCAAACGCTTCAGAGCAAGAGGCTATCCGTGGAAAACCCTCAAAAGGGCATATAATCGTGCCAAGAACCAAAAAAGAGAGGACTTATTATCACAAAAAAATAGGATTGACCCCACGTAGGAAACAAAACTGATAAGATGTATTCAGGGGCGTAGCTAACGGCTCAAGGGCCCTGGTGCAAGAGTTCAGCTTGGGCCCCCCTTCCCTCAGTGCTTTGTGTTTCTTATGCGGCACAAGGGTCTTTGGGCCCCCTCAGACTCCTGGGCCTGGTAGCGACTGCTACCTCTGCACCCCCTATAGCTACGCCCATGGATGTATTGGAACCTATGACCATTACCACCTACAAATAATGAACATCCTTGGAAGATACTTACCAGTGACCCAGAGTTGAATACGGTCCTATCGCCACATCCCAGTGTCACATACAGAAGGGGACAGAATCTCAGGGATAAGCTGGTCCATAGTTTCCTTCCTAAAATACAAACAACAAATGAAACTTTGTTAAAATCCAGTACTGTGGGGTCATTTGCATGTGGTAACTGCACATTATATAAATATGTACCCAAAGTTAAGAAATGTAAAAATCCGGTTAATGGGCGAGAATATACTATGAGAGAATTTTTCAATTGTCCGAGTAGTGGCATAGTATATGTGGCATCCTGTACTTGCCCAAAGCTATATGTTGACAAAACAACACAGGAGTTAAGGAGCAGAATATCAGGACATATTAGTGCCTTTAATACAGAAAAGGATACCTCACTTTATAGACATATTACGTACATCCATAATAGCAACCTTGATGTCCTTAAATTTTGGGGACTGGCCAAAATCAAACTGGGCCCTAGAAATGGGAATCTGGACCAAAGACTACTTCAGGAGGAGGCTAGGTGGATTTACAGATTACAGACCCTGAGTCCAAAAGGCCTAAATTAAGTTTTTCATATACGGCCTTTATCTAAACATTTTTGAAAAAATAATTCATATATAAATGATAAAAATTGAATAACAACTTTGTTAGTGTTTAGGTAGGACTAATTATGGCAAGCCCGTGGAATTTATAATATACTCCTTAGCCATCCATATCTATATGCTACCTATTTAACACAAATGCTGCATGAACTCTTTGAGATAAGCAGATGACACACAGGATAAGGTATAGACGAGTAAGTAACAATGTCAAAATATGATTAATACAATCGGGTACACTCATGTTATATGTATACCAGTGTGGCATCAGTTATAGTGACCAATTTTCACCTAGTATTCTGTTATAAGATGTATTAAACATTGCTAGGTCTGTATGGCTCTATACCAGTCTAGATCATATATACACATACCCACTTAGGTGAACAGAATATCACATGTGTGAATATAAAGGTCAATTTGCTGTATGCAAGTATCTTGTGAGTCATCTGCAATCGAATTCTATAAGTGTTTCACTCCACTATACCCCCTACAAATTTTGGTTGCCCCAAGTTACACACTTAGATGATATCCTTCTTATTGCTAGTATAAAATATACTGTAATTAGGAGTCCAAAAATTGTTCTCTACATACTGAATATATTCAGTGTGTGTTGAGTCAATATATTGGATCGACAGTGTGTCTTTATAGGTGATGACACACTGTAAACTATGCGTAAATCAATTCTGCGCATATAATACATCGAGCACGCATATGAGGTTTATGGAGGAACAGTGGCTTCAAGTCCTTTCCTCCCCCATAGGCAATTGCAGAGCAGCGATGGCTGTGGGGAGGATAAACACGGCCTGAGAAGGTGATTGAAGGATATAGGAGTGTGAGCACACATTGCGTGCACATACTGATACGCTCACACCCGATAGTAAGAAGCGCCTGTCAGTCAATGGGTCAATGGTGTTGGCAGGGGCATTTGCCATTGAATATAGGGAGGGCAATTGGAACGCATATAGACGGGCATTTCAAAGCGCGCGCGCGCACGCTAGTTCCCCACTTCCCCTGACGAAGCCACTCAGTGGCGAAACATGTCGGGAGGGGTGTAATAGTGTAGCGTCTTAGTACAAACCGGATTCCAAAAAAGTTGGGACACTATACAAATCGTGAATAAAAACTGAATGCAATGATGTGGAGGTGCCAACTTCTAATATTTTATTCAGAATAGAACATAAAGTGTAAACTGAGAAAATGTACCATTTTAAGGGAAAAATATGTTGATTCAGAATTTCATGGTGTCAACAAATCCCCAAAAAGTTGGGACAAGGCCATTTTCACCACTGTGTGGCATCTCCCCTTCTTCTTACAACACTCAACAGACGTCTGGGGACCGAGGAGACCAGTTTCTCAAGTTTAGAAATAGGCATGCTCTCCCATTCTTGTCTAATACAGGCCTCTAACTGTTCAATCATCTTGGGCCTTCTTTGTTGCACCTTCCTCTTTATGATGCGCCAAATGTTCTCTATAGGTGAAAGATCTGGACTGCAGACTGGCCATTTCAGTACCCGGATCCTTCTCCTACGCAGCCATGATGTGATTGATGCAGAATGTGGTCTGGCATTATCTTGTTGAAAAATGCAGGGTCTTCCATGAAAGAGATGAAGTCTGGATGGGAGCATATGTTGTTCTAGAACCTGAATATATTTTTCTGCATTGATGGTGCCTTTCCAGACATGCAAGCTGCCCATGCCACACACACTCATGCAACCCCATACGATCAGAGATGCAGGCTTCTGAACTGAGCGTTGATAACAACTTGAGCTGTCTTTGTTCTCTTTGGTCCAGATGACATGGCTTCCCAGATTTCCAAAAAGAACTTTGAATCGTGACTCGTCTGACCACAGAACAGTCTTCCATTTTGCCATACTCCATTTTAAATGATCCCTGGCCCAGTGAAATGGCTTCTTCTTTGTACTGTAGAGTTTCAGCTGGCAATGGCGGATGGCACGGTGGATTGTGTTCACTGACAATGGTTTCTGGAAGTATTCCTGAGCCCATTCTGTGATTTCCTTTACAGTAGCATTTCTGTTTGTGGTGCAGTGTCGTTTAAGTACCCGGAGATCACAGGCATTCAGTATGGTTTTACGGCCTTGACCCTTACGCACAGAGATTGTTCCAGATTCTCTGAATATTCGGATGATGTTATGCACAGTTGATGATGATAGATGCAAAGTCTTTGCAATTTTTCGCTGGGTAACACCTTTCTGATATTGCTCCACTATCTTTCTGCGCAACATTGTGGGAATTGGTGATCCTATACCCATCTTGGGTTCTGAGAGACACTGCAACTCTGAGAAGCTCTTTTTATACCCAATCATGTTGCCAATTGACCTAATTAGTGTTAATTGGTCTTCCAGCTCTTCGTTATGCTCAAATTTACTTTTTCCAGCCTCTTATTGCTACTTGTCCCAACTTTTTTGGGATTTGTTGACACCGTGAAATTTTGAATCAACATATTTTTCCTTTAAAATGATACATTTACTCGGATTAAACGTTTGATCTGTCATCTATGTTCTATTACAAGTAAAATATTGACATTTGCCATCTCCACATCATTTCATTCAGTTTTTATTCACAATTTGTTTAGTATCCCAACTTTTTTGGAATCCGGTTTGTATTTTAGACAGTTTACAGTTCGGTGCGCAATTGTAGAGTTAGGTATAGCTGAGGGTCAGCATGTTAGATGTGTGTGATTGGTTACCAGTAATGTATGTCTGAAATGTTTTGTCTGAATTGGTGTGTATGGTGCAGACAAGTGACATACAGTGGTAGAGTGGTAGCGTGAAGCCTGCAAAGCAAACAGGCACGCGCAAATAGACTGCTAATGAGGTTTGCATTATAGTAGAGTTTGAGATTTATCATCAAACAATTGATAACGCATGTCAGGCTCTTAGAACAGTCAATAAGTGTGTGTGGCTTGCAAAACAGTTGCAGGCCACGCACAAATAGACTGTTGATTACAGTGGCAACTCTCACTGTTAATGAAGACAAAAACCCATGTCTCTAAAAACACCCAATTCAGGTATAACATATAGAGGTATTTAATATACCCATGTTATTTTCAGTGGCCAACTAACCATACACATTACCTAACCCAAATAACCTATATAAAATAGAGCACCTGCTGGTGATAATATCAGATAATTTAGGTGATACAAGTCCCCCAGTTGCCGCTAGCAACCACTAGCAGCTATAAGGTAATTTGACCTTACTGTTTTCTGACAATTTTAAACACTTTTTTTTTCTTCCCTACACTTTCAGCTTTAATAATAATTAAAATAAAGATATATTTTTATTACAATTTTATTAGGTAGAGACCCCTAAAGGGATTTTTTTCTGGTCTCATGACCGTTTAGTGTATTGATTCAATATCCCGAGGGAAGTATGAGGGCTTTCGATAATATTTCATGATGAGTATTTATAATAAGCTGAGCTTCCTGACTGAACAGAATAAATTCAAATCCTGATACTAGAGAAACTCAAGGCTGCACAGAGACAGGTGTTTAAAAATTTTAATACAGACCATTGAAAAAATTATTTTTAGCTCAAAATAAATACAGTGCAATAATAAAAGAAAATTTGCCCCCAAAGGTGTACATAGTCTTTAACTTCTCCAATACAAGCAAAAAGAAGAGAACCACCATGTACCTCTGGTAGTGACCTACAACCCGAAACTAGAGGTACTCAAGAAAACTACAAAAAAATGATATCATATCCGGAATGAGCAGCTAAAAATAATTTAGCCACACCGACCCTTGCTATGTTACCAACAACCTCCAAATCTCAGAACTGTTCTGATCAGGAGTTTATTGCCTTATACTACACAGAAAGGAACCCATCACATCCCCAGCTTTTTCTCTGCAGCATGAAGTCACTTTCATCCGTCAGATGGCCTAGGTGTTGCACACCCTCATTGAAGGGTTGGGCTGTGATACCAAGCACAACTGCTAATCAATGTGCTTGGTAAGCTGAAAGAAGGCCATGGAGCTATTGCGAGTGCCAGTGCCTTCTGAAACAGCTGATCGTGGGGTTCCCAGGTGTCGGACCCCCATTGATCAGATACAGATGACCTATCCAAAGGGAAATGAAGAAAGTTGTTTCAGAAGGGTCCTGCGACTGCCCTCTGGAATGGGAAAATGGTACATAGAAGGTTAATACTGATTTATTTATCGTATGACATAGACACTAAAATAGCAACACATAAAAATAGATATAGACATATACATATGCATAAACTCAGCACTTAGCAAAATAAGGTAACAATAATGAAGCAGAATGAATATGTAGGTGTGGCAGGGAGGAACAGAGCAGGCTTTGTCCGTTTATAGACAAACATCCAATTTGTCTATATATTCAAACGCTTCAGTGGTTGCCATCAGGAAATCTTCTGGGCTGCCATCATAGGACCTTGTCGGACATTCTTCTATGATGTGTTTTATAGTCTGATTATTTCCTCAATCACGGAGTGGGGATGGTTGTTTGCCCCATTTGTGTAGGAGGTATGCGCACCTCCCATGCTCAGTTCTGATCCTGTTTGGCGTGGACCAGGTTTTGCGTGGCAGGTCGAAACTGGTAGAGTTTGGGTAATGCATGGCATAGGCATGTTGTTGTGATGCGTGTTATGTACTCGGATCCATGCATTGGTGAGGTTGTACCCTTCCTCCATTATCATTTTTGCTGTTTTGGTAGGTGGTTTTCGGGAACGGAGTCTGCCACAGTTGGCATCTTCTATGTCCATGTGTATGAGCAGGTTTCTGTTGTCCATTATCTTTTTTTATTCTCTCTTTAGAGCAATTTTTCGGCGTATCCAAACTTCCTCGGTATAGTTTGAGGTATTTCCATGATGTACAGGCTAAAGAGTAGTGGCGCAAGCACTGACCCTTGTGGTAGTCCTTTCTTTAGCTTCATTTTGGAGCTGGTGTTTGTTCCCATGATTGCTCGAAATGTGCGATCATTGAGCATGTTGTCTATTAGGAGGGATAGTGATTTGCAGGTGATTACACTGAGCAATTTAAGTATCATCCTGTCTCTCCATACTGTATCATAGGTCTATAAATGCAGCAGAGGTTCTCAGTTTTCTTTGGAATCCCGCCTCGATATCTATAGTGAGTGATAGAACTTGGTCTGCGCAGCTTCTTTTGGGTCGGAATCCGGCTTGTTCGATGGGTATTGCTTTGAGTATTTGCGGACTGATTTGATTATGCATTCTTTCTAGTAACTTGTACATAGCAGATACCAGGGAGATCGGCCTGTAGCTTTTAGGATTATCTGGGTTGCAATGCTAGTTCTCCTCCACGTGGTGTACCCTGGGTAACTCTTAATGAACTAGCGAACATAGCTGGTCAGACAATTCAAGGATCTCCTGACAACAAATAGACACACACTTTAACCTCTTACTTCAAAGCAACATGTCCCAGAACAGAAAAAAATGACCTCAGGACCAACAGACCAGAAAGCTCGGACCATCAGTCCGAATCTGTCACCTGAACATAGAAAGCTTAAGCTATCCAAAAAGCCAATACCTATCAAAACTCTTAAACAACGAAAACATCGATTTGATGGCTGTACAGGAAACACATTGCGAAACAGACATGCAACAACACAAAAGAGGAAGAATACCGGGTTATGATCTACAAGGAGCAACATACCATCGAGCGTACGGTGCAGCAACATATGTCAGACACAATATTGAAAATGCACTTCTTGTACCCAGTACTACAAACAAAGATATCCATAGAGTGATTACAAAGATAGGAAACATCACTGTAACGAATATCTACAAGCCACCAGTAACAACTTGGCCACACCAAGTTATCCAAACTCATCCCCACCCTGCCATATATATGCGAGATTTTAACAGCCATCACTAACAATGGAAGTACAGAGACTGTGATACAAATGGAGAAGCGCTCGTGAAATGGGCAGAAGACGAACAACTCACCCTCATGTTGGATGCCAAAGACCAAATACATTCCAGGCTGCTGATTAATAAATCAGCAGGCCTGGAAGAAAGAGTACAACCCCGATCTGTGCTTCGCCTCATCTGACCAAAGGGGAAAACCCTTGGCAATTTCCAGAAAGGTTCTCCGCGATTTTCCACACAGCCAACACCGCCCAGTCATAACTGAGGTGGGAATCCAAAACCCCCTAATCAGCTGTATCCCTCGACCAAGATGGAATTTCAAAAAAGCTAAATGGCATGAATTCGCTACAGAACTGGACAAATGCCTAGGATGGATACTCCCCAAAAGTGAGAATTACAACAGATTAGTTGGCGCTGTCAAGTGCACTGCAAAAAAGTGCATGCCCAGAGAATACCCAAAACTATCTCAAAACTGAAAACCATGATATAGCAGATGAGCTTCTACACAGCCTCAATAATGTGAGACAGAAAAAAATGGACTGAAACCGTAGAATCCCTACATTTCCAGACATCAAGCAGAAAAGCATGGTTGCTGCTTAGAAAACTAGGAAGCGGAATGTGCATACAAAGAGAAAAGACCGCTGTAAGCCTGAATTCAGTGGCCTTACACATAGTCGCGACCTCTAAAGCACCTATAGGTAAGGATCATACAATAAAAACAAAGTGCGACCTGAAATCGATAAAGGCGGAAGCCACAGAAACTGCACATGCACTTCCCTTTACAAGTAAAGACATCTCCCAGGCTCTTAAAAAGACTTGACATCCCGAAAGACCCCAGGATTTGACAACATCCACCCAGAGTTTCTTATAAATAGTGGCAAGTACACAAGAAAATGGATGGCAGATTTCTTTACAGACCTAATGCAAACAGGAAATATTCCTTCAGGAATTCAAACAATCAAAGATAATAGCCATATTAAAACCTGGCAAACCAGTAGATAATCCTAAAAGCTACAGGCCAATCTCCCTGCTATCTGCTATGTACAAGTTAATACTAGTGATGAGCGGCAGGGGCAATATTCTCTTGATTGCGAAAAATCGGCAATGTAAAATCCGCATAATGCAAATTTTTATCGTGAAATACAGGCATGGGTCACTTTGGCGACATTTTTCAAGCTGTGAGACTGGAGAAAATGGTTGGCATGGCAGAACATTACAATAGCTTTATATGCAGATAAAGTGCTCCAATATATTTGCGATTGCCCAAATTAGAATATTTTTTTTGCACAACGTGCAACTTCACATTTTAGCAGGTCTGACTACATATTACTAATTGGTGCACTTAGTATTGTTGTGAACTTGATATTGCTGCCTTCTCATTGGCCCACAAGCAAGAAGCAGGGAGGAATTGTGTGTTCAGATGAAAAAAAATTATGAACATTCGATATTATGAATATATAGCACTATATTCGAAATATTCACGAATTCTCGAAGTTGAGATATTTACAATTGAAAATCGCTATTCGAATATTCGCGCTCAACACTAGTTAATACTGAATTACACTTGAAAAGCATATTAATGTATAGTGTAAATGGTGGGGTAATCAACCAAGAGTCTCTGTGTTTTCTGATGTAACATTTATGTTATTGGCACTAAATGTATGGTTTATGTGCAAACTTATAATACTGCCATGTGCAAGAGCTAATAAAGACGTAGGCTTTTTTAAGTTGAGAGAATTCAAGAAGAAAGAAATCAGGATTTGTCTAAACCTGATTGATTCACATTATACAGGTGATCTGATGTGTTTAGGATTCTCCCAGTATATAAAGAAAGCAAAATGCAGCACACACAATCAGTGTCAGGCTGGGGTACCTAGGGCCATCCAGTAAAATTTATTTTAGGGGCCAACCATATGGATACATTCAAGTATAATAAATAATCTAACAAGTTTTTTTATATGAACATAGGCTGGTGGAGGTGCTGTACAGTGAATATATGTATGTAGTGAAGTAAGTCTAATGTGGTTATGTGCCACTTGTGCAGGGGGTGGGGGACTAGGGGCCCACCTTGCTCAGTGACCCACCAGGGAATTCCAATGTGCCCCTGTGGGACAGTCTGAGCCTGCACAAAGTAATTTTTCGGTGGCAATCCCTCCTTTAGAGATCGGTGACCAAGATCGGCCATACAAAAGTGTGAGAAAGAGGATGCACTCCAAAAATAATATGAAAAAGTAGATGTTTTATTCACCCATGTATCAGCAACGTTTCTACTCAATGGAGCATTTGTCAATATCCAGTATATATAAGCAAATTACGAGTTGCACTGCTGAAAAGATGTATATAGTTGTTATAGTGGTTCGCCAGCGGCTGCAGAGACAACCCAGCATCCAAACAAGTAGAAAAAGAAACTCCATGGCACTTAAAGTAGTACAAAAGTAGTTAAAAGTAGTTTTCTTTAATCACCTACTCAACGTTTAAGTCCGCTTACTGGGACTTTTCTCAAGCAGTACAAAGTATTAATTGTGCAGAGTGCATATACTGTATATAGCCCCACATAAGGTAACTGACATTAATGCATAATTAACAAAAACATGATTTTTTACTGGAATCCATTCATATATTTTAAATTTTAAAAACTAAAAAAATTGTTGTTCTCAAGCAATACAAAGTATTAGTGGTGTAGAGTGCATATATATAGTCCCCCATGGAATAATTGATATTAAACATGTTTCTCTTTACAATAATCCATTCACATGATTTAAATTGAAAAAACATCAAAATTGCTGTGCATAATTATACTGTATGTTATAGTGAATATACTGTATGTAAGACTATGACACTGTCATCAATAGTGCGCAATAGTGTTTTACCTTTTAAAACGGATAGTGAACAGCACTGAACAACTAGACCGCACACTGGAAAAAATGGTTATATCATTTAGGGAATGACAGTTTTCGCAATCAGTTCTTGACACACATTTAGAGAAGACAAAAGATGTGGACAGGTTGTCTTTACTGAGGGACAAAAAGAGAATCAGACAGCTTAACAGAATCCTTTTGGTCACAACATATACAGAGGATAGTTATGACATCAGACGGATTATTAACCCTGTCCTGACCGCCATACGGCTATATACATTGGTGGTCGGAATGTCAAAGATGGTGGCCGTTCCTGAGCAGAGCGGACGCCATAGCCATCATACAGCAGGCACCCACGGCTAATGTACGCCGTTAATGTACACCCTCATACAGCTATGTGTACAGAAAAATCAAAAAAGTTAAGTCTTTGGGAGGGCTGGGAGTAAAAAACGGAAATGGAAAAACTAAAAAATGGAAAATCGCCTAGTCATGAAAGGGTTAATTAAAAATGGCTCATGTTAAAAAGTGGGCATGACAAGATTGTGGAATTTAAAAATTTCCCTTTAAGGTCATACGATAGGCTCTTAAATTTGAGGGAAAAACTTGTAAAATCAGACATTGGCTATCAAAAGTAATCTATACAGAGTTTTTTGTTACCCCAGAAACTACGTTATCATTGTTTAAATTGCATAAACTGCAGGTATCTACAAAAGGATAATGCCTCTGTACATCCTTGAACTGTGCAGAAATACAAAATTAACTTTTATTTGACCTGTGACACAAAATGCCAGTCAGCTACCTCTAAGGCCAACAGAATTTTGTCTTGTATTAAAAGAGGTATGGACTCGCGGACAGGGATAATGGGGTAATATTGCAACTATAAAAAGCATTGCAATACCGGGTTTATGATCAAAATTTCATTTTATTCACGATACTTTTAAAAAAGGAATAAAGTCCACACATATAAAACAAATTATACATGATTGGTGATGATAAGAATACATAAAGGGGATTAGCCCTCGCAGGGGTAGTTATTAGAGATGGCCTATTCTCCGGCGAACAGTTCCCGGCAAACATAACTTGTTCGCGTCCGCCGCGGCGGGCGAACATATTCGATGTTCGCGTTCGCCCCTATACTTTATCATTGAGCAAACGTTGACCCTGTACCTCACAGTCAGCAGACACATTCCAGCCAATCAGCATACCCTCCCTCCCAGACCCTTCCACCTCCTATCTAAATGCAAGGACAGCATCCATCTTACATTCATTCTGAAGCTGCAGTAATAGTAATTGTAAATCGCAATGCGATTAATATAACCTGTATTATTCGCATTGCGATTACAACTTAGATCTGAGTTCCTAATGGTTGTATTGCTAGAATATATTAACGAAGATAACGAATATAGCACTATATTCTCAATCTTCGTTATATTCTAGCAATACAACCATTAGGAACTCAAATCTAAGTTGAATTTGCAATGCGATTAATATAAGCTGCATTAATGTGGAAAATGTGGAAACTGAAGCCAAGAAGAAGACTGAAAGTGACGGAGAAGATAATCTAGACGATTTGGAGAAGCATTTACGAGAGAAGGCTTTGCGTTCCATGAGAAAAGCGCAAGTTTCCCCTCAGTCCTAGTTCTGTTCACGTCTCATTTGCAAAGTGTAAATTGTATTTTGTGGTAGTCATGGTGGTAGTCATAGTCAACTGTCATATACAATCAAATAGAGGCATCAAATGGATTCGCAAAACGATTAATAATTGTAAGTATTATTCGCATCGCGCATGTTCGCGAACATTTGCGGAAATTTGCGTTCGCCGTTCGCGAATGGAAATTTTTTTGTTCGCGACATCACTATATAACACTTATTACATCCAAGTATTTAGTGGCAAGGATTGACATACAATATATAGTATATAGAGCTTGTGAAGCCCCATATAACTCCAATACCATGGTAGATATGGAGAACACTACACAAAAAGACCCAGTAAGAGAAAAGAAAGGTTCTCACTGAAAAAGTATACTGTAGCTGAATATACCTGATCCCTTGACAAAGCCAGTGAATATACATGATCCCTTGACAAAGCCAGTGCGGGCGAAACGCGCGTCGGGACGGGACGCAGGTGGTGTGACGTTTTAGATTACATCAGGTATATTCAGCTACAGTATACTTTTTCAGTGAGAACCTTTCTTTTCTCTTACTGGGTCTTTTGTGGAGTGTTCTCCATACCTACCATGGATATAAAAATATCCCATGATCCACCCCGTCAGGTGAACGCCATAAAAAAAAATTAAAACAGTGCCAAAACAGTAATTTTCTGGTCCCCTTGCCTCACAAAAAGTGATCAAAAAGGAGTAATTAGCCCAAAATGGTACCAAAAATATGCCAAAATAGCTATAGTTTGTCACCTTGCCTCACAAAAAGTGTAACACCAAGCGATCAAAAAGTCTTATGTACCCCAAAATGATACCAATGAAAACATCACCTCATCCCGCAAAAAATTAGCCCCCACATAAGACAATTACTCAAAAAATAAAAAACAATGGCGCCCGCAAACCAATCCATTAAAATCTGCACTGCAAAAGCCATTCTGAATCCTGCCATGTGACCCTACAGCAGTTTACCACCACATATGGGGTGTTGCCGTATTTACGAGAAAATGGGTAATAAATTATGGGGTGCTTTTTCTCCTGTTACCCCTTGTAAAAATGAAAAATTTGGGGCTAAACCAACATTTTATTGGAAGAAATCAAACTTTTCATTTTCACGGAAAAGTGTTTCCAAATTCCGCTTAGGCGGCCAAAGTGCTTAGTACGCCTCTTAATATATTCTTTAGGGGTCTGGTTTCCAAAATGGGGTCACTTTTTGAGGGTTTCCACACTAGGGGTATGTCAGGGTCTCTTCAAATACAAAATAGTGCTTAGAAACCATTCTAGTAAAATCTGGCGCTCCTTTACTTCTGACCACTGCCACCTGCCCATAGAGCAGTTTACCACCACATATGGGGTATTTCTGTAAACTGCAAAATCAGAGTTTATTTTGCTGTTAACCCTTACTGTGTTGCAAGAAAAATTCATTAACAAAAAAAATCTATCAAAAAAGTGAAATTTTTAAATTTCACCTCCATTTTCCTTTCATTCTTGCAGAACACCTCAAGGGTTATTAAAGCTTGCAACATCAGTTTTGAATAATTTCAGGGGTGCAGTTTCTAAAATGGGGTCATTTATAGGTGGTTTCCATTATATAAGCGCCTCAAAAACACTTTATAACTGAACTGATGCTTAAAAATTGGTTTAGGAAATTTTGTTGAAGATTTGAAAAATTGCTTCTAAAATTTAAAGCCTTCTAACATCCTCAAAAAATAAAATAACATTTACAAAATTATTCCAACAAAAACAGACATATGGGGAATGTTGATTGATAACTATTTTATAAGGCATTACTATCTGTCTTAAAAGTAGAGAAATTCTAATTTAGAAAATTGTGAATTTTTTCAATTTTATGGTGAATTTTGGATTATTCTATAAATAAGATAACATGCGGGTGCGTTGTGGGAAAGTGTGCGATTTTTCCGCACAAGTGCAAACTGTTTTAATGCGTTTTGCACGCACGTGAGAAAAATCGGCATGTTTGGTACCCAGACCCGAACCCGGACTTCATCACTAACCTGTGGTGATGTCACTGAGCTCATCAATCGTATTTAACCGATGGGCCCATGCTGGTTAGTGTTCAGATTATCTATGTTTTTACAGCTGTTTTTAATATACACAAACACTATTAATTAATGATGGTCATGCAAAATATGAATTGCACACTATTAATGACATTGTCACAGTCTTACATACAGTATATTCACTACAACGTACAGTATAATTATGCAAAGCAATTTTGATGTTTTTTCAATTTAAATCATGAGAATGGATTATTGTAAAGAAAAAAAAAACATGTTTAATATCAATTATTCCATGGGGTACTATATATATGCACTCTGCACCACTAATACTTTGTACTGCTTGAGAAAAGTCCCAGTAAGAGGACTTAAACGTTACATCAGTGATTAAAGAACATTACTCTTGAACTACTTAACTACTTTTGGGAGTTCCGTGGAGTGTATATGTATGTGTTTTTATACATATAAGGGCCCTTCCAGATGAGCGTGCGTCACGCCACGAGTCTGCAGTGCAGCTCCGGTATGACCTCCCAGCACTGAGTGGGTCACATAGCATTATATTGATTTATGATGCTATGTAACCCTTACAGTTCTGGAATGTATTAGATGACTCTGAAATAATGCTGCCAGTGTTATCCAATACATTCCAGAGCTGTAAGGGTTACATAGCATCATAAATCAATATAATGCTATGTGACCCCGTCAGTACTGGGAGGTCAGGCCGGGAGCTGCGGACTTGCAGCGTGACACACACTCGTCTGCAAGGGGCCTAAAACTACTGCATGCCTCCGTGATTTTTTCACTGGCTTACAGTACATTCAGTAAAAAATGTTGTTGGCAGAAAATGTGGACAGCACATCTGAGAAAAACAGAAACGTGGATGAAGCTTAATTGAGATTTCATCGTTCCATCAATGATTGTAAGCTTTCCTGGCCGACATGCACCAAAACAGGCCCAAACCATGATACTATCACTACCATGTTTCGCAGATGGGATGACGTTTTATGGAATGCAGTGTTTTCTCCAAACATAATGCTTTTCATTTCAACCAAAAAGTTCTATTTTTGTGTCATCCATCCACAAAACATTATTCCAATAGCTTTCTGGCTTGTTGGCTTGTCCAGATAATCTTTAGCAAACTGCAGATGGCAGTAATGTTCTTTTTGGAGATCACAGGCTTTCTCCTTGTAATCCTGCCATGATCCTAATGGTGGACACAGGAGCAGTAACTGTAGTGTGAGAAAGACCTTTAGTTTAGTGTTGGCGGACCACTGGGGAGGGTGATAATAGTCCTGATTTTTTTTCTATTTGTACACAATCTGTCTGACTGGGGATTGGTGGAGTAAAGGCTCATTAGAGGTGGTTTTGTAGCCTTTTCCCACCTGAAGAGCACCAACAACTCTTTTTCTAAGGTCCTCAGAAATCATTTTCTTTGTGACATGATACACTTCCACAAACGTGTTGTGAAGATCAGATGGAAAACAGATCACCCGCTCACACATGATTGTTATCTGATTGATTGGAGACACTTGACTCTAATTTCTCCTTCAAATTATCTATGATATTGGATCATTTTCATGAATAAATAAATTACCTAATATTTGTGTCTCATTTGTTTGATTTGGTTATCATTATCTACTTGAAAGACTTGTGTCATAAAATGTTCCATGTAATGTGTTGTGATTGTCCATATTGCCTCCTTTGCTGGCTTGATTCATTTTTCCATCACATTATACACTGCTTGTTTCCAGGGGTTACGACAACCCTGTAATCCAGCAGCAGTTGCCATACTTGCACACGCCACATTCCCAGCCACCAAAGAGGCCGGCGCTTTCTCCCGTAGTGCTGGATTTCAGGCTGGTTGTAACTCCAGAAAATAAGCAGTGTATTATGTAATCAGGGCCGTCTTTAACACGGGGCCAAAGTGGCAGCTGCCCCGGGCCCAGTTGTTCCCAGTTGACCACTGCAGACAATTTCAATTACATTGAGTGGCCGTCCACCCCAGATATAGGGTGACCACATTTCCTAACTGCCATTCAGGGACACTTTCACAAGTGCATTTCGTCAAACTTATACTTGAGACGGGCGGAGCTACGACACAGAACGGCAGTGCACGGCCGGAGATCGCTGGACTAAAAGTCCTGCATGTCTGACTTTTTAGTCCGGCGATCTTTGCCGTGCGCTGCCGTAATTTAGGGGTGTAGGGATGAGAGCAGCATTACAACTTGTGAGGAGGTTTATGGAAGTGATTGTATATATACTGACAGTACTAGCAGGGAGACAGTGAGACACTTATATAGTATATTGTCTCATGTGTATTACTGCTGGGAAAACCAAACTTTTCCCCAAAGCAGCAAAAACTTGGGAAAAATTCCCCCCCTTTCCTGGATAAGGCAGCGGCTGTGTTCACATAGTGTGAATTCACTGTGAATGTGAACACAGCCTTATCCAGGAAAGTTTGGTTTTCCCAGCAGTAATACACATGAGACAATATACTATATAAGTGTCTTACTGTCTCCTGCTAGTACTGTCTGTAGTATATACCGTAATACAATCACTTCCAAAAAACCACACACAAGTTGTAATGCTGCTCTCATCCTGATCTAAAAAAAAAAAAAAAACGTGACAAGTCTTGGCCAGCAAGGAGCAGCAAAGCATACATAAGCATAATATTCATTTCACAGGCGGAGTGGAGGGAGGACTCTGCTCTCTGACGTCATCAGCCGGCGACGGTCAGGTGGCGCCTTGCAAGTGACGTCACGCACGTTCACGTTGCGTCCAGGCCCGGCGGATCACCGGAGGTGAATCTCTGACTCGGAGTGGACTGTGTAAATGTGATGATGGATGCCTCAAGTCAGAGCTGCTGATTGCGGTCGGCGCCGCAGCCCTGAGGGGTCATTCCGGGACAGTGCATTGTCCCTGAATGAGGGTGACCGGGACCCGGGACAGACTCTCCAAATGCGGGACTGTCCCGGGCGATCCGGGACATGTGGTCACCCTACCCAGATATCAGGCTGTCAGCACAGGGAGGGTGCGAACTGTGAGAGTAAGAGCTGTGGGAGAAAGGGCCTTCCATGACATCATTACCATGTGACCAGCAACATAGCAATATTACTGGTCACATGGCTATGAGGTAATCAAAGGTCCTTTTCTTCTTCCAGGACTCTGTGTTGCTGCAGCCTGCAGGAGAAGGGTAGGTCACGTGGGTACAGGCACTGGCTGACTATCTGCAGAGGAGGAAGATCAGGAATGTAAATTCCAAGTAAATTCTCGCCCAGGGTCCAATCAATATTAAAGACAGCCCTGTACGTAATGGAAAAATGAATAAAGCCAACAAAGGAGGCAATATGGACAATCACAATACATTATGAAGTGCCTTGTATTAACTTTCTCTACATGATAAATGCCATTTGATGAAGTGAGAACTTCTAGAATTTGATATCTCAGTTCTGTGTCTCCTTCACTTCTTAATTGTTAAATGGCCTTAAATGGCTTTTCCCTCTTTATTAAGTGATGGCCAAGGCTAAGTGTACTCTAGGCCATCATTAACTGCCGGCAAGGGTTCAACACCCTGCATCCCCACCAATCAGCTTTTCGCATGTAACTCTGGTTCTGGAAGATGGCATTGGAATTAGACTGCAATATCAACCTTTTAATGGAGGATGCTCATTACTATCGTGCTGCTCCCATTTCGGTGTAGCCAGAGTAACACTCGAATAGCTGATCCATGGGGGTGCAGGCTATTAAACCCATGGCAATTACCACTAACCTGGGACAGGCCGACTCTCTGGTTCTTCTTCTAGGACAGGTAGTTATAGGTAGAGTTTGTGACGCCAGTGCCAATTAACAGTGGCACACCGTTTGTTGATAGTAGGAATAATTGAGGAACCACGTTGCAATAAAACAGAACTTGAACTTTACTGAAGCTTTGATAGTAATCATGCACATACATGGATGGAAGCGCCGTTCCTTAGAAGACGGTTGGTTTAGCAGGTTGTAAATTACAGTTCACATATGGCAGGTACTTACACAGCAAGGAGATTCACAGAGGGTAAAACACAGGACTGTTGCAGTACAGACGGCTTGCACTCTCTACCTGACTGATCCTGGACAGGGAAACTATGCTCCAAGGCCCAAATGCCCTATATCTGGCGTATATCCTTGGAATCGCAATTATCAAGTACCTCCTCTGGTATCTGTAGTACCTCTTGCTTTACTGAAACTCTGCTCTGCCTTTCCTCAGCTTCTTTAGGCTGGTTACAGTGATGATCCTGCTTTACTTTTCCCTTTTGTAGGTGCTGACTCAGGAGGGGAACCTTTTCCTTGGATCTGGAACCCGGGTACAGGGACTGCAATGCCCTCTCCTAATCTGCAGGCTCCAGGCCTGCACTGCCTTCACAGGCTCATGGCCTGGACTAGACTACACTTCCTTCACCTGACTGGGCCTATATATACTAGGGCTCCCTAGCTCCCTCTATTGACTTAGAGCTGGAATGACATCCCTAGCAGGCCTGCACATAGCAATATCACAGTAACAGGGAAGTACATAGCATCACACTACATTGAATTTTATGAATATGACTTATACCAACCTCCCCATAAAGGAGGGGAACGTACTGTCACGGGTATATGCGAACAACAGGAGTACAATCAGTGCACAAGCTACTTAGCGGACCCAAACTAGGGGAGCATAAAAGGTAACCCCTGTCAGACTCTAAGAGCTCTGCCTGTGCTGCTTATGCACATGCCCAGATCCTGATGGTGGGTCGAGGCATGCCCGCGTACCTAAGACTAAGTCACACCTGAAACCCCTATGATAAAGGGTGGTGGGGGCACGGCCACCGGCTCCCTGCTCAGTATACGGACGGAACCGGGGTCGCCTCGGATCCAGTCAGCAAATAAACAAAAACCAATAATGTCTGCAAACTTATCTGTAGGGGCTGCAGCAGCAGTGAAGACAGATCCAATCTCAGCAGACAATATCAGATGTTGCTTGCTTCAGCAAAACACACGTCCAGTGAATAGAGACCACAGCAGTGTAGATACTCCAGCGGCTGACACAACTCAAGATGAGAAATATAACCCGCAAGGTGAAACAGGAAGAGGGGTGATTTAAAGGAAGAGGAATCAATCAGAGAAGGAACAGCTGGGAAGAGGGAAAGGAGTGAAAATGAAAGTAAAGACCTCATCACAGGGGCGGAGAAACAGAGCTGTGAGAATTCCTCAAAACTCTGGTAGTGACACGTACGCACTCAAGTGACCCTTCTGTAGTGTCAGGCATCACAACTCCCGTACACTACACAATCAACTAGTGTTGGCCTATCCTAGTAAAGAATGGACAGCCCCTTTAAAGTTGTCTTTGTTTGATGGACTCAATGTGTCAAAAGAAACATCTCTATATACTTTCTTTGGATTGTCCTTACAAGGAAGCAGCATATTCATCCTGAAAACGACGTCCGAGTCAAAAAATAAATGTGTAACATACACATTTTTCTGTGTCCTGTGAACCTGCTGTACGCCATGTTTTAACTGTGGTGCAAGCCACAGTGGGGTCCAGTACTGACCCTAGACTGTCTTTACAGAAACGTCAGGGTGTTTGCCCTGAAAAAGGCACACAGTGAAACCAAAATATCTGTGGTTCAGTCTGTAAAAACCAAGAGTATCAGTTCATCCTGCTTTGTGAAGCATCACAAAAAAATGGCTGCCTCCCCGATTCGGCAGCTTATTATATAGGAGGTCATTTATGAAACAGAAATATGCCAATATTAGGCGTATTTCAGGCGCAAAAGTCCTTTGCATCACAATCTGTGACTTTTCCCCGCTCACGCCAGGTCTAAAAAAGTGGCCATATTTTAGGCGGGGAAATGGACGTACTAGCAGGCCCGTCTCATTTACCATTTTCTACGCCTGTTTTAGGCATAGAAAATGGAAAGGAAGCTGTCTTACATTTAGAAGCAGCGGTGGATCCTCCGAAGTTATGTAGGGGCAGGCGCCTATCCACCACCAGTACAGGGCCCTATTAAGACCCGTGGCTAAAATGCTAGGTCTTCAGCTCTAGACAGTGGGCACCTGAAGTTGTTTATGTCTTTCATGGCTGTGCCCCTGAGCATTCTTTCACCCATGTCCAGCTACACGACAGCTACTGTATAAAAGACTCTCTTATGAGCATAGAGGCGCCTGTACAGCTGTCGTGTAATTGGAGAGGGGTGGGAGTATGCTTAGTCATGGAGAGGAGAGGCTACTCAGAGGTGACTGTACAGAAGAACATTCTTAAGAACCAATTAAGGGGTTTCTGGACAACTAGAACCCTCCCCCCTCAATTGCATCATTGATACACATATTATCTTTGGGCCGTGGTCTCTGTCATAATGATTCATACAGTGCTTTATTGTCTCCTTTTTTTAAAATTTGTCATCTTTATACTTTCCTATTCTTGAAAATAACATATATGGCATTATTTTACTAGTTCAACATAGTTATTTTTATTTTTTTGCCCAACTTTTCACTAAGTTTACTTAGTTTACTAAGTTTACAGCAACTTTCTTTCTCTTGTGGTTTTTCATTTGCAGTCAGACACAGCTGGATTTTGTATGATCTCCTCATTACTTTATATCTATGTGTATCTTGCACAATAATATGTTCCAGAGTCTGCAGCCTCCATGTTATTCATCTGGAGATAGACCTGCTTCTTGGAGTTGTCTTTTCTGATGGTCGTTCTGCTCTTCAGTGAATCAGCATAAGCAGTACCACCACCAGCCCATATTACTCCAATCCATTCCAGTCCTTTCCCAGGAGCCTGTCTGATCCAGCTTACAGAATAGCTGGTTAACTCAAACCCAGACACTGTACAGGTCAGATCAAGTTTCTGTGAAGGTTTCACAAGTCCTGGACCTGACTCCTGGAGTGTCTGACAGAGGACACCTGTGATACAAAGAACGGAATAAGACAAATATGGTTTATAATCGGTTACAATTAATATTAGTAATGTAATACAGACTGATTCTAGATCTTACTTATTGGGGAAAACACCACGAAAAAAACCATAAAATCCATTTTTATTGAGCTTATTTAGATAAAGCAGAGATAACTTGTCCAAACCTTTATATGCTGGAGTCTTGTATATTTGCATAGTAGCCTCCACCTCTGGTTCCAGTGCTTAATAGAGGAGGATATATATCACGAATGTCAGAACATTTTATTTTTTAACTTAAATGGATATTATATGAGAACCCCACTGGTTTCAGTATAGTCATCAGAGATGTGTCCTCTAATGAACCATTTTACTTATGTGTCACATGAATAGGACAGTTTTATAGTCACTGGATGCAAACAATTAAAGATCTTATTGAATAACTGGAGAGACCATTAGAATTACGAGGAAATGATACAGACAGTAAATTGTAAAACTTTTTATTATACTGTATATTTTTTAATTGTCCCCTCTCCATAATGGTCATTTTGAAATACTGTATTTTTCGCCCCGTAAGAAGCTCTCCCCCCCCATGTCATGTCAGTCAGTGCATCTTATGGTGCTTCCATTATAGAAGTACCTATTAGTACAGGAGGACTGGGGATTGGTGAATGCAGTGCTCCCCAGGCTCTGTATTTACCGCCTCCTGGCCTTCCTTGGCCTCTAGCTTTGCTGTAACTGCACACATTGTAAGGAAGTCGACACGTTCTGTGACCTCATGGTGTGTTGCGTCGGGTCACAGCACAGCATGCGACAGGAAGAACAAGTATAACATGGATGTCAGGAGCAGTGGCGGCGTCTGGAGCAGGAGAGTAGTTTTTTTTTTTTTTTTTGCTGCTCTGAGCATGGGGGTCTGATCTGATGTCTGCCTGGGGTATCATTCACATTGTGGGTCTGAAGGGGGGATATTTTTCACATTAGGGTCAGATCTGAGGCCTTATTGGGGATCTGAGCTGGGGTCTGATTGGGGGTCTTATTAACATTGGGGTCTGAGTTGACATTGGGGTTCTGTTTGGGGCTCTAAGTCTGATTAACACTGGGTTTCTGATTGGGGGTCTGAGCTGAGGTCTAAATAAAAATATTTTTTTCTTATTTTCCTCCTCTTAAACCTAGTTGCGTCTTATGGGCAGGTGGTACATCTGTAAGCCCAGTAGGAGTAAGTGCATGGAGGATGGGAGTGGTAGTGGCTCTGGAAATAATAATTGTACATAGTGGCAATCCTAACTTCTATGATCCCTAGGGATGCACAGTGGCAGGAGGGCTCATCCTTTCTTCCTTCAGGGCACACTGTGATGTTGGGGCTTCTGCTTGGTGGTAGTTTGCATGCTCTTGGTGTCAGGTGTTTTGTCAGGGTGCATGGCAGGAGATGCAGTAGGTGCATTGGCCGGCATATGGTGCTGGAGTCAGGAACCTGTTGTTTTAAATGAACAAGTCTCTCTTTACTAGAGTGGAACTAAAGTAGAGAATGGGAGAAGTAGTGCATTCAACTGTCTCAAGGCACAGTTCCAAATAGTTCCCAGGGCAAAATCTCCACAGCAGCAATGCACAGATACTTAAAGGGGTTGTCCAAGTTATATTTATTAATGACTTATCCTCAGGATAGGTCATCAATATCAGATCGGCGGGGGTCCGACACCCGGCACCCCGCCGATCAGCTGTTTGAAGAGAAGGCGAGCGCCGTGCCAGCGCTGCCTCCTTGTCATTGTTTACATGCTGGCCGTTGCATCTGCAGCGGTGAGCAGGTGTAATTACACCCAAGCCGTTCTATTCATTTCAATGGGACGGCTCGTTCCTATACAAGTGTATACTACAGAGCCGTCCCATTGAAATGAATGGAACGGCTAGGTGTAATACACCTGCTCACCGCTGCAGATGCAACGGCAGTATGAACAATGAAGAGGAGGCAGCGCTGGCACGGCGCTGCCTTCTCTTCAAACAGCTGATCGGCGAGGGTGCCGGGTGTCGGACCCCGCCGATCTGATATTGATGACCTATCCTGAGGATAGGTCATCAATAAATATAACTTGGATAACCCCAGTTGAGGTAGCCGCGGCACAAGTGAGGATCGCGCATGCGCGATCAACTCACAGCCGCACGAGGACTGTAATGCAGAGAGGTGGGAGCGAGGCCAAGGCTGATGACGTTCCGCTGACATGGCTTAGTCACTCCGACAAGCAGAGAGCTCCATGTCAGCGTGAACGTCACAGCTGATGACGTGGGCGGTCACATGACTGTTTAGTGTAGCAGAGAAACGGCGCAAGATAGGTACAGTAAGTGATTTAGGAAAACTAAGGTATAGGAAAAATAAAGCCATATAGATAAGGTTAAGTTAACTCGAATAACCCCTTTAATAGTAATGATGGGGGTTATAGTAGTCATTCCTTCTATCTTTCTCTCTCTGCAGAATCTAAGCCATGCAATTGTAGTTCTTGCAAACTTGTCTATAATTCCCAAACTGAGGGACACAGGATTAAGTTACGACTGGCCAAGATTGTCAAAGAGTGAGCAGAAATGAGACATTATAGGAAGTGGGGAAGAGCAACAATGACATTGCAAACCAAGGAGACAGAGCTTCAAGTGCAAGGGGAAGGTACTGGCAGCAACAGTATAGGGGGGCTTGGGCTCTTTGAAAGATTGGTAACGCCCAGTTGGGCACGTTGTGCCTCATTTGCATATCAAACAACCTGTAATTTCTGTGGATCAGAAATGGTAATAAAGCTAGCAATGGTATGGTTACATTTTTTGCACACAACAGTATCTTAGCAATGGTTAGAGAGGATATAAATATAGGTAAGTGACAGACTCCTTTAAAGGGAATTTCTCAGCCCTGAAACACTCCCAAACTAGAGTAGAGTATAATGCAAGGCTACTTTCACATCTGCATTTTTAATTCAGGTTTTGAGATCCGGCAGAGGATCTCATAACCTGAATTGAACGGATACGTTTTGTCCCCATTCATTGTCAATGGGGATAAAACTGATCAGGATGCATAAGTATGCATTAGTTCAGTTGCGTTTTGGGGCTGGACACAAAAACGTCAACAGGACTATTTTTTCCTGTCATGTATAATGGAACCACACAGAACCGTTATGTGCCCCCATAGACAAGTATTAGGGTTCTTTCACACTTGCGTTGTTGGATTCCGGCAGGCAGTTGTCAGAACTGCCTGCCGGATCCGGAAATCCATATCCAAACAGATAGCATTTACATCCAGATGTGGATCCTGTTGACAAACGCATTGAAACACTGGATCCGTCTCTCCTGTGTCATCCGGAAAAACGGATCTGGTATTTTTTTCCCCCCTTTTTTAAAGTGACGCCGAGTCCAGTTATGTAATTTTATCTTCATACTGATTTGCATACCTGCTCTGTGCTCCTCCAAACTAGCTATAAAGGTATGTGTGTAGTGTATTGAGTGTGTCAATGTGGGTGGGGGTTCTCTGAATCAATTCTTGGCAGAAGCGACAAACCCTTCTGCATACCTCACAAGCTCCTGGCAAGACAAGAAGAAGAGAGAAAAATGTAAAACTCCCCTTTCATGTTAGAGACTTAATTAGAGGGTGTTACATAAAAAAATATAAAAACAATGCAGAAAATGGGATACAAATTGATAACAAAAAGTATACCTTATAAATTAATGCCTTAAAATGGTATCAGCAAAAGCTATAACCCTCATACAACTTTATCAATGAAAAAAAACAGTTATGACTTTCAGAAATGGAGACACAAAGATAAATGACTATTAAATAAAAGTGTTTTTATTAAAAAATAATAACATATATAAAAACTACAGTATCTATTTGTTATTTCCATAATGAAGAAGACCACAAGAATAAAGATAACACATTACTTAAAGCAAACAGTGAACCCTTTAAACAGAGACGTAGACAGATCTCATAAGGCCGCATAGTAAAATGTATTTATTATAACCACCCCCAACCAGTTTCCCAGTATACAGTTGTGTTCAAAATTATTCAACCCCCACTGAAATTGAGTGTTTTGGCCAGTTTGACATTGATTTTGATCATTTCAGTCATCTTGTTTACAATTAAATCAAAGAGGCACTTGTAAGTCAGACAAATATAACATAACATTTATAATGAAATAACCACAAATGTCTTTTCTGTGCTCACATCATTATCAGTTTTATTCAACCCCCAAGTGACATTCAATCTTAGTACTTAGTACAACATCCTTTTCCAGTTAGAACAGCTTTTAAACGTGAAGCATAGCTTGACACAAGTGTCTTGCAGCGATCTACGGGTATCTTCGCCCAATCTTCATGGGCAAAAGCCTCCAGTTTAGTCACATTCTTAGGCTTGCGTGCCGCAACTGCTTTCTTTAAGTCCTACCAGAGGTTCTCAATCGGATTTAAGTCTGGTGACTGTGATGGCCACTTCAAAACGTTCCAGCCTTTAATCTGCAACCATGCTCTAGTGGACTTGGAGGTATGCTTGGGATCATTGTCCTGTTGAAAGGTCCAACGTCTCCCAAGCCTCAGGTTTGTGACGGACTGCATCACATTTTCATCCAATATCTCCTGGTACTGAAGAGAATTCATGGTACCTTGCACACGCTGAAGCTTCCCTGTACCTGTAGAAGCAAAACAGCCCCAAAGCATGATTGACCCCCCGCCATGCTTCACAGTAGGTGTAGGTGTTCTTTTCTTCATAGGCCTTGTTCTTCCTCCTCCAAACATAGCGTTGATCCATGGGCCCAAACAGTTCTAATTTTGTTTCATCAGTCCACAGAACACTATCCCAAAACTTTTGTGGTATGTCCACATGACTTTTGGCATACTGCAGTCGACTCTTCTTATTCTTTGGAGACAGCAAGGGGTGCGCCTGGGAGTTCTGGCATGGAGGCCTTCATTACGCAGTGTGCGCCTTATTGTCTGAGCTGAAACTTCAGTACCTGCATCTGACAAATATTTTTCAGTTCCTCAGCAGTCACACGGGACTTTTCTCCACTTTGCACTTCAGGTAGCGCACAGCAGTCGAAGTCAGCATCTTCTTTCTGCCACGACCAGGTAGCGTTTCAACAGTGCCCTTTGCCTTGAATTTGCGAATGATGCTTCCTATGGTGTCTCTTGGTATGTTTAACATCTTTGCAATCTTCTTATAGCCATTGCCCTTCCTGTGAATAGAAATCACCTCTTCTCTTGTCTTCCTGGACCATTCTCTTGACTTCACCATGTTTGTAAACACACCAGTAAATGTCTAGAAGGAGCTGAGTATGACAATCATTTTATATCTGCCTAATTGGTGCTTATTATGCTTGACTGCTGCTCCTTGACATCCACAGATGTTTTCAATACCTGATCGAAAACACTTGAATGAACCTCTGTTCTTAAGAGTGGTAGTCTTTAAGGGGTTGAATAATTGTGTCAATGAAGAAATCACAAAAAAAACATTTAATACTGTATTACAAAAACAATTGATGTAATTTTAGTTGCATTTGGTTCTTTAAAAAGTCCTTGTAAGATTTCATTCTGAACACAATTACAAATGTACACTAAATTCCCTAAAACCCTTTACAGCATTGGGGGTTGAATAATTTTGAACACAACTGTATGTGTGTCAAACACTCGTAGGTAGCACAGAATGAATGGTGCCACTCACTAGATTTTTGATGAATTGGCAATTTTTGTATTAAGTGAAAGAAATTTCGAATTAAAAAATTGTAATAGAAAAGGCACCCTTCCCCTCACTCATTATATCTGACTTCTATACACATGGACAAAATTGTTGGTACTCTTCCGTTAAAAGAAAAACTCACAATAGTCACTGAAAAAACTTGAAACTGACGAAATTAATAATCAATAAAATTTTACTGAAAATCAGCTAATGGAAACTATACATTGCTTTTGAAATGTTCTTCAACAGAATCATAAAAAATAAAAAATAAACTAATGAAACTGGCTTGTACAAGAATGATGGTACTCCTAGAAAAGATTAATATGACCATAGGACCACGTTATACTAGGGTAATTAGCATTACAGATAATCAGTCAGTCTGCCTACTGTATTTATAGGGTGAAAAATAGTCACTGTGCTGTTTAGTATCATGGTGTGTACCAAACTAAACATGGACCAAAGAAAGCTAAGGAGAGAGTTGTCTCAGTAGATTTCAGTTAATTTTTATGAATTTATTATTTTTGTCAGTTTCAAGTTATTTCAGTGACCATTGTGGTTTGTTTCTTTCTTTGACGGAAGAGTTCCAACAATTTTGTTCATGTGTAAGGCCTCTTTCACACTTCCTTTCCGTCCTAGAGTTCCGTCCTCGGGGCTCTAGGACGGAAAGAAACTGATCAGGATTATCCTAATGCATTCTGAATGGAGAAAAATTCTTCAGGATGCATCAGGATGTCTTCAGTTCAGTACCCAAACTTTTTTTGGTCGCAGCAAAATCCGAAGCATGCTGCGGATTTTCCTCCGGCCAAAAATCCTGAAGGCATGCCGCAAGGACGGATCCGGAATTAATGCCTATTGAAAAGCATTAATCCGGATCCGACTTTAAGCTAAACGTCGTTTCGGCGCCTCGCCGGATCCGACGTTTAGCTTTCTGAATGGTAACCATGGCAGCCAGGACACTACTAAAGTCCCGGCTGCCATGGAAAAGTAGTGGGGAGCAGTAGAGAAGCTACTTACCATCCGTGCGGCTCCCGGGGCACTCCACAATGACGTCACAGCGCCCCTACGGCGCATGGATCACACTGGATAACACTGAAAGCATTTTGAAGACTGATTAGTCTTCAAATGCTTTCAGGTGTGTTGCGTTGTGACGGATCCGGCGGGCATTTCCAGCGATGGAAGTGCACGCTGGATCCTTACAACGCTAGTGTGAAAGAGGCCTAAATCAGAAAAAGTGGAACAACAGATTTAGAAATATCGCGCTCATGCAGAACACCATATTTCTCAATGTATTTACACCACACGTTGATGAATATCCTGCTTTCCTTCATATAGTTTATTAAAAAACTGTCTGCCTTCAGTAGCCACTAAGAGGAGGTCAGGGCACAGGAAGTTGCAGTGGAAGTGGAAGTTGTACATAATCTCTTTGCACTTAACCTGGTGGCGGCTGATGGAAAGGGCAATAAATCTATGTTGGAAACAGGAGAAGCAGGTCAGCGCCAAGCTCCAATCGTCCCTGACTTGGTCTGCTTCTATGTTAGGAATGCCATTGCGCAAAAAGAAATAAAAAACAATTGGCAAACACTGTACTTTTTTAAATAAAATATGCAAACCATAAAATGGACTGTGATTCAGATAGGCTCAATTGGGATTTTCTCACTGCCACCCTTGTCAAATTCGGCCTTCCAGACAGTTTTATTCGGAAAATTCTTTCTCTATACACGACTCCATCAGCCAAGATCTTAGTTAATGGAACAACTTCACAAGGCTTTGATATTAGGAACGGTACTAGACAAGGATGCCCCCTTTCCCCACTATTATTTATCATATCCTTAGAACCCCTGCTTGCCAGGATTAGACAAAATGATAATATAGCCGGTCTTAAAACGCACAGATTAGCTCATAAAACAGCTGCGTATGCAGATGACATCCTGTTCTTTATTACCAAACCTCACGACTCCATCCCAGCCATTCTCGCTGAATTAGAACTATTTAGCACTATGTCATTTTTTAAAATCAATCCCTCCAAATCCATACTCTATAACATGAACATTGACAAACACTCATGGGAAAAAATTAAATCCCTTAGCAGCCTCAAATCATCCACCTCTTGTTTCAAATACCTAGGAATCAATATATCAAATAACTTAGCGGATTTATACCGTTTGAACTTCAATCCGCTAATACACAAAATTAAGTCAGATTTGGCGGAATGGACTGACCTTTTTGTCTCTTGGTTTGGCCGAATTAATCTTATAAAGATGATCACCCTTCCCAGGATTCTGTACTTTCTCCAAGGCATCCCTATAGCACTACCTAGAAGCTTCTTCGTAGCAGTCAAGAAAGCTGTCCTTTCCTTCATTTGGAAGAAGGGTCAGAACAGGATAGCGTTTACCACACTGACCCGACCAAAACATAAAGGTGGTTTGGGATTGCCAGACTTTGGGAAATACAGCTTAGCGGCAACTTTAACTAGAGTTAAAGAATGGACTGTACACCCACCTAGGAAACTTTGGGTGGATTTAGAGGAGGCGTGCGCACCGTGTCCGCTGAATTTTCTGATCTGGAAAACCAAAAGCAATAAGCATATGTACAATAGAATAGATAATCCCTACACGAAACATGCATTACATGTTTGGCAAACTGTAATTAAAAAACATGCTGTCCCATTTCCTAATCGATTAAATCTCCCTATACTTTCTGTAATTCCGAATAATCTTAGATCTGTCAGACAAAGGATTATTGCCCATCCGGACGGATATACGCTTCCCCTGAAAATCCTTTACTCAGCTCTGACCCCGTTGGAACACTCCAAATATTTGGAGAATAGTTCTCTCCCTCAGTTCTCAAAAACAGAGTATGGTCAGATCTGGAAATTCCTAACAGCTCCAACCTCACAACTCACTATTCATGATAGTGACCATGACCTCACCAAACTCATGTCAACACGCACCCATCTTTGCCATAGTATATCAAGGCTTTATTTGATCATCAACGAAACCACCTCTCCCCCTCCATATCTCACCAGATGGACCACCGAATTACGCAGGCCCTTTAATGAACAGGAATCCATGCTGGTCCTGCAATCTTCTATTCCCAAACTAACCTCCTCAAGACTCCAAGAGTCTCACTATAAACTGATAACTAGGTGGTACAGGACTCCGGTCATCTTGAATAAAATCAATCCAGAGATACCTGTACACTGTTGGAGATGTGGTGGCGGGACCGGTTCCCTTAGTCATATCTGGTTCTCTTGTCCCAAAATCTCTCCGTTATGGAAGAAATTTAATCTAATTGTATCTGAAATATATGGAACAGACATAGCGGTAGATGAGGATCTAGTCTTATTAGGCCTCTATGGCAGAACACATGGCATTCTTAAAGACCGATTGTTCCTCACCCTCCTCACTTCCCTCAAGGTCTTAATACCCAAACACTGGATGGACACTGATACTCCGTCCATACAGGAATGGCTCGCGGAAGTCATGCTCATCAGTCGATTCGAAAAATTAAAATGGACAATTAATGGTGGCCCTCTCAAGTACTCCAGGATCTGGTCAAAGTGGAATGACTACGCATTGACCAATAGAATCTCTACTTATTTTGACTGATAACATTTAATTTCTGATCCTGTTATTTTATCCTCTTCAGGAATCTTCCCTTCTTTTACTATATAGGTGACAGTTATTATTGTTCTTCCCGTTTTACCCTACCCTTCCTCCCCCCTTTCACTCCTTCCTTCCTCCTCCCCTCCCTCCTTCCTCCCCTACCCTCCCTTCCTCCCTCCCTCACCCCACCCTTTCGCCATTAAACGGTTTTTATTATTGACCGCCTTGGCGGCTTTGTTTGCCTTATCTGCAAGATTACTTGATGTGCTGTTTTGTTTGCTATATACATTGGTGGTATTTATAACTGGTTATACTGTGTATGTGCCCTTCTATTTAGCAGTTTCCTATTCTTATTGATTTGGGAACTTAGAAAATCCTAAGCTACTATCTTAGATTGATTTATGTATTATTTACGCATTATAATCCATGTAATGGCGATTTAATCTGTTCTTTTGTAATGCTATTACAATGTTTTGTATTATTTGTATATTTCAATAAAACCAAATTTACAAGAATCTTTCTCTATTTTTTCTTCTTCCTGGCAGCAATCACTGGGATCCTCTGAATACAAAGCAAGTGGTTGAGACTCCAGGTATTCATATTCTACAGAGCTCCTGCCTTCTTCCCACTGACAGTGCCGGCATTAGGGGGGGCCCTCATCGTCTAATGGGCCCCCTGTTTCAGTGCTGCTGTTTAGCTGAACGTCCGTGGAAGCAAACGGGTGGACAGCTGAAAAACAGCACTTTAAAATGCAGTATAAGGTCCCCTTCCTGTACATATAAGACAAATCATTACCCTAGTGCTGGCAGATTCGGGCACCAGCAGCATTCTTCTACTGGAGCTGTAGGACCTGTGATGACATCAAGTGCAGGAGGCAGAGCTCAGTAGTGCAAATGAGAGATGATGAAGGACCTGCAACGATGTCACATGCTGGAGGCGGAGCTCACCAGAGAAGAGGGGATGAAGGACCTGTGATGACCTCACCATCATGTGATCAGAACAGGAGGTGGTGCGCAGCAGTGAAGTAATGAAAAAGACCAGTGATGAAAGCATGGGAAGCAGTGAAGAAGGATGGAGTCAATGTAAGAGCCAGGGAAATGCTGGGAGTTGTAGTCCTCTCCTCTTATACCTCCTGTTGTTATGTAATATCAGAGTACATTGCAAGAGGATGTATAAGACGAGAGGACTACAACTCCCAGCATGTCCTGGCCAATATTATGTACTATTAGAGTACATTACAACAGCCTGGACCTGCTGGGAGTTGTAGTCCTCTCCTCTTATACCTTCTCCTGTAATATCCTCTGATATTGCACAATAATTGCTGGACAACATGGGAGTTGTAGGCCTCTCCTCTTATTATTAAATATTAGAGTACATTACAAGAGATTAAAATACAACATTACAATAGCCTGGACATGCTGGGAGTAGTAGTCCTCTCCTCATGCCTACTCTTGTAATGTCCTCTGATATTACATAATAATGGCCTTGGACATGCGGTGAATTGTAGTCCCATCTTCTTATACCTCATGTAATGTACTCTTATATTACATAATAATGTTTTAGACATGCTGGAAGTTGTAGTCTTCTCCTGTTATGCCTCCTGCTGTAATGTGCTTTGAATTAGGGCCGGGAAGGTGGATAGGCATAGGTAGTCGTCCGCCTAGGACAACACCTCGCTACCCATAAAAGGGAGCCCACTCATGGCCACATGTGTGGTCATTCAACCTCACAAGCCTTAGGCTGCTAGGCCTAAAGCCTGGGAGGCATTAGAACAGCACAAGAAGCTGCAATCACATCAACGCAACCTCCTGCACTGGGTCTCGCGTGATCACGTCATCACATGAGCTATAACTGCAGGGGGCATTATGGTGATATTATTATTACTAGGGGTACTATAGGGATGTTAGTATTATTTGATACAATATGGAGGACATTGCCACTTATAGGGGCACTCTTGGGGAATATTATCACTATTGGGGTCACCATTAATAATGAGGGCAGTCTGGGTGTAAAGTATAGTACAGTGTTTGTTGGCATGGGGGGGAGCATAGCTAGGAAAGTATTAAGAGTAGCTTCAGGATGACAGTGTCCTGCATAAATTTGGATGGCTGATCTGTGGTCTGTATAAATTTGGGGGCTGATTTGCAAAATCTGTAACAGTTCCCATCTACCATGTGCCATATAGTAATGCTGGTGTCTTCTTATGTGGCAAAGAGGGCTGCACACCTCTGACCAAAAACATCTGCCCGTGATGGTCTGGACCAAATGGAGAAGAAAAGAAAGAGTGAAGAACTGAAATACATTGGAACCAAGCTGCACCCCTTCTCCTGGACCATAAAACATTGGGGGCACCTGTTTCAGTAGAAATTGAGAAGCTGTTTCCTGCATTTTGGGTACTGTGTCGAGTCAGGGACTGGTGTATTACCGTTTTTCATCTGTCCCTTCCTGGCATCAAATGCACCTCAATTATTAAGTGTCACAAACCTCTTAATAACTGTGGCTCATCTGAGAAGGGAGCTGGTATAGATTTCTGTTACAATCTATGTTTTCTGGCTCATTGCATAAATGTGATGGGCTGGCAGCTCAGATTTTTAAAAAGGGGAGATCTGTGGTCAAAAAAACCCTTATGAGCAAGTATGAGGTGCACTAAACTTCATGACTTTTTGAAGCCGTTTTTTGGGCATAAAGGGTACAATAAATGTCTTTCGATGTCACTAGTTTATTATGCCCTCAAACAGTGCATCATACAACTGGTAATACTGTATATCAAAAGAGTTTTACAATCATTTTCTATTCTGTTCATTTTATTTCCTAGATGGCCTTCAGAATTTTTATCGTAAGTCGAGGATTGTGCTGCCACCTGCTGTCATGATAAGTGGTAACAAAAAATGTTTTTGGTACAAGTATAAAGTAGTTTTTATGAGTGCGCATCTCTAGCACAGTAATAGATGGCAGTGTCCTCAGTCTTCACATTGTCCATTTGTAGATATACCATATTATTACTGTAGTCAGTGGAGATTGTGAATCGTCCTTTAATAGCATCAGCCTAGTGTATGGTTCCTGAGTGTATTCTGCACAACCACTGTAATCCTCCTCCAGGAGCCTGTCTAACCCAGTGCATATAATGGAGAATCCGGACCCTTTACATGAGAGTTTGTGAGACCCTCCAGGCTTCACCACCTGATGACTGGGTAAGACTAGTATCAAAACAGACATCTGAAAAAAACATAGGATAAATTATGCTGCTTAAAACATAACTTTAATAGTAATTTATCAACATATTGTCATTTATAATATTCTGTGGTTAATATTACCAGAGAAAAAGAGAACTGATATGAACAGGACCAGAGAAGTTTCCTTTGCTTCATGTGTTGGTTCTTACCTCTACTATCCTGTTTGAAACCATCCCTGCTCTGCCACTGTAAGCACCATGCACCTGCACTGTAGCGGCCAGAAGGGGGAGCTCTGTGTCTGTCTCTGGCTGTGAATAGGGAGGCTCAAGGCTGGCCGCTACAGTGCAAGTGCGTGGTGCTTACAGTGGCAGAGCTCTGTGTCTGTCTATGGCTGTGAATAGGGAGGCTCACAGCTCTTAGAGCGTGTCTCCCTGCAACTTCCAACTAGCTTGGCTGAAACAGGAGCACGGCTCCTGCTGTCCACTGATGCCTGCCTTCTTAGTCTAGCCTGAAGATCAGCCATGGATAAGGAACCAGTGACAATGCTGGGCAGTGTTTGATATTACTGGGGGTTGTGTGTAGTGTTGAGCTAACAGTTCGAGCATAGTTTGGGTTCGTACCGAATTTTGGGGTGTTCGGGACACGGACCCGGACCCGAACATTTTCGAAAAAGTTCGGGTTCAGGTCCGTTGTTCGGCGATTTCTTCCCGCTTTCTGAAGGGCTGCATAGCAGCCAATCAGCTAGCGTTTTACTGCTTGCCCTAAGAAGCTATCACAGCAAAGTTTTTTTTTCAGGGGCTTGGCTGTGCTTATTGTCACCCCTAGAAACTCAGGATAGAAATGTCTATATTTTATTAAGGGGTTAAATTCAATTGCCAAAATAGCAATCCCCTAAATCTGGTGTCCCAGCAGTGGCTGGCAAAGTATAATAGTGTCCGGCAAAGGATATATTTTGTTCTGGGGTGAAATTCAATAGCCAAAATAGCAATACTGTAAATCAGTGGTTTCAGCTGTGGCTGGCCAAGTTTAATAGTGTCCTGCAAAGGATATATTTTGTTCTGGGGTGAAATTCAATTGCCAAAATAGCAATAACATAAATCAGTGGTTTCAGCTGTGGCTGGCCAAGTTTCATAGTGTCCGGCAAAGGATATATTTTTTTCTGGGGTGAAATTCAATTACCAAAATAGCAATACCATAAATCAGTGGTTTCAGCTGTGGCTGGCCAAGTTTAATAGTGTCCGGCAAAGAATATATTTTGTTCTAGGATGAAATTCAATTGCCAAAATAGCAATACCCTGAATCTGGTGTCCCAGCTGTGGCTAGCCAAGTGTAATACTGTCTGCTGTTTGGCAAAGGATAGATCATTTTCTGGGGTGAAATTTAATTACCGAAATAGCAATCCCCTAAATCTGGTGTCCCAAAGTATAATAGTGTCCGCTAAAACATATATTTTGTTCTGGGGTGAAATTCAATAGCCAAAATAGCAATACTGTAAATCAGTGGTTTCAGCTGTGGCTGGCCAAGTTTAATAGTGTCCTGCAAAGGATATATTTTGTTCTGGGGTGAAATTCAATTGCCAAAATAGCAATACCATAAATCAGTGGTTTCAGCTGTGGCTGGCCAAGTTTAAAAGAGTCCTGCAAAGGATATATTTTGTTCTGGGGTGAAATTCAATTGCCAAAATAGTAATACCATAAATCAGTGGTTTCAGCTGTGGCTGGCCAAGTTTAATATTGTCCGGCAAAGGATAGATTTTGTTCTGGGGTGAAATTCACTTGCCAATATAGCAATACCCTGAATCTGGTGTTAATCAGTACGTAAAAGGGTATATTACACTCAAGGTGTATATACAAGTGCTGAGAGGGTCATCCTCAATAACTTCACACGCTACCGTGCATCTCCCATTGTATTTCTGTCCGTTAAAGGGTATATTACACAAAGTGTTAAAATACAATTGCTGAAGGCATAATCCTACATATTTTTTCACACGCTACTGTGCATCTCCAAGTGTAAATCTGTCCATAAAAGGATACGTTTCATCCAGGGCCTAAATACTAGCCCTACAATTGATATTCCCCTAAATCAGTGGTTACTGCTGTGCCTGGATTAGTGTAATACGGTACATAAATAAATAGGTAGATAGTGTTAGGTGCCTATAAAAAAAGGCCTGAATTTGAATTCAATACATTGGGTCAAATATTTTTTTTCTTATTGTGGTGCTTGGTGAACGGTAACAATGAGGAAAACGTCTAGTAAGGGACGTGGACGCAGTCATGGTGGTGTTAGTGGACCCTCTGGTGCTGGGAGAGGACGTGGTCATTCTGCCACAGCCACACATCCTAGTGAACCAACTACCTCAGGTTCCAGTACTCGCCAGAATTTACAGCAATATTTGGTGAGGCCCAATGCCGTTCTAAGGATGGTAAGGCCTGAGCAGGTACAGGCGCTAGTCAATTGGGTGGCCGACAGTGGATACAGCACGTTCACAACATTATCTCCCACTCAGTCTTCTGCAGAAAGCGCACAGGTGGCGCCTGAAAACCAAGCCCATCAGTCTGTCACATCACCCCCATGCATATCAGGCAAACTGTCTGAGCCTCAAGTTATGCAGCAGTCTCTTATGCTGTTTGAAGACTCTGCTGGCAGGGTTTCCCAAGGGAATCCGCCTAGCCATTCCCCAGTGGTGGAAGACATAGAATGCACTGATGCACAACCACTGATGTTTCCTGATGATGAGGACATGGGAATACCACCTCATCGGAGTCCGCACATCTCTGATGATGATGAAACACAGATGCCAACTGCTGCGTCTTTCTGCAGTGTGCAGACCGAACAGGATATCAGGGAGGAAGACTGTGTGGAAGACGATGAAGGGGACGATGAGGTCCTAGACCCCACATAGAATGAAGGTCGTGCCACTGACTTTCATAGTTCAGAGGAAGAGGCAGTGGTGAGACCGAGCCAACAGCCAAAAGAAGGAGCAGGGGGCAAAAGCAGAACAGCCGCCGCCAAGAGAGTTCGCCTGCTACTGGCCACCGCCACCAGGGACCGAGCACCCCAAAGGCAGCTTCAAGGAGTTCCCTGGCATGGCACTTCTTTAAACAATGTGCTGACGACAAGACCCGAGTGGTTTGCATGCTGTGCCATCAGAGCCTGAAGCGAGGCATTAACGTTCTGAACCTTAGCACAACCTGCATGAACAGGCATCTACATGCAAAGCATGAACTGCAGTGGAGTAAACACTAGTGATGAGCGGGAGGTGCCATATTCGATTTCGCGATATTTCGCAAATATTCGATTGAATATTCGTCATATATTCTTCGAAATCGAATATTCGTTATTATTCTATATATTGCGAATGTTACGCAAATTTATATTCGCATAGCGAATTAAACTTAGAGCTGAGTTCCTAATGGTTGTAACTTGTATTGCTATAATTGACGAATATAACAAATATCACGATTCGAATATAGCACTATATTCTCAATCTTCATTATATTCTGGCAATACAACCATTAGGAACCCAGCTCTAAGTTAAATTCGCAATGCGATTAATATAACCTGTATTACTCGCATTGCGAATTCAACTTAGAGCTGGGTTCCTAATGGCTGTATTGCTAGAATATAACGAATATCACGAATATAGCACTATATTCTCAATCTTCGTTATATTCTAGCAACGACCATTAGGAACTCAGCTCTAAGTTTCGCGAACATATACTCGCATTGCGAATTTATCTTAGAGCTAAGTTCCTAATGGTTGTATTGCTAGAATATAACGAAGACGACGAATATCACGAATATCACGAATATAGCACTATATTCTCAATCTTCGTTATATTTTAGCAATACAACCATTAGAAACTCAGCCCTAAGTTGAATTCGTAATGCGATTAATATAACCTGTATTGCTCGCATTGCGAATTCAAATAAAGCTGGGTTCCTAATGGTTGTATTGCTAGAATATAACGAATATCGCAATGCTGAATAATTCAGGTTATATTAATCGCATTGCGATTACAACTTAGTCAAATTTGTGAGATCGTGATTCTCACATCCGACAGTACATTTTAGCATGGAGGCGTTCCCATGCACACAGGAAGTCGGCAGAAGCGGCAACGGGCATTGACTGGAGCGGGCAGGGAGCCAGGAATCCTCCGGACAGGTAAGAACAGCTTTTGGGAAGTGGGAAGACAACCAGAGAGCAAGCAAGGATTAACATCTAAAAAAACAAAAAAAAAACGAATATTTGAAATTGCGAATATATAGCGCTATATTCGCAATATTTGCGAATTATCGAATTTGCGATATTCGCAATAAGAATTCGCTATTCGAATATTCTCGCTGAACACTAGCAAACAACTTAAAAGCAAGGAACTCACTCAGGCTCCCCCTGCTCCCTCTTCTGTTGCTGCCTCGACCTCTTCCTCCGCCTCGGGAGGAATGTTGGCACCTGCCGCCCACCAAACAGAGGATGTGCCACCGACAACACCACCTCTGTCACCAAGTATCTCCACCATGTCACACGGCAGCGTTCAGCTCTCCATCTCACAAACCTTGGAGAGAAAGCGTAAATTCCCACCTAGCCACCCTTGAGCCCTGGGCCTGAATGCCAGCATTTCTAAACTGGCCTTTGAAATGCTGTCATTCAGGCTGGTGGACAGCTTCAAACAGCTGATGGCGATAGCTGTCCCACAGTATGTTGTTCCCTGCCGCTAGTACTTCTCCAAGACAGCCGTGTCTTCCCTGCACAGCCAAGTATCCGATAAAATCAAGAGTGCACTGCGCAACGCCATCTGTGGCAAGGTCGACCTAACCACAGATACGTGGACCAGTAAGCACGGCCAGGGACGCTATATCTCCCTAACTGCACATTGGGTAAATGTAGTGGCGGCTGGGCCCCAGGCAGAGAGTTCTTTGGCGCACGTCCTTCCGCCACCAAGGATCGCAGGGCACCATTCTTTGCCTCCTGTAGCCTCCTCCTCCTACTCGGCTTCCTCCTCCTCTGCTTCCACCAGCTCATCCAGTCAGCCACACACCTTCACCACCAACTTCAGCACAGCCCGGGGTAAACGTCATCAGCCCATTCTGAAACTCATGTTCATAACTCATAAACTTTGGGGGACAGGCCCCACAACGCGCAGGAGTTGTGGCGGGGGTATTGAATAACAGACCGACGAGTGGTTTCTGCCGGTGGGCCTCAAGCCCGGCCTGGTGGTGTGTGATAATGGGTGAAATCTCGTCGCAGCTCTGGGACTAGCCGGTTTGACGCACATCCCTTGCCTGGTGCATGTGCTAAATTTGGTGGTGCTGAAGTTCATTTACAACTACCCCGACATGTCAGAGCTGCTGCATAAAGCACGGGCCGCCTGTGCGCGCTTCCGGCGTTCACATGCTGCCGCTGCTCGCCTGTCTGTGCTACAGCGTAACTTCGGCCTTCCCGCTCACCACCTCATATGCGACGTGCCCATCAGGTGGAACTCCACCTTGCACATGCTAGCCAGACTGTGCGAGCAGCAGCAGGCGATAGTTGAGTTTCAGCTGCAGCAAGCACGGGTGAGTCGCTCGGCAGAACAGCACCATTTTACCACCAATGACTGGGCCTCCATGCGAGACCTGTGTGCCCTGTTGCACTGTTTCAAGTACTCCACCAACATGGCCAGTGGCGATGACACCGTTATCAGCGCTACAATACCACTTCTATGTCTCCTTGAGAAAACACTTAGGGCGATGATGGAAGAGGAGGTGGCCCAGGAGGAGAGGAGGATGAGGGGTCATTTTTAGCACTTTCAGGCCAGTCTGTTAGAAGTCCCTCAGAGGGAGGTTTTTTGCAACAGCAGAGGCCAGGTACAAATGTGGCCAGCCAGGGCCCACTACTGGAGGACGAGGAGGAGGAGGTGGAGGAGGATGAGGATGAAGCAGGTTCACAGCGGGGTGGCACCCAACACAGCTCAAGCCCATCACTGGTGCATGGCTGGGGGGATACGGAGGACAATGACGATACGCCTCCCACAGGGGACAGCTTGTCCTTACCTCTGGGCAGCCTGGCACACATGAGCGACTACATGCTGCAGTGCCTGCGCATCAACAGCACAGTTGCCCACATTTTAACGTGTGTGGACTACTGGGTTGCCACCCTGCTGGATCCCCGGAACAAAGACAATGTGCCCACCTTACTTCCTGCACTGGAGCGTGATAGGAAAATGCGCGAGTACAAGCGCACGCTGATAGACGTGCTCCTGAGAGCATTTCCAAATGCCACAAGGAAACAGGTGGAAGCCCAAGGCGAAGGCAGAGGAGGAGCAAGAGGTCGCCAACGCAGCTGTGTCACGGCCAGCTCCTCTGAGGGCAGGGTTAGCATGGCAGAAATGTGGAAAAGTTTTGTCTCAACGCCACAGCTAACTGCACCACCACCTGATACGGAACATGTTAGCAGGAGGCAGCATTTCACTAACATGGTTGAACAGTACGTCTGCACACCCCTTCACGTACTGACTGATGGTTCGGCCCCATTCAACTTCTGGGTCTCCAAATTGTCCACGTGGCTAGAGTTAGCATTTTATGCCTTGGATGTGCTGGCCTGCCCGGCGGCCAGCGTTTTGTCTGAACGTGTATTCAGCACGGCAGGGGGCGTCATTACTGACAAAGGCAGCAGCCTGTCCACAGCCAACGTGGACAAGCTGACGTTCATAAAAATTAACCAGGCATGGATCCCACAGGACCTGTCCCTCCCTTGTGCAGAATAGACATTTATAACTGCCTCCCCCTCAACCATGTATTCTGGTACTCCGGGGCACTTCTTTATTAAATCCTAATTTTTTTAACTTTACCATGATCTTGCGGTGCAACCCAAAGTTGAATGAACCTCTCCTCAATCTAGGCGCCGGGGCCTGTTACAATGGTGGGTGACATGAAGTCTGAACCTCTGCCATGCGACCTCTCTCCTCTGTCTGGGTGTCGTGGGCTAAATATCTGGAAGTGGCCTTCTCCAGTGGTGGTTGATATGAAGCTTGATTCTGTGCTATGGGACCTCTCTCCTTTGTCTGGGTGCCGGGTCCTAAATAACTGAAAGTGGCCTTCTCCAGTGGTGGGTGATATGACGCATGATTCTCTGCTGTGGGACCCCTCTCCTCTGTCTGGGTGCTGGGGCCTAAAAAACTGAAAGTGCCCTTCTCCAGTGGTGGGTGATATGACGGCTTATTCCTTGCTGTGGGACCTCTCTCCTCTGTCTGGTTGCTGGGTCCTAAATAACTGAAAGTGGCCTTCTCCAGTGGTGGGTGATATGACGGCTTATTCCTTGCTGTGGGACCTCTCTCCTCTGTCTGGGTGCTGGGGCCTAAATAACTCAAAGTGGCCTTCTCCAGTGGTGGGTGATATGACGCATGATTCTCTGCTATGGGACCTGTCTCCTCTGTCTGGGTGCTGGGGCCTAAACAACTGAAAGTGGCCTTTTCCAGTGGTGGGTAATATGACGCCTTATTCTTTGCTTTGGGACCTCTCTCCTCTGTCTGAGTGCTGGGGCCTAAATAACTGAAAGTGGCCTTCTCCAGTGGTGGGTGATATGACGATTTATTCCTTGCTGTGGGGAAGTAAAATGGTGCAATACCAGAAGGTCCTTGTTAAGAAATTGCTCCAAACATTTCCATCTGACAAAGCTGGTGTCACGACCCGCGTTGGGGTCGTGACTCGTGATTGCGGCATGCGGTTGCCGTTGGCAACCAGCGCGCCACGACCAAGGTTGCGGTCGTGTTTGTTGTGCCGCATGCACTTGCCGGCGGCGAGGTGTTCTTGCCGCATGTGAGGGCTGTGTGTTTGTTGCCTCACATGTGGTTGCCGCTGGTACTTGTGGTGCATATGTGTCTTTCCCCCTTTCCTGTGCACGATTCCCTTGTTTAGTGTCTTCTGTGTATGTGTGGCGTGCACGGGGTTAAGGTGTGGCTAAGGTGTGGCTGCATTGTGGGTGTGACCTCAGGCCTCCTTATTACCTTGTGTGTGGAACCTGAGGTCAGTTTTTGTTTGTCCAGCCATGGTGTGAGCATGGCTGGAGTGTGTTTGGATCCCACCTTTATGTCTGCGTGAGCCACCCTTATTTGTTATATTGTTTTCTCTGTTTGTTTGTACTCCCCTCCTGTGTGCTTCTGCTTACCCTTCACCTCACTTGGTTATGTCTTTGTTGTGGGTTTGTATGTTGCAGTTTGTTGGTATGTCTGCTCCGGAAGGGGCTTGCTTACCCGGAGGGTATAGCATATACCGGATGGTGTGTTGCCCGGCCAGGTCTCCCCCAGGCATCTGGTTTCCGCTTGGGGGTCCGGGAGGTCCTGGCGCTGCTTCTCAGTCTTCAGCACGGCAGGTAAGTGTGGGTTCCTTGTACATGTTTCCTATGTAACTTGCCTGCCGTGCGGGCACACACTGTTCGGGTCCCGGCTGCAGAGGGGCCTCGGGAGACTTCTGCTCCTCCGTGTCCCTGGGGGAGCAGGTGGTCTCTGCCCTGTTAGTTCCAGGGTCGAGCAGGGTTGTCCAGGGCTTTAGGTTCCTGTCGTATGGGCCCTCCCACCCTTGGGGTCGGCCCATACTCGTAGGAGACCAGGGCCAGCTTTAGGGACATGCTAGATTAGCGGTTCCCTTGTCCCTGCTTTTAGCCCTTGTTTGGCCCAGCGGCCGCGGACATTGCACGGCGGGGTTTTCCCACCTCCCGCCGTGACATTATAACAAATAACGGCTCCGCGACTCCCGCCTTCGAAGAGGGTGCAGCATGCGTCGCCTGCTCTTGTTGGCACGTGTGCGCGTTCTCCGGAGGGAGAACGTCACGGGGTTAACACTGCCTACGGCACGCTGGGTGGCTTTTCCCCGTCACCTCCCTAATTGTGTCCGTGGTGGTGTCCTCCTCCTTTCCCCCCACCTCGTCCGTTTCAGCGTTCCTCGCTCCGGTCGTTGGCTCCCTACATTTCCCTTGCAATCTGGCTGCGTGCGGATTTGGGAGTATGGCTGGGGGCAACGACCTGGAGTAGGAGCCTCCCCCCTGAGCCGGACGTAGGGTTCCCCTCCTCCTTTTCAGGGTTCCTAGCTCCGGTCGTTGGCTCCCTACATTTCCCTTGCAATCTGGCTGCGTGCGGATTTGGGAGTATGGCTGGGGCAGCGACCTGGAGTAGGAGCTTTGCCCTGAATTGGACTAGGTGTCGGTGCTTTTCCTCAGACTGCCTGTTCTGTCGGCTGCCTGGGGCCTTTGTTGGTCCAGGTAGCTTGGCGGGAGTCTTGGGGAAGAGACGGGCACCTTTTGGGCGGTGCCGTCGTCACTTAGCATTGCCCCTCCCCCCCTCCCCTGGTGGTTTGCCCTTCCAACTGTCCTTTTTTGTTGGGGGGGCTTTGAGGGGTGGGAGTGTCACGACCCGCGTTGGGGTCGTGACTCGTGATTGCGGCATGCGGTTGCCGTTGGCAACCAGCGCGCCACGACCGAGGTTGCGGTCGTGTTTGTTTTGCCGCATGCACTTGCCGGCGGCGAGGTGTTCTTGCCGCATGTGAGGGCTGTGTGTTTGTTGCCTCACATGTGGTTGCCGCTGGTACTTGTGGTGCATATGTGTCATTCCCCCTTTCCTGTGCACGATTCCCTTGTTTAGTGTCTTCTGTGTATGTGTGGCGTGCACGGGGTTAAGGTGTGGCTAAGGTGTGGCTGCATTGTGGGTGTGACCTCAGGCCTCCTTATTACCTTGTGTGTGGAACCTGAGGTCAGTTTTGTTTGTCCAGCCATGGTGTGAGCATGGCTGGAGTGTGTTTGGATCCCACCTTTATGTCTGCGTGAGCCACCCTTATTTGTTATATTGTTTTCTCTGTTTGTTTGTACTCCCCTCCTGTGTGCTTCTGCTTACCCTTTCACCTCACTTGGTTATGTCTTTGTTGTGGGTTTGTATGTTGCAGTTTGTTGGTATGTCTGCTCCGGAAGGGGCTTGCTTACCCGGAGGGTATAGCATATACCGGATGGTGTGTTGCCCGGCCAGGTCTCCCCCAGGCATCTGGTTTCCGCTTGGGGGTCCGGGAGGTCCTGGCGCTGCTTCTCAGTCTTCAGCACGGCAGGTAAGTGTGGGTTCCTTGTACATGTTTCCTATGTAACTTGCCTGCCGTGCGGGCACACACTGTTCGGGTCCCGGCTGCAGAGGGGCCTCAGGAGACTTCTGCTCCTCCGTGTCCCTGGGGGAGCAGGTGGTCTTTGCCCTGTTAGTTCCAGGGTTGAGCAGGGTTGTCCAGGGCTTTAGGTTCCTGTCGTATGGGCCCCCCCACCCTTGGGGTCGGCCCATACTCGTAGGAGACCAGGGCCAGCTTTAGGGACATGCTAGATTAGCGGTTCCCTTGTCCCTGCTTTTAGCCCTTGTTTGGCCCAGCGGCCGCGGACATTGCACGGCGGGGGGTTTTCCCCACCTCCCGTCGTGACAGCTGGCGGTAGAGTCCGTACTTCCATAGGCAAACGAGGAAGGCAGACAACTGGAACACTCTCCAGTTCCAACAAAGTAGTATTTTTATGGCCAGAAGGTGAGAAAGGTGCTCATAGGGTGAGAATGTTTAGAAAACTCCTTATCTCCAAAAACAGGCGGAGTTTGTTTACTCACCTGTGCCAGTTGCACCAGAGTTGGGTGCAACTATGTTGGAGGGGGGTTTATAGGGAATGTACAGGTGGCAGGTTGGTGCTGCCAGATACGTCCGAATATTCTTGGGGCAATGGCCGATTGGCCACTTGGCCACAGGTGGTTATGCGCCTCATGATCGTCCACTGACAAGTTCACTATATAGTGACAAGTTCAAATACTAGTTTTACCAGTTCCAACAAAGGCAGGGCAACACTCTCCAAGGCATTGGACACTTTCATGACACCCCGCCAGCAATCGCACGCTAAAGCACGGCCTACTGTCCCAAGGAGGGAAAAGTTTTGGAAGATGGTGAAGGAATACATAGCAGGCCGTGTCAGCATACTTAATCATTTTTCGGTGCCTTACAACTACTGGGTGTCCAAGCTGGACATGTGGTACAAATTTGCGCTCTATGTCTTGGAGGTCCTGGCCTGCCTTGCCGCTAGCATAATGTGTGAGCGTGTATTTAGTACTGCTGGTGACAATATAACAGATAAGCGTATGCGCTTGTACACTGACAATGCTGACCGGTTGACTCAGATAAAAATGAACAAGGCCTGTATTGCCTCTGACTTCTCCACTCCACCAGAGGAAAGCTGAGCTAATGAGGAACAAAAACGCTATTTAAATGTATGCTTTATAATGTACTCAATCCTACTGGTGAGGGCTCACCAGTAGTGTTGAGCGAACAGTTCGAGCATCGTTCGGGTTCGTACTGAATTTTGGGGTGTCCGGGACCCGGACCCGAACCCGGACATTTTCAAAAAAGTTCGGGTTCGGGTTCGGTGTTCGTCGATTACTTCCCGCTTTCTGAAGGGCTGCACAGCAGCCAATCAGCTAGCGTTTACTTCTTGCCCTAAGAGCCTCATCACAGCCATGCCTACTAATGGCATGGCTGTGATTGGCCAAGTGCAGCATGTGACCCAGCCTCTATTTAAGCTGGAGTCACGTAGCGCCGCACGTCACACTGCTCTAACTAGTGTAGGGAGAGGATACAGCTGCTGTGTTAGGGCGAGATTAGGAAGGGATTAATTTAGCCAAAACACTTAATGAAGTGATCGATCTACAGCTGAGAATCATTGAACTTCTGCTAGTTACTTGCTCACTGGTTTTTAGGCTGCACAGAGCATTTTTCTGTCACTTATTTTCTGGGTTGATCGGCGTCCATTTTGTGACTTGTGGTGCACCAGAAGAAGCTGCCACAAAGTCCATCAATCCA